>JBBGZY010001128.1:3120000-3797500 GCA_037952925.1 Lithobates clamitans | reverse complement strand
ACCCTAATATATAAGAATTCATGGCATTAATTCATTGGGCCAATCTAAACATTTACAGTATATGGATTCTACTCTTGCAGATAGAAAGATACATTCTATAAATTAATATATTCCATTTAGCTGAATATGCAGAAACTCTATTCCAAACTAGAAAAGAAAACTCATTGTTTCTGTCTATGTTGGCCCTTAGGCTCGATTCACATCTATGCATGTTGCTTTTGAGGGTTTTTGGAGTTTTTTTTGTCATGCTTGCCACATTTTTGAGCAGCGTTTTTGTAGCGTTTTTACAGCGTTTTTGTCGCGTTTTTGCCGCGTTTTGCGTTTTTTGTTTTTTTTTTACAGTTTTTTAAAAAAATTAATAAAAAACAAAAACAAAAAACAAAACGTCAAAAACGCATCAAAAACGCTGTAAAAAACGCTGCAAAAACAGTGCACTTGCGTTTTTGATGCTGGTCCATTGAATTCTATTACATGTAAAACGCTGCATTTTGCATGAAAAAAAGTCCCTGACCCTTTCCAAAAATGCAGAGGTACAAAAAGGCATTGATGTGAACATGTTCCATAGGAACCCATGTTTAAAAATTCCCATGCATTTCTGCAAAATGCAAAATGCATCAAAAAACGCGCTAGTGTGAATGGAGCCTTAGATATGCAAAGGTTGAACTGAGAAATAAGGGATGGTGAGTCAGTCATCTGTCTGTCCTTGAATTCACTGACACCTGCTAGGACCCGCTAGTAACCATCTTGTCCATCAGTCTGGACATTTATGGACATTAGAAGGCAGTTAGATAAACAGATATCTGAACATGAACAGTGGCTTATAAATAGGGGAAACAAAAACTTTTGTGTAAAGTTTTCCAACTTATCAGATTTCATCTCCCTTGCCAAGTTTTGGCTAATAGTACATCATGTAATAAATCACAACTATTCTGGCTGAATAGGGCCAGATGAAATCTGTAGTCCCCGTTCGCACCAGTGTGACTTGTCATAAGATTTGACAGTTCCAAATCGCATGAAAAGTCACACCCTATTGTCGGCAATTGAACTGTTCCAATCTGTGCGACTCCGACTTTGAGGTGCAGCGACAATTTAAAAAAATGATTTTTTTGCAATTTCAGGTGCGACTATATGACATTTTTATCATTTTTTTCACACAAATAGAGATTTCTTTCTGTGGTATTTAATCACCACTGGGTTTTTTTATTTTTTGCTAAATAAATTAACCACTTGCCAACTGCCTAACGCAGATATACTGCGGCAGAATGGCACGGGTAGGCAAAGTCACATATCTGAGGTGCCCGAGGCGGTTTGGCATCGTTAGGGGAGCGATCCGTACTGAGGGGGAGGCCACTCATTCGTGGCCACCCCCTCGCGATCGCTCCCAGCGAATGACAATCTTCCTCTGCTGCTGTAATGTAAACAGCAGCAGAGGAAGTGATCTCTGCTCGTGTCAATCTTTTCGTTCCGGCGCCGAGGAGAGAAGACATCCAAGTAAGTGCACCAATACTACATTAACAGTAGAACACTCTAGGCACACTTTTCACCCCCCAATCACCCCCCGATCACCACACTGAACCCCCTGTCACAGTGACACCAATAGCAGTTTTTTTTTTTTTTTTACTGATTACTGCATTGGTGTCATTTGTGACCATTATAAGTGGTAGGGCAGTTAGTGGTAGACCCCTTTAAGTCTTGGGTACCCCCTAACCCCCCTAATAAAGGTTTAACCCCGTGATCAACCCCCTGTCGCCAGTGTCACTAAGCAATCGTTTTTCTGATCGCTGTATTAGTGTCACAGGTGACGCTAGTAAGGGAGGTAAGTATTTAGGTTCGCCATTAGCGTTTTATAGTGTCAGGGACCCCCATATACTACCTAGTAAAGGTTTTACCCCCCTGATTGCCCTCTTAGTTAACCCTTGCACCAGTGATCACCGTATAACTGTGACGGGTGACACTGGTTAGTTAGTTTATTTTTTATAGTGTCAGGGCACCCGCCGTTTATTACCTAATAAAGGTTTAACCCCCTGATCATCCGGCAAGTGATACAAGTTAGGTTTTAGGGTCAGATAGGGTCTGCGTCGCCCCAGGCAGCGTCAGGTTAGTGCCAGTACCGCTAACACCCACACACGCAGCATACACCTCCCTTAGTGGTATAGTTTCTGAACGGATCAAATCGGATCTGATCAGATCTATACTAGTGTCCCCAGCAGTTTAGGGTTCCCAAAAACGCAGTGTTAGCGGGATCAACCCAGATACCTGCTAGCACCTGCGTTTTGCCCCTCCGCCCAGCCCAGCCCACCCAAGTGCAGTATCGATCGATCACTGTCACTTACAAAACACTAAACACACATAACTGCAGCATTCACAGAGTCAGGCCTGATCCCTGCGATCGCTAACTTTTTTTTGGTAGCGTTTTGATACAGTCGCAAACAGTCCCAAAATGGCAAATCGAAGGTACACTAGTGAAGAGGCCTACACGTTTCTGAGCATGACAGATAGTGAAGAGGAAGTCACTCATCTGTCAGATTCAGGCTCAGAATACGATCCTGTAGAGGACAGTGGCTCCATGACAGATAGCTCTGACCATAGGCGTGCGCACAGGTTGTGCCAGGTGTGCCTGGGCACACCCTAATCACCCCTTGTGGTGCATATTTCCAATGTTTAGACCCCTGATATTTCACCAAATAAATAAAAAAAATCAGTTTTTTTTTCTCCTAAAAAATTGCAAAAAAAGAAGTAAAATAGTATTGCAACTGCCCTACTGACACCACCAGTATCTGCCCTTATGACACCATTCACTGCTCTCCTGACACCTTCTGTATATATACATACCCACGCATATGTGTTTGAGCTTTGGGGTGCACACCCTAATGCAATAGGCTGCGCACACCTATGGCTCTGACGACGGAGTTGTGGTCCCTGACAAGGTCAGGCATACCAGACCCCGGACTTCTTCTTCTGTCGTTGATGTGCAAGAATCGCAGGTCCCTCGTATGGAGCAGAGCAGTACTAGCGCCGCTATTCCTTCTGGTGAACTGGCAAGCACCAGCGGCCTAGTATACCCTGGTCGTAGTCAATCCAGCACTGCAGTATCACATGGTGACCTGGCGAGTCCTATAAGTGCAGTTCAAACTGGTGAGGTGGCAAGCACAAATAGTGTCCCACTGCCACCAAGAAGACAAACACAGACCTGTCGTGCTCATAGTGCCCTTCCTGCTGCATTCGCCAATCCTAATTGGGAACCCACCACTTCTGCAGGACCCGTACTTCCCCCATTCACTGGCCAACCCGGCATTCAGGTGGAAACAGTTGATTTTACGTCACTTGATTTTTTATTCGCTGTTTTTCACCGAAGATCTCTATAGATCTATTGTGGACCAAAGCAGTTTGTACGCTGGTCAACACATCACCACTATTCCCCAGTCCTCCTTTGCCAGAGATTGGAGACCAATTACAGTTTCCGAATTGAGAGGCATTTTCTTTATGTCCTCCCGAGTACCACTACCCAACAAACCCCCCAAAAAAGATGTTGTGTCTGCAGCAAGCGAGGATATAGGCGTGACACCGACTATTATTGTCTCTCCTGTCCTGACAATCCTGGTCTTTGCATTGGTGAATGTTTTGAACGCTACTATACACTAGTTGAGTATTAGCTTAGGGTACAGCACTGCACAGACTAGGCACACTTTCACAGGGTCTCCAAAGATGCCGTCGCATTTTGAGAGACCCGAACCTGGAACCAGTTACAGTTACAAAAGTTACAGTTACAAAAAAAGTATAAAAAAAAAAATACACAAAAAAATATATAAAATAAAAAAAACAAAAATAGTTGTCGTTTTATTGTTCTCTCTCTATTCTCTCTCTATTGTTCTGCTCTTTTTTACGGTATTCTATACTGCAATGTTTTTTATTGTTATTATGTTGTTATGTTTTATCATGTTTGCTTTTCAGGTATGCAATTTTTTTTATACTTTACTGTTTACTGTGTTTTATTGTTAACCATTTTTTTGTTTTCAGGTTTGCCATTCAGCTGCAGAGCGGATTTATTTATCTTGACAGCAACATCGTTTGCTCCCACGATACATAAAGCCATGACTCCAGCGCTGTCTGAGGTGATTTCACCACCACAGTTAAAAAAAAGAGCATATATGCCGAAGCATGGGGGCAGCAGGGGCAGAGGAGCAATTTGCTCCTACCTTTTGGGGCGGATGCCCCCATGCTTTGGCATATATAAACGGTGCATGTACGCCCATCATTAGAAGTGGGTGGATGAAGGGAGGTATTCTAATGGTGGGCATACCCACCGATCAATCTCTTTTTTTCGTTCAGCCCACAGGCTGCATGAAAAAAAGTTTACAATATATGCCCAACAAGGACCAGCAACATACTGGTATGTTGCTGGGCTTTGAGTGGTTATACCAGAATGATGCCTGCAGGTTTAGGTATCATCTTGGTATCATTCTTTTCAGCCAGCGGTTGACTTTTATGTAAAAGCAATCCTAGCAGCTAATTAGCCTCTAGACTGCTTTTACAAGCAGTGGGAGGAAATGCCCCCCCCACCGTCTTCCATGTTTTTCTCTGGCTCTGCTGTCCCAACAGGGAATCTAAGAATGCAGCCGGTGATTCGGCCAGCTGACCCTAGAGCTGATCAGAGAACAGAATGGCTAGTGTGAATGGAGCCTTAGATATGCAAAGGTTGAACTGAGAAATAAGGGATGGTGAGTCAGTCATCTGTCTGTCCTTGAATTCACTGACACCTGCTAGGACCCGCTAGTAACCATCTCATCAGTCTGAACATTTATGGACATTAGAAGGCAGTTAGATAAACAGATATCTGAACATGAACAGTGGCTTATAAATAGGGGAAACAAAAACTTTTGTGTAAAGTTTTCCAACTTATCAGATTTCATCTCCCTTGCCAAGTTTTGGCTAATAGTACATCATGTAATAAATCACAACTATTCTGGCTGAATAGGGCCAGATGAAATCTGTAGTCCCCGTTCGCACCAGTGTGACTTGTCATAAGATTTGACAGTTCCAAATCGCATGAAAAGTCACACCCTATTGTCGGCAATTGAACTGTTCAAATCTGTGCGACTCCGACTTTGAGGTGCAGCGACAATTTAAAAAAAATGATTTTTTTGCAATTTCAGGTGCGACTATATGACATTTTTATCATTTTTTTCACACAAATAGAGATTTCTTTCTGTGGTATTTAATCACCACTGGGTTTTTTTATTTTTTGCTAAATAAATTAACCACTTGCCAACTGCCTAACGCAGATATACTGCGGCAGAATGGCACGGGTAGGCAAAGTCACATATCTGAGGTGCCCGAGGCGGTTTGGCATCGTTAGGGGAGCGATCCGTACTGAGGGGGAGGCCACTCATTCGTGGCCACCCCCTCGCGATCGCTCCCAGCGAATGACAATCTTCCTCTGCTGCTGTAATGTAAACAGCAGCAGAGGAAGTGATCTCTGCTCGTGTCAATCTTTTCGTTCCGGTGCCGAGGAGAGAAGACATCCAAGTAAGTGCACCAATACTACATTAACAGTAGAACACTCTAGGCACACTTTTCACCCCCCAATCACCCTCCCCGATCACCACACTGAACCCCCTGTCACAGTGACACCAATAGCAGTTTTTTTTTTTTTTTTACTGATTACTGCATTGGTGTCATTTGTGACCGTTATAAGTGGTAGGGCAGTTAGTGGTAGACCCCTTTAAGTCTTGGGTACCCCCTAACCCCCCTAATAAAGGTTTAACCCTGTGATCAACCCCCTGTCGCCAGTGTCACTAAGCAATCGTTTTTCTGATCGCTGTATTAGTGTCACAGGTGACGCTAGTAAGGGAGGTAAGTATTTAGGTTTGCCATTAGCGTTTTATAGTGTCAGGGACCCCCATATACTACCTAGTAAAGGTTTTAACCCCCTGATTGCCCTCTTAGTTAACCCTTGCACCAGTGATCACCGTATAACTGTGACGGGTGACACTGGTTAGTTAGTTTATTTTTTATAGTGTCAGGGCACCCGCCGTTTATTACCTAATAAAGGTTTAACCCCCTGATCACCCGGCAGGTGATACAAGTTAGGTTTTAGGGTCAGATAGGGTCTGCGTCGCCCCAGGCAGCGTCAGGTTAGTGCCAGTACCGCTAACACCCACACACGCAGCATACACCTCCCTTAGTGGTATAGTTTCTGAACGGATCAAATCGGATCTGATCAGATCTATACTAGTGTCCCCAGCAGTTTAGGGTTCCCAAAAACGCAGTGTTAGCGGGATCAACCCAGATACCTGCTAGCACCTGCGTTTTGCCCCTCCGCCCAGCCCAGCCCACCCAAGTGCAGTATCGATCGATCACTGTCACTTACAAAACACTAAACACACATAACTGCAGCATTCACAGAGTCAGGCCTGATCCCTGCGATCGCTAACTTTTTTTTGGTAGCGTTTTGATACAGTCGCAAACAGTCCCAAAATGGCAAATCGAAGGTACACTAGTGAAGAGGCCTACACGTTTCTGAGCATGACAGATAGTGAAGAGGAAGTCACTCATCTGTCAGATTCAGGCTCAGAATATGATCCTGTAGAGGACAGTGGCTCCATGACAGATAGCTCTGACCATAGGCGTGCGCACAGGTTGTGCCAGGTGTGCCTGGGCACACCCTAATCACCCCTTGTGGTGCATATTTCCAATGTTTAGACCCCTGATATTTCACCAAATAAATAAAAAAAATCAGTTTTTTTTTCTCCTAAAAAATTGCAAAAAAAGAAGTAAAATAGTATTGCAACTGCCCTACTGACACCACCAGTATCTGCCCTTATGTCACCATTCACTGCTCTCCTGATACCTTCTGTATATATACATACGCACGCATATGTGTTTGAGCTTTGGGGTGCACACCATAATGCAATAGGCTGCGCACACCTATGGCTCTGACGACGGAGTTGTGGTCCCTGCCAAGGTCAGGCATACCAGACCCCGGACATCTTCTTCTGTCGTTGATGTGCAAGAATCGCAGGTCCCTCGTATGGAGCAGAGCAGTACTAGCGCCGCTATTCCTTCTGGTAAACTGGCAAGCACCAGCGGCCTAGTATACCCTGGTCGTAGTCAATCCAGCACTGCAGTATCACATGGTGACCTGGCGAGTCCTATAAGTGCAGTTCAAACTGGTGAGGTGGCAAGCACAAATAGTGTCCCACTGCCACCAAGAAGACAAACACAGACCTGTCGTGCTCATAGTGCCCTTCCTGCTGCATTCGCCAATCCTAATTGGGAACCCACCACTTCTGCAGGACCCGTACTTCCCCCATTCACTGGCCAACCCGGCATTCAGGTGGAAACAGTTGATTTTACGTCACTTGATTTTTTATTCGCTGTTTTTCACCGAAGATCTCTATAGATCTATTGTGGACCAAAGCAGTTTGTACGCTGGTCAACACATCACCACTATTCCCCAGTCCTCCTTTGCCAGAGATTGGAGACCAATTACAGTTTCCGAATTGAGAGGCATTTTCTTTATGTCCTCCCGAGTACCACTACCCAACAAACCCCCCAAAAAAGATGTCGTGTCTGCAGCAAGCGAGGATATAGGCGTGACACCAGCTATTATTGTCTCTCCTGTCCTGACAATCCTGGTCTTTGCATTGGTGAATGTTTTGAACGCTACTATACACTAGTTGAGTATTAGCTTAGGGTACAGCACTGCACAGACTAGGCACACTTTCACAGGGTCTCCAAAGATGCCGTCGCATTTTGAGAGACCCGAACCTGGAACCAGTTACAGTTACAAAAGTTACAGTTACAAAAAAAGTATAAAAAAAAAAATACACAAAAAAATATATAAAATAAAAAAAACAAAAATAGTTGTCGTTTTATTGTTCTCTCTCTATTCTCTCTCTATTGTTCTGCTCTTTTTTACGGTATTCTATACTGCAATGTTTTTTATTGTTATTATGTTGTTATGTTTTATCATGTTTGCTTTTCAGGTATGCAATTTTTTTTATACTTTACTGTTTACTGTGTTTTATTGTTAACCATTTTTTTGTTTTCAGGTTTGCCATTCAGCTGCAGAGCGGATTTATTTATCTTGACAGCAACATCGTTTGCTCCCACGATACATAAAGCCATGACTCCAGCGCTGTCTGAGGTGATTTCACCACCACAGTTAAAAAAAAGAGCATATATGCCGAAGCATGGGGGCAGCAGGGGCAGAGGAGCGGTTGACTTTTATGTAAAAGCAATCCTAGCAGCTAATTAGCCTCTAGACTGCTTTTACAAGCAGTGGGAGGAAATGCCCCCCCCCCAACGTCTTCCATGTTTTTCTCTGGCTCTGCTGTCCCAACAGGGAATCTAAGAATGCAGCCGGTGATTCGGCCAGCTGACCATAGAGCTGATCAGAGAACAGAATGGCTCCAATCATCTCTATGGCCTAAGAAACCGGAAGCTATGAGCATTTTATGACTTCGATTTTGTCGGATGTAAACAGCGCCATTGGGAAATTGGGAAAGCATTTTATCACACCGATCTTGGTGTGGTCAGATGCTTTGAGGGCAGAGGAGAGATCTAGGGTTTAATAGACCCCAATTTTTTCAAAAAAGAGTACCTGTCACTACCTATTGCTATCATAGGAGATATTTACATTCCCTGAGATAACAATAAAAATGCTAAAAAAAAAATGAAAGGAACAGTTTAAAATTAAGATAAAAAAGCAAAAGAAAAATAAAGAAAAAAAAAAAGCACCCCTGCCCCCCCCTGCGCAAGCGTCGGTCTGGCGTCAAATGTAAACAGCAATTGCACCATGCATGTGAGGTATCACCGCAAAGGTCAGATTGAGGGCAGTAATTTTAGCAGTAGACCTCCTCTTTAAATCTAAAGTGGTAACCTGTAAAGGCTTTTAAAGCTTTTAAAAATGTATTTAGTTTGTTGCCACTGCACATTTGTGCGCAATTTTAAAGCATGCTGTGCTTGGTATCTGTGTACTCGGCCTAAGATCATCTTCTTTATTTCATCAAACATTTGGGCAATATACTGTGTTTTAGTGCATTAAAATTTCAAAAAGTGTGTTTTTTCCCCAAAAAATGCGTTTGAAAAATCGCTGCGAAAATACTGTGTGAAAAAAAAATAAACACCCACCATTTTAATCTGTAGGACCTTTGCTTTAAAAATATATATAATGTTTGGGGGTTCAAAGTAATTTTCTTGTAAAAAAAATAATTTTTTCATGTAAACAAAAAGTGTCAGAAAGGGCTTTGTCTTCAAGTGGTTCGAAGAGTGGGTGATGTGTGACATAAGCTTCTAAATGTTGTGCATAAAATGCCAGGACAGTTCAAGCCCCCCCCCCCAATGACCTCATTTTGGAAAGTAGACACCCCAAGCTATTTTCTGAGAGGCATGTCGAGTCCATGGAATATTTTATATTGTGACACAAGTTGCGGGAAAAAGACATTTTTTTTTTTTGCACAAAAAGGGTGTACATTTTTTATTTCACTCTTCACTGCCTATCACAGTTTCGAAGGCCATGGAATGCCCAGATGGCACAAACCCCCCCCAAGTGACCCCATTTTGGAAAGTAGACACCCCAAGCTATTTGCTGAGAGGTATGGTGAGTATTTTGCAGACCTCACTTTTTGTCACAAAGTTTTGAAAATTGAAAAAAGAAAAAAAAAAACATTTTTCTTGTCTTTCTTCATTTTCAAAAACAAATGAGAGCTGCAAAATACTCACCATGCCTCTCAGCAAAAAGCTTGGGGTGTCTACTTTCCAAAATGCAGTCATTTGGGGAGGTTTTGTGCTATCTTGGCATTTTATGGCCTTCAAAACTGTGATAGGTAGTGAGGAGTGAAATAAAAAATTTACGCCCTTAGAAATCCTGAAGGCGGTGATTGGTTTTCGGGGCCCCGTACGCGGCTAGGCTCCCAAAAAGTCCCACACATGTGGTATCCCCATACTCAGGAGAATCCGCAGAATGTATTTTGCGGTGCAATTCCACATATGCCCATGGCATGTATGAGCAATATATCATTTAGTGACAGCTTTGTGCAAAAAAAAAGTTTGTCATTTTCCTGCAACTTCTGGCAAAATATAAAATATTCCATGGACTCAACATGCCTCTCAGCAAATAGCTTGGGGTATCTACTTTCCAAAATGGGGTCATTTGGGGGGGGGTGTGCCATATTGGCATTTTATGGCCTTCAAAACTGTGATAGGTAGTGAGGAGTGAAATCAAAAATTTACGCCCTTAGAAATCCTGAAGGCAGTGCTTGGTTTTCGGGGCCCCCGTACGCGGCTAGGCTCCCAAAAAGTCCCACACATGTGGTATCCCCATACTCAGGAGAAGCAGCTAAATGTATTTTAGGGCACAATTCCACATATAACCATGGCATGTGTGAGCAATATATCATTTAGTGACAACTTTAAAAAAAAAAAAAAATGTTATCATTATTCAATCACTTGGGACAAAAAAAATGTAATATTCAATGGGCTCAACATGCCTCTCAGCAATTTCCTTGGGGTGTCTACTTTCCAAAATGGGGTCATTTGGGGGGTTTTGTACCGCCCTGCCATTTTAGCACCTCAAGAAATGAGATAGGCAGTCATAAACTAAAAGCTGTGTAAATTCCAGAAAATATACCCTAGTTTGTAGACGCTATAAGTTTTGCGCAAACCCATAAATATACGCTTATTGACATTTTTTTTTACTAAAGACATGTGGCCGAATACATTTTGGCCTAAATGTATGACTAAAATTGCGTTTATTGGATTTTTTTTTATAATTAAAGGTAGAAAATATCATTTTTTTCAAAATTTTCGGTCTTTTTCCGTTTATAGCGCAAAAAATAAAAACCACAGAGGTGATCAAATACCATCAAAAGAAAACTCTATTTGTGGGAAAAAAAGGACGCAAATTTTGTTCGGTCAGCATTTCATGACCGCGCAATTAGCAGTTAAATCGACGCAGTGCCAAATTGTAAAAAGTGCTCTGGTCAGGAAGGGGGTAAATTCTTCCGGGGCTGAAGTGGTTAAAATAGACCGAAAGTTTTGAAAAAAAAATGTTTTGCTTCTGTTCTAAAATTTCATAAATAAGTAAACTTTTTTCCTTCACTGATGTGTGCTGTTGAGGTGGCACTGATGGGCACTAATAGGCTGCACTGATGAGCACTGTTGAGGCTCCGCTGATGTGCACTGATAGTCTCCACTGATGTGCACTGATAGGCAGCACTGATGGGCAGCACTGACAGGCAGCACTGATAGGTACTGATAGGCAGCACTGATCAGATCTGATGATCAGTGCACTAATTATCTGTGTGCATGTCCCCTCTGACATTGGCTGGTTACCAACTATGCTTTCCACACGCTGTAACAGCGCATGAGGAAAGTACTGCCGATAACCGGCAGTATATGTAATCAGTTGTGATTGGACACAGCTGATTACATGGTAAAGGGCCACTGTGATTGCCCTTTTCCCCCCGGTATGTGATCGGCTGTGTCTGAAGGACACAATGGTCACAGAACGCGCCAGATGTGAGCCCCAGGGGGGCATGGTTCTGGGAGGACATCCATGGACACCCTCCCAGAAACAACAGAGCTGCGCTGTAGTACTCAAATAATATTTCTCTGCAGAAACAGCTAATGACAGTTTGCACAATGTTTTTCAAAATTGTTTGAAAAATTGTGTATGATGATGAGGACTTCCAGCAGTACAATAAGCTAATAGTACATCATTATGTAATGAATCATTACCCAATCTGGCTCAATAGGGCCAGATCAAAGATTTAATATACGAGTTTTAGCAGTACACAAGTGGTATGTCTCAACAAAAAGTGGACACTAGTTTGCACAATGATTCCAACTGTTGGATGCTCTCATACACATTTTTGTCAACATCATCTTAAAACTTTGTGCAAACTGGCCTCACTCAGCTGATGGAAGTGATGTTCAAATCAGGTGAATTACTTGCAAGAATTGGGCTCTGTATGAGCACCCTTACCTTTGAAAAACAAACTTTTTAGTAGGAAAATTGGATTTTAAAGTGATATCATGCAAAAACAAAATGACACCATTTGTTAGAGTCATCTAAATTGAGACCAGTATTATTGTTTGTCAGTGTCTGGAGGATTCAAAGAATACTTGTGAGTAAACCAGCCATGACTGAAGGAAAATACATGATAAGAGATGAATGAGTGTCATGTAGTGAATGTTACATGATTAGCATCATGTGAGAATTGATTTCCTAATTTGTGTCATGTGATGAGTGACATGTTAGCGGCCTGTTACAGTGATTGACAGATCATACATAATAATAAATAATGCATAATGAGCATGGAAGAAGATATATGACAAGTCAAGTTTGTCATTTTTCCTTTAGTATGAAATAAGCTACAAAAAAATCGAAAACATTGTGAAAGTTCAGGAATCTATAACAACCAATCAGATTTCAGTTGACCATAGCGAGATTAAGAATATTGTTTCTGATTTGTTGTTACTGTTCTTTACTGATCTTCAATGCACTGTGCATTACATTATTGCACTCTTTTTTATATTCTGGTCTGTTGACATATACAGTAGACGATATACAGCCTGAAAACAATGACTGACCAACAGAGGGCATTGTTGCAGTATATTATATTTGACATACATAATAAACAGATTGTGTGTAAATATTTGTTAATATTGACAGCAGGGTGCCACCTTCTAAAGATTTTTAATGATTTTTCCTCTAAGTTAAATGAACAAACTTGTACATGATGAAGATATGTAGTCATGCTCATTATTCTTTCATCAGTTCATCATTAATAAATGAATGCCCAACATTTAACACTACTATGCTACAATATAGAGTGGATTGTACAGCTTGAAGTTATTAACTAGCAAAACAGCATATAAAATGTGAATACACAACCAGTAGTAGGTGAGGAGGGTCTGCTGTATAAATGTCATCAAATGATTCTCATTATCAGCCTGTAAAGGTGTTTGTTTTTTTTATTACTAAGAAACACCTTGACATGTTTGTTTATCCTTGTACTTATCTTTGTCCTATGAATTATAATAAATACATTGACTGGTTCTATTATGGCGTACCTAGTTG
The DNA here is from genome assembly GCA_037952925.1 of Lithobates clamitans. NCBI lineage: Eukaryota > Metazoa > Chordata > Amphibia > Anura > Ranidae > Lithobates > Lithobates clamitans. The sequence continues at coordinate 3,784,413 of JBBGZY010001128.1, read as the reverse complement.
GTAACGGAAGCGTGTCACAATATACATTTTATTGCTACTAACAGTGGCAGAAATATTTTATTGCACATACCCAATAGCATTATTAAAGAGGAGCTCCAGTCTGTAAAAAAAATCAAACAAAAGTCAGCAGCTACAAATACTTGTAGCACTTACCCTCGAAGGAGCTGCTGGTTTAAATAGGGTCTTACCGTTCCTGTACTGTTTCACCATATCCGTCATAGGGGTCCCATTAAAGAGTTCTTTTTAGTAATTTCAGCTCCGACACACAGTCTCTTTCTTGAATGCTTTATTTAAGAAAGATTCTTGCAATAGAGGGATGGAGGGTTTAGGGGGAATTCGGGTACCTTGAAATTGTAGATCAGGAACACTCTCTTTGATCCAGAGGGCAACAGCATCCACAACTGGATTCAGCAACCACCGAACAGGCCTCTTTCGCTGACCTAGCAGCAGATGTGATGCTCGGCCATAGTCTCTGTCACATACTTTAAGATTCGGTGTAACTGTTACACACTCCTCTGCCACAGGATTGGGTAATTAGCGACTTGTTGCAATATCAAAGGCTTGATCGCACAATACCAGTTCCCTTCTTCTGAACTTACAGGACTGTGTGGTATGTGACCCGGGATGCATCCTCCAACTGAGTCTCCAGGCTCTTCTAGAGGCACCGCACCTTTTGCGCAGTCCTCTCCTGAAAAGTCCTCCCCTGGATTATCCAGTCGCTTGGCTTCTTCCCACAGGCAAGACAGCACAGGACCATCCCTGGATTGGTAGGCTCCAAGACTTTTGGGCCTACCTTCAGTAGCTACGCCTCAGGCCAGCCGGCCCCGAGACTAACTTGACAGCAACGACACACCTTAGGCCAGGAGGGCCAACAGGTCGGAACTCCTCTCTGTCACTGGGTCTGTCCATTAAGTACCCTCTCCCAGAAATCACAGCAGGCAGACCACACCCACTGATTGTTTTTCGGGCAAGTAGGCACTCAATACACTCAGCTTGTTGCAATTTCCAACCATGGCCGAAATAATAGAGCACCATCTCCAGGCCAAGGGGAAAACCACACAACCAGCCAAGCTGAAACAGAACGAGAATTTATAATAATCGCAGTCTGAGTTAAACTACAGCCTCAGACAACTACATTTTTACTTATAGCGTCTGTATTAAAAATACCAGCGCTACATACTGTAGCTGCTAACTTTTAATATAAGGGCATTTACCTGTCCAGGGATCCCGCGATGTTGACACCTCGAGCCAATACATCAATCGGCTTCAGGTGCAGACTCCGGCATTATAAGTAAGGGAAATTGGCAGTGAAGCCTTTAAGCTTCACGGCTGATTTCCTACTGCGTATGCGCGAGTTGGGCTGCACTTTCTGAATGGTCCTGCCGTCTTCTGGGACCTGTGTGTGACCCAGAAGGCAGTGAGGGGAAGAAGGAGGGGCCAGAAATGTCGTAGATTGCCAATTGGCAATCTTACCCAGAAGTGGCAGTGGATACCTGTCAAAACAAGGTACCCGCTCCCCCCCCCCCTAGAAAGTGCCGAATGTGGCAGTGGAGGGAGGAAGGGTGCGAACAATCGGTGCTTCCCCTTTGGGGTGGAGCTCCAATTTAAAGCTGAAGTTTAATCTGCGTATATTTTGTCTTCTCTGGTTCATCCTGCCACCTATCAACATGCTAACAAACCTAATAAATGAAACCTTTCTCTTTTTCCATACCTTACAGACCCATAGATTTCATCACTGGGTCACTGGGCTACGCTATGCAATGTAGGCATATCGTGACTGGTGGGGGGGGCCAGTGGGGTGCTGTACATGGCTTTAGGAAAACATCAAAACGCCATGAATAAGTACTTCTTTCAAGAGCCATCCGTCTTGATGCCAGCTGTAGCCTGGCTCTTGGGAGGAATTATGTAAATATCAAAATGCCTTGATGGGTGGGTGTCACTCTGGAGGAGTGTAAGTACTCAAGTTGACTGTATTTACATGAAGACTGCTGTAATGTGATGCTGAGCCTGCGTAATCAGTGGCGTTGCAAGGAGGGTGGGGGGGGGGGCGGGCCGCACCCGGGTGACACCCGCCAAAGGGGTGACACCCATCAGCAGGGCCCAGGGCAAAGCCACTGCACTGATCCGGTGGCCACAGGCTGTCTGAGCTGAGCGGTCCCCCCTCTCTGTTTACATCTACAAAGGAGGAGGGTCACTGCAGTGCATGTCCCACATTGATCTGAGGTATGTAAATTATGGGTCTGTACTGAATGGGGGGTCTATACTGAATGGGGGGTCTGCACTGAAGGGGGGTCTGTACTGAATGGGGGTCTGTACTGAATGGGGGGTCTGTACTGAATGGGGGGTCTGCACTGAAGGGTAGGGCTGTACTGAATGAAGGGGTCTGCAATAAAGGGGTGGTCTGCACTGAAGGGGGGTGTGCAATGAAGGGGTGGTCTGCACTGAAGGGGGGTCTGTACTGAATGGGGGGTCTGTACTGAATCGGTGTCTGTACTGAATGGGGGGTCTGTACTGAATGGGGGTCTGCACTGAAGGGGGTCTGTACTGAATGGGGGGTCTGTACTGAATGGGGGGTCTTTACTGAAGGGGTGTATGTACTGAAGGGGTGTCTGTACTGAAGGGGAGGTCTGCACTAAAGGTGGGTCTGCACTGAAGGGGGTCTGTACTGAATGGGGTGGTCTGCACTGAAGTGGGTCTGTACTGAAGGGGGGTTTGTACTGAATGGGGGGTCTGCACTGAATGGGGGGTCTGCACTGAAGGGGGGTTCCATTCTGAATGGGTGGCGTCTGCACTGAAGGGGGGGTCTGTACTGAAGGGGGGTTTGCACTGAGAGAGGGGGTGTCTATTCTGAGGTAGGGAGATCTGTACTAATGAGATGGGTCTGTACTGAGGGAGGGGGGTCTGTACTGATGAGGGGTGTCTGTATTAGCAGGGGACTATAGTTGGTGGAGGGGGGCTGACACCATGTTTTTCCACACCTAGTGACACCAACCCTAGTTACGCCACTATCCATAATTGAAAGAACTGAAATCCAATGAATGAAAGGGGCTGGTCAAAAACAGTAAGGTTTAAGAGGAAAGGGCTGGCTGAAGATGGTTGTCTGAGGATAATCTCTCCCCATTCACAAAGCCTGTTAGAAGCAGTGTAATCAGTGATAGAATGTTTCTCAATGGAGAAGGAAGAAGGGGGTGTGCTCTTGTTGGTCCATATGTACTACTGTTCTTACTAAAAACCCAAAGCTATTAAATCCAGCTGTGCCAGGGATTCAGAGCCAGGAAGAGGATCAGTATCCCTACAGTGAAGATTTCTCCATGATCCAGTCGCCAGCACAATGTGTAACATACTTCATTACAGGTAAGTGATAAGAGTAAAGCTATAGAGATTATTGATGTAGAGTAGGGATGAGCCGAACACCCCCCGGTTCGGTTCGCGGCAGAACATGCGAACAGACCAAAAATTTGTGCGAACACGCGAACCCCGTTAAAGTCTATGGGGCTCGAACGTGAAAAATCGAAAGTGCTAATTTTACAGGCTAATACGCAAGTTATTGACATAAGAAGTGTTTGGGGACCCGGGTCCTGCCCTAGGTGACATGTATCAATGCAAAAAAAAAGTTTTAAAAACTGCCGTTTTTTCGGAAGCAGTGATTTTAATAATGCTTAAAGTTAAACAATAAAAGTGTAAGATTCAGGCGGCGCATGCGCGGCAGCGGCTAAGATGGCCACCGGCTGCTAGAGCTCCGCTCCACCGCTACCCCTCGATCGCCACCAGAGTGCCCTGAGCGAACCCCCAGGCACAAAACAGGGACATACCGGTGGGGGAACCCCCCGAGAACATAACCGTTAAAACGGCGCTTGCCAGGAGAAATCTGACGGACCAGATGACGGCGGCAGCAGCTCCGGTCAGTTATGCCAAGATGGCGGCGGCCCCACGAGGCTCTCCCCTCAGCACAGGAATTCAGGAGGAATCCATAGCGGATCAGGACAATCAGACCCCATCCTCCCCAGGTATGGACTTTCCCCCAATGCCTCAGACCTCTTCTCCCTCATCGACTGAATCTTTGCTGGGGCGGATGGGTGCAGGCTATCCCTCTACCCCTATGACAGACCCACATACAGGGATGCTGTTAACAGTAACGGAAGCATCTGCAAACATCCCTTCCCCCACAGACTTCCCCTCCATGATGGAGGCTTTTACACACTTACTCTCTAAAAGCCTAGCCCAGAACGCTGCTCAGATAACTTCCTCCATACATGCTGACTTACAGCAATTGGGGCAGAGGATTGATCACATTGAGCAGAAAGCTGACCAGGCAGCATCCCGCATCAACCAAAACTCAGCTAGAATACAGGACCTGCAGGACCAACTTGAATCTGCCTTCTCCAAAATCGACGACCTCGAGAACAGATCTAGACGGTACAATTTCCGTATTAGGGGTCTTCCAGAAACCGAAAAGGACACTCATGCTGTTGTCAAACGCCTGCTAAGAGACCTTATCCCTGACATCTCAGATCATCGTTTGGAGATTGACAGAGCGCACAGAGCTCTACAGCCCCCACGTTCAGATGGTCTACCTCGCGATATAATCGTGAAACCTCATTTTTACTCAGTTAAGGAGGAGGTCATGAAGAAATCCAGGGGCTCAGACGACCTCAAGTTGCTAGGCCACAGGATTCAAATATTTGCGGACTTATCCCCTTACACGGTTCAGAAAAGACGTTCCCTTAAACCATTGATCCAATGTTTAATAGAGAAAGAAATTTCTTACCGTTGGTCCTTTCCTCTGCGACTCAATTTTGCTTATAAAAACAAGAACTTTGGCTTCTCTACCCTCCCTGAAGGAGAACGTTTGTTCCTCCAATTGGGTCTAATTTCTCACGACCCGTCACCCCATACGCAAAGCAGAAACACACCCGCTTCCATGAAACGTCCTCCACCAGCGAGCCCACTACAACCCTTCTGGCTGAAGCAAGGTTATAAACGATCCAAAGAAAACTTCCCAACTTGATGTCGCATTCATAGCTGGATCAGGGCCCTGGTCCGGTTTCTCTCTTTTGGCCACTCCGGCCCGATTCGAACTCTCAGTCTCTTATTATCCCTCCTCCTGTCACGGGTCCTAAATCCGGGGGACCTCACCACAACAGGAACTCTGATATTTTCCCCTCCCCGCGTTGATACACCTCCCATCTTGGTTCGCGAACCTCAGCTCTTCGGATCAACGGATGCTCCCAGGATCTCCGTATCGTAGCTGGACTCAGGACCTTGGGACCAGCACCGGTCATCACAGCCCACCTGGGACTTTTATTTCTTTAGTCTCATTTTTACAGATAGTTGGGGGAGGGGAGGGTCTGCCCCGGCTCTCAGGGTGTTGGGGGGCCACCCCCCTGGCACCCTGGGACTCGGGGTAACGATTTATTAGGGCTGTTGCCCTTCCTTGGGGATGGGGGGGAGGGGTACGGTTCATAGGTTGGAGGTACAGTATGTTGCTGAATAAGTTGGTATTAACTGCTACTAGAGGGGACCCCACTTGATTTTCCAGACCCCTGGAAATTGCGCTACTGAGGGTTTTTGTTTTACTGCCTCCGTATTCCTCTCAGACATCTTTATTTTTATTTTTATTATCATTGTTTTTTTTTTTTTTTTTTTGCTTCCCTTTTTTTTTTTTTTTTTTTTTTCATAGTACTTTCACTGGTTCGCTCTTACAGATATAGCGAGGAGGAAACTCAGTTTTCTTCCTCCTCCATTATAGTTTGTTTTTCAAGGTGGCGGGGTAGAGGTGGCAACATTGCGCCTCCCCTAGGACCCAAAGGCAATTTTTTTTTTTTTTGCCTTTGGCTCTCTTACTGGTGCCTCCAGGAATGGTTCACCAGTCCTCTCAGGATTTAGGGGTAAGGGGGAGTCTCCCGTCTTACCCTGGGATAAGGGGGACGCCTAGAGCCCTCCCAAGTTATATGCATTGTTTCTTGCAAGTTCAATTACTTAGAATATTGAAGGTTGAAATAACGCTTGTGTCTTCTTTCCTCCTATTGCTCAACTTTTTCCTACTCCTCTCCCTCTTCCTGTTCCCCCACATTCACAGATGCAGAGTCCAGTCCCGGTCGCTCCTCCCAGGACCTAACAAGATAGCCTTGCGATCGCACTATTACTTGGATCCCCTGGGCACTCGGTCATCCGGTAAGTTCTTTATCTGCAGAGTACACCACATAACCCCACTGGATGGCTAACTCTACCCTAGGGTCGAATACCCTTAAGATCATCTCTCACAACACACAGGGCCTCAACTCCCCCACAAAACGTAGAAAACTTTTTCAGCTCTACAAGTCCATGCACGCAGATATCCTCTTCCTACAAGAGACTCACTTCCCTTCCTCTTACAAACCCTCTTTCTTACATTATCAATTCCCGCAATTTTTCCTTGCCTCCGCCACAAATAAAACGAAGGGGGTTGCAATATGTTTTGCCAAACACATTAACCTAGCGGACTCAGAAGTTGTGTTGGACCCCCTGGGTCGTTACATCTTAGTTTCCGGGACTATAGATGGGGGGTTGTACACCTTTGTCTCATATTATGCCCCTAACAAGGGCCAGAAAACCTTTTTGGCCGCCCTGCTGGATAAGATACAACCACTTCTGAAGGGCACAGTATTTATTGGTGGGGACTCCAACACAGCTTTTGACTTCGCACTAGACAAATCAAGTTCCGGTATACCTAGACCCAAACGCCCGTCCAAGCAAAGTTCTAAAATAGCTAAACTTCTGCATGATAAGGGCTTAATAGACATTTGGAGGGAATTGAATCCACATTCTAAAGATTACACTCATTTTTCAGCCCCCCATAGCTCCTATGCCAGGATAGACCACATATTTACCAGCCCACACACGATCCCGCTGATCTTGAAATCCAAGATCGTGGACACTCCCTTGTCGGACCACTCAATGGTCACCCTAATCGCTAAAAGAGCCTCGGAACGCTCTAACTCCCCAAGATGGAGACTTCAGGAATCCATCTTAAGTGACCCCGTTCAATGCACCATCATAGAGGGAGCCATTAAGGATTATTTTGCCATAAATGCCACGGATGAGGTCTCCCCCGAGACCGTGTGGGCGGCACATAAAACAGTGATTAGGGGGAAAATAATTCAAATCACATCCCAGTTGAGGAAAGCACATAAAGCAGACACACTTAAACTCACAGCAGAATTCCAGGCTCTCTCAAGAGCTCACAAATTAAATCCGTCCCCTGAACTGTTAGACAAACTAGATACGGCTCGAGCTCGGTTAAATATGACCCTAACTACGTCAGCAGAGGAACAACTTAGATGGTCGGGGGCCAAATTATATTCCCAAAAAGACAAAATAGGCTCCAAGCTGGCAATAAAGCTTAGCCCCAAACCCAGATCTCTAGCATTCCCTAAAATAAAAGTTCAGTCCGGGGACCTTTCTCAGAACCCCGTTAAAATAATGGAGGCCTTTCTCCAATTCTATGCGGACTTATATCAACCGCACCATCCTCACATCTCCAAACCACAATAGGAATTCCTGAATTCCATAGGTTTACCATCCATCTTGAAAGAACATAGCGATCTGATGGAGAGCCCCTTCTCCCAGACAGAAATCTTGGACACAATCAAAGCTTTGAAACTAGGCTCCGCCCCGGGCCCGGATGGATTTTCCACGGGATACTATAAAAAATTTGCTCCAACCCTAGCCCCGCACCTTGCAAAATTCTTTAATTCACTTAGGAAGGGTACCCCTTTAGGCTCAGATCTAAATACAGCCTATATTTCAATGATCCCCAAACCAGAAAAAGACCCCAGTGAGGTGGGTAATTATCGCCCAATATCATTGATCAATAATGACATTAAGATTCTTACAAAAATTATGGCGAACAGGTTATCAAGCTTTATCCCCTCATATATCCATAGGGATCAGGTGGGGTTTATTCCTAGACGTCAGGGGACAGATCAGATCAGACGGACAATAGACATTATCTCACTGCTAAAATCACACTGGGATGGAAGCCTTCCCCAATCTGGTTTCCTTTTATCGATAGACCTTCATAAGGCTTTTGATTCCATAGACTGGACTTATCTATTTGATACTTTACATAAATGGGGATTTGGCCCAAATTGTCTGAATCTGATTCGCTCCCTGTATTCACATGGGATGGGCAGATACTCCACCTCGTTCCCCATAGGCAGGGGAACTAGACAAGGATGCCCCCTTTCCCCACTCCTTTTTGCGATAGCGATCGAAACCCTAGCTATAGCTATTAGATCAAATCCAGACATTAAGGGGGTTCAGTGCGGAGAGCAGGAACACAAATGCGCCCTCTACGCTGACGACCTTATGATATATGTAACCTCCCCTCTTATCTCCGTTCCGGAAATATACAAAACCCTCAATGCATTCAGCGCAGTTTCAGGCTTAAAGGTCAATATGGGCAAGTCCACGGCGTTAAACATTTTGGTCCCGGCCAATATTCTACCCCAACTCACGAGCACTTTTGACTTCCCGTGGGCTCCGAAATTCATTCGATATTTGGGAGTCAACCTCACAGCGGACATCAGGGACCTGTTTAAAACGAACTACATACCTATGTTCAGTAAATGCAGGGGTGATCTAGATAAATGGGCAAAATGTGGTCTATCCTGGCTGGGAAGGGTCCATGCAGTCAAAATGACACTTCTCCCACGACTCCTGTACTTGTTCCGCTCCCTTCCCATCCCGATCAGGAAAAGTTCTCTCCGAAAATTACAGTCGGAGATGATAGCTTTTGTCTGGGGTAGAAAGGGATATAGATGCCCATCCAGTATCCTACTACGTCTAAAATCCCAGGGCGGATTGGGGCTACCTGATCTCTGGGCACAAGCGGCACAATTGGCTCAATTGTCCATTTTATTCTCCCAAGGCCCAAAACCAGATTGGCTCGCTATAGAGAGAAGAGCGACCCCTCTTCACACCTTAGACTACCTCTTGTGGTGCGACCCCAAAGTCAGACCAGCAATCATGTCCCCCACTTTATCCCATTCCATCTCTCTCAGTACTAGACTGCTTAAGCAGCCATCTTTAGCCTCCCCAATGAAACCCCTCGCGCACATTTTCCATAACGCTGAATTCCCTCCGGGAGTACACATTAAAGCATTCAAATGGTGGACAGATAAAGGACTCTACCGCATAGGACACTTTTTCACGGCAACAGGTCCAATTACCTTAACTTACTGCCAGAACACTCTGGAAATGCCTGAATCCGAGAAATTCAGGTTCACACAAATATCACATTTCCTTCATTCAATATGGCACAACAATTTAAACTCTTTATCCATCACTCCTTACGAACAATGGTGTGCTAATATTCAGGATCAGAAAGGGGGCATCTCCCTGATCTACTCTGCATTGATTTCAAAATCGGACAAACCAGCCTACACAGGGTCCTGGGAGGAGGAGACCGACCAGACGAGGACAGCGGTAGATTGGCATAAATTTTGGATCCGCTCCTTTAAAGGTATATGCAACATATCGCTCATTGAAGCCAGCATTAAGGTCATTTCTAGGTGGTATTATGTTCCAGCCAGACTGGCGGTGATGTTTCAGGGAACATCCTCCTTATGTTTCAGGGGTTGCGAACTGGAGGGTTCAATGGTACATATCTGGTGGTCTTGTCCACGAATTAGATCCTTCTGGAGTAGAATTTTCAATATGATTAGATCCTTATTTAAAGTACAGGTCTACCCCAATGTTTATTACGCCCTTCTCAACCAACATATACCAGGGTTATCGAAACAAGCACAAGGCCTTTCATTCTTTATCTTACTAGGAGCTAAAATCACCTTAGCTAAAAGTTGGAAAAAACCTTCGGTTTCCCTCAGGAGTTGTATTAATAAAATTTCATGGATTATGTCTCAAGAGCATCTTGTAGCTAAGCTTAACGATAAAGTAGGGAGATTTATGTCCACCTGGGAACCGTGGGCTACCTTCCAGAACATCAACCTCATTTCAGGTTTGCAAGGAGGAGGAACCCACCCCCCACTTCCCACTGGACTTATCTCTCTTTAACCCAACTTCCCCTTCTCTTGCTCCCTATCTCCCACTCCTTCGCTTTCCTTTTCACCCCTCCTTTGGACTATCTTGTCCCTAATTCTTTGCTTATAAGCAGGGCGCTGAACTCCTCTTATTAAGGAACTCTCCGGTGGACCCCACTCGCCCATCGGCGGTCCATCACCTTTTATTGGAAACTTTTGGTTTATATTTCCTTCCACGGAAAGGTGTAGGTTCATAAGGGCCCCTCCGGTATTGTCTCCAACATTTTTCGTCTCTCCAGACCCTAGAACCTAGGGTTGAAAAACGGGGAGCGCTACGCACACTTCCACAGAAAGTTCCCAATGGGGGGGGGGTGTGCGTGGCACCCCGGATAATTCTCCTTAAGTGACTGGAGAGCAGGAGGACCATACAGGATTGGCCCTTTCTCCAGAACTGGTTCATACCTATAGTTGTATTCCAATCTCTGTTTCAATGTGCCTTAGTCATTGAATGTAGCTTTTACTGAATATGTTTTAACAAGGTCTAGAAACAGGCTGAGTTTTCCTCATGTTGCCTATCCTAGATATCTGTACCTCGGTAATACTCTGTCACTTTGTATGGATTCAAGGTCTGCTTTTACATGCTTGTAAATCTCTTTCTATGCAAAATCAATAAAAATATTTAAATAAAAGTGTAAGATTCCTTTAAATATCGTGCCTGGGAGGTGTCTATAGTATGCCTGTAAAGTGGCAAATTTTTCCTGTGTTTAGAATAGTCCCTGCACAAAATGACATTTCTAAAGGAAAAAAAGTCATTTAAAACTGCTTGCGGCTGTAATGTAATATTGCCCCCTCCCACCCCCCAGCCCATTACCAGGCCCTTTGGGTCTGGTATGAATATTAAGGTGAACCCCACACCCAAATTAGAAATAAAAAGGTGTGGGGCCCCCAGGCCCTATATACTCTGAACAGCAGCGGTATACAGGTGGTCCCCGGGTTACAATCAAGATAGGGACTGTTGGTTTGTTCTTAAGTTGAATCTGTTTGTAATTTGGAACAGGTACATTTTGTAGGTGTAACTACAGCCAAAAAATCTATTTTTAAGCTTTTTGGATAACATAGGGAAGGGTTATCATCACCCCTGTAACATTTGTTTTGCTGTCTGTGCCCCTGTTCAGAAGATTTCAACTCACTTTCTGTCCCAATGACAATTGGATTTTGAAAATTCTGGATTATTAGGGAAACAAAGATTGGTGATAAAGCATCAGTGGGGAGACACCTTTTTCCCATAATAACTCTTACAGGAGAGAATTTCCCTTCCTAGGGGTAGATTTCCTCTCACTTCCTGTTGTCTCCCTCCGTTTGTAAGTAGGAATCGTTTGTAAGTCGGATGTTTGAAAATAGGGGATCGCCTGTATATACTATACGGCCTGCCCTATACACTCTGCGGAAAATTGGGCCTTAGGTGTTGGTGGTACCAGAACACTGTAAGCCCTCACAGTTACTCTTGGTGGGCACTGGCATGGGCCCTGCTGTGAAATATTATATCAACAATTGTAATTACATGCCCCTGTTAAACAAAAAAAAAATGGGCCTTAGGCGGTGGTGGTGGTGGCACAACACTGTAAAGCCTCACTGATACTTTTGTTGAGCGCAGGAACAGGCCCTGCTGTGAAATATTAGATCAAAAAGTGTAATTACGTGCCCCTATTAAACAGGGGCAGACAAATTGGGCCTTAGGCAGTGGTGGTGGTGGCACAACACTGTAAAGCCTCACAGATACTTTTGTTGAGTGCAGGAACAGGCCCTGCTGTGAAATATTAGATCAAAAAGTGTAATTACGTGTCCCTATTAAACAGGGGCAGAAAAAATTGGGCCTTAGGTGGAGGCTTATGCTCCACCTCCATCTGTGGGCGGGGGCTTATCGGAATCTGGAAGCCCCCTTTAACAAGGAGACCCCCAGATCCCGTCCCCCCTGTGTGAAATGGTAATGGGGTACAAAAGGGGAGGGCGGGATCTGGGGGTCCCCTTGTTAAAGGAGGCTTCCAGATTCCGATAAGCCCCCAGCCCACAGACTCCCACAACCACCGGCCAAGGGTTGTGGGGATGAGGCCCTTGTCCCCATCAACATGGGGACAAGGTGCTTTGGGGGGCTACCCCAAAGCACCCTCCCAATATTGAGGGCATGTGGCCTGGTATGGTTCAGGAAGGGGGGCGCTCTCTCGTCCACCCCTCTTTTCCTGCGGCCTGTCAGGTTGCGTGCTTGGATAAGGGTCTGGTATGGATTTTTAGGGGGACCCGCACGCCATTTTTTTTTAAATTTTGGCGCGGGGCTCCCCTTAATATACATACCAGAGCTGAAGGGCCTGGTATGGAATTTCGGGGGACCCCCATTCATTTTTTTTCTTAATATTGGTTCAGGGTTCTCCTGTGGAGGAATCCCTTGCTGTTTTTATCAATGAACATTTATGTCTATTGCCGGACAGACAATTCATTATAGCCGCGAGTACTTTTATTCCTTTAGAAATGTCATTTTGCTGTCAGACTGTTCTAAACAGGGGAAACATGCACCCCTTTACAGGCATACTATAGACACCCCCCAGGTACGAAATTTTAAGGAATATTACACTTTTATTGTTTCACTTTAAGCATTATTAAAATCACTGCTCCCGAAAAAACTGCCATTTTTAAAACTTTTTTTGCATTGATACATGTCCCCTGGGGCAGGACCCAGGTCCCCAAACACTTTTTGAACTTGCATATAAGCCTTTAAAATTAGTACTTTTGATTATTCATGTTCGAGTCCCATAGACTTTAACGGTGTTCGCGTGTTCAAACAAATTTTTTGCCTGTTCGCATATTCTGGTGCGAACCGAACAGGGGGGTGTTTGGCTCATTCCTAACCACGAATCCTATGGTCCTTTCGCAGGCTTTGCAGGATCAGGGAGGCCATGCAGTGTAGATTTGCAGAGGCATTCGATCCTGGGTCACTAAGGATCACATGATCCTCAACCACCTCCTCTCAGCCACGTACAACTCCATGGGTTTCTGGGGACTGCAAATGATCCCTTGAAGACTGCTGCTGATGCTGAGTGTTATCCTCCACCTCCATGCTGACACAATCCTCCTCCTCCTCCTCTTCTTCTTCCTGTGTGATTGGCAGGCCTGCAGGAATACTAGTATCTGGATAAAGGGGGCCCGCTGTTCTGCCTCAAGTGCCCTGTCCATTATTCCACGAAGCGTGTGCTCCAACAGGAAGATAAGAGGGACAGTATCACTGATGCATGCACTGTCACTGCTCACCATCCTCGTGGCCTCCTCAAATGGTGACAGGACAGTGCACGCATCCTTGATCAGTAGCCACTGGCGTGGCGAAAAAAAGTCAAGCTCCCCTGAACCTGTCCTGGTGCCATACTCACACAGGTACTCATTAATGGCCCTCTGCTGCATGTGCAGCCGCTGCAACATTGCCAATGTTGAGTTCCACCTGGTGGGCATGTCACAAATGAGGCGGTTCTTGGGCAGGTTGCATTCTCTTTGAATGTCAGCCAGCCAAGCACTGGCATTATATGACCCGCGGAAATGACCACAGACTTTCCTGGCCTGCCTCAGGAGAACCTGTAAGCCCGAGTACCTGCTCAAGAACCGCTGCACCACCAAATTGAGGACATGAGTCAAACAGGGAACATGGGTCAAGTATCCCTGTCGGAGGGCGGAAAGGAGGTTGGTGCCATTGTCGCATACAACCATTCCTGGCTAAGGTTGGCATGGCGTCAACTACCTCTGAGCCTGCTCCTGCAGAGCTGACATAATCTCTGGTCCAGTGTGGCTCCTGTCCCCTAAGCAGACCAACTAAAGTACCACATGCCATCTTTTTGCCTGAGTGCTTGCGTAGCCCCTTGAACGCCTACGGAGCACCGCTGGTTCAGAGAAGAAACCTGCCAAGGAAGAGGCCATAGAGGAAGAAGAGGAGGGGGTGAAGGAGAGAGCTGTGGCAGAATCACCACTAGCATTTTGGAGGCATGGTGGCGGAACAAGCTCAAACAATACTGAACCCTGTCCTGCATCCTTCCCAGCTGCCAGCAGAGTTACCCAGTGCGCCGTGAAAGAAAAGTAACATCCCTGTCCATGCCTGCTGGACCATGAGTCAGCAGTAATATGCACCTTACTGCTGACCGCTCTCTCCAACGAAGCCAAGACATTGCCTTCCACATGCTGGTAGAGAGCCAGAATGGCCTTCCATGAAAAGAAATGCCCTTTGGAAACCTGCCACTGAGGTACCGCACATTTCACAAATTCACAAAAGGGGGCAGAGTCTACCAGCTGAAAAGGAAGCAGTTGCAGTGCTAGCAATTTGGCCAAGCTAGAATTCAGACTCTGAGCATTTGGATGGCTGGGACCGAATTTCTTTCAATGGTTTAGCAACTGGGGTAGGGAAATTTGCCTGTTAAAATCCGATGTTGGTGTACTGCTAACAGATTGGCCGCAAGTACTTGGGACACCTATTTCTATACCTTCATTCCTCTCAGTGCAGGTTTCTGAGAGGACTGGAGGTATAATAGGGGTTGGAGATCCCAGCTGATGAGGAGCAAGGAGAGGTCCACCTTGTTCTTTGATGTGGATCTTTTAAGTGCTGTTGCCAACGGACTGCATGGGAGGTCATCATATGTCTGGTCAAGCATGTGGTGCTCAAGCGGCTGCTGTTTTGGCCACGCTTGATACGCTTCAGACATATGTTGCAAACAGCAACAGTGCGATCTGCTGCACACATGTCAAAAAAGGCCCACACCAAAGAACTTTTCAAAATATTAGGAGAGTCAGCAGAGCCCTGCACCTGCTTAGCTCTACGGTGTGATGCAATAGGGTGGCTGCCCCTAAGCTGCCCCCTGGAGGGCATCCAACCTCGTTGGAGATGTGCCTCCTCCTGTCTTCTATCAGGCACCCAAAGTGAGTCAGTGACCTCATCATCCCCTCCCTCCTTGTCACTGGAGCAAACTTGGCAGTATGCTGCAGCTGGGGGAATATGACTGCCAGTTTCTTGTCCTTCTTGGGCACCCCCTATCTCTAGGCTGACGTTACTGCCTTCCTCAACCTGGGTACCATCATCGTAGCCTTCAAATCGCTGCGCATCCTCCTGCAGCATGTACCCAACACTATGTTTGAATAGTTTGGGGGACTCCTCCGTGCATGATGGTGGGGCTAGGGAAGGAGTGACTGTTGACATGGAGCGATGGAATAGGCCGCTTTGGCAGCTGCATTGGCAGGCAAACTACTGTGAGCATGGGTGACAGAGGATGAGCGGGATGAGGACAGCTTTGTTATTCATTCCACCAACTCTTCTGCATGTTGTGGCTCAATAACACAGCCAGCTGCAGGAAAAAAGGACAAGCGTGCCCCACGGCCATGTGCTGAGGATGCACCTTGTCCATGACCAGCACTGTTGACTGTAGACACAGAGCCTGCTTGCCTTCTTCTGTAGTCTGTACTGTGTACACCTACAGAAGTTTAATAACAACTATGGGTGCACTGTATGTATTGTGTACACCACCAGGAAAGTAGTAGCAACTGCACTATGGGTGCACGGTACTGTGTACACCAACAGAAGTATAATAACAACTATAGGTAGACTGTATGTATTGTGTACATCATTAGGAAATTAGTTACAACTGCGCTATGGGTGCACGGTACTGTGTACACCAACAGAGGTGTATTAACAACTATGGGTGCACTGTATGTATTGTGTACACCACCAGGAAAGAAGTAACAACTGCACTAGTGGTGCACGGTACTGTGTACACCAACAGAAGTTTAATAACAACTATGGGTGCACTGTATGTATTGTGTACACCACCAGGAAAGTAGTAGCAACTACACTATGAGTGCACGGTACCGTGAACACCAACAGAAGTGTAATAACAACTGTCATGAAGATCCTGCCAATAATCAACGATCCAGATGCAGGGGGACACGGCTGCGGGTTCCACTGCGCATGTGCGCGCGTTCACGGGTGCTGTCACGCACGGGCACGCGCGCGCGCACTCCCGCTAGTGCCAGGCGGGCTATTTAAACCGGCCTGTCACACTCCATCCCCGCTGTCTGCTCTACAGCGTTCTGTGAGTGTTACCTGATCTGATCTGTGTTTCCTGTTATCTGACCCGGCTTCCTGTTTGACGATCCTGCTATCTGCCTGCACCAGACCCTCTTGGCTTGCCTGACCATCCCTCTGCATTACCCCTGGTACCTCTGCTGTCCGAACGTTACTGACCACCGGCTTGTTGACCCTCCGCTGTGTTCATCAGCTTCCAGTCTGCTATTACCTGCTGTTGTTCCTGGTTCCAGTCCAGCTTCCAGTTTGCTATTACCTGCTGTTGTTCCAGGCTACCTTCTGCTGGTTCCAGTCCAGCGTTCCAGGCTACCTTCTGCTGTGTTCCAGCCCAGCGTTCCAGGCTATCTTCTGCTGTGTTCCAGTCCAGCGTTCCAGTCTATTACCTGCTGTTGTTCCTGGTTCCAGTCCAGCGTTCCAGGCTACCTTCTGCTGTGTTCCAGCCCAGCGTTCCAGGCTATCTTCTGCTGTGTTCCAGTCCAGTGTTCCAGTCTATTACCTGCTGTTGTTCCTGGTTCCAGCCCAGTGTTCCAGGCTATCTTCTGCTGTTGTTCCAGTCCAGCTTCCAGTCTGCTATTACCTGCTGTTGTTCCTGGTTCCAGTCCTGCATTCCAGTCTCTGTCCTCAGTCTACTCCTCAGACTACTGACTCCAGAGGGTGCCACCACTACTGGACTTTCAGCAACTGTTGATCCTGCCAGGCACCCATACCACTCTTCACTCCTGGCCCTCTGTCTCCATTCCAGGGGAACGGGAGTGGGAGCTGTAAGGGAGGTCTTTTCCTGCACTTCAGGCTCACAACCTACCAGGTACATGACAACAACTATGGGTAGACTGTATGTATTGTGTACACCACCAGGAAAGTATAAGCAACTGCACTAGGGGTGCATAGTACTGTTTACACCAACAGAAGTTTAATAAGAACTATGGGTGCACTTTTTGATTTTTATCCACCACCAGGAATGTAGTAACAACTGCACTAGGGGTGCAAGGTACACCAACAGAAGTTTAATAACAACTATGGGTGTACTGTATTGACCACCAGAAAAGTATGAGCAACTGCACTATGGGTGCACAGCACTGTATACCGTGTACACCGCCTGAAGTATATTAGAAACAATACACCAGGAATGGCCTGCAGTAAGATATAGCTAAACTGGATACAGTGGATATATATATAGGAGAGTTTTATATATGTATTAAATACAGTGCAGTTAACTGAATCACCTGCCTGCCTGAAGAATATTAGAAACAGTACACCAGGAACGGCTTGCAGTGAGATATAGCTAAACTGGATATATATATATATATACTGTATATGTATATATATATATATATATATATATATATATATATATATATATATATATATGAGACTATCATCTGTATATGTATATATTAAATACACTGCAGCTAACTGAATCACATGCCTGAAGTATATTAGAAAGAGTACACCAGGAACAGCCTGTAGTGAGATATAGCTAAACTGTATGCAGTGGATATATATATATATATATATATATATATATATATATATATATATATATATATATATATGAGACTATCTTCACCTTAAGTGCAGCAGAATTTTTTTTTTAACTTTGGCCAGATCTGTGCCTTGCCACAGTTCTGCCTCTGAGCTCTTCAGGCAGTTCCTTTGACCTCATAATTCTCATTTGCTCTGAAATGCACTGTGAGGTGTGTGTGGCTTTCCTAATCAAGTCCAATCAGTATTATCAAACACAGCTGGACTTAAATGAAGGTGTAGAACCATCTCAAGGGTGATCAGAAGAAATGGACAGCACTTGAGTTAAATATATGAGTGTCACAGCAAAGGGTCTGAATACTTAGGACCATGTGATATTTCAGTTTTTCTTTTTTCATAAATCTGCAAAAATGTCAACAATTCTGTGTTTTTCTGTCAATATGGGGTGCTGTGTGTACATTAATGAGGGAAAAAAATGAACTTAAATGATTTTAGCAAATGGCTGCAATATAACAAAGAGTGAAAAATTTAAGGGGGTCTGAATACTTTCCGTCCCCACTGTATATATTAAATACATTGCAGCTAACTGAATCACCTGCCTGCCTGAAGTATATTAGAAAGAGTACACCAGGAACAGTACACCAGGACCAGTACACCAGTGAGATATAGCTAAACTGTATGCAGTGGATATATATATAGATGTATATATATATAAATATATATATCTATATAAATATACACACGAGACTATCTGTATACATGTATTAAATACACTGCAGCTAACTGAATCGCCTACCAGAAGTATATTAGAAACAGTACACCAGGAATGGTCTGCAGTGAGATATAGCATATATATATATATATATATATATATATATATTAAATACACTGCAGCTAACTGAATCATCTGCCTGCCAGAAGTATATTAGAAAGCATACACCAGGAACTGCCTGCAGTGAGATCTAGCTAAACTGTATGCAGTGGATATATATATATATTAAATACACTGCAGCTAACTGAATAATCTGCCTGCTTGCCTGCTCAATTTAAATGACACTCTGTCTCCATCTACACCGGCAACGACACACTACACAAGGCCGACGTGCAGGTGGCCTTATATAGTGTGGGGCATGGACTTAGTCCCTTTGAGCCATGATTGGCAAAAGGCACCCTGCCTTTAGCAAATTATGGCTCTCTGAGCTGAGGGTGCTGTGAATGGCCAAAGCATGCAGGTCATGGTGCATGCTCTGGCCAATCATCATAAAGCAATGCACTGTGCTCCCGCAGTGCATTATGGGCCGTCACGCGCCGCTCAAATTTGGCACGAACAAATGTTCGGTTTTCGATGAACGGGCGAACAGCCAATGTTCGAGTCGAACTCATGTTCGATCCGAACAGATAGCTCATCCCTACTGCAGAGGTACCTGGATCTGCCTGCAGTAGTTTTCAGTAACCCATGCTTTACCCAAAAGAAAAGCAACACTTTTGAAAAAAAACACATTATTTTTTACTTCTTGCTATAATAAATATCCCCCAAAAATATAAAAGAAAACTATTTTTTTCCTCAGTTTAGGCCGATATGTATTCTTCTACATATTTTTGGAAAAAAAAATCACAATAAGCGTATATTGATTGGTTTGCGCAAAAGTTATAGCGTCTACAAAATAGGGGATAGTTTTATGGCATTTTTATTATTAATTTTTTTTTTACTAGTAATGGCGGTGATCTGCGATTTTTATCGGGACTACAACATTATGGCGGGCAAGTCGGACAATTTTGACACTTTTTTGGGACCATTGGCATTAATACAGGGATCAATGCTACAAAAATGCAATGATTACTGTAAAAATGTCACTGGCAGCGAAGGGGTTAACACTAGGGGGCGATCAATGGGTTAATGTGTTCCCCAGTACGTGTTCTAACTGAAGGGGGGAGGGGACTGTGCAGGGGAGATGACAGATCACTGTTCATATCCCCTGTTCATACAGAGCTGTTCGCTCTGTATGAACAGACGATCTGTCTGTTCTCCCCACAGAGAACCGGAAACTCTGTGTTTACTAGGGATGAGCTTCGAGTTCTAGTGGAACCCATGTTCGACTCGAACATCGCATGTTCAACCGTTTGTCGGACTACGAACGATATGGGCCGTTCGCGCCAAATTCGAGTATATTCGAGTAAATTCGAGAATACTGCGTCCTCTGCACAGTGTGCACCTAAAGCTACCTGAACACAATTGCTGTTGTTCTGCTCCTATTAATACCACAGGCAGGCAGCTACAGTATTTACAGTTAGTGTACCGTGTCCTCTGCACAGTGTGCACCTAAAGCTACCTGAAGAAAATTGGTGGTGTTCTTCTGATCCTAGTAATACCACAGGCAGACAGGTACAGTATTTACAGTTAGTGTACTGCGTCCTCTGCACAGTGTGCACCTAAAGCTACCTGAAGACAATTGCTGTTGTTCTGCTTATAATAATACCACAGGCAGGCAGCTACAGTATTTACAGTTAGTGTACTGTGTCCTCTGCACAGTGTGCACCTAAAGCTACCTGAAGAAAATTGGTGGTGTTCTTCTGATCCTATTAATACCACAGACAGGCAGCTACAGTATTTACAGTTAGTGTACTGCATCCTCTGCACGGTGTGCACCTAAAGCTACCTGAACACAATTGCTGCTGTTCTGCTCCTATTAATACCACAGGCAGGCAGCTACAGTATTTACAGTTAGTGTACTGTGTCGTCTGCTCAGTGTGCACCTAAAGCTACCTGAAGAAAATTGGTGATGTTCTTCTGATCCTATTAATACCACAGGCAGGCAGCTACAGTAGTTACAGTTAGTGTACTGTGTCCTCTGCACAGTATGCACCTAAAGCTACCTGAACACAATTGCTGCTGTTCTGCTCCTATTAATACCACAGGCAGGCAGCTACAGTATTTAATGTTAGTGCACTGTGTCCTCTGCACAGTGTGCACCTAAAGCGACCTGAACACAATTGCTGTTGTTCTGCTCCTATTAATACCACAGGCAGGTAGCTACAGTATTTACAGTTAGTGTACTGTGCACTCTGCACAGTGTGCACCTAAAGCTACCTGAAGAAAATTGGTGGTGTCCTTCCGATCATATTAATACCACAGGCAGGCAGCTACAGTATTTACAGTTAGTGTACTGTGTCCTCTGCACAGTGTGCACCTAAAGCTACCTGAACACTATTGCTGTTGTTCTGCTCCTATTAATACCACAGGCAGGCAGCTACAGTATGTACAGTTAGTGTACTGTGTCCTCTGCACAGTGTGCACCTAAAGCTACCTGAAGAAAATTGGTGGTGTTCTTCTGATCCTATTAATACCACAGACAGGCAGCTACAGTATTTACAGTTAGTGTACTGTGTCCTCTGTACAGTGTGCACCTAAAGCTACCTGAATAAAATTGGTGGTGTTCTTCTGCTCCTATTAATACCACAGGCAGGCAGCTACAGTATTTACAGTTAGTGTACTGCATCCTCTGCACGGTGTGCACCTAAAGCTACCTGAAGACAATTGCTGTTGTTCTGCTCCTATTAATACCACAGGCAGCAGCTACAGTATTTACAGTTAGTGTACTGCGTCCTCTGCACAGTGTGCACCTAAAGCTACCTGAAGACAATTGCTGTTGTTCTGCTCATAATAATACCACAGGCAGGCAGCTACAGTATTTACAGTTAGTGTACTGTGTCCTATGCACAGTGTGCACCTAAAGCTACCTGAAGAAAATTGGTGGTGTTCTTCTGATCCTATTAATACCACAGACAGGCAGCTACAGTATTTACAGTTAGTGTACTGTGTCCTCTGCACAGTGTGCACCTAAAGCTACCTGAATAAAATTGGTGGTGTTCTTCTGCTCCTATTAATACCACAGGCAGGCAGCTACAGTATTTACAGTTAGTGTACTGCATCCTCTGCACGGTGTGCACCTAAAGCTACCTGAAGACAATTGCTGTTGTTCTGCTCCTATTAATATCACAGGCAGCAGCTACAGTATTTACAGTTAGTGTACAGCGTCCTCTGCACAGTGTGCACCTAAAGCTACCTGAAGACAATTGGTGGTGTTCTTATGCTCCTATTAATACCACAGGCCGGCAGCTACAGTATTTACAGTTAGTGTACTGTGTCCTCTGCACAGTGTGCACCTAAAGCTACCTGAAGACAATTGCTGGTGTTCTCATACTAATAATACTACAGACAGGCAGTTGATTCTGCTATGTATATATATATATATATATATATATACATCCCAGCTTTGTGCAGCTACATCTCACTGCAGGCCATTAGTATGTCTGGAAGGCCAACAAGGAGAGGCAGACAGTCACAAGGCAATAAAAGAGGGCAAGCAGGCTCTGTGTCTAGAGGCAACAGTGCTGGTCATGGAGACGGTGCATCCTCATCAGCACGTGGCCGTGGGACACGCTTGTCCTTTTTTCGGCAGCTGGCCGCGTTGAGCCGCAACATGCGAAAGACTTGGTAGAATGGATGACCAAGCCGTCCTCATCCTCCTCATCCTCTCTCACCCAGGCTCAGGGTACTTTGTCTGGCAAAGCAGCTGCCAACGCGGCCTCTTCCCTTGGATCAATGGCATCAGTCACTCCTTCCCTAGCCCCACCATGTCCTCCTGAGGAGTCCCTCGAACTGTTTGACCACAGTGTTGGGTACATGCTCCAGGAGGATGCCCAGTGTTTTGAAGGCTCCGATGATGGTACCCAGCTAGAGGAAGGCAGTAATGTGAGCCCAGAGAGAGGGGGTGCCCAAGATGGACAACAATCTGGCAGTCATGTTCCCCCAGCTTCAGCAGGGTGGGGATGTTGAGGTCACTGACTCCACATGGGTGCCTGATAGGAGAGAGGAGGAGGAGAAGGAGGCACATCACTTACGAGGCAGGATGCCCTCCAGGGGCCAGCTTAAGGGCAGCACAACGACTGCATCACACCGCAGAGCTCCGCATGTGTAGGGCGCTGCTGTCTCTGTGCGTTATTCCAAAAGTTCTTTGGTGTGGGCCTTATTTCAGAAGAGTGCATCAGATTCCACCACTGCTATTTACAACATATGTCTCAAGTGTATCTCGCGTGGCCAAAACATCACCCGCTTGGGCACCACATGCTTGACCAGACCTATGTCTACCTGCCATGCAGTTCTTTGGCAAGCGTACCTAAAAGACCCACACCAAAGAACAAAGAGGACCTCTTCTTGCTCCTCATCAGCTGCGATCTCCAACCCCACTATACCTTCAGTCCTCTCTGAGACCTGCACTGAGAGGAATGAAGGTGTAGAATTAGGTGTGTCACAGCCAAGTACTTGGGGGCAATCTGCTATTGGTACACCGACGTAAGATTGTACCAGGCATATTTCCCTGCCCCAGCTGCTGCACAGCCGAAAGAAGTTCGCTCCCAGCCATCCACATGCCCAGCAGTTGAATGCTAGCTTGGCTAAATTTCTAGCACTTCAACTGCTGCCTTTTCAGTTGGTAGACTCTGCCCCCTTCCGTGAGTTTGTGGAATGTGCGGTTCCTCAGTGGCAGGTTCCCAAACGCCACTTTTTCTCATGGAAGGCGATTCCGGATCTCTACCGGCATGTGGAAGGCAATGTCTTGGCCTCGCTGGACAGGGCGTTCAGCGGTAAGGTGCATATTACCGCTGACTCATGGCCCAGCAGGCATGGACAGGGACGTTACCTATCTTTCATCGCGCACTGGGTGACTCTTCTGGCAGCTGGGAAGGATGCAGGACAGGGTGCAGTAGTGTTGGAAGTTGTTCCGCCACCACGCCTCCAAAGTTCTACTAGTGGTGATTCTGCCACACCTCTCTCCTCTACCCCCTCCTCTTCTTCTTCTTCCTTCATTGCCTCTTCCTCTGCTGATTTTTCCTCAGAACCAGCGGTGCTCCGTAGGCGTTCAAGGGGCAATGCAAGCACGCAGGCAAAAGGATGCCATGCGGTGCTTGAGCTGGTGTGCATGTAGGACAGGAGCCACACTGGGGCAAAGATTCTGTCAGCTCTGCAGGGGCAGGTTCAGAGGTGGTTGACGCCACACCAGCTTAAGGCAGGTATGGTGGTTTGCGACAATGGCACCAACCTCCTCTCCGCCCTCCGACAGGGACAACTGACCCATGTGCCCTGTTTGGCTCACGTCCTTAACTTGGTGGTGCAGCGGTTCTTGGGCAGGTACCCGGGCTTACAGGATGTCCTGAGGCAGGCCAGGAAAGTCTGTGTGCATTTCCGCACTTCATATAATGCTAGTGCTCGGCTGGATGACCTTAAAAAGGAATTTAACCGGCCCAAGAACAGCCTAATCTGTGACATGCCCACCAGGTGGAACTCAACGTTGGCCATGCTGCAGCGGCTGCACACGCAGCAGAGGGCCATCAATGAGTACCTATGTGACTATGGCACCAGGACAGGCTCAGGGGACCTTGGGTTTTTTCCCCACGCCAGTGGGCTATGATCAGGGATGCATGCACTGTCCTGCCACCATTTGAGGAGGCCACGAGGATGGTGAGCAGTGTCAGTGCATGCATCAGTGACACTGTCCCTCTTGTCCACCTGTTGAAACACACGCTGCATGGAATAACGGACAGGGCACTTGAGGCAGAACAGAGGGAGGAAGAGGAGGACTTCCTTACCTCTCAAGGTCCCCTTTATCCAGACAGTATTCCTGCATGCCCGCCGATCACACAGGAAGAGGAGGAGGAGGATTGTGTCAGCATGTAGGTGGAGCCTGGCACTCAGCATCAGCAGCAGTCTTTAAGGGATTATTTACAGTCCCAAGAAACCCATGGACTTGTACATGGCTGGGAAGAGGTGGCTGCGGATCATGTCGTCCTTAGTGACCCAGGGGACTCTGGACCGAATGCCTCAGCAAACCTACGCTGCATGGCCTTCCTGATCCTGCAAAGCCTGCGGAAGGATCCTCGTATTCGTGGTATCAAGGAGACGGATCAATATTGGCTTTCAACCCTCCTTGATCCACGTTACAAGGGTAAGGTTGCAGAACATTATCTTGCCGTCGCAGAGGGAGCAGATGATGAAACATCTTCGGGTGGCCTTGCAGAAAGGTCTGTGTAACGCGTTCCCAGAGACTGGGAGGTTACAAACTCCTGCTCCTGGACAACGTGTTGCTGAGGCTTTGGTCAGTCAAAGAAGGAGCGGTGGAGAAGGTGGCCGTCTGACCGATGTGTTCAGACAATTTTTTAGTCCGCAGCCCCAAGGTATGATCGGCTCCAGCAACCATCGCCAGCGTCTGTTTTACATGGTGCAGGAATACCTAGGGGCAAGATCTAACTTGGACACTTTTCCCACCGAAAATCCTCTGGGTTACTGGGTCTTGAGGATGGATCACTGGCCAGAGCTTGTACAGTATGCAATTGAG
The DNA here is from genome assembly GCA_037952925.1 of Lithobates clamitans. NCBI lineage: Eukaryota > Metazoa > Chordata > Amphibia > Anura > Ranidae > Lithobates > Lithobates clamitans. The sequence goes on along the minus strand of JBBGZY010001128.1, from coordinate 3,759,415 downwards.
CTACTGGCCTGTCCTGCATCCAGCGTTCTTTCGGAACGCGCATTCAGTGCTGCTGGAGGCTTTGTAACCGATCACAGGGTGCACCTGTCCACCGACTCGGTTGATCGACTGACCTTCATAAAAATGAATCAGTCTTGGATTACCACCAGCTACCAGGCACCTGATTCTGATGTAAACAAATATATTTTTTTGAAATGTCAGATCCCTTCAAAACTGCCTATGCTGATGCTGAGTGACTATCCTGTTATGCTGAGTAATTATCCTCTTCCTCCTCAATGATCATGCTGATAGCTTGTAAGAACATTTTTGGTTCTGGGCGCCGCCACCAGTGGCTAAGGCCCAATATTTTAGACCCTGTTTAACAGGGGCATGTAATTACAATTTTTGATGCAATATTTTGCAGGAGGGTTCGTTGCTGCGCTCAACTAGTGTATCTGTGAGGGGTTGCAGTGTTGTAGCACCAGTGCACAAGGCCCAATTTTTCTGCCCCTGTTCAACAGGGACATGTAATTACAATTCTTGATCTAATATTTCACAGCAGGGCCCATTCCTGCGCCCACCAAGAGTAACTGTGAGGGCTTACAGTGTTGTGGCAACACCACCACCACCAAAGGCCCATTTTTTCTGCCCCTGTTCAACAGGTGCATGTAATAACAATTCTTAAACTAATATTTCACAGCAGGGCCTGTTCCAGCGCCCACCAAGAGTAACTGTGAGGACTTACAGTGTTGTGGCACCAGCACCACCACCACCAAAGGCCCAATTTTTCAGCCCCTGTTTAACGATGGCATGTAATTAAAATTCTTGATCTAATATTTCACAGCAGGGCCCGTTCCTGTGCCCACCAAGAGTAAATGTGAGGGCTTACAGTGTTGTGGCAACACCAACACCTAAGGCCCCAATTTCTGCAGAGTATATAGGGCAGGTCCCTACTTTCAAACATTCAACTTACAAACGACTCCTACTTGCAAATGGAAGGAGACAACAGGAAGTGAGATGAAATGGAAGGAGACAACTGGAAATGGAAGGAGACAACAGGAAGTGAGATGAAATCTACCCCTAGGAAGAGAAATTCTCTCCTGTAAGAGTTAATATGGGAAAAACGTGTCTCCTCTCCACTGATGCTTTATCACCAATCCTTGTTTTACTAAAAACCCCAAATTTTCAAAAAACATTTGTCATTGGGACAGAAAGTGAGGTGAAATCTTCTGAAGTGGTGCACAGACAGCAAAACAAACGTTACAGGGGTGATAACCCTTCCCTATGTTTTCCAAAAAGCTTAAAAATAGATTTTTTGGCTGGAGCTACACTTTAAAAATGTACCTGTTCAAAATTACAAACAGATTCTACTTAACCACAAACCTACAGTCCCTGTCTTTTTTGCACCACCTGTATACTGCTGTTCAGAGTATATAGGGCCCAGGGGCCCTACGCCTTTCCTTTTTTTAATTTGGGTGCGGGGTTCCCCTTAATATCCATACAAGACCCAAGGGGCCTGGTAATGGACTGGGGGGGGTGTCCATGCCGTTTGTCTCACTGAATTTCCTGCATATTGCTGGGACCCGACATTACATTAAAGCCGCAAGCAGTTTTAAATGACTTTTATTCCTTTAAAAATGTCATTTTGTGCAGGGACTATTCTAAACACGGTAAACACACGCCACTTTACAGGCATACTATAGACACCCCCCAGGTACGATGTTTAAAGGAATATTTCACTTTTTTTTCACTTTAAGCATCATTAAAATCACTGCTCCCGAAAAAACGTCCGTTTTTATAACTTTTTTTTGCATTGATACATGTCTCCTGGGGCAGGACCCGGGTCCCCAAACTCTTTTTAGGACAATACCATGCATATTAGCCTTTAAAATTAGCACTTTTGATTTTGAACATTCAAGTCCCATAGACTTTAATGGGGTTCTGCAGTTCGCGCAAACTTTCGGTCCGTTCGCAGGTTCTGGTGCGAACCGAACCGGGGGGTGTTCGGCTCATCCATAGTGTTTACACACACAGATCTCTGTTCTCCATGTGTCAGGGGCGATCGCGGGAGCCCGGCGGTGACCGTGACCGCCGAGCACTCGCTTTGGCTTTGGGGGCGAGCGGGGGGCATGCCCCCTAGTGGCCACAGGGCAAAGCGACGTTACATAACGTCGTTTCACCCAACCGTGCCATTCTGCCGCAGTAAAACTGCGGCGGCTGGTCGGCAAGTGGTTAAGGACTTCAGAAATGAGATAGGACGTCATTACATCAGGGTTAATCAATTTTCAAATATATATACCATAATTTGCAGTCACTATAACTTTTCTAAAAACCATCTAATATATACTTATTTGGATTTTTTTACCATAAACATGTAGCAGACTACATTTTGGCCTACATTTGTGAAGAAATTAGATTTTTTTTTGGAAATGTTTTATAACAGAAATTAGAAAATATTGAGGGTTTTTTTTTCAAAATTGTTGGTCTTATTTTTTATTTATAAAGCAAAAAATAAAAAACCCAGTGGTGATAAAATACCACCAAAAGAAAGCTCTGTTTGTTTGAAAAAAATTATATACATTTGAATTTGCGTACAGTGTTGCAAGCGCTAGTTAAAGTAGCGCAATGACCTGGCCATGAAGGCATGAAGTGGGTAAAACCTTTCAGGAGGTCAAGTGGTTAAGGTTGAGGAGAATCCCAGGTTAAGTGTTATGCCCTGTACACACGATCGGACATTGATCGGACATTCCGACAACAAAATCCATGGAGTTTTTCCGACGGATGTTGGCTCAAACTTATCTTGCATACACACGGTAGCACAAAGTTGTCGGAATATCCAATCGTTCTGAACGCGGTGACGTAAAACACGTACATCAGGACTATAAACGGGGCAGTAGCCAATAGCTTTTGTCTCTTAATTTATTCTGAGCATGCGTGGCACTTTGTGTGTCGGAATTGTCCACACACGGTCGGAATTTACGTGAACGGATTTTGTTGTCAGAAGATTTTATAGCCTGCTCTCAAACTTTGTGTGTAGGAAATTTCGATGGAAAAAGTCAGATGGAGCCCACACACGGTCGGAATTTCCGTCAACAAGCTCCGATCGCACATATTCCGTCGCAAAGTCCGACCATGTGTACAGGGCATAAGGCTGCAAATTAAAGGAGTTAGGCAAGGGAGATGGATGTTTACAGTGAAATTTACGTTTGTTCTTAGCTTCCACAGCTCCAACCCTAAATTTCCTGTATCAGGCTTTGCTTACTGAAAATGAATGTAACCCATGTAAAAAAAATATGTTGATGCTTTTTAAAGGAACTAAAATAAATAAAATAAGCCACTATAATTCCTTAACAGACTGGTAATACGCTACTGAGACAGGCAAAGCTCAGCTGCACATTCTCCTTTAATCTTTCTCATAAAAGTTTGGTTTCTTAGAACTTCCACAGATAAAAGGAAAAAGTATATGTTCAGGGACCCTTATGTTCAGATTTTAATAATACCTAGGGTCTGTACCCACTTTCGTGGTTCTAGATGTCATCCTATAATTACATTACATGTGCTATTAACTACTTCCAGTATGGGCCAATTCTGACATTTCTCCCATACATGTAAAAAGAAGCATTTTTTGCTATATTATTACTTAAAACTCCCAAACATTATATATATGTAGCGCTGGAAGATTTCTGATCTACCATATGATAGGTAAATTTAGTGAATTGCTCGTTAGGGGAGTTAGATTTGCCTCTGTTTCAGCTTGGCTAACGTTGCGTGTGGTTCCACACTGAGCCGGTGGTTGTCGCTGTTACCATTGGCTGGTGTTGGAAGGGCAACGTGTCGAAGCATATGGGTGCTCCTCTGTCCCGGAGACAACTTGGTGGAGGTGGTCCTCTGAGTTGCATTCTGGGAGAGGGTATTTATGGGACAGACGCCATGTTTTGGCTTAGAGGTTCAAGTACTGTGTCTGACATTCACGCAAAATGTAATACATCCTGTGGCAGAGGATCGTACGGGTTTATTTCAAGCAAGTCTGTGGCAGAGACTTTTGTTCGTGCTACGTACTGGCTGCTAGGCAAGTGAGAGAGGCCTATCCAGGCGAGCAAAGATTGTGTCCCACAAGGGGATTGCATCTGATTTCAATATTCAACTTTAAAGGACGTTCTCAAGAATCCCAAAGAAAGGTATTTGAGCTTCCCTGCAGCTTCCCTCCTGCCTCTTTCCTGCTACTTCCTTCGTTACTTGGTTCAATAAAGCATTGAAAACGTACTCAAGTGTTGGTGCTTTTATCGTCCAGAGGTAAACTCAAAGGAACCCTAGACCCGGTGCCGGTTAAACAGGGGTGTCGAGAGTGAAGGTAACAAGCCCGCTTCAACCAGCAGCTCCACCGAGAGTTAGTGCTACATATATACTGTATATATATAAAATTAAGCAGAGGCCTGGGAGAATAAATTAGTTGTTGCAATTTTGTATGTTGCATGATTTTTGCTCAGCAGTTTATCAAAGGCGAATTTCCAGGAAAAAATACACTTAAATACATTTTAGTGCAAAAAAACACAATATAATACTGAATGTTTTTAATAACATAAAAGATGATGTTACACTGGGTAAATAGATACCTAATATGTCATGCTTTAAAATTGCATACGCCCGTGGAACAGTGCCAAACCACGGTACCTAAAAATCTTTATAGGCAACGATTTAAAATCCTTTACAGGTTACCAGGTTATGCTTTACCAGTTTTTACACTTTTAGCAATGTGCCTCTGAACTTACCCTCTGAAAATGCTCTCTGGGTGATCAATGTACATCGCAACGATTTTAACAAACTTTCTTGCAGATTCCTACCTGTTTCTGCTCCGAAGAAGAAGCTGTTTGTTCTTCTATTTTTTGGACACAGAATCTGAATGGGAGTGACTTTTTCATTATTCATCAGTTGAGGTTCTAATCAGAAGAGTGGCAGGGTCTGATGTATCTCACCAAAACTGAACTTTTTGTTGCAGAGGATGACTAAAATCTTACTTCATAGTGCAGACTTCTGGGAAAATCAGTGAGCCAATCACACAAGCAGGAAATTACATTTCTGGAGGCGTTGCATACACCAGCTGTGAACAGAACACCTCCAGGTTGTCATATTGCATTGCATTTTACAGAAAACTACAGAACTGCAGATTGGAAACTTAATTTTTAATAACATTAAATTACAATATGGCGTGTGTCGTAATTGTATATGCTATATTATTCTTTTTTATTTGCTATTTTTTGCCATGGAAGTGGAGTTACCCTTTGAAGATTTTTTTTTTTGTCCGGTTCCCTCTACATAACTTGACTTTCTTTCTCTGATTTCTGATGCTATATTCTTTCCCCACAAAAATGGAGTCACTCTGTAACCATTTATGTAGCAGCCAGAGGAGGAGAAAATACTATACAGTAGAGTGTCCCTTTAATGGCAGCTCTGAATCTGCTGACGTGGTAAAAATCCAAGATGGTAGACCCCAGCAGCCATCTCAGGATTTCTGGATATCTACACAAGGGAGGCTTTTACAGGTAGATATAATGCACAAAATATATTAACTTCACACATAGGAATTGATTTACTAAAGGCAAATAGACTGTGCACTTTGCAAAGTGCAGTTGCACTCTGCATATACAATTGCTTAGTACCAGAGCTTAGTAAATGGGGTAAAGTTTCACTTTACAAAGAATACCCAAAAACTGTAGCTGCTGACTATTAATATATAGCCACTCACCGGTCCCACAATCCAGCGATGGGTTCACCCCATCAGTTCTCCCCTCGTTTCATCTGTCCTGGCGCCAGCATGTTAACTGCAAGAATCCGGCTGTGACAACTTTTGGCTTCACTGCCGGGTGCCCACTATGCGAGTGGCGCTGCGCCTTCTGAATGGTCCCATAGTCTTCTGGGACCTATAAATGCAGAATAAGGGAATAATGGACTTATAGGCACATAAAAATAAAAAACATTTTTAATAATTCACATAAAGTACATATACAACAAAGTATTATATTAAAGCAATATGGGACAAAATATGGGACACAGTGTTCAATCCCAGAGGTGGCACTATAGAAATACTTCCTGTGTGGCAATATGAAGAAAAAACCCACACTGAGGCGTAGCGTCCCTCTTGGTGAATCCCATGGTCCTCATAGGTTAAAAAGAATTGCTCACTCTACATGTTTCGCAACCTGTTGTCGCTTCTTCAGGAGCTTCAGTAATTCTATCTGGAGAGATATACTCAAGTCAATTTAATCTCATAGGTCTTCTGGGACCTGTCACATGTCCCAGAAAACTGTGGGGAGGCAGGGGGGAGGAGAACTTCCACTTCTGATTGTCTAGGTGATCGGAGTGGAAGTGGGAGTTGGGTACCTGTCAAACTCATGTACCCGCTCCCCAAAAGGGCAATTTCTTCACCTGGAGCGGGGGAGGGGGCCTTAAAGCATAACTTCCCTTTTTGGGTGGAGTTTAGCTTTAATCCTGGCATTGCCGAAATAGTACACTGGGCTGCACATACACAGCTTAGTGTACATTGTGGATAGGCAGGTAAGAAACTTTAATGCAAAAGACACATTGGGGTTGATTTACTAAAGGAAAATGGACTGTGCACTTTGCTGCACTCATTTTCCCCAGAGCTTAGTGAATGTAGTGAAATTCTGCTGATTTCCATCATTCAGTCATGTGCAAGCAAACATGCTGGTTTTTATTTGCACCTGATTGGGTATTCTTTACGAAGTGAAGCTTCACCGCTTTCACAAAGCTCTGAGGAAAATGAGTGCAATAGCACTTGCAAAGTATAAAGTCTATTTGCCTTTAGTAAATCAGGCCCACTGCATGTCTCTTCTGCATTAAAAATCCTGCCTGATTGCAGTTTTTTTTCCTAAAGTTCCACTTTAAGTTGGCCATACACCAGAAGATTTTTAAATGCATATTCGTAAGAAAATTTATCTAGTCACTGTAGTCAGAAATGAATGTCGATTTGACCCCACTGTCAATTATAAAAAATGAACAAAGGTTCTTAAAAAAACTATTTCAAGTTAATTTGACTAGTGTATGTATGCCAGCTTTAGTTACGTATACTATAAAATGTTTCCCATATCCTGGTGAGCTGCATGGACACTTATTTGGACACATGCTTTATATAATGACCTATGCAGATTTGAGATTTGAAACCTGTAATACTAAAGGCCAGAAAAAAAACCTATGGCTTGTGCTACTAACATCTAACTACTTTGGTAAATAGTTTTCACTACACTTTTGTGTAATCTTAAATATTTCCACAATGATTCATGAACAGAGATGGTCTGAACACCCCCCTGTTCAGTTCGCAGCAGAACTCCCAAACAGGGGAAAAGTTCTGCCCCGAACCGCGAACTCCATTGAAGTCTGAGCTGAACATGAGAAATCAAAAGTCCCCATTTTTAAGGCTTATATGCAAGTAATTGGCCATAAAAGGGGTATTCGGGCCCGGGTACTGCTTTGAGGGACATGTATCAATGCAATTTTTTTTTTTGTTAAATGATAGTTTTTAAAGGAGCTGTGATTTTAATGATGATTAAAGTGAAACAATAAAAATAAAAATATTCCTTTAAATACAGTGCCTGGGTGTCCCCATAGTCTGCCTGTAAAGTGGCACATCTGTAGCATATCTAGAACATGCTGCAGCAAAAATTACATTTTTAAAGAAAAAAAAAACGAGTCAAAGTACATTTAAATTGACTCGCAGTTGCAATTGCCGCCACCCGGCTATTTGAAAAAAATAAAGTTAAAAATTGGGGTAGGGTCCCCCCCCCAGTCCATACCAGGCCCTTATCCGAGCACGCAGCCTGGCAGGCCAGAAAAGGTGGGGGACCAGTGAGTGCCCCCCTCCTGAAGCATACCAGGCCACATGCCCTCAACATGGGGGTGGGAGCTTTGGGGCAGGGGGGCTCTGCTGTCAATGTAGGCTGACCGCCTACTGCAGGCTCCACCGTTTGACAGTTCTTATATAGGTAAGGGGCGGACCCACATGGTGACATCACCTGGTGACCTCGCCCCCGTGACATCACCGACCCAGTATGCATCATTTGGGGATGTCACAAGAGGCAGGGCCACCAGGTGACATCAATAGGTTGCTCTGCCCCTACCTATATAAGAATTGTCAAACGGCTGAGCCTGCAGTAGGCGGTCAGCTTTCATTGTCAAAGCATTTTTTTTTATTTTTTTCTTTGGGCCGAGCGGTGCTGGCGGCAGAAGATCTACGTCGGGGGACATTGTTTATTTTTTTTAAAAAAGGAATTGGAAAAACCTATCTAATGGTTTTTTTTATACTTTTTTGGTGAATGGGTAGGTAAACACCCGCTGAACTCCCTGCAAATTCGGGTGCTCGCCGAATAGGCGAACAGGCAATGTTCAGGCTGATCTTTTGCTCGGCCCGAACCCTTCGCCCAACTCTATTTTTGAATAGTATGGTGGCCTAGACAATAAACCAGGGAAACAGAATATTGTAACAAAATAATAAATCAAACAAATCTTCAAATCATTTCCAATTTGTAGACAGTGTGCAGGAAAGGTGCACTTGATTTTTAGCAGCTTTCATGTATTTTATTGTGGGTGGGTGTCAAGCTATAAGCATAATCGTTGTAAATAGTGGTTGTTTTATTTATACATATAGGATTGATTAGTGAACAAGTTTAGAAACCATTCAGGTTGCAGGATGGGGAAACTGCAAATTGTTTGATTCCTCCCAGTACACACATTCAGAGCTTTCCAGCCTACAGAGAATAATACTATTTATGAATCTTTAGTAAGACAGTTGAGAAAATCAAAATATTGATTTTTGGTATTGATTTTTACCAAACCAATTTGCTTGGTACATATTTTGCTCTGGGTTAAGTGGTTTATTTTACACAGTTTGTTGGGGTTTATACACACTATTTTATTACCACACACCTTACATTTGACCCTCAGTATTCCCAAACCCATCTGATGTTTATTGGAGATGCTCAGATTGAATCCTTATATCATCTCCAATAGGCTTTGCCATATACTGTTCCTTTTTTATATACTTTTGAATACACATCTTTACAAATCAATGGCCAGATGTTTCCACTGATTATGACGTCCAGTTTTCTTTTGGGTACCACCTTGAGCCTATGTTTTGGCAAATGTCAATACCTCCTACCCACCCTGATCCCACACACAAACCTTTCTAACAACCCCTTTTACTCCCCTTGACTCTGCTGTCACATGATCCTCCTCAGAACCTCATCCATAAGTGGAGATTGATGACCCATCACTTTGGTCTCAGTGAATGTTCCAAATATCTCTTCAGCATGTCTGCAGATTCAGGTAAGCATTTGGGCCATTTTGTTTGTTGAATTATCTAGAGTGGGTGGGTTCAGTTAATATAGCGTGGGGGGGGGGGGTTGGCGGTGAAGATGAAAAGAATAAGCTCAGGGATTAGCTTAAGAAACCCCCAGTGAGTCCCCTCAATAGTTGTATGTTATAGTTTTCTTGTTTTGATCCTTATCTTTTCCCAAAGTATTAAGGCTGGTCATGCAATGCTGCATGGTCCTTATTGGCTCTTCTCTGGGCTGGGCAATACTCACTAATGCAGATAATGCAGACAGAGCCCATGATGTCCTGCAATCACAATAGAGTCTTCAGTCTTTCACAGGATGTCACTCAAAAAAGAAGACTGAGGACATCTTGTGGCCCAGAAAAGTATTGTAGGGGCTGCTCCAGATTGAAGGTGAGTTTTTTTGTTTGTTTGACTGTTTGTTTTTTACTGCCTGGGGACTTCATCATGCAATAAAAATTAGAAATTTAGTCTGAACTTAGAACATTTGTCAACCTAATTACCGAATTTTATATGTAGCGCTACCCTCTCAGGAGCGGCTGGTGAATAAGGGATCTCCCACCCTGCACAGCCAGGCACACAGTATTTTCCACAGCACACTGTACTCAGAAAACAGTCCTTGCAGCTTTGTTTTTGTGTTTTTATTAGGGATATTGAACTTGAATGGGTATTATGGGATGCCCACTTGATTTTTGCAGAACTTTACAGGGACAACTTCTTCTATACAGAATATTTAGAATCCTCAGCTTCCCCAGCACAACACTTGCCTGAAGCACTACAACTCCCAGGACCAGCGGGCACACTGTTAAGGGATCTGACAATTGGGCTCAGTCAGATTAGTAGCAAATGCCCTTTACAGGCAAGGACCGCGGGCCCCTTTGGTAGTGTAGTCTTAGTGCCCAGCTGTCCTTCTGTGACTTCTGATCTCTGTACCACCTCTTCAGGGACTGCCGGCCCACCTGGCTGCAGCTGTCCTTTTATCTAGCCCTCTTGGCTAAACTTCCACAGTCCTCCCAGACTGACTCTGCTCTCACCCAGTTCTCTCAGGCTACATCTCAGTCCTCCCTGACTGTAACACTCACCAACCCACTTGGCTGTCCTCTTTTTGAAAATCTCCCAGATGTGCTCACTGGCTCTTGCTGTCCTCACACCTGCTCCTGTGCCACTGGACAGGATACTTTGTGGGTTGTATAGGATCCCTCCTGCACCCGAGCTCCCAGACCCGAAGTAACCCCCACTACCCCCCAGACTAGGGCTGACCCTGAGTATTTGAGGAGACCTGCCCCCTGCTAACCCATCTGCTGAGGATTGGTCAGGGCCCTCCTTAATACTTCAGGCAGCTCCTCCCAACCTTCACTCCCATACTTCTAGAATCTTCTCCAAGTTTCTAGAAGTAGGGGGAGGTATTAGCGATGCTGCCTGTGAGTCATACCAGTCTCTGAGTCACTCACTCAACCCAGCCAAGCCTAAATAGTTTGCCTACTCTAACAAAAATCGAAAAACTCCTATTCTAGCACACTAGAGGGTGCTAAATATACTTAAATTTGTTACCTTGGGGTTGATTTACTAAAACTGGACAGTGCAAAACCTTGTGCAGCTGTGCGCAAATCAGCTTCTAGCTTGTTCAGTTAACCTTTGACAAATAAACCTGGAAACTTATTGGTTTCTATGCAGAGCTGCACTAGATTTTGCACTCTCTAGTTTTAGTAAATCAACTCCACTGTGGCTACTATGGATTATTACTTTTTTGCCTTTTTCATTGGCGCATACTCACTTTTGTTTAATCAAGCTGTAAATATAAGGAAACTTACTTTGTATAGTGTTTTCTTGCGTTTACACAGTTTATTAGAAAGTTGATATGGTAAATGCCCATTCATCGTGATAGGCTTTAAAACATAAAAATTGTATAAAACATTTTATGTTGATCCATATTAAGCTAAGTTTAAGAACAATAAAAAAAAAATTGCACAGGGACTCCTTGTTTCATATCTCCCAAAGAACAATAAAATCCTTCTGGATACCATGGGGAACAGCTAGTTCCAGCTTTTTATTTTGTTTTGTGCTTCATCTAACAGAAATCAGCACCAATGTGCTACAAGAAACAAATATTCAGTGGTTACCCTAAACTGGTGACACTGAGCTGTGATAGAATGCTATAGGTGACAATTTATGTTATAAAATAAAGCCCTTTTTGTGCTGATATTCCTACTGTACATCATAGGTGTTTACATGTCTAAGAATAAGTGACTAGTTCTACATCATTTACAGCCACTAATAAAATCTATTAAAACACATAGTAGCGCCACTGCAGCATTAATAGTTTCGAATGACTGATTTTCAACAATTTAGGCCATATATTGTAGAGGAGAAATTCGAACTTTTCCATTATTAATAATGCAAATAGGATTCTAATCTTAGACCTCCAGTAAGTCGTTTTAACATGTTTCAACAATTCATCTTTGACTTGGAAAAAAATATTGAGAAAGTAAAAGCACTTTTAGTTCTAACTCTGTGGAAAAATACAATCACAAAAGTAAATTGTACCAGAAAAATGTCTCTAATTATACCTAAATAATCAAGTATATAAATGTCTGCTTTGAGCCTGTCTTCTTTTTCGTATACAGGACTGAAGTCTTCAAGCTCATGTTATAAGCTGAAGAATGAGCGGTTAGGTTTTATTTCAGTGTGGTATTTTGACTGAAGTGTGTTTATTTATTACATGAACCAAAGAGAACAACCATCTGACCCTAAAGGCTCATGCACATGGGTGCAAAAAACGCTGCTTTTAGTGTTTTTTTATGCAGCTTTATGAAGGGCTCTTATAGCCCATTATAGCCAATGTGTCCATGAACATAGCGGCTCTAAATGTCTGGAAAATAATACATGATTGTTTGTTAGTCATAGTAAATGAACTAATAATTTTCTATTGTTCTGTTTCGATAAGCAGTGAAACACCTTAAACATTAGAGAACAAGTCCAGCTGAGTGTGAATAGCTACTGTCTGATAGCTTAATAAATAAAATGGTAAAAAGCATACTACTTCAACAACAGAAAGAACACTACTAATCTTGAGACAGAGGGAAAATGTGTAATAACAAAAGAAAAGAAGACCTAATGAAATCAGTGAAAGAAAGGTAAGTTACATGGAGGGAAGGGAGGAAAAAAAATAAAAGACTTCTTTAACCACTTGACCACTGGGCACTTAAACCCCCTTCCTAACCAGACCAATTTTCAGCTTTCGGTGCTCTCACACTGTACCTATATGAAATTTTTGTCCTTTTTTTCACACAAATAGAGCTTTCTTTTGGTGGTATTTATTCACTGCTGGGTTTTTAATTTTTTCCGCTATAAAAGAAAAAAGACCAAAAATTCTGTAGAAAAATGCATTTTTCTTTGTTTCTGTTATAAAATTTAGCAAATTAGTAATTTGTCTTCATAAATTTTGGCCAAAATTTATACTGCTACATATCTTTGTTAAAAATAACCCAAATCCGTGTATATTATTTGGTCTTTGTGAAAGTTATAGAGTCCACAAGCTATGGTGCCAATCTCTGAAAACTGATCACACCTGATGTACTGACTGCTCATTTCTTGAGACCGTAACAAGCCAGGAAAGTACAAATACCCCCCAAATGACCCCTTTTTGGAAAGTAGACATTCCAAGGTATTTAGTAAGAGGCATCTTAAGTTTTTTGAAATTGTAATTCCCACAATTCTTTGCAAAATAAAGATTTTTTTTTTTCATAAAATTGTTATTTTAGCAGGTTATTTCTCACACACAGCATATGCATAGCACAAATTACACCCTAAAACACATTCTACTACTCCTCCTGAGTATGGTGATACCACATTTGTGAGACTTTTACACAGAGGCCCAACATGCAGGGAGCACCGTCAGGCGTTCTTGGAGAATAAATTGTACATATCATTTTTTGACTACCTCTTGCACTTTTGAAGGCCCTGGAGCACCAGAAAAATGTAAACGCCCCAAAAATTACCTCATTTTGGAAAGAAAACAACCCAATGTATAATCTATGAGGCATAATGAGACTCTTGAACATGTTATTTTTTTTCTACAAGTTTTTGGAAAATGTGTAAAGAAAAATGAAAACGCATTTTTTTTTACACAAAGTTGTCCATTTATAAAATATTTCTAAACCATAGCATGTACATATCAAAAATTACACCCCAAAATAGATTCTCCTACTCCTCCTGAGTATGGCGATACCACACGTGGGAAACTTTCCAGAGCTTAGCCATATACAGCCCAACATGCAGGGAGCACCGTCAGGTGTTTTAGGGGCATACATTTCAAATCTAATTTGACTACCTTTTACACTTTTGTGAGGCACTCTAGTGGCATGGATGAGAACTGATGTGGCATGGATGAGCATGAATGGGGATGGATGAGCCATGAATGGGGATGGCTGAGTATGGATGGGATGACTGAGCATAAATGAGTACAGCTGAGTACGGCCGAGTACGGCTGGGTACGGCTAAGTACGGCTGAGTACGGCTGAGTATGGCTGGGTACAGCTGGGTATGGCTGGGGGTGGATGGTATGGTTGAGCATGGATGGACGGATGAGTATTTCTGATTAGGGATGGATGGCTGAGCATGGATGAGTATTGCTGATTAGGGATGGATGGCTAAGCATGGATGGATGAGTATTGCTGAGTATGAATGGATGGATGAATATTGCTGAGTATGGATGGATGGATGAGTATTGCTGAGTATGGATGGATGGATGAGCATGGATGAGTATTGCTGATTAGGGATGGATGGCTGAGCATGGATGAGTATTGCTGACTAGGGATGGATGGCTGAGCATGGATGGATGGATGGGTGAGTGCTGCAATAGGCACAAATCAGCGCTGTGGGCACTACAGATCCAGCCCACAGAGCTGCTGCACCCGATCTCTCCCCTCTCCACTCGCACTGTACCGATTGGTACAGAGAGGGCAGAGAGGAACCGGACATGACGCCGGTTTGTTTACAAGTGATCGCTCCATCATTTGACGGAGCAATCATGTGGTAAGCAGCCGCTGTCAGCGACCAATTACCATGATCCATGATGCGCCAGGTGGGGCATCAATGTGTGCCCTCCCAGAGTTATCGAGCCGCGCTGTAGCCTTCATTCGGCTATGGCGCGGTCGGTAAGTGGTTAATGCAGGACACTTTCACCCCCTTCCTGCCCAGGACAATTTTCAGCTTTCAGTGCTGTCAAACTTTGAATGACAATTGCGCAGTCATGCAACACTGTAACCAAACTAATTTTTTATCATTTTCTTCCCACAAAAAGAGCTTTCTTTTGGTGGTATTTGATCACCACTGGGGTTATTTTTTGCTAAACAAACTAAAAAAGACCGAAAATTTTGAAAAAAAAAGAAGTTTTTCTTCATTTCTGTTATAAAATTTTGTTTTCTCCTTCTCTGATGGGCACTGATAAGGTGGCACTGATGGGCAGGCACTAATATGTAGAATTGATGGGCACTGATAGGTGGCACTGATATGCAGCACTGATGGGCACAGATAGGCGGCACTGATATGCAGCACTGATGGGCACAGATAGACAGCACTGATGGGCACTGATAGGCGGCACTGATGGGCACTGACAGGCGGCATTGATGGACACTAATAGATGGCACTGATGGGCAGCACTGATGATGAGGTACTGACAGTCATTCCTGATGAGGTACTGATAGTCTTTACTGACGGCACTGATAGGCATCTCTGAAGGGCACTGACAGGAGTTACTGATGGGCACTAGATTGCACTTTGATGAGCACTGATTAGTACTTTGGTGGGCACTGACTGGCAGCTGATGGGCAGTGATTGGCAGATATGGTGGGCACCTCTGATGGGGGCTGAGTTGATAATCAATGCGCTGATTATCAGCGCAGACCCCCCCCGACAGGAGAGTCATCGATCGGCTCTCCTGTCAGCGCAAACTGAAGAAAGCCGTTTACCGGCACTTCCTGGTTACACGCTGTGATTGGTCACAGCTGATCATGTGGTAAAGAGCATACGTCATAGGCTCTTTACCACGATCGCAGTTGTGGTGCGCGATCACTACTTATCCTGCTGAAAGTCATATGACATCATGGATAACTTAACCACTTTCGCACGTCATTCTGTTATATGGCGGGCGGGAAGTGGTTAAAGAGTAACTTAACTTTCATGGGAGAAAAAATCAAATAGAAAAATCGCATTTACAATTGCTACACAAGTCATATTGTAATTGAAGGTTTTTGAAAATTACTTTTCCTTTTTAATCTGCAACACAGCAATTCTCTATAAAATTCAATGCAATATGGCAACCTGGAGATGTTCTATACACCACTGGTTTGAAGAAGACCTCCAGCAATGTAATTTCTTGCTTGTGTAATTAACTCACTGCACTAAGATATAAGATTTTAATCTCTGCAACAAACATTCCATTTTTAGTAAAATACTTCCAGAGGGTTAATCACTTCTAAAGGGATTCAGACAATTTTTTCTCTTTTAGAATACTGCAAGTGCATCAGCTGATAATAATGAAAAAGTCACTTTCATTCAGAATCACTTTGCACATCGACATACGATAGACAAACAAACAGCTTTTTCCTCAGAGCAGAAACATTTAACATCCCTGCAATATACATTGATAACCCAGAGGGGATTGATTTTTTTTTTCTCAACAAAAGTTGAGACATTGAGAGCTTATAGATAGGGGTGAGTGGCGCTACCTGTATTGAATACCAAACTACGTGCTCGTGTATAAATATATAAAGGGTGTGTGCCCAGTAGGTTACTAACCCGTGCTACTGTATGTAAAAACCAGTGCCTCCTAATCCTAGGATATAAATGGTTAACCTTCCACCCAAATGTGAATTAATCAAGTAAATAATATACTAAATAGGGATGAGCCGAACACCCCCCTGTTCGGTTCGCACCAGAACATGCGAACAGGAAAAAAATTCGTTCGAACGCGCGAACGCCGTTAAAGTCTATGGGACACGAACATGAATAATCAAAAGTGCTAATTTTAAAGGCTAATATGCAAGTTATTGTCAATAAAAGTGTTTGGGGACCCGGGTCCTCCCCCAGGGGACATGAATCAATGCAAAAAAAAGTTTTAAAAACGGCCGTTTTTTCAGGAGCAGTGATTTTAATAATGCTTAAAGTCAAACAATAAAAGTGTAATATCCCTTTAAATTTCATACCTGGGGGGTGTCTATAGTATGCCTGTAAAGGGGCGCATGTTTCCCGTGTTTAGAACAGTCTGACAGCAAAGTGACATTTTGAAGGAAAAAACACATTTAAAACTACCGCGGCTATTGCATTGCCGACAATACACATAGAAGTTCATTGATAAAAACGGCATGGGAATTCCCCACAGGGCAACCCCGAACCAAAATTAAAAAAAAAAAATGATGTGGGAGTCCCCCTAAATTCCATACAAGGCCCTTCAGGTCTGGTATGGATATTAAGGGGAACCCCAGCCAAAATTTAAAAAAAAAATTGACGTGGGGTTCCCCCTAAATTTCATACCAGACCCTTCAGGTCTGGTATGGATTTTAAGGGGAACCCCGCGCCAAAAAAAAAAAAACGGCGTGGGGTCCCCCTAAAAATCCATACCAGACCCTTATCCGAGCACGCAACCTGGCAGGCCGCAGGAAAAGAGGGGGGGACGAGAGTGCGGCCCCCCCCCCTCCTGAACCGTACCAGGCCACATGCCCTCAACATTGGGAGGGTGCTTTGGGGTAGCCCCCCAAAACACCTTGTCCCCATGTTGATGAAGACAAGGGCCTCATCCCCACAACCCTGGCCGGTGGTTGTGGGGGTCTGCGGGCGGGGGGCTTATCGGAATCTGGAAGCCCCCTTTAACAAGGGGACCCCCAGATCCCGGCCCCCCCCCTGTGTGAATTGGTAAGGGGGTACTTACCCCTACCATTTCACTAAAAAACTGTCAAAAATGTTAAAAATGACAAGAGACAGTTTTTGACAATTCCTTTATTTAAATGCTTCTTCTTTCTTCCTTCATCTTCTTCTTCTTCTGGTTCTTCTGGCTCTTCTGGTTCTTCCTCCGGCGTTCTCGTCCAGCATCTTCTCCGCGGCGTCTTCTATCTTCTTCTCCTCGGGCCGCTCCGCACCCATGGCATGGGGGGGGAGGCTCCCGCTCTTCTCTTCATCTTCTTCTCTTCTTCATCTTCTTCTTCATCTTCTTCTTCTTCTTCTCTTCTTCCTTCTTCTCTTCTTCATGTCTTCTCCGGGCCGCTCCGCAGCCATGCTGTGGCATGGAGGGAGGCTCCCGCTGTGTGACGGCGTCTCTTCGTCTGACGGTTCCTAAATAACGGGGGGCGGGGCCACCCGGTGACCCCGCCCCCCTCTGACGCACGGTGACATGACGGGACTTCCCTGTGGCATTCCCCGTGACGTCACAGGGAAGTCCCTCAAGTCACCGTGCGTCAGAGGGGGGCGGGGTCACCGGATGGCCGGGGGCCGGGATCTGGGGGTCCCCTTGTTAAAGGGGGCTTCCAGATTCCGATAAGCCCCCCGCCCGCAGACCCCCACAACCACCGGCCAGGGTTGTGGGGATGAGGCCCTTGTCTTCATCAACATGGGGACAAGGTGTTTTGGGGGGCTACCCCAAAGCACCCTCCCAATGTTGAGGGCATGTGGCCTGGTACGGTTCAGGAGGGGGGGGGCCGCACTCTCGTCCCCCCCTCTTTTCCTGCGGCCTGCCAGGTTGCGTGCTCGGATAAGGGTCTGGTATGGATTTTTGGGGGGACTCCACGCCGTTTTTTTTTTTTTTTTTTGGTGCGGGGTTCCCCTTAAAATCCATACCAGACCTGAAGGGTCTGGTATGGAATTTAGGGGGAACCCCACGTCAATTTTTTTTTAAAATTTTGGCTGGGGTTCCCCTTAATATCCATACCAGACCTGAAGGGCCTTGTATGGAATTTAGGGGGACCCCCACATCATTTTTTTTTTTTTTTTTTTGGTTCGGGGTTGCCCTGTGGGGAATTCCCATGCCGTTTTTATCAATGAACTTCTATGTGTATTGTCGGCAATGCAATAGCCGCGGGTAGTTTTAAATGAGTTTTTTCCTTCCAAATGTCATTTTGCTGTCAGACTGTTCTAAACACAGGAAACATGCGCCCCTTTACAGGCATACTATAGACACCCCCCAGGTACGAAATTTAAAGGGATATTACACTTTTATTGTTTGACTTTAAGCATTAATAAAATCACTGTTCCTGAAAAAACGTCCGTTTTTAAAACTTTTTTTTGCATTGATCCATGTCCCCTGGGGCAGGACCCGGGTCCCCAAACACTTTTTATGACAATAACTTGCATATAAGCCTTTAAAATGAGCACTTTTGATTTCTCCCATAGACTTTTAAAGGGTGTTCCGCGGCATTCGAATTTGCCGCGAACACCCCAAATTGTTCGCTGTTCGGCGAACTTGCGAACAGCCAATGTTCGAGTAGAACATGAGTTCGACTCGAACTCGAAGCTCATCCCTAATACTAAATAAAACAATAAACATTCCCTCTAGTGCGTGAAGGAGAATAGATATCTATGAGTTACTAGATGCAAATTATTCTCTTATAATGATACCTGTGCATTAATAACATTGGTCTAAACATGCATCCTGACACCTAATATTTCATACAACTCCCTGTGCTCTCACCCGTATGACTAAGCAGGTGGAGAGTGTAATCAAAATCCAATACTACCACATTTAGAAAGTGCAATATTAGTGAATTATTAAAAAAACATATTTTTGAAAAAATGACACCTATAAAAATATAAAGATTGAAAAATAAAATAAAAATGAAAATTATCTGCTTCACTTCCCTTCTCATTACCTGCTCACCAGTACACAGGAACAGCCTCCTCCTCTCCTACATTACCACCTCCTGTGTCTGTGAGCTGTTGGGACACCACAAGTCCCAGCATGTCAGGAGAGGGGAAGCATCAGCAGCAGTGTGTTAGATCAGGCTGATTTTTAGATGAAAAGTGCAGGTGTGTGTCTGTGTATATGTATACTGTGCGTGTGTATATTGTATAATCTATGTGTACCCACTGCCGCTCAACAGAAGCAAATATACGGATCGACTTGTGCTGAACAGAAAAATGGCCATAAAAAAATCCACTTGTTACCGGCCTCTGAACTGTGCATGTGGAGTTGTGGAGCCAGCCGAATGGTGAACTGCTGAGCTCGGTCTTGAATCGGGCAGTAGGGCGGGTCTGGGTTGTGCGCCTGTGCGGCGACATTATTGCGCACGTCAAACATGGCTTTTATTCAAATGCCCCACTGCCTCATCCAAGGCTGAGCACGGCAGTTCATCACTCGGCTAGCTCAAAAACTGCACAAGCGCAGTTCAGAACAGGCAATACGTTTTTAAAAACCTTTTCTCACCAGTTGCCTGCCACACCAAGGACAAAGGTGAAAAGGTGTGTTGTACTCTGCTGTAAGGTGGCACTCTGGGGGTTCTGCTGTAAGGTGGCACTCTGGAGGCTTTGCTGTAAGATGGCACTCGGGGGGTTCTGCTGTAAGGTGATACTCTGGGGGTTCTGCTGTAAGGTAACATTCTAGGGGCTCTGCTGTAAGGTGGATTTCTGGGGGCT
The DNA here is from genome assembly GCA_037952925.1 of Lithobates clamitans. Taxonomy (NCBI): domain Eukaryota; kingdom Metazoa; phylum Chordata; class Amphibia; order Anura; family Ranidae; genus Lithobates; species Lithobates clamitans. Next base: position 3,739,470 of record JBBGZY010001128.1, on the reverse strand, counting down.
CTGCAGTAAAGTGGCACTGTGGAGGCTTTGCTGTAAGGTAAAATTCTGGGGACTCTGCTGTAAGGTGGCACTCTGGGGGCTCTGCTGTAAGGTAGGTAGCACTCTGGGGGCTCTGCTGTAAGGTGGCACTCTGGGGGCTCTGCTGTAAGGTGGCACTTTGGGGGCTCTGCTGCAAGGTGATACACTGGGGGCCCTGCTGCAAGGCGACACACTGGGGGCTCTACTGTAAGGTGGCACTCTGGGGGCTCTGCTGTAAGGTGGCACTCTGGGGGCTCTGCTGTAAGGTGGCACTCTGGGGGCTCTGCTGCAAGGTGATACACTGGGGGCCCTGCTGCAAGGCGACACACTGGGGGCTCTACTGTAAGGTGGCACTCTGGGGGATCTGTTGTAAGGTGGGGCTTTGATGTAGGATGGTACTCTGGGTACTCTGATGTAAGGGAGGACTCTGATGTGAGCGTGGTACTCATCCTGAGTGCTGCACTCTATATGTTTTTTTGTTTGTTACTGTCTCCTGACCCCTGCACTCTATACACATTATACTGTGCATAGACCTGATCAAGGTGTTCATATACAGTGGGGACGGAAAGTATTCAGACCCCCTTCAATTTTTCACTCTGTTATATTGCAGCCATTTGCTAAAATCATTTAAGTTATTTTTTTTCCTCATTAATGTACACACAGCACCCCATATTGACAGAAAAACACAGAATTGTTGACATTTTTGCAGATTTATTAAAAAAGAAAAACTGAAATATCACATGGTCCTAAGTATTCAGACCCTTTGCTCAGTATTTAGTAGAAGCACCCTTTTGATCTAATACAGCCATGAGTCTTTTTGGGAAAGATGCTACAAGTTTTTCACACCGGGATTTGGGGATCCTCTGCCATTCCTCCTTGCAGATCCTCTCCAGTTCTGTCAGGTTGGATGTTAAACGTTGGTGGACAGCTATTTTTAGGAACCTCCAGAGATGCTCAATTGGGTTTAAGTCAGGGCTCTGGCTGGGCCATTCAAGAACAGTCATGGAGTTGTTGTGAAGCCACTCCTTCGTTATTTTAGCTGTGTGCTTAGGGTCATTGTCTTGTTGGAAGGTAAACCTTCGGCCCAGTCTGAGGTCCTAAGCACTCTGGAGAAGGTTTTCGTCCAGGATATCCCTATACTTGGCTGCATTAATCTTTCCCTTGATTGCAACCAGTCGTCCTGTCCCTGCAGCTGAAAAACACCCCCACAGCATGATGCTGCCACCACCATGCTTCACTGTTGGGACTGTATTGGACAGGTGATGAGCAGTGCCTGGTTTTCTCCACACATACCGCTTAGAATTAAGGCCAAAAAGTTCTATGTTATGTTCATCAGACCAGAGAATCTTATTTCTCACCATCTTGGAGTCCTTCGGGTGTCTTTTAGGAAACTCCATGCAGGCTTTCATGTGTCTTGCACTGAGGAGAGGCTTCCGTCGGGCCACTCTGCCATAAAGCCCCGACTGGTGGAGGGCTGCAGTGATGGTTGACTTTCTACAACTTTCTCCCATCTCCCGACTGCATCTCTGGAGCTCAGCCACAGTGATCTTTGGGTTCTTCTTTACCTCTCTCACCAAGGCTCTTCTCCCCTGATAGCTCAGTTTGGCAGGACGGCCAGCTTCAGGAAGGGTTCTGGTCGTCCCAAACGTCTTCCATTTAAGGATTATGGAGGCCACTGTGCTCTTAGGAACCTTAACCCCTTCCCAACCGGTGCACGCCGATGTACGTCGGCAGAATGGCACGGCTGGGCAAATGAACTTACAGGTACGTCCATTTGAATTCCCCACCGTGCCATTGCGTGCGCATGCCGGCCGGGAGCACCGTGAGTCGATCGCCGCGGGGATACCCGCGATTGCCTCATGGAGAGGATGAACGGGGAGATGCTGATGTAAACAGCATCTCCCCGTTCTGCCTAGTGACAAGTGTCACTGATCACAGCTCCCTGTCATCGGGAGCAGTGATCAGAGTAATGACACTGCTAGCCCATCCCCCTACAGTTAGTAATCACTCCCCTAGGACATACTTAACCCCTTCCCGCCCCCTAGTGGTTAACCCCTTCACTGCCAGTGTCATTTATACAGTAATCAGTGCATTTTTAATCGCACTGATCGCTGTATAAATGACAATGGTCCCAAAAATGTGTCAAAAATGTCCAACATGTCCGCCATAACGTCGCAGTCACAATAAATATCGCTGATCGCCGCCATTACTAGTAAAAAAAAATATTCATAAAAATGCCATAAAACTATCCCCTATTTTGTAAACCCTATAACTTTTGCACAAACCAATCAATAAACGCTTATTGCGATTTTTTTAAAACAAAAATATGTATAAGAATACGATCGGCCTAAACTGAGGAAAAATGTAAAAAATAATGCGTTTTTTCAAAATTATCGCTATTATTTTGTTTACAGCGCAAAAATTAAAAATCGCAGAGGCGATCAAATACTACCAAAAGAAAGCTCTATTTGTTGGGAAAAAAGGACGTCAATTTTGTTTGGGAGACACGCTGTCCGACCGCACAATTGTCAGTTAAATCACAAAAAACGCACTGGTCAGGAAGGGGGTAAAATCTTCCGGGGCTGAAGCGGTTAAGTGCAGCAGAAATTTTTTTGTAACCTTGGCCAGATCTGTGCCTTGCCACAATTCTGTCTCTGAGCTCTTCAGGCAGTTCCTTTGACCTCATGATTCTCATTTGCTCTGACATGCACTGTGAGCTGTAAGGTCTTATATAGACAGGTGTGTGGCTTTCCTAATCAAGTCCAATCAGTATAATCAAACACAGCTGGACTCAAATTAAGGTGTAGAACCAGGGCTTTTTTTCTTAAACAATAGGTGCTGGAACTTAACCACGGCCCCACAAAACCCCTCCCCCTACACACACCCTCCAAATCACATCAAATAGTGGGTGTGTTCAGTCAATTTCAACAAAACAGTAGGAGGATCTTAAAGGGGCATTAAATACCAGGATTGCATTACATACAGAGTGCAGAGCTGTCACTTGTAAACACAGATACCAGACTTCTGTGTTTACAAGTGATTGTGGCGAGCAGGCACCAAAGGGTCTGAGCCAGAGGTGGTGGAACTAAGTTCCACCAAGTTCCCCCTGAAAAAAAGTCCTGTGTAGAACCATCTCAAGGATGATCAGAAGAAATGGACAGCACCTTAGTTAAATATGAGTGTCACAGCAAAGGGTCTGAATACTTCATGTGATATTTCAGTTTTTCTTTTTTATAAATAAATTAATTTAAATTAATAAATTAATTTTTTATTAATAAATCTGCAAAAATGTCAACAATTCTGTGTTTTTCTGTCAATATGGGGTGCTGTGTGTACATTAATAAGGAAAAAAATGAACTTAAATGATTTTAGCAAATGGCTGCAATATAACAAAAAGTGAAAAATTGAAGGGGGTCTGAATACTTTCCATCCCCACTGTATATAGTGTAGAGTCACCCTGGGGCAGTGTGAGGAGACTTTCCTTTCAGGCTTGTTTATGAACTAGGTGAACAGAGAGAGGAGAGTTATTGGTGTCTGGAGAGGAGACCTGTGTGCAGCATGAACCTCTTTGTAAGACTTGCATGTCTGTGATTTTCCTGCTGGGTGAGATTACTGTTATGTTTTGCCCAATTATCCTGCTATGTCATATTTGAACCTCTGCTGAAGTAAGAAAGTTCTGCTGCAGTTTAAAGTGATTGTAAAGGTTTTTTTTGGGGAGAACTGGCAATAGAAGGCTTTTTACTGTACCTCACGGTAGAGAATGCATTAAGGTAAAAACCTTCAGCCTTCACGACCACTTTAAGGACTGCTTGGTGCTGTTAAAGAGCCATGCCTGTATTGTTTGCATGGAAACTTGAAGACAAAGCCTGTCCTTTCGTGTTTTTTTTTTGTACACAACAAAGCAGACTTTTTTTTGGTTTATAGACTTGTGCCTTGGATGCCTATTTTCCCCTTTCATCTGGACAATATACCGTATGAAGTGCAAACATTACAAGGAGGAAACATAATTCAAGATACAGGCTCTGGCATCTTACATAGTAAATGGGCATGTGCATTTCTCTCAGATCTAAAAGACTTAAAAAAGAAAATTCTGTTCAAGTATGTATTCTTAAAACTTAAAAAAAGTACCTTCTAGTGCTTTCAGCTTTTTTTTTTCTGCTACTGGTACTGTGATCTGACAGTGTTTCTCAACTTTTTTCCAGTTGGGCGCCCTTGAAAAGTATTTTCAGTCTTGAGGCACCTCTGTCCAAGGCTTGGTTCACATTACTGTGTGTTGCCGAAAACGTGCAAAATCGCGCTCGTTCCTGACACACAGACAAATGCTCTGATCTTTAGGGGTTCCATTAATTTTTAATGGTACCCCGCACATTGGCAAACGCGGGGTGCTTTTGGTGCAGCGCAATTTTAAAAAAAGGTCAGGATTTTTTTCCCTGCATTTATGCAGGAAGGGCAGCCCATTGAAATGAATGGGCTGCCCTACATGCAGCACGCATCCACACAGATGTAAACCAATGGTTTGTTCACGTGAGGTTAGAGGAGCGGTAAAACTACGTGGTTGAGCTGTGTTTAACACCCCCAACTGCTTCCCCTTTAGCTGCAGCGGCAGTAGCTGGGGGATGTACACATGCTGTGGCTGCAGCTGGAGGTATGTCCAGGGTGAATGGGGCTGCACTGCAACCACATCGCAACTGTGTGCATTGCACATGGTTGCGGTTTGTTGATGCTGCATTCACAGGGTTAAAACAGGTGGTGAGGAGGCAAAATATTGCCTGTTTACTACCTGTGAAATACCTCTGAAAAGCGATCTGAGCATGGATTGCTTTTCAGAGGAGCAGGAGCCATTGCTGCTATTACGAACAAGCCCTAAGCCAAGCCCTAAGCCATCACTTATGCGATGTAGGAAATTGCACGGCGTCCATGTGATCTGCTGCGGGTATCAATATTATCTTAACGACACCCCAAAACAGATTTCAAAACGCAGTGCGATTGCCAGAATCGCATCACGATTCAGGTGCGGGAGAAAAAGGCTCCTGCAACATTTTGGTGCGGATGCAATGCGATTTCAGCCATACAAAATGTATGGCTGAAATCGCACCACACAAATATCGCATGTGAAGTTCACAGGAATGCTGTGCGGTTGCTGTGCAAATCACATGCGGTGTCCCAATCGCACAAGTGTGATCCCAGGCTGAAAAAAGAGTTCTGGTAGTATAGGAATAGGGGGTCAGGATTACATACACACATACATATAAAGCACACACACAGATACAGGTACACACCCATTCAAACACATGTACAAACACTCACACACATTCAGACACGTGCACACACATGTACAAACACACAGACATACAAACACATGTACAAACACATGTACAAGCCCACACATGCACACCCACACACATAAAGATACATGGACACATACATGCACACACAGATACATGTAGACACACACGTACACACATGTACACACACACACATAAAGACACATGTACACACATACAGACACATGAACAAAAACATGTACATGCACACATGTACACACAAAGACACGTACACACATACCTACACATGCGCACACACGCACACATACAGACACATGCACACACATACAGACAAATGTATACACACAGACACATGTACACACACACACGCACATACAGACATATGTATACACACACACACAAACACATGTATAAAGCCCTTTAAAAAGTTTTAGTACAGTACCTTCCTTCACACAGCAGGGTACTGCACTCTAGGGGGAGGCAGAGGGCACAGCACACCCCCTCCCTTTATTTTCACTTTGCTGAGTCTGACTGAGCTCCCTCCCAGTGCCGATGTACAGTTCAGCTGGGGATCGGGAGCTTGGGCTCATCTGACAGCCTTTCTTTACCATGAACCCATGGCTCCCCTGAGGACCTCTGGCGGCACCCCGGTTGAGAAAGGCTGTGCTAGAGGGTAACTACTTTCATTGTCCATGATCCCACTGTATGTAGAAATGTACCCACCCTCTCTTGCTCACACTCGAGGTGGATTAGAGAGTATAGGATTTATAATGTACTTAGAGCGTGCACATGACCGCAACTGATTGCACTGCTCCTTCCAAAGAAAAAGGAAGTGAGGGGCAAAATAAAATATTCTGAAGCTCACAAAGAACATTACAAGGAGGCAGAAAAAAAAACAACAAAAAACTATTTCATGAAAAATATATTACAGGAGCAGGAGGCGGAGCCTAGCAGAGCAGACATGCATTGTTAGAGCTCCACACCGCTGAGGAGAGAAGAGAAGGACAAAGCGGAGCCTGCAGGCTCAAAAGGTATCCATTTGAACCTTTTTGCCCCAGGGAACAAACTGTGAAAGTTTGGGCAGGAAATATGGTACTGGGAGGAAACCGTGGCAGAAATAAAAATCACCTCACAAAGAGCTCACAGGCACTCACTGCAGCTGAAGCAGCTCCAGTCACCACAGACAGAAAATGTCACAGCAAGACTCTCCATTTGAGTCAGATACAGAACAAATCCTCTCACAAACTTCTCCACAAGCCTCCTCAGCATCCCCAGTAATATTATTACAATTTGAAAAGATGCTTCATAAGGCTTTAAAACAAACCTCAGACCAAATAACAAAAAGCCTAACCAAAGAAATAAGAGAGCTGGGAAACCGCACCGCAGCCTTAGAAATAAAAATGGATGAAATTGAAATTACAACCCAAGAAAATATAACAGAATTGGAACAATTAAAAAAAGAGAATTTAATACTTCAAACTAAGCTCGAAGATTACGAAAATAGAGCCAGACGTTCAAACTTGCGCATAAGGGGAATACCTGAAACTGTGACAGACCTGCAATCTACTATTACTGCTCTATTACAAGAACTAAAGCCAGATATCCCTATTGAACGTTTAGAACTGGACAGAGTACACAGAGCCCTCACAGCCAAAAAGAAAGATGGACCCCCACGTGATATAATCACAAAATTTCATTATTACAGAACGAAAGAACAAATACTAATTGCTGCAAGAGAAAAAAAGGAACTTAATTTTCAAGGACACAATTATCAAATTTTTGCTGACCTATCCCAACTTGCTATTACTAAAAGACGATCCATGAAACCCCAACTAATGGAACTGCAACGCCACAACATTATGTATCAATGGGGCTTCCCCTTTTCAGTCAGATTTAACTACCAAGGTACAATTTACAGAAGCAGATCAGCAGATGAACTACAACAAACCCTTTTAAAATTAAATCTGACAGAACCCACAAGCAGCAACTCTCCCACACGCAGAAGAATGGCGTCATCTTCACCTTCAGGCAGCACCCAGAAAATTTCAGAACAAAATGGGAATCATCATTCTCACAAAAGAGGCCGTTATGCCACATCATCCATGGACCAAGAAGATTCAATGACTGACATCCTAATTCCTGATATCTCTTCATTTATTATACTAAGAGATGGTTCTCTTTAAAAAACCTATATTTATAACTGAATGTAACTGCATTCTGATAGTCACACACTGTGTGGGATCATGTTACATTCCAGTTATATTTCTTATTACTTCTGATTCAGATAGCCTTAGAATATATAAGTGAAATAAGGAAATTCTTGTTCAGTTATATATTATCAGGTAATAACAATAGATTTATTACTTTTTAGGACAAATATGTTCAATAATCCAGAAGTAATGGAAGCTTTTTCTTTCTTTTCTTAAAACAAATATATTATTACCTAACTAGTTCCTAGAATTATGTTTTTAATTCTAATCTGAAGCAATACAACCTCAATTTTATGAGTTAACATATCTAAACAGTTGCATATGAATAAAATATGTAATTGTTTACTCTAAAAGGGTTAAAATCCCAAAATAATTCAAACTATCTTCATCAATACCAAAGTTATTAACAGTACCTTTCTAACTGAATTATTTCGCCTAGGGCAAGACTAACCATATACAACCACCCTGGAATAAATAATTTCAACAAAAACTATATTCTGCACTCCAATTAATGAAACATCATTTTGATGTCTTTTGACATAGCACTTCTCTCCTGTAAGCGGAAGATCCGTGTACCCCCATTAGCCCTCCTCATTCTCCCAATCATATTATGTGGGAGTGTGACGAAGGCACTTATTCCCCTGAGAGAGATATTTACTCTCTTTCACGGGTAAATTGTGATTACTTGCAAAAAATAATTTATACAATGTATCATTTAATCTCATATGTTTTTTGTTTACTCTTTACTCCAGAATTCACTGGTTTCTTTTCTATCTATTCATCTCTTCAGTCCACACAGGTTGATCTGCGCAGTCAGCTCTGCATAACAAAAAGTAAGTCAAAACTATTTGATCTATTGCCATGGCACCACTGAATATACTTTCCCTGAATGTTCAGGGAATAAATGTCCCTCAAAAAAGGAACAAAGCCTTCCGTACTTTCCATAACAAGAAGGCTCACATAGTATGCCTCCAAGAAACACACTTCACCAAAGATTCTACTCCAAAATATATTTCTCCTTTTTATCAACAAATTTACACGGCTTCTGCCTGTACCAAGCAAAGGGGAACTCTAATTGCATTTCACCGATCCACACCATTCACCTTATCATCAGAAATTAAAGACCCAGAAGGTAGATACCTGATACTCATGGGTTATATAATGGATACAGCAATCACGGTGATTTCCTACTACGCTCCTAACAAACAACCTACACCATTCCTCTCACATATATTACAAGTGATTAATACACACAAAATAGGAACAGTGATAATGTGTGGGGATTCGAACCAGGTCCTCCTCCCATTTCTAGACAAATCACCTTTTACACCATCCAAAATAACCTCTAGATTACCTTTTTCTCAACTTCTTTCCAAATACAATCTGGTAGATTCGTGGAGAGAAAGTAACCCAATGAAAAAGAAATTCACTTATTTCTCGCACCCTCATCAAACTTTCACCAGAATAGATCATATTTTTCTAACAATAGGAATGATACCAGAAATTATTGCATCAGATATAATTCCGATTCCGTGGTCTGACCATAATGCAGTATACACTACTATAGCCTCAGCCATACCAAAAACGCATGACCCAACGTGGTACTTACCGGACATAATGCTCAAACACCCACTACATCAGATGGCCATTGAACAAGCTTTAAAGGAATACATATCAATTAATAATACAACAGACATCTCCCCAATAACACTGTGGGAAGCTCATAAGCCTGTCTTGCGTGGTACAATACAAAGACAAATGGCACTATTTAAACGGGAACGCAAAAATCTAGCAAAAAAACTAGAACTCAATTTTAATGCAGCCTACATATCATTTCAAGATAATCCATCTCAGAGTACAAAATCTCATCTGGAAAAATCTAGATTGGAATACGATCTATTTCTCACTGAGTCAGTTGATAAATCCCTCAAACGCTCCAAACACAATTTCTACATGAATACAAACAAACCAGGTACATATTTGGCTCGGGCATTAAATTCAACTAACAAATCTTTCAAACCAATACGTTTGAAATTATCAAAAAATGTTTACACTTGTAATCCAGTTAAAATAGTCCATAAATTTCACTCACATCTCGCAACTTTATACAAGACAAACAATGAATTTAATCCTACAGAAGCTGAATCCTTCTTCTCAAAAATAAACTTACCTGAGTTATCTCAGAATCAAAAAAGCAGTTTGGATGAGCCTATAACTATAGATGAAGTTGCTAACGCCATAAAAGACCTAAAACTTAACAAAAGACCAGGCCCAGATGGCTACTCGGCTTTATACTATAAAACATTCTCAGAAATACTCTCTCCCATTCTCACTGAAACTTTTAACAAACTTCTAGATGGACATTCTTTTCGGCAAGAAACACTAATGGCAATTGTTTGTATGATCCCAAAACCCCTTTCTGATGATACTTCCTGTGTGAATTATCGGCCTATCTCTCTGTTAAACCTCGATATTAAATTATTAGCAAAAATAATAGCAAAACGCCTCAATAGCATTATAGGAAAATTAATACATAGAGATCAAGTAGGCTTCATGCCAAATAGACAGGCAGGCGATAATATACGCAGGGCAGTGTTATGGACCCCACTTTTTAACATGGATCAAAGCATTATATAATAAACCCAAAGCCTATATAAAATATGCTGGATACAAATCTGAAGCCTTTAATATCGAAAGAGGTACCCGACAGGGTTGCCCATTATCTCCCTTATTATTTGCCCTTATACTCGAACCCATGGCCCAATACATCAGAACAAACCAAACTATAACTGGCATTGAAGTAGGAGGTATTACACACAAATTATGTATATTTGCAGACGATATATTACTTTTTCTATCATCACCACAGGTCTCCGGTCCTAACTTAATACCAGCTCTTGATGGATTTGCAGCCCTATCCGGCCTTATGATTAATCCTAAGAAATGCCTAGTGCTTAATATTTCACTCACAAACATGGAATTGATCCCGGCTAAGGCTGCACTCCCATTCACATGGGCAGAAAAATCAATCCCATATCTTGGAATTCATTTAACAGCATCTCATTCTGACTTATTCTCAACCAATTATCCTCCTGTATTAAGACAGATCACAAATCTAATAAAACAATGGTCGCAACTTCCTTTATCCTGGATAGGGAAAATTAATGCAATCAAAATGACTATTATACCCAAATTGCTTTATCTATTCAGAGTCCTCCCTATTCCAATTCCTTCCTATTTTTTGAGAATAGTACAAAAAAGAGCAACTTCGTTTATATGGGGCTCTTCTAAACCACGTATACCTATACACACACTACATCTTCCCAAAAATAAAGGAGGCCTGGTATACCCTAATTTTACTAACTACTACAGAGCAGCACATTTGGCCAGTCTGTCCAAATACCATGCAAAACAGGAAATCCCACTATGGGTATTTATAGAGGTTTCAGAAAATGACCCTCTATTAATATCAAATATATTATGGCTTGATCCTAAAGACCGCTTTAAAATTCATAATCCCATAACTAAACACTTCTTATCTCTCTGGGATAAACTAAAAACCAAATATCAGTTACAATCTCCACACAATCCTCTCCTTTCTTTTATCAGAAATCCGGCCTTTTATCCGGCATGGATCTACCCAAATTCTTTTAAAGCTTGGACAACATCAGGCATTCAGACACTAAATGACTTCATAGCATCTAAATCATTCCTTTCATTGCCATCGCTTAGAGAAAAATATGATCTACCAAACTCTGAGATATTTAGATATCTCCAAATCAAAAATTTCTATACACCATTCCTAAAGGGGGATACACCATTATCCCAATTATCCATTTTTGAATCAATCTGTACAAAAGATCCATTTGCTAAAGGTACAATTTTATCACTTTATAATCAATTATATGGAGTAGCAAATCTTAATAGACCCTCTTACGTTCAGAGGTGGGAGGAGGACCTGGGACGAACTTTAGAAGACACGGACTGGTCTAACATATGGCTCACATCTAAGTCATCTTCACCCAACATCTTAGCACTGGAGACAAATTATAAAGTCCTAACTTGCTGGTACCTTGTACCCGCTAGAGTGGCAAAATATTCACCTAATACCTCAGCTCTTTGTTTTCGAGGATGCCCAGAAATAGGCACATATTTACACATATGGTGGACGTGCCCAGTAATCCATACCTTCTGGAAGGAAGTCTTCGTGATTGCATCTAAAATATTTAAAAAGATAATACAACCAGATCCATATTTAACTTTACTTAATCTAAAACCGGAATGGTTAACACTCTCTCAATTCAAACTTATGATCCAACTAATAACGGCTGCAAAACAAACAGTGGCCAAGGCATGGAAATCTCCTACATTGGTACTAGCAGAAACAATTCACAGAATGAATAATACAATGTCCCATGCTAAGATGGTAGCCATCGATCAAAATCAAATTCCAAAATTTGAAAAACTTTGGCACCCTTGGATAAAACAACAGTTCCTGTCAAATTTCAATGACTCTGTCCTGTTGCCATGGTAACAGATTAAATGACCTACAGAGACACCCATTCTAAGGCTTCAAAGAGAACTAAAAAGAATAATAAACTGACGAGCGGGACAACCTTGTGGACCATACCTCTACCTTTCAACCCTTTTTCTTCTTTCTCTTTCCTTTTCTCCACCTTACGATTAAAGCTCATTATCAGAATTTATTTGACCTATATACACTCTACTTGTAAACAATATGTATAGTAGGTATAAATCATTTAAATACCTACAAAAGTAACTAAGGAAATGATATATATCTTTAATTTAGGTTTACGTGAACCCAATGTTTAATATTTGAAACTTCATGATATTTACCTATATAAACCCTACTGTAAAACAATGAGCTTACTTTATAGATCCTTGTAAACTTACTTTATGTATCTTTATAACATTGTATACTCAATAAACTTATTTTGACAAGGAAAAATATATTACAGAGCCATTAAGTAGTGGATCTGTATGGTTTATTTCTGGAAAATAAGGATATTATTTAGTGTAATTTTGAAGTGACACAAGATCAATAGGGAAGGTTGTAAAATAATTATCCAATCAGATATCTGAACACCAAATCAGGCACAAACACACCAATAATAACAAAAAACACAACAAGTGTGCTTTTAAAAGCTTTAATTTAATGATATATTCAGAAATAGAAAATGTCCCTAACAATCATGACGATGGGGAAATTCAGTCATGGACACAATGCAATACCTTTAATTGACTGGTCTGTCCTTTGCAGATGTCTTTATGTGAGCAGTAAAATGTTCATATGTCAAAGGGCAGAGGTCCAAAGGCAATAGGTTCCTCTATTGAATTATTGGCTTTAAAATGGCAAGACATTATAGCAGAAATGTTCAGCCAAAATTATTTAGTAGATCTAAGTGTATCAGTCCAATTTTGCAGAATAAATCATGCATGTATTAGGCATGTGGGCCCTAGGCAGGTCAAAAGCTTCTAGCCCCACCTCTCCAAGCTACCTTCACAATTTGGACAGCTATTCAAATACTGCAGCATTATGAAAACTGAAATAGAAATATTTTAATCTAAAAAAATAGGGTTTTTTTGTACTCACTATTATGCCTCGTACACACGGGCGGACTAAAGCTGGCTGGCAATCCGATCGTGTGTGGGCTTCCCCGGACTTTCAGCGGACTTTCAGCAGACTTTTGCAGCCGCAAATCTGACGGACTTTAGATTTGAAACATGCTTCAAATCTTTACGTCGTAACTACGCCGGACCCAGAAATCCGCTCGTCTGTATGCTAGTCCGACGGGCAAAAACCCACGCTAGGGCAGCTATTGGCTACTGGCTATCAACTTCCTTATTTTAGTCCGGTGTACGTCATCACGTACGAATCCGTTTGACTTTTGTGTGATCGTATGTAGGCAAGTCCGTTCGTAAGAAAACCTGCCGCAAGTCCGCCAAAAGTACGCCAAAAGTCCGACAAAAGTTCGTTGAAAGTCTGTCGGTCAGGCTGTCGGACTTTTGTAGCCGAAAAGTCCGACCGTGTGTACGCAGCATAAGAATTGTTTTCTGCAGTAGTTTAATAGATTGTGGGTATAGCTTCCATCTCTAGAAAGTTTGAACAAAATGCAATATGCAAATTAACTTCCCTGGCGGTATGATTATGTCAGATTTTTGCGTCTTAAAGCGGTACAATATTTTGCATGGAAATTTGGCGTTTTATATTGTAGGCCTGTAATTCTTAGGAATACCTCACTTAAATCTGTCCAAACAAGAGTCTAGATGACATCCTGAGTATGATAAAGTTTGAAACACAAAATCATAAATTATAATATAATAAATAATTATAACAAATAACATAATAATAATAACATTTATTCAATAATGTAATCAAATCAAAAACACTGAAATTTGCACAGTTGCAGAATTGTCGCTGTCGTTACTTTCAGTGTTTGATGATGCATTTCCCCACAAATCACTATCGCTCAATTCTGCAAGTGATTCTAATTTACTATCGCTGTTTTCTAGCTGGTCTAAAATCACTTTTGATGTAAGGGGATGCTTTTTGGCTGCCATGGACAATCTCAAGTTTCCAGGCAGAAAGAACAGTATATATAATATGAAACAGGCAGGGTACTGGACAAAGCACTAGGGACAAAAGGGAGGTGAAATTATTTTATACAGTAATATAATCTGTAAAATTACAGCGTACTGTATGTGTTTTGTTTTTTGCACTTTTTGAATTTGGCGCCGGGCTCAGTCCCCGTGCGTAGCAATGTTTGCAGGGAATGGAGCCCGGCATAGTGATGAATCAAGCACAGTACACAACCTGCGGACACAGCCGGAGGACATTGCAGGATCCTGGGGACAAGGTAAGTAACTTTCCCAGGATACTGCGATGTGGCTTAGGGTTACCACTTTTGTTAATGCAAAATTCACCCCGAGCCACACTCGGGATTACTGCTAGGGAGGTTAAGAAACACAGCCACATCTAGTGTCATTATCGTTGACCCTGCATAGAAGCTCAGTAGTAGCAAAACAGTAAGCAATAAGTAAAGGATAAAACAACCATCCATAACACAGATTCCATACAGTGGCAACAAATTAACATGCGAGAGAAAACCATCAGAAGAGTAGAAGTGTTGCCCTCCAATTAAAGCAATATTAAACCCAAAAGCAAACATTAATTATATTATATCTTACCAATTCTTAGATGTGATGGCTATATTAGTTTCCATTTTTTAGGCTTTTTTTCTTCTATTTTCATCTGGTGATCCAGATAGTAAGCCTATTTTTCCAACAGAAAAGCTTGCAGTTACAGGGATGAGACAAACCATTTAACGCTGGCAGGGATGCTTAAACTGATAAGCTTTTATTTATTTATATAAAACCTTCACCCCAAAGGGAAAAAAATGTTTTGCTGTAACTGATTATAAAGAATTAGCTGGAGTTCAGCTTCGATTCATTAGCAAATTTAAATCTCCTAACACTGGTCTCCCCCTAGACTGACACAATGTTGCTGTCCAAATCTGCTCCCTGTGCTCATTCATCCAGAGTGGCATCTGTATAATACAGGAGGTGTGTTACTGGCCAGATCACCAGGTGAAAACGGAGGGGAAAAGCTTAAAAAAAGAAAACAAGTACAGCTAATCTACTGATTAGCAATCTGCAATAAATTACAGTTTTGGTTTTCAGTTTAATACCGTTTTAACTAATAGAGTAAAGAATTTTACTGAGAATGAAAAATAATCTTTTTTTTCTCCCCATGTGAGACACCCAAAACCAGCCCCAGAAAAAAGAGAGCAAATATATCAGCAAAGGGGCAGGAAAAGAAAAAAAAATCTAACAACCATAAGTGGAAGTTATTATGGCATGTTAGTGATAGAGTAAGATAGTGTGCAGCCAGGTCCACTCTGTAGAATTTAGTAAAGATAGGGTTTAAGGATCAGGTAACAGTATTGCAGACATAGAGGAAAGGAGTGCTCACCACTCTAGTATAATGAGAGGAGATAAGGTACAGCCCCCAATTTCTTTAGATGATTTGCCTGAGAAATATATAGATATGTTTACTATGGTAGCAAGGAACCCCTGCGGGGCAATGCAAAATGAGAAAGAAAAGGTATGTCTTCCTAAAGGAAGCCATAGCTTTCAGAGGGACCTTACTTGCCTGTACCACATCAAGAGCAAACTTTTTACGCTGAAGACAGCACAAGGCAATCATAAAGATGAAACCTGGGACACAAATGTTCTCAAACAAGAATGCTTAAGTCCCTAAAAAAGTATTCATGTAAAGGAAACAAAAAAAGCCTCATTACAAGATAATGCAGGCCACTCCAAGAGCCTTCTAGCCGACATAGAGGAAATGTAATTATTAGATTCAAATGGAGGCCTTTGAAGAGCTGAAAGGGCTAAATATAGCCCTGATGGAGCAAGAGGGAACTTAAAAGAACCAGTCATACAAGGAATACTCAGAGCAAAGGCATGGACCAAGAAGTGGGGACCAAACATAGCTTCAATAAATTTGCAAAACGGTGCTCAGCAATAGTTGCTAATCTATGCCCAAATGTAGGATGCTCAGAATCCAGGCAATCAAATAGGTCGGACAATCAAGGCCAGGAGGCTCTTGTCATCTCATTAGGCCTTCCAAGTATAATGGTATGCCTTCTGGGGAAAAAAGCTACAAGCCTCAGGCATGGTAGAAATCATCACTTCTGAGAGACCAATCTGTCTCAACTCTTGGGATTCAAAAGATATGCTTTTTAAGCCAGCAGATCTGGTTTATGTGGAAGCTGTCACAGAGCATCTGTGACCAGCTGACCCAGATTGGAATATTAGGTTCTTCTTGGCAACTATGGAGCAAAGAGAAAGAAATGTAAGAATGCCTTCCAATTTGATCCTACATAGACATCAAGGAAGGGTTTTTTTCTTAAAGGAAGAATCACTTACATTGGTGAGTACTGTACCAGAGGGCCAACAGGTACATTTGCTATATGCATATTTGCAGCTGAAGAATCTACACTGTAAAGAATCTACAAAGCAAAACGTCTGGACAGGGAAGACTTTTGTATGTTTAGAAGCTAGACAAAATCCTGCAAGGTTTATAGGGTTATCCAAAGGCAAGTTTTCAATTCCAAAACCTAAGCTCTAATGATAAAGTACTGAGGATGTTAGTCGTCTGAGGGAGGAGGAGCTGACGCCCAAGATGGCCGCCTAGAGAGATCGAGGGGCAGACACGCTGCAGATGCTATAGACGCTGCTGAAGAGGGAGGCTGCGGCTGACTGACACACATGCTTACATGTCCTGGCTGCATGATAGAAGACACCGATGGTGAGAGATTGAGCCATCAGCGCGCCACAACTTACCTGGAGGGTGAGACGCAAAAGATCCGGGAGACCAAGGAAGGATCGGTACCTGGTGGGTGCTGGGAACGGTAACCGAGGACGGAACCAGGAGACAGCGCAAAGCCGTGCGGGAGTCTCTGCCTGTCTGAATACACAGGCAGCAGAGGCGGCTCGCTGGGAGGACGCATACTCCGGTGGAGGTTCTCAGATTACAAACAGCAGAGAGGGGATACATCAGCTGATTTCCTGGCGCTCAGGCTCCACAGCCCACACAGTGGAAATCTCAGCAACACAGACGACACACCAGGCAACGAAGGAAATCTATAACCTCTGCAACAGGTATGTCTATGGAAGACATGTAAAGCTATAATATATCCTTCATACACTATGTAAGACTGTAAAAAACAAAGACAAAATATCATCATTTTTTTTTTTTTTTTTTTAAAGTGTCTTATTGAGAAGCTAAAAGGACTCTGTGTAAGCATAAAACATTTATGGGACAATGTAGTATATTTGAAATGGACAACTTAGTATTTTGTGGAAGAGATAATATATAAATAATATTTACTACCTCCCCAATGCTAATTAACGGTTTGAGGGTAAGGTATATAACAAAGTTTAAAGTAAAACACCTGGATAAATAGTGTGTTTTCTGCCTTTCTTACATCCCTTGCCATACCGACATACTCTA
This sequence comes from Lithobates clamitans, assembly GCA_037952925.1. NCBI lineage: Eukaryota > Metazoa > Chordata > Amphibia > Anura > Ranidae > Lithobates > Lithobates clamitans. The sequence goes on along the minus strand of JBBGZY010001128.1, from coordinate 3,721,918 downwards.
CCATCCATCCCTGCATTTTCTGTTGCTCATCCATCCCTATATACTCCGCCATCCCTGCTACTCGGCCATCCATCCCGGCATTCCCTGTCACCCATCCATCCCTATATACTCTGCCATCCCTGCATACTCCGCCACCCAGTCCTGCATTCTCTGCCACCCATCCATCCCTGCATACTCTTCCATCCATTCATCCTTAAAAAAGAAGGGAAAGATCGAAAGTGGTAAGAAGAGGAGAGTAGAAAGGGGAAGAGGCAGAACGAGAGGAAATAAGGAAAAAGTGGAGACAGAAGCTCTAATAAAAAGATGGCACCCAAGAAAGGAAATAAAACACCTCAGCCTCAAAAAATTAAGAAAGATAAAATTGAAAGTAAAAATAAAAACCCTACAGGGGCTCAATCTACTCAGACAGCGGATATAAAAGAGATTTTTCAACAATTACAATTGCAATCACCCCGGACGGCTCAAGCTTTACATACATCACAGGAAATTTTAAATCTTGCGGAGATATCGGCAACATCCAGATCGTCTGGGGAAGAACTAATGGTCCATCCCAGAAATAGCTCACCAATAGATACAACAGGTGCATCGAATGAACAAAGGGAAGAGGATACAGAAAAATGGGATATGAGAACATACATTCAATCTCTCCCAACCAGAGCAGATATGGACCAATATGTACACAGATTGGAGGAAACATATAAAACAGAGATTCAAGAACTCAAGATATCTACAAAAGATATACAGGAAAAAACGGTCAAACTAGACAACAGAGTACTCAAAACAGAACAAGAACTAATGAAGGTAAAAGAAAGGGTACAGAAACAAGGAAATCAAATAAACAAACTAATAAATAGCCTAGACGAACAAGAAAGCAGAAGCAGAAGATCCAATATAAGAATCAGAGGTTTAAAGGAAGAAGTAAATCCCAAAGATCTTATAACAACATTACAGAAAATCTTTCAGGAAATAGCACAGGATATGGACATAAAAGATCTGATAATAGATCGGGCACACAGAGCAACAGGAAGAAGGAGATTAGATCCTAGCAAACCGCGAGACGTCATCTGTAAGATGCACTATGCACATATAAAAGATCGAATCATGCTAGCAGCTCATCAAAATAAAAATATCCAGCATGAGGGAGATCCATTACTACTCTTCCAGGACCTATCGAAATACACATTAGACCGGTGGAGAGCTCTAAAACCTCTAGTGGAGCAACTCAGAAAGAATAATCTGCAATATAGATGGAAATTTCCATTTCAGCTATAGGCTCAAAGAGAGGAATCGACGGCAACATTCAGCGATTTGGAAGATCTACCACAGTTTCTTACAACCCTTAAATTGTCAGATACAGAACTGCCGGACTGGCCTATTTCTTATATGAAATTACCCAGAAAATCTTGAAGAGCAGTTTGGGGTGGGGGGGGGATGGGAGGAAAAGAGTGGTGAACAATTAATAGCTCATCGATTAAGAAGTAGATATAATTAAAGACGGGGGGGAGGGAGAGGGGGAGGATAGGGGAGAGGGAGGGAGGGAGGGAGGGAATGTGCATTAGGGGGATTAAAAAATCTCCCCCTTTTTTTTTTTTTTTTTTTGCACAAAAGGGCATCCACAGGTGGTTGGTAGGAAATTGTGAGGGCTATTAGCACTGTATAACACGACACGGTAGCTTATAATCTGTATGTTTTTTAGATATGACACCTAGCTGTTTGGGGAAATTATGAATTAAAAGGAGGGAGGGGTATGTGGTGGAAAGGGTTTAATTTATCTTTTTGGTAAAAATTATTATTTTTTTTTTTTTTTTTTTTATTTTTTTTGCACAAAAGGGTATTTACAGGTTGTTGGTAGGATACTGTGAGGGCTATTAGCACTGTATAACACGGTACAGTAGCATTAATCTGTATTAGTTTTTTAGATATGACACCTAGTAGATTGGGGAAACTATGAATTAAAAGGAGGGAGGTGGTATGTGGTGGAAAGGGTTTAATTTTTCTTTTTGGAATTATTTTTTTTTTTTTTGACACAAGGGTAAATGGACAACACATTAATTCACCAGGTCAACGTGATCTACATGAGGGTACGGACCAGGCTGGTGGGACACGGGTGGCGCTGGAGCGCTGAAGAGGGGGGGTTGGAACACTGATAATATAGGTGTTCATAATGTTGTAAAATGATGTTCAATCTTAGTAATAATTTTTTTTTTTTTTTTTTTTGCACATATTAGGTATTCACAGGTTGCATGTACGAATTGTGATGGCTAACACTGTATAACACGTTATAGTAATTTATAACAGCACTAAAATGTAAGATATGACATTAAGTAGGATGGGGGAAATATGAACCAAATAGTGGCGGAAGGGGAAAAGGGAAAGTAAGTAAGAGCATCCCTTCTTTTTTTTTTTTTTTTTTAGTCTTCTCCTACTCCTCTCTCTCCCCCTTAGGGTTATGCCTCTGTATCCCCCCCCCCCCCCCCCCCCGCAGAGGTGGGATGGAGGGGAGAGTTTTAGATAAAATTATGATATGTATAAGTTCTAAGAGCTCTATATCTGGGGAGATCATCCTCGTGCCCCCCCTTCACTTTTTGCCTCCTTCTTTTCTCCCTGCTAGATTAGGATGAGGTTGTAGGTAGTAGGGAGAGGGGAGGGATAGCATGCAATAAAAGAAAAAGATATTAAAATTTAAAAATGCAGCGTGCGCCACCGATCGAGTGGTGGATCTTGAACGTCGGCGTCTTCTTATCCCTTCATAGGGTACTTACTTTAGTTAGTAAGATAGACTTGTGGGTGGTGTGTGTTATTTTATTTATTTATTTTTTTTTTTCCCTCTCACTGGTTTTGAATTATGAAAATCTGTTCATATAATGTAAGAGATTTTAATTCAGCAACAAAAAGGTCTCAGGTTCTGTATTATCTCCATAAACAGAAAGTGGGGGTGATATTCTTTCAGGAAACGCATTTCCGTACGGACCATGTCCCTAACCTACAAAACAGATTTTACACTACTTGGTATCATGACTCCTTTGGGTACTCAAAATCAAAAGGTGTCTCTATTGCAATTCATAAGACAATACCACACCTAGTGTTGGAAGAATGGCGCAATAGGGATGGAAGAGCAATACTACTCAAACTTATTATATTTGGTAAAAAATACACTTTTATAAATATATACCTACCTAATCAAAACTAACATAAAATAGGAACACAAATATTGAAAAAGCTTATGGAGAAGGCGGAGGGTGTAATAATAATTGGGGGAGACTTTAACTTTGTATTAGACAGAGAGAAAGATACTACAGCACCTTCAGTGGTACACTCAGGTAGAGAGAAAAAACTCTTTCTAGAAACAATGGCAAAATATCAATTAACTGATATTTGGAGAGTTTTTCATCCAACGGAAAAAGATTTTACGTTTCACTCGAAAGTTCATGGGACTTATCATAGATTGGATTTCTTTTTGATAAACCAGATGGGGATGGAGATAACTACATCGACTGATATAGGCAGTGCGTTATGGTCAGATCCTGCACCAGTATTTTTGGTACTTGACCCACTTAAGAGCAAAAGTAGTAGGGGCAATTGGAAGCTTAATGATAATCTGTTATATGATGAGAATTGTGTGTCAGAAATTAAGAAGGTAATAACAGACTTCTTACACGACCATATTAACGACACCACATCTCTTCCGATTCAGTGGGAAGCATTAAAATGCGTAATCCGTGGGTATTTTATAAAACATGGGGCTAGACTGAAAAAACTGAAAAGTAATAGAATGACTCAACTATTAAAAGAAATACCCAAAATAGAAACCCAACACAAACAAAACCCAACACGCGAAATTTTAATGGAATTAACAGAAAAGAAAACAGAATTAAAAACTTTAATTAAATGAGCAAACGTTACGTATAAGAGATAGTAACCGTTCCTTATATTATCAACTAGGTAATAAACCAGGTAAACTTCTTGCAAGAGCGTTGAGCCATAGGGGCAATATATCACCTATTGTTAAAATCAAGTCAGAAAAAGGAGACATGAAATATGAGCCAAATGAGATACTAAAGGAGTTTCAGACCTACACGAAATTATATAACATACCTAAAGATGGCACAAAAAATGACACGGAGGGACTTCAACAAAATATTTATCAATATATAACAGAAACTGCACTCCCTGTTCTAGCACCGACAGAAACTGTACAATAAGAGCAGGATTTCTCTGAGATTGAGATACAAGGGGTAATTGACGCACTGGTACCTGGGAAAAGCCCAGGCCCAGATGGCTTCACCCCAAGATTCTATAGAATATTTAAAGAAGAACTCACCCCCATTTTAAAACGGACCTTTAATGCTGTTTCTACATCAGTGCCTTTTGTCCCACAGAGCCTACAAGCGTATATTTCACTCATACCCAAACCAGAGAAGGATCATACCTTATGCGGAAACTATAGACCAATTTCCCTTACAAATATTGATCTTAGATTGTACTCTAAAATTGTCGCTAACAGACTCGCCTCTATAATACCGGCACATATACACCTAGACCAGGTGGGTTTTATAAAAGGTAGAGAGGCTAGAGACAACACCTTAAAAACACTTACACTAGTAGAATATGCACAGAGAGGTTCCATCCCATCCTGTCTACTGACAATTGATGCTGAGAAAGCTTTTGACAGGGTGGGATGGAACTTCCTTAGAGAGACCTTGGTTCAGTGGGGGATGGGCCCTGTACTTATAGATAGAATAATGGCCTTATATCAGAATCCAACGGCTAGGATTCGGGCGAACGGAGATTTATCGGAGGTAGTACCTATAACAAACGGAACCCGACAAGGTTGCCCGCTATCCCCATTGTTATATATATTAGTGATGGAGCACCTGTTAATAGCAGTTCGAGAAAATAAGGATATACAGGGTATTAAGGTGGGAGATATAGAATACAAGATGTCAGTATATGCAGATGATATCTTGCTATACATTACAAATCCCTTGATTTCAATACCAAACCTGATATCAGAATTTAAACGATTCGGCGCACTGAGTAATTTCAAGGTAAACTACAACAAATCTGAAGCCCTAAACGTTAATTTGCCAAGCGCTATGGTGGAACTCCTTAAAAAGGATTTCTCTTTTAAATGGCAGGCGAAGGCAATTAAATATTTAGGTATATACATCCCCACTGACCTCAATAAACTACAGGAGTATAACTATGCTCCGTTGGTACAGAAAACTATGAGATCGTTACAACAATATGAAAAAGGTATGTTTTCCTGGATGGGTAGAATAAGTATTGTAAAGATGGATATACTACCTAAAATATTATATACCCTACAAGCAATACCCATTTTTCCCTTAACAAATACCCTGAAAAAACTGCATAAGCTAATAGGAAATTTCATCTGGGGAGGCAAGACCCCCAGAATCAATAGATCGGTCTTGAATAAAACTAAGAAAAACGGGGGCCTTGCCCTTCCAGATATAGATATGTACTTGAGAGCAATAATGATAACAAGAATAGTGGATTGGTTCCACAATAGAGATATTAAACAGTGGGTGAAGCTTGAAGAGAAGATCACAGCCTTAAAATTAAAATCACTACCCTGGATAAAAAGAGAGCAAAGACCGCCGGATAGTGAATTGCCCTCCTTAGTGGTATCAACACTAAAAGTATGGGATATTATGATTAAGAGAGGGATTGGATCTACCGATAGGGGACCTATGACTCCACTATTTAGTAATCCAGAATTTCCACTGGCACTAGAGTCTGAAACATTTCTTAAATGGAGGAGATGTGAAGACACAAGGTTGGTGGAAACGATGGAAGATAACAGGCTCCTCCCAATGGAAAGGTTGGGTGTAGAACATAAAATAAAATGGATGCAACACATGGGCTAAATGGGAAGAATTCAGAGTCTCTTCTGGGCTATTGAGGACTATTATATAGAATCCAGTAGAAAACTACAAGAGGGAAACCCTTTTTAATTTTTTTTTTTTTTTTTTTTTTGTCTGTTGTTGTTGTTGTTGTTTGGCAGTATGAATGGATGATTGAGTAGAAAGAGAGGGCATGGGGTGGAGGGGGGGGGGGGTTGGAATAGGGGTTATACATCCTTGCATCAATTAAGTAAATAACTAAAAGGTTAATGAAATTTGAACTATTGCTTTGATAAAGAAGTATAGAAGTATTGTATGTTTTGGATGTGTATAAGTTTCTTTTTTTTAACTTGTGGTAAAAATGTTTTGATAAATAAAGATTGTAAAAAAAAAAAAAAGTACTGAGGATCAGAAATGGATAGAAGAAGGTGGCAAAGTTTTGGCCAGGGATCCAATTAGATAAGAGATTGTAGCTGAATGGTCTGGGTGTATTATTTTTGTGCTGTTTGAAGAAACAGGTAACCCACTTTGTTTGCCTCCCCGCAAGCTAGCTCCCTCTGATTTGTCCTCATGATGGTGAATAAATAAAGTATGATATTCTTAATGATGTCCATACTTTTCTGGCATTTAACAGTTTTCATAGTTATATCATCCTGGTATCTATTCTAGTAAAGATTTAAGTGTTGAGGCAAAGAAGGAATGTGGAGGGGGTATAATAACTTATGTGTCCTATGACTGAAGTTATCTTGAGTCTGTACACATACAGGAACACCTTTGCAATAAACAAACATGGTATGTTCTATACTTGACTTGTATATACCCTGTATGGCAGCCTACATTTTGTCTAATCCACTTTCAATCCTTTACCACTTTTCTAGTTTTAATTTCCATTTTCTAATGGAGAGAGGAGGCAGTAAGACAAGATATGGGAGGGGAAACGGAGGGTGAAGGGGGGGAGAGGCAGTTGGATGGGATTGGGGGGAATGAGAGAAAAAGCACCAGAATGATTGTGAAATAGGGAAAGAGGCAGAAGCAAGATTGTATAGTGGAGGAAAGGAGGCAGTGTAATGACATTGTGGAAATTAGAGAGACATGCATCATTAGAGAGACGGAAGGCTAGATTGTGATTCTGATGAGAAGAGGCAATAACACTGAATAATGGAAAAAAGAGGAGCGAGACTGCTCTTGTGCATAGGGAGTAGAGAAGGCAGTGGAGGTGGAAAGAAGAGTAGTGTGACTAGATAAAAACTTAGAGGGGGAAGAAAGAGTGATGAGACTTGATTGTAAAGGAGGGGAAGAGACAACTGGACCAAATTGTCAGGGAGGGGGCAATAACATATTGTAGAGTGGAAAACAGGTGATTAAGCAAGACCAGGTTGTGGAGGAGGTGACCAGAAGAGGCACTGAGATCAGGCTGAAAAGAGGGCGAGAAAATGGATTAGGCAGAAGGAGGGGCATAAAGGCAGTAAAATCACACTTGAGGTGAGGCAGAAAACAGTGAGACTGGATCTTGGAGGATATGGAGAAGGGTTTTTTAAGACTAGATTTTCTTATGGAGGGGGGAAGAGACTGCACAACTGGATTGTAGATAGTGAGTAAAAAAAAGCAGTGCAAAACCTTTTGGAGGATTAAAAAAATAAATAATCAGATTATGGAGAAGGAAAACAGAATAGACAATAAAATTAGACTGTGGAAAAGGAGAGAGAGAGGATGCAGAAAGTCTGAGTAGGCGGAGAAAATGTAGTGGTTGCTAAAAATATTATGTCAAAGTCACAGGATCCACCTTAGGTATATGAGCTTAAGTGGCGGATTAGGTGACACTATGGTATCAAGAACCTCATCCCTATTGAATTGAGAATAGTAGCAACAGGATGATTGGGATTATAGTGGTGCCCACAATTAGAAAAATTACATTTTGCATAATAATAGAAAAATTATCCATAAAATAAAATAACAAATATTGGGTTCAATAAATGTTTGAGTATTATACAAATCACATTAATGGTCACTGTTATTCACATATAGAGAGTGATCAGTACTTGATGTTATATCCCAACATGTCTTCTTCAGGGCATTTCTAAGGAACACCAATTTTCATAGAGCTCTAATAAGGATAAGATCATATACATAATTAATAATTATTCATACAATTGCAACAAATTTAACAACAAATTAATTATTCATATATTATGGATCATTTTGTCAATTCCCATATCAAACTCACCCAGAGAGACATCAAAGAAAAGAAGATCACCAATTAGGTCAGCAGTTATATTGAGGGGAGGTTCTGTGCGATCACAGTGTATACATGGGGACCAGGCTACGGGAATACAATAAACAAAGTGACTTCCACATCACATAAAGTGCTGGACACAAACAGCATATGTCCAATTTGTGGGCTAACATACCCTCCACTATACTTACAAAACTCTTATATAAACACGGATCAGTGCAAAGGCACCAGCAAGTAGCTGCGATCACGCATATAAAGTACTATTCTATATTGACCACTGCCAAGAAAATGGTCTTACATACTGCATCATTATACTCACAAGCACAAGTGACCACACCTAGATAAGAAGGCTTTCAAAAAATCACACACAACCAACCAGATTTAGTGTCTACAGAAGGTGCACCTCCAGACCCACAGGGGATCCATCTTCAGACCAGCAGCCAAACATAAGTCCATTTAAAATATATAGACATCTAAATCACAATTCAGATACTCCCACCATGCATACAACACCAGTACATAGGTCACATCATGGCACTATGGTATGTGCATACAAGTCATCCGTAATCTTCCTATTCATGGTCAATTGTTAACTTTCACTTTGCAGCACAAGATCACAAGGGTCGCCTTATGCTACTACATACCCAGGTTTAAATGAATATATAAGTTTTAAACCATTTTTGTAATACAGAGTGGGTTATACACGTGCTCTATTTGGCTACTAACATACTATAGTGCATTACTATATGATTTTCTCTGCTCTTCTTTTCCCTTCCTATTGGTATTTACCAACTTTCCATATTTTCTGTCTGTTGATTGATACCACTGTTTAGTTGCTATGGAACAATTGCTCAATTTGTAATATTATATTTATGTTCATATTCTCAAACTGAGAATTTAGGTGCACTTAAACTTTTCAAAACAAAAACGATCTGTCTTATGGGCTTCTAATCATAGAAACAGATTCCTGCATCCTGAAGTAATAGCAGTCTATCATGCAGGAAAACCTGCATCTTACTACAGCTGCACAAAGTTGAGTTTCCTATTGCCTTACACACCATCTATTAGTTCTGCTAGTTCTACACTGCGTGAAGACATGTGATCATGTAATCTGCTGTAAAGGCTGCTGATCTGGAACTCAAATAGCAAATCCAGTAAGTAGCGTCCGTGTAATCATTTACTAATGATTTCACATACGAATAGGTCAACAGTATGCATAAACTAGTGCACTAGTGATAGAAGGCTACACCATAACAGTGTTACAAATACACACCAGGTGACGTGGTTTTACCTACAATTTAACATGATAACCTAATATAGTACAATTGTGCCACACAAAACAAAATGTCAGGCAGCCGCAGCACCCCCAGAGAGCCTGCACACATTCTGGCTGCGCCCCCCGCATACACCCTAGTACACCGCTGCCTCTTAATTAAAGCATTTGAGTGTACAATGCTACAAATAAAGCATTAGAGCGAACGATGTACCATGTTAGAGTGAACATGTGCTATACTGAAATATAGTTCTATTAACTATTAAGGTGCATTCAATTAGCACACACTTCAAATTCCAGTGGCAAGAATCTGCAGACTTCCCTTGGCTGGAATATCTGTGAAGAACTGCATATCCATGACTGTTAGCACAGCCAGGGATTATCTGGGGTGGACACAGAGAGACTGAGCCCAGCCACGATCATTTGTCCATAACTGTAGGTAATGACTGGCTGTGCGAACAATCATGAATAGCTGTAGCCGCCATCAGCCAGTCATTGTACTATATAGGCTGAGCAGTCACAGCTCTTCACAAGCAGCCGTAATTCCAGCCTCAGATCCTTGCCACTGGAATTTCACAGTGTGGGCTCAATTCACTAAAGAATATCTCATGATATAATTGAATGACGTGACACATTTTTTCCATGTATCTCTTCTTTTAATTTGTAGGGATTTCCTCTCACTTCTTGTTTTCGCTATGTGACAGAAGTGAAGACAAATCTCCCCAATGAGAAGGTTGTATTTTTTATTGGTGGAAGAAGGGTATCTAAATGTGTGTGATTTTTGACACTATTTTTATCTATTTGACATTTATAAAGATATTTTGTATTTACTTAATTTAACTTAGTTGTTTTTGATACACTACGTGTGTACTGTGAAAGCAGCTTCCCTTTGACAGGTATTCTAATCACCTTTTTTCTTTTGTATTAATACATACAGTTATGTTAAAAATAATATCAGTGTATTTAATTACTTTCTGACCCCCCACCGCAGGTTTACTGTGGCAAGAAAACAACTATCACCCTCACTGAACCAAAGCAAAAAGAGGATATCGACACAAACATCACTCAACCACCGAAATTCTTTTTGTCCCCAATCACCATAGACACAACTAAAAACATCATCAGAAGCCTTCGAGACAGCACATCACCGAACGACATCATCCCCACTAAACTGCTTAAAGAATGTTCTGACATCTTGGCCCCTATCCTAACACAGCTGATAAATCAATCATTCAAAGAAGGGACTGTCCCAACCCCCCTCAAGCAAGGCATCATCAAACCTCTGCTAAAGAAAGCCAATCTCGACCCTAAGGACCCTAACTGCCGTAGACCAATAACTAGCCTCAACGCCATCTCCAAGATCATGGAAAAAGCAGTAGTACAGCAGCTACAACACCACCTGGACACACACCTCCTCCTGGACCCTCTGCAATCAGGCTTCCGCCCAGGCCATGGCACAGAAACGGCACTTCTCAAAATATGGGACGACGCCCTTGAAGCAGCAGACGACGGAGAACAGAGTCTCCTGGTACTGTTAGACCTCAGCGCAGCATTCGATACAGTGGACCACAATACTTTACTTGTCCGCCTCGCTGAAGTAGCAGGAGCTACAGATTCTGCCCTAAAATGGTTCACATCCTTCTTAGAGAATCGCTCCCAGACAGTGAAACTAGGAACATTCACCTCAGAAACCCGGGCAATCTCCTGCGGAGTCCCTCAAGGATCACCCTTGTCACCAGTACTATTCAACATATACATCCGCCCACTTCTCAATATCATCAGGAAAACCGACCTCTGCTTCCATTCATACGCTGACGACACCCAACTCTACCTTCGCATCAACGGACAAAAAGACCTTCATCGGCAATTACAGAAATGTCTCACCTTAATAGATGACTGGATGACCACCAGCTCCCTCAAACTTAACGGATCAAAAACAGAGCTTCTTCTCCTACATGCCAACAAAAATTCCAAAATAAAGACTCCGTGGACACCTCCCACCATCCTTGGACAGACCATCTCCCCTAACACCAAAGCCAAGAGTCTCGGCGTCATTTTTGACTCAGGAATGACAATGGACGCACAAATAGGATCAGTGGTGAGCGGATCCCACCATCTCCTCCGTCAACTACGCAGACTCATCCCCTTCATCCAAGAAGAGGACAAAGCGGCAGTTGTGGGAACAATCATCAATTCCCGACTCGACTACGCAAATTCGCTCTACGTAGGACTACCCCAATATCAGCTTGCGCGCTTACAACTCATCCAAAACACGACGGCAAGACTGTTAACAGGAAAAAAACCCTGGGAATCCATCTCACCCTCCCTAAAGAGCCTACACTGGCTAACCGTGAAGAATCGGATCACATTCAAGACCCTCTGCCTCACCCACAAATGCGTACAAGGAAACGCCCCACCATATCTCCGCGAGAAAATAAAACACTACACACCGAATCGCAGTCTTCGATCGGCTAACCAAAACCTCCTTACTGTTCCCAAATACCGCTACAAAGCAAAGGGAGGACGAAGATTCGCAGTCCAAGGACCTCGATTATGGAATGCTCTTCCAACTAACATCCACATGGAAGAAAACCACCAGGCCTTCAGGAAAAAACTAAAGACCTTCCTTTTCTGAGAAAGCTGACATCAGAGAATGCATCCAGCGCCTTGAGGCGATTCAGTTCGCATTTGCAGTGCTTTACAAATCATTCATTCATTCATTCATTCAAGGTGACACAGCTGTGCGAGTCGACGTACCTGTACGTCGGTTCGTGCACTAGCCTATGTGGGCACGTGCCGATTGGCCAGAGGGGGAGCCAATCAGCAGGTCCGACAGATGCGATGTCTGCCAGCCACCCGCGATCGTTCCCCACAGAGGTAGAATGGCAATCTGCCGATGTAAACAAGGCAGATTGCCATTCTGACTGGGGGGACATAGAGATCTTGTGTTCCTGCTAAGCAGGAACACAGATCTTTGTATTGTCCGAGTCAGTCCATCCCCCTACACAGTTAGAAAACTCTCCCAGGGAACACACTTAACCCCTCGATCGCCCCTGGTGTTACCCTCCTCCCTGTCAGTGTCATTAGTACAGTAACAGTGCACATTTTTAGCACTGATCACTGTAATAATGTCACTGGTTCCCAAAAAAGTGTCAAAAGTGTCAGTTAGGTGTCCAATTTGTATGCTGCAATGTCGCGGTCCAGCTAAAAATCGCTGATCGCCTCCATTACTAGTAAAAATAAAAATAAATACAAAATTCCATAAAAATATCCTATAGTTTGTGGATGCTATAACTTTTGCGCAAACCAGTCAATATACACTTATTGGGTTTTTTTTTAATCAAAAATATGTAGCAGAATATGTATTGGCCTAAATTGATGAAGAAATTTGATTTTTTTTTTTTTTTTTTTACATTTTTGTCATTGGAAATGTATTATAGCAGAAAGTAAAAAAATATTGTTTTTTTTTTTTTCAAAATTGTCGCTCTGTTTTTGTTTATAGCACAAACAAATAAAAACCACAGAGGCGATCAAATACCACCAAAGGAAAGCTCTATTTGTTGGGGAAAAAGGACATCAAGTTGATTTGCGTAAAGCGTTGCACGACCGTGCAATTGTCAGTTAAAGTAACGCAGTGCTGTATTGCAAAAAATGGCCTGGTTATTAAGGGGGTAAATCCTTACGCTCCTTAAGTGGTTAAAACAGCGAGTAAAGCTCAAAATCCTTCTAATAGCTTTTATTTCCATGCACGCAAATGCATTGGGAACACTGAATAGTCTATTCTAAATCAAAACCTGAAGAAAATAGGCATCTTCTAAATGTTAAGGGAGCAGGTAACCGTAGACCTTTTTTCATCACCCTGGAGCTGATTATTGACTGGGTCATTGCCATTTTGGCTATTCTTCCATTCAAAATGGTAGCTTGTCCATTTTCTTCCACGTCCTTTTGGCTTTGGTTGCCATTTTAGATCATTTTAGCTGAGCAGCCTATCAGTTTCTGCACTTCTTTATGTTTTACCCTCTCTAATCAACTATTTAATCAAAGTATGCTGTTCTTCTGCACAATGTCTCCACCCATTTTACTCAGATTTTCAGAGAGAAATGCACTATACCCAGCATGTACAACATTTGCCGCCTTCGTCCTTAAATAAGGGCCACCAGTTTGACACCTGTTTTTACACAGACTGGATGACCTCACTAATTGAACTCCACACTGCTATTATTTTGAATATGCCCCTTTCAATCAATGATTCAATTACACAGAATCAGCAGCATGCATTTCATGACTGTTAGGTCTATTGGTTTTCTTTTACTCTACTGCACCTACTAGTAAATTATTTACCATCTAGAAAAATTATTTTTACCAAAAACAGTGATTGATCCCATTAGCGATGTTGGACTGCTATTATTTGAACACAACTGTATGCTGCAGAGATCGCACTGACTTAGGCTACTTTCACACTGAGGCACTTTGCAGGCGCTATAGTGCTAAAAATAGCGCCTGCAAAGCGTCCTGAAAGAGCCGCTCAATTCTCTCCAATGTGAAAGCCTGAGGGCTTTCACACTGGAGCGGTGCGCTTGCAGGACGGTCAAAAAAGTCCTGCAAGCTGCATCTTTAAAGCGCCCCTTCCCATTTAAAAACAATGGGGCAGCGGCGCAAACCCGCCGGCAAAGCGCCGCCGCAGCGGCGCTTTTAACCCCTTTTCGGCCGCTAGCGGGGGTTAAAACCACCTTGCAATCGGCCGAATAGTGCCGCTAAAACGACGGTAAAGCGGCGCTAAATATAGCCTGAAGTCTGAAAGTAGCCTTAGTGAGTTGGCATATTTCTATAATTTAAACCATTTTACCTCTTTATTAGGGGTAAAAACTGACAGGGGTTCTAATCCTTGTCCACAGTATCCATTCCACTGAATATCACATCATGAGGTAAAATACTGCATGGTTTCATGAGATAAATACCTCACTTTTTGATGAAATAACTCATGCTTTATTTTAGTTGCATTTTTTTGTGAATGGCAAAAAAATATTTGAGTGTTTCATCTCAGACTGAGGAAAATAACTCTGTGAATTGAGTCCTGTGTGTGCTAATCTCCTATGTGAATACACCCTAGAGAAAGCTGAATCTTTCATTTCCAATGTAAATAACTTTAAATGAGAAATTATGTTTTTGTATATCTAGAGGGCCAAGCACCAGTTAACTGCTCAAATGACGGCGGGGCAGTGCAGCGCTCATTCTGGGACACCCAAAAGGCCTGCTCTCGCATGCCCGCGCCGCGCTGTGTTGCTAGGATAAGGTGTGACCCCGATTTCTGTAAAGACCAGCGTCCGCGGCTCTTTAACCATGTGATCAGCTGTGTCCAATCACAGCCGGTCACATGTAAACAAGGAGATGCCGGTAATCGGCTCTCCTCGCCTCACACTGACAGGTGTGAGGAGAGAAGAGCCAATCAGCGGCATCTCCTCACAGGGGGATATGTAGAAATGTAATCAGGGCACTGATTACAATAACTAAATACAGTGTCACAAAACAGTGCCCATCAATGCCAGCATATAGTGCCCACCAGTGGCAGCAGTCAGTGCCCACCACTGCCCGCAAGTGCCACCAATCAGTGCCCATTAGCGATGCCAGTCAGTGCTGGCAATCAGTGCCGCCTATCAGTGCTGTCCATCAATACCCATAACTGCTGTCGATCAATGGCCATCAGTGTCGCCCATCAGTGCCACCCATCAGTGCCCATCTGTGCCGCCTATCCGTGCCTCCTATCCGTGCCCACCAGTGCCGCCTATCAGTGCCCACCAGTGCCACCTATTAGTGCCCATCAGTGCCACCCAACAGTGCCCATGAGTGCCGCCTATCAGTGCTCATCAGTGCTACATATCAGTGCCACCTATCAGTGCCCATAAGTGTGGCATTTTAGTGCCTCCTCATCAGTGCCACCTCATCAGTGCCCATAAGGTGTCGCCTCATCAGTGCCCGTAAGTGCCACCTCATCAATGCCCACCAGTTAAGCCTATCAGTGCCCATTAGTGCCGCCTCATCAGCGCACATCAGTGAAGGCAAAAAATTACTTAGTTACAAAATTTACTGATAGAAAAAAAGTAAAAAACATTTTTTTTTCAAAATCTTTGGTCTTTTTTTTCGTAAAGATAAAAAAACCAGTAGTGATTAAATACCACTAAAAGAAAGCTCTATTTGTGTGAAGAAAATGATACAAAATTTAGTTTGGGTACGGTGTAGCACGACCACGCAATTGTCATTCAAAGTGCGACAGCGCTGAAAGCTGAAAAATGGCTTGGGCAGGAAGGGGTGTAAGTGCCAGGTAGGCAAGTGGTTAAAGTCAGTTAAAGTGACGCAGTGCTGTATCGCAAAAAATGGCCTTGTCGTTAAGGGGGGAAATCTTCTGCTCCTTAAGTGGTTAAAGACACTGCAAATACTGAAAAATACAACGTCTGCTGATGCTGTCAGAGATCCAGAGCACAACTAACTTCCCGTAGAGAGTAGACAATGCTGCCTCTGCTGCACTTAAAGCTGAACTCTGGGTATGATCTTTATTGCACAATTAAATTCCTCCAGTTTGGACCCGAGGGGTCGCTGGGGGAGCTAACAAACACTACTGTAGTCAGCTATTACAGTGATAGCCTGGATCTCATGGTACCAGTGAAATTGGCTTACCCTCTGCACACTGACCACAAAGGGTCGCTTGCTCTTCACTGCTGCCATTCAAACAATGCTTTGCATTTTTTTCAATAAACACAGTGCATTCTCTGACTTTACAAGGTAGAGATTGCAATATTGCCACCTCACCTCTCCACTTCATCAAATCAGAAAATACCTTTTATTCATTGAAAAAATAAATGCAAGGTGTTCTATAAATAGAGTGACCCCTGTGGTCAGTGGGCAGAGGGGCAGCTGCTCGCATAGGACCCAGAAGATCAGGGCTATCACCAGTGTTGTCAACTGTTAGTATTTTTACTGGCAGCCAGTAAAAGCCAGGCACTTTTTTCCTGCCAGTAAATGACAGTGACATGAAAAGGTTGCCAGTTAAAAATATGACTGTGATCCTCAGTTTAGAACTGCACATGCACAGTGCCGGTCCAGAGCCACCTGAGACCTGGGTGTGGCGGAGGCGGTGCCTGAGTCTGTGTCATGTGATGTCATAGTGCAAGGGAGTCAAGCGTGCAGGTCTGCAGGACAGGAGCAAGGCAAGCTGGGAGTGGGACTGCCAGTGCTGTTTGGACTGGAGTGGACTGAAGGGACCACCTGGTACGGAGAGAGACTGTCACTGTGACTCAGGAGGGGACGTGTCGTGTCGGTGAGGTGTGATCATCATTTGTGTTGCTGTACACTGCTGTCAGTGTCACTGTGAGAGTCAATTTCATGTGTGTGTGCCTGCTCATTCGAATTTCTTGCCCTCCTGAGCCCTGTCCCTGAGCTACTTACTTATGAAAATAAAATAAGAAATACATTTTTTTGCCTTAATATCTACCTTAAATCACATTGCTAATTGCGTATTGTACCTGTTTGTAGCTTAAATACTGAAATTTGCACTGCACTGTAATTTTGTAACTTTTGGAAATGTCAGTAAAAACATGGCTGTGCCAGTAAATTTTGTGTGCCATGTCAGTAAATGTATATCTGGTAGATTAGCAACACTGGCTATGACTGTAGTAGCACCAACTACTATAATGATTATCAGCTTCCCCCTGCATACTTACATACGTATGCATACTTACTGTACATTAGTACTGCACATTAGTATAATCTGAATCAATCTACGTATGTAATAAAGATCATACCTAAACTAAGCTTTAAATTGTAAGTACTGTTGTCCGCTATTTCTGGGTTCTCTCTGCTGAACTACAGAACAATTGGCTTTTAAGATATAGAGATGAGGAGTTGAGAAGCTGTTTGTGGTTTTAGTGCAGAGGAGGCGGCTTTGATTTCTGGTAGGATCAACAGATATTTTTCTGCACTTGCTAGGTCTTTAAAGAGATAAAATCATAGGTGTGCAGTCCACAGCCTATTGCACTAGGGTGTGCACCTCAAATCTCAAACACATATGTGTATATATACTGATGTCTGTAGAGCAGTGGACGGTGTCACTAGAGCAGACATTGGTGTCAGTAGGGCAGTGGATAATGTCAGTAATTTTATTTGTATTATTTTATTTTTTACAATTTAATTTTTCTTACAATTTTTTTAGGAGCCCAGTTACGGGGCTTTGGTCGAAATATCAAGGGTTTAAACAGGAGGAATCTGCGCCACCCAGGGTGATTAGGGTATGCCCAGGCACACCCAGCACACCCTGTGCGCACACCTATGGATAAAATAAAGTGTGTATGTATTGCAGAGATGCACCACTTATGTTTTTTATTTTGCCCTCAGATACACTTTCATTGAAGAGGAAATGTTCAATTTTTGAGTTCATGTTGACTTTTCTAGCAGACAGTAGTAGTAACCAGATGATAGGAAAAAAAAAAGAGCAAGGACGGGAGAAACAAACTTTTCTCTGATTTACTACAATGCATAAATCTATGATGTGTGAGGAACTTTTGTATTAAAAAACATAAAATGAGCTGCACAAATACAAACATAACAGCTGTGAACAGGAGGAACAAAGGAATTCTATTACATTGATAGAAAACTTCTGTTATGTTGCATGAAAAGCCGTAGTGAATTCAATGATATCAGAGATATGATTATTTCCATAATATATTTCACATGTGCTTATGAAATCTTTGACAGTTCATCTTAAGAGACAGCAGCAGCTACACACAAAGGTACATTGTACAGTATATACATCTAGTGTACAGTTCAGAGATCCTTTAACAAATTCTAGGCATTTTACTGTACTTTCCACAGCTGTGATGCATTTGGCGCTGTAGATATCTGTGAATTTTCGAAGGAATGCAGCTGTCCATCTGGGAGATATTTGGATCTCATCATTTTGTGCATTGCATCATACATTTGATTTATGTAAATACATCAGGAAACCATTCCATTCTAGGAAGTCTGCGAGTGTATGGCATACTTCAGTGCAGCAGGACCCTCAAGCTGCTAAGGAGAAAATAAAAGGATCACCGTCTACTTCTGATCTGTGCGTAATCCCGTGAAGCAATAATACTATAACTATTTCCCAGCAGTAAAATTAAGAATAATGTTATTTGAAGAGTTCTTCCGTGTACAGCTCAAATGCAGCCAAAACTTTTTCTTTCCATTTGGCTAGAAAGGGGAAGAACTTTTTTTTCCCCTATTGCCTAGACAGGGAAAGATTTAAACCTTGTCTTAGGATTTTTGCTCTCTGTGTCCCCAATGGGTAGAGTTTACTTCACTTTCTGTGTGGTCACCAGGACAGGAAGTGAGCAAAATCTCCCCAACACTGACTTGAATGATAGCAAAGACCTGACATAACTACTTACCGTACCCTGCCTTGTTCTACCCAAAAACAGAACAAAAGGGTTTTGGCTGGATTGTCTGTTTTAGGAAATTTACCCTTCTGTGTTATAATGCCGCGTACACACGATCGGACATTCTGACAACGAAATCCTGGGATTTATTTCCGACGGATGTTGGCTCAAACTTGTCTTGCAGACACACGGTCGCACAAATGTTGTCGGAAATTCCGAACGTCAAAAACGCGGTGACGTACAACACGTACGACGAGCCGAGAAAAATTAAGTTCAATAGCCAGTGCTGCTCTTCTGCTTGATTCCGAGCATGCGTAGAATTTTGTGCATCCGAATTGTGTACACACGATCAGAAATTCCGACAACAGGTTTTGTTGTCGGAAAATTTGAGAACCAGCTCTCAAATTTTTGTTGTCGGAAATTCCACCAAAAAATGTCCGATGAAGCCTACACACGGACATTTGCTGTCGGAAATTCCGTTCGTGTGTACACGGCATTATAGGATTGCTAGCAAGGGGGGAAAGTTGGTAAAGCTCACAGAGCTAAACCAAATTACCAATTAGGACCGGCACTTCTACAGACTATAGAAAGAAATGGTTACTGTGTGAAGCTTCCATGTAGCTATGTAAGTGATGTCATGCTTGTAAGTCTATAAAAAATAACCTCTCAAGCATTTCAGTTCACTGTTTTTACAGGAGGAAAGAGCAATAATATTCATGACTCTGCTGCAGGAGAATAAAACGATTGAACCATCGTGGCTTACTACATTATTTTCACTATCACCATGTTATTGCGCACTTCAAGCAATGCAACTTAAAGCATTATTAAAACCAAAACCAAAATGTAATATATTGCAGCTTATCAGTCATTAGATGTGGTGGTTGCATTGTTTTTCTTTTTTAGGCTTTTCCCTCTATTGTCGCCTGGTGATCTGACCAGTACACAACTCCTGTATTAGAGTGTCCCCATTCTGGATGAAGGAGCACTGGGAGCACCTTTGGACAGCAGCATTGTCAGTTTGGGGGGGTCATATTAAATGTATTAGCAGATTTAATACGACTAACACTTTTTAGAATCAGTAACGCAAACATAGTTTTCCTTTTAGGATAAAGGTTTTAAATGACTAAATAAAAGCTGATCATTATAAGCACCCTTGTGAGTGTTAAATGGTTTGCCTCATCCCTGTAAAAAGAGAGCTTCTTCTTTTGAAAAACATCAGACTTGCTGGCTGGTTCACCAGATGAAGATAGAAGAAATAAAGCCTAAAAAAGAAAACAAATGCAGCCATCACATCTGGGAATTGGTAAGCTGCAATATAATAAATGTTTGCTTTTGGGTTTAAAACTGCTTTAAGTCCAGGTTCACACTGCTGCGGTATTGAAATCATGCGAGTTCAGCTGAACTCGCACAATTTCATTCCCGCATGTCAGTCTGACGATTTCAGAGACATCTCTGCGGTTTCCTGCACAGATGTCTATTGAAATCCCACCTGAAATTGCCAAAAGTAGTACAGAAACTACTTTTGAGAATCGGTGCGGCGCCGCAAGGATGGTGTCGCACCTTTTCGGACGGTTCCATTGCGGGCAATAGCCGCCGATTTGGCATGAGGTTTGACACATGTCCGAATCGCATCAATGTGAACCAAGGCTAAGGAGTAGCTATAGTTTTTTACATTTTTAGATACATTTATACATGTGAAAGTATCGGTTTATTGTATATAATTTTAGCAATGTGTGTTAATGTTATAAGAATCTTGTTTAATCTGTGATTGATGCATATATTTGTCAATGGTTGTGGCCATATTAGTATATGATATATACAAACTCTATTTCCTGGTTGTATCTTTCTTAACCACTTCACCGGAAGATTTACCCCCCTTTATGACCAGGCCATTTTTTGCGATACAGCACTGCGTTACTTTAACTGATAATTGCAGGTGCGGTGCTGTATCCAAATTTATGCAATTTTTTCCCACAAATAGAGCTTTCTTTTGGTGGTATTTGATCAACTCTGCGTTTTTTATTGTTTGCGCTATAAACAAAAAAGAGCAACAAGTTTTAAAAAAAAAAAAAAACAGTAATTTTTACTTACTGCTATAAAACCTATCCAATATAAAAAAAAAAATCTAATATCTTCATAAATTTAGGCAAATATGTATTCTACTACATATTTTTGATTAAAAAAAATCCTTACAAGCCTATATTGAGGGGTTAACATCGGGGGCGACCAAAGGGTTAACTGTGTGCCTAGCTAGTGTGATTGTGTACTGTGGGAGGTGCTTTTACTAGAGTAGGGCATGGATCCATGTCCCTGCTTTCCATTTTCCATACCGACAGAACGACGATCTCCCACACACTCCCACTTTGTCCATGCGACGTTACCAGCCCCACACACACAGGCAGAGCAGGAGGGATGCCATGAGGGACTTCCAATCATAGCTATTGTGAAGGAGGAGAGGCACGGCTTTTACCCTGTGTGTCACTCTTTCCCTGCCTATGTGTGCAGCAGTGGCGGCTGGTGGTATATTTTTTTTGGGGGGGGGGCAATTAGTCTGCCGCCACGCCTCCCCCCCCCGGATGTTGGTCGGGTCTCCCGCACAACCCAGCCCCCCTTGGTCAGTAGATCGGTCCCCTCACTTACCCCATCTAGGTCACGGGCTTCCCCTGAGCGCAGGTGTCTCCTCCCTTCTAGGTTTCCTGGCAGTGCAGCTTCTCCTGCGTCTCCTCCCTCGTCCTCCTTGGCTGCCAATAGGATCACTTCTCCTCTTGGCAAATCAGGTCTCAGGACCCACTTTCTGAGCCGGGATTGGCCAGGAGGAGAATCAGGAAGACAATAGTGAATATTCATTCGCTATTGTCACACAACTGGGTGTGCTTGGGGCTCAGAGCCCACCCTTTTTATTAAACCAATTAGAGCCTCAGGCTCTAATCACGTGCTTCTAAAAAAAAAAAAAAACCATTGGAATCCATGTGTCCGGCACCCTGCATGTAAATAAGGGCCGGGCGCATGGATAAGGGGGCCGGGCCGCCCCCCATATGGACGGGCCGCTACTGGTGTGCGGTGCTCAGAACACTGTAAGTACAGTTGTAGTAAAAAGCTACAGCTTGCACATTGAGGGTACTGCTGTGGGAAGCCATAGGTCCCAGCAGCACAAAGGAAATATTTAAAATGGGAAGTGTCAGCATGGTCAGGGGAACCATTGCAAAAGTAAACTCAGAGGAGGAAATGTACTGAAAAACAGCTGTTTTTTCCCACTGGTGCTACACACACCAGTGGGAAGAATGCCAGAGGGCACTCCACAACTCCACATGTCCTCATGTGCCCATAATATGATATGCAGGGCTTTTGCAACAGCCTCTGGGGCACTGTAAACCAGGTACCATAAAAAGTATATGGTGCAGATGAGGATCGGGGTCATGAACTATATTGCCTTGTTCATTTCTCCTCCTCCATCCTTTACTCCTTCAACTCTTCCAATTCCATTTTCTGCACCTCCACCACCTTCAGGATGGTACTACTCTACTTCTCTGCCAACACTTGCTTGTCTCACAACATACCTACAGCACTCTCTCCCTTCCCCTACTAAAGTATACACTTATCCCTATCACTACAAACAGTATCCATACCAAAACCCATGGCAGACAATATGTATTACTGCCCCCCCCCCCCCCAACAATTAACACTAGCCCCCACTACAAGCCAGCCTCACTTTGCAACAACACTTCCAATTTCCATCACTACCAACACAGATTCCTCCTGCAGTCCTCTCATGACAAAATCTTCTCACTTTCCTGCTGCATTGACTATTCCATCTGCCTCCTTTCAGGGCATAAATGCTGTAATGCAGCAGCATGAATCCTTCAATTTACCTACATGTAGCTGCAGATTATAGTTTGGCCTACTCTTCTTTAGCAAAGTTTAAAGGCTGCCCTTTCCACCCCTAATGTTTTATCACCTTCCATCATTTTTTATTGAATGTTTTCCAACTTTTGTATACTGTGCCATTATCTGTGTGAAGTACTTTAGGCATTGTTGTACAGTATTGAAATGTAACAGGAGCTGTGTGCTAGGCTGCATGTTCTCCACTTGTACAGCTAATCATGTGGTGGGGGAGCTTGTGCACTTTTTAATTTATTTTTAATCCCATAGACACTATGAACAAGGAATCCTGTTCGGGGTAGCCCTTGGAAACAGACAATAGCCTGAGTTGCTTCACTGTTATCAGTTACCACTGTCCTCAGCTTTTTTTATGTGTACTACAAAAAACCTCCCAGGGCACTGATTATTAGCATCCTGATTATCAGTGCAGACCCAACAGGGCTTCCTATCAGTGCCCACAGGTGCTGCCAATCAGTGGCCACCAGTGCTGCCAATCAGTGCCCACCAGTGATTCCCATCAGTGCCTCCTCATCAGTGACACCTATCACTGTTCATCAGTGCCCATCAGTGCTGCCTATCGTGCCACCTATCAGTGCCCTTCAGTGCCCTTCAGTGCCGCCTATCAGTGCTCATCAGTGCCGCCTATCAGTGCAGCCCCATCAGTGTCCACCAGTGCCGCCTTATCAGTGCCCATCAGTTCTGCCTCATCAGTGCCCATCAGTGCAGCCTATCAGTACCCATCAGTGCAGCCTATCAGTATCCATCAGTGCAGCCTCATCAGTGCATATCAGCAAAGGAGAAAAATGACCTGTTTGCAAAGTTTTATAACAAATTATGAAAAATGTTTTATTTTTTTGTCAGAATTTTCAGTCTTTTTTCGTTTATTTAACACAAATAAAAAACCCAGTGGTGATTAAATACCACCAAAAGAAAGCTCTATTTGTGTGAAAAAAATGGCACCCTTTTGAACTCTTGCTGCCTGCTAATGTAGGTGTTAACCAGTTTTGCACCACAGGGCAACAGCTACAGAGAGCAGCTGCAGTCAGTGTTTCTCTCACTCTCCATTCTTAGCAAAGCATCTGGCTACAAATGTAATTACTGCCCTATGGTGACAATTCTGTTGTTTTGTGTGCATTGCCAAAAAATTGGCTTTTGGCCCTGCCAGACCATATAGTTAATTAAAAAATATGTATTTTATGAAAAATGCATGTTGGTCTGTGTGGGTATTTTTAGAGGTTGAAAGAGAACATACGGAGCTCTAACAGTAAAACAAGGTAGCACAACACTAAACAAGAAAAATAGGAGGTACAAAGGCCATGACAGCTGAAGTCACAAATGAGTCTATATTTCCATTGGCCAAAACAAACAATAAAAAACAGATGGAAAAACGCACAAAAAACACTTCAAAAATGTATGTTCATGTGTGGGAAAACACCCAAAAACATGCTAAAAAACACTTGTAAATCACCTAAAATTGTAGAAAAAAAAAAAACAAGGGTTGTAAGGACAGAAACACTGATATTTAAGAAAAGGCAGGTAAAGGAGAGATGCAGGTAAAGGAGAAATATTTATGGTTCGGTAAGGAGTCACCAAAAGATAATAGTTTGGCAGAATGTGCAACGATTTTTTTTTTCGCCATCTTCTTCTCAGTAGCAAGGTTTACTAACACAATGAAAGGGTTATTATTATCATGGTGCAGTTTGCCAAAAACAAATACTAATCATGCAGGAAGCCAAGCACCAGTTCTGCCCGGTCTGATCTGGAAGTGGCCGTCAGTTCACTCTTGACATTCTCAGAATAAAGTCCATTGTGTACTGTGAATTTTCATTACAGACTGACAGACAACAACTAAGGATGCCATGCACTTACATACCGGAAACATTGTAATAAAATCCTGACATGTAAGGATGACACAGGTGCTGCTTTCACAGTCTTTTTCTCCAGCCTTTGTCCATGAGATAGATGTATGAAATCATTTTTCTAGGAGAAATGGTATTTCCTACAGTGGCCTGTGTGTCACCTGGGAACCACCAGCCCTTGACTGTTGGTATATGTATATTAACAGCTACATGATGCTCTGCTTGATAATTTTTACCTCTGGCAGCCTATGTGATTAGATTTATCACACTAATAAAATAACCTCTATTAAATGTAGTGGACAAGTTCAATTAAAGCTGAACTCCAGGCAGATATTAACCTTCTTAGCATTACACTTCCCTGGACAAACATGCAAAAAAACATTGATCCTTTTTCACCACACATGCTAAATGCACATTTTAGCCCAGAAAACCCCAAAACATAGATTTCGACAAAGAAATCTATTAAATAAAAAAGAAAGTTAAAATGTATTTACAACTACTTTACAAACATATCGTTTCAATAATAAATACGCTAAAACTGATTTAAAAATACACAAACACAATTCAAATATTTCACATTTGTTTTGCAAATAATAAAAGACAAGACTGTGTCAAGTAAGGGTAGATTCATACCAGGTGATTGGATTCAATCTGGTTTATGATCAGGATTTTTTTGTAGCTTTTATAGTATGTTGGTATTATGTTAATTATTATTTGAGGTAATGGTAGAGAAAGTGGTGTATTCTTTGCATTTTGGTAGTTTGATTTTCTGTTATTTTTCAATCTGTGTTATTTATTCTATGTTGTATTTTATTAGTATGGATGGGTTATTAGAGTATAGTTTTAATTTGTTTTGTTTGGTACTAATTGCTGTTATTGGTAATGTTATTGTTCCATTATGTCTTGTTCTGTTCATTATTGTGATCTTGTGTTGGCTTTGTTGAATGTAACTGTATCGCAATAATTTCCCTTTGGGATTAATAAAGTAAAGTAAATAATGATGTGGTGGGACTGTGTACGGTGGCCATTCCAGCGCAATCTCACTGCACCCCAACCACAAGATGAGGCAAAATGCCTTGTCTGCAGTGTGGCTGGTTTACACCAGCACAGCGTAGTCACTGCATGCTGGCTGATTAAACCTTATGAAATGTCACACAGTAAAAAAAAGTGAAAAGTATGATGCACCGGGATCAGTGTCTTAGCACT
The DNA here is from genome assembly GCA_037952925.1 of Lithobates clamitans. Classification (NCBI taxonomy): domain Eukaryota; kingdom Metazoa; phylum Chordata; class Amphibia; order Anura; family Ranidae; genus Lithobates; species Lithobates clamitans. The sequence continues at coordinate 3,696,194 of JBBGZY010001128.1, read as the reverse complement.
GCCTGCACTGCAACACGCACCAGACCCTGTGTTGTAACATAATGTACGCCATAGTATTCAAACTTTGAGGACATGTTAATCATGAAGTCATGTGTGGCTTTCACATGCGTCACTTATTTTTTACAGCTGGGATCTGTCCAATCAAATTGTGATTTGGTTACTTTTTCTGGCTGGCAAAGTTGAGTACTGAGTAATTTCTTTGTTCAGTGTCCATATCATGCTACTTTTCCTGTTGACCCAGAAAGCAGTGATGTACAGCATTCCATTTGTTACACAATTGATTTGCTCAAGGCATGCTAAGGTACTCTGGTGCAGGTTATATATTTATGGAGATGTTATCACCAAGATTGGATGACACAATATGCCTCTATCAGTACTTATGTTAATAGAACAATGTGAAACTAAATTCACTCTGGTGTTAACTATAAGGAATTATCCATTGCAAACTAGTACAGCGTAGGATCTCCATGCAATTTTCACTTGGATTGGACATGAGCTAGGCATCATGTGGCACCTACACCCACATTAAATGCTGTAACTCAGCTGAATGCGTCTGCAGTTTTTGTCAGCTGAAGTTACAATTCCTGTTTTCCCAATTGCTTAATTTGCTGGCAGTCTTAAACATCATCATATCATAGCTTAATCCATCTAACAGCTAGCACTTGTAGAAACCTAAAAACGAATGTTTCATTTTCTGTAACCTGTGTTTTCTTCTACTATGCCACAACAGCTTTCCTCTAGAAATTAACCTGTGAAAATGATTACTCCGTCATTTAGGACATTTGTGTACAGTTACAGCCTGTAAAGTATGTTTGTATAGAATGCAGTTTAAGTGCTTTTTGTACTCAGTTGATGCTGACAGGTCATCTATGTTCGCTTTGATGTACATCACATAATAGTGATGTTCTTCTCTTATTGAACAAAACATCTCAAACTAAGAAGCCTTTCATGGCGATTTGACAGTTGACTAATGTAGTGTGCGAAAAACTGATTTGCTTCAAAATTATTGTGTTAGATGTTGAAGTGGCAGTGACAGATGTTATATCTGAATTATTTTATGTGACATTCACTTTTTATTGTTGCTCAAGTTGATGCATTTCTCAAAACAAGTCTTAACTAAATTATCTCTTTCTCTAATAGTTTCTTTATGGTGTCCTCATCTGAGCCATTGCACAAGAATTTCAGTTTTGCCTTACTGTTAAATTAGTTTAACATTTATATTAAAAGTGAATTTCCCGCAAAAGGGAGAATCAATAATTGATTATATAATATAGTTCAAAGTAGTAGCGACCTGCAGCAACTTAAAGTGATACTAAACCTTCGATTTTATTTTAATAAAAATAACAAACATGCCTATACTTACCTGGTCTGTGCAATGGTTTTGCACAGAGCAGCCCCGATCCTCTTCCTCTGGGTTCCCCTGCTCCAGGCCCTTCCACTTCATTGGGTGCCCCCATGAAAAGCTGCTTTCAATGGGGGCACCTCGCTCCCAAGTCCTGCTGAAGTGTCCATTGACACAGACAGCGGGACTCAGCCCCACCACCCGCTCCTGTGTCACAGCTTTTGATTGACAGCAGTGGGAGCCAATGCTGCTATCAATCTGTCCAATGAGGAGAGTGACAGTGGCTGAAGCCGCTGCACTCATGCACATCGATGGATCCGATCGGGCTCAGGTAAGAAAAAGGGGAGGGGTCTGGGGGGGAGCTGCAGCACAGATGGTTTTTCACCTTAATACATAGAATGCAGTAAAGTGGTTGTTAACCCATATAGGTAAGTCTATGCCAGCCCCTCTATTAGAGCCTGGCATAGCACACTGTGTAAGTCTTCTATAAAAACTAGGCTTGTAAATACCTGCTTAGAGCTGTCTTCAGGCCAGGCACATGACTCGCCGACGCTGTACAGCTCCAATGGATTGCTTCTGCAGGAGGGGCCGAGATCTCCCTGACGTCAGCTGGGGAGATCACATGGCCGCTAAGCCCCTCCTGCAGTATCCCTAGAAATGGGCAGCGAGTCATGTGACCGGCCTGAAGATCGCTCTAAAAAGGTATTTACAAGCCTCGTTTTTATAAAATAATAATACAGTGTGCTATGCCAGGCTCTAATAGAGGGGCTGAAAGTGACCATTTCAAAGTTTTAATTTTACTAATAGCGGCGGGGGAGCGGGTGGAGAAACAGACACTAAGCTGACAGACAGGGAGGAGGGGGTGAGGGGGAGACATGAGAGCAAAGCAGGGCTAAAGATGATGGAGGGATGTACACTGACAACGATGGTCATGGCTCAGCAGCCCTAATTTTCATTGTCAGTGCAGAGAGGGGGACACAGGAAGTGGAGGGATCAGGGAGTTTTTTTTACAGTTTAGAGAGGGGTAGATTAACCACCTCAATACAGGGCACTTACACCCCCTTCCTGCCCAAACCAATTTTCAGCTTTTAGCACTCTCACATTTTGAATGACAATTACTCAGTCATGCAACACTGTACCCATATGAAATTTGCGCCCTTTTTTTTCACACAAATAGAGCTTTCTTTTGGTGGTATTTAATCTCTAGTGAGTTGTTTTTTTTTTGTGCTATAAATACAAAAAGACTGTAAATTTTGTGAAAAAATGCCTTTTTCTTTGTTTCTGTCATAAAATTTTGCTAATTAGTAATTTATCTTCATAAATTTTGGCCAAAATTTATACTGCTACATATCTTTGGTAAAAATAACCCAAATTAGTGCAAATTATTTGATCTTTGTTAAAGTTAAAGGCCTCTTTCACACGGACGGACCGTCTATCCGTTTCTCTTCAATCCGTCAACGGACGACAATGCATTCCTATGGGCAAACGGATGACCATCCGATACCATCTGTTAACCTCTGCTTCCGATTTTATCTGTTTTTTTTAGCGTACAAGGCTAACTCCAGATCCGTGAAAACAGATATTAACTGATGTTAACGGACAATGTCCGTCAACGTCCGATCAGTTAAGATCCGTTATGTAGAAATGATTTTTTTTTTTGTTTATCTGTGAACTCATTTCCTTAAAGGCACAGAAACTGCTGTAAACAGATCAAAACGGATACAAAAACGGGTGAAAAAACGAATGTAAATGTGTACATTAACAGATGAAAATGGATAATAATGGAACGGAAGATGGATGAAAGCGGAGATTAACGGAACAGAAGACGAATGAAGACGGATGAAGCAACGGATAAGAACTGATACGTTTTTAAAGTGGCTAAACTGACGGTGCCTGTGTGAAAGGGGCCATAGAGTCTACAAACTATGGTGCTAATCACTGAAATTTTATCACATCTGATCAGGCCTTCAGTACATCAGGTGAATCTCATTTCTTGAGACCCTAACAAGTCAGGAAAGTACAAATACCCCCCAAATGACCCCTTTTTAGAAAGTAGACATTCCAAGGTATTAAGTAAGTAGCATGGTGAGTTTTTTTTAGTTGTAATTTTTTTCCCACAATTCTTTGCAAAATGAAGATTTTTTTTTTTTTTTACAAAATTGTCATATTATCAGATTATTTCTCTAACAAAGCATATGCATACAACAAATTGCAGACCAAAATACATTCTGCTATTCTTCCCGAGTATGGGGATACCACATGTGTGAGACTTTTGCACAGCCTGCCCACATACAGAGGCCCACCAGTAAAATAGCACTTTCAGGCGTTCTACAAGCATAAATTACACATCTCTTTTATCAACCACCTATTACATTTTTTGAAGGCCCTGGAGCACCAGGGCAATGAAATTGCCCACAAAATGACCCCATTTTGGAAAGCAAACACCCCACGTATAATCTATGAGGCATAATGAGTCTTTTAAAGGGTTCATTTTTTTCCAGAAGTTTTTGGAAAATGTGGGGAAAAAAATGAAAACGCATTTTTTATATACAACGTTGTAAATTTATACAATATTTCTAACACATAGCATGTATATAGCAAAAATTACAACCCAAAATACATTCTGCTACTCCTCCCGAGTATGGCGATACCACATGTACAGTGGGGCAAAAAAGTATTTAGTCAGCCACCAATTGTGCAAGTTCTCCCACTTAAAAAGATGAGAGAGGCCTGTAATTGTCATCATAGGTATACCTCAGCTATGAGAGACAAAATGTGGAAACAAATCCAGACAATCACATTGTCTGATTTTTGAAAGAATTTATTTGCAAATTATGGTGGAAAATAAGTATTTTGTCAATATCAAAGTTCATCTCAATACTTTGTTATATATCCTTTGTTGGCAATGACAGAGGTCAAACGTTTTCTGTAAGTCTTCACAAGGTTGTCACACACTGTTGCTAGTATGTTGGCCCATTCCTCCATGCAGATCTCCTCTAGAGCAGTGATGTTTTGGGGCTGTCGCTGGGCAACACGGACTTTCAACTCCCTCCAAAGGTTTTCTATGGGGTTGAGATCTGGAGACTGGCTAGGCCACTCCAGGACCTTGAAATGCTTCTTACGAAGCCACTCCTTCGTTGCCCAGGCGGTCTGTTTGGGATCATTGTCATGCTGAAAGACCCAGCCACGTTTCATCTTCAATGCCCCCACTGATGGGAGGGGGTTTGCACTCAAAATTTCACAATACATGGCCCCATTCATTTTTTCATGTACATGGATCAGTCGTCCTGTTCCCTTTGCAGAGAAATGGTGTTGCCACCCCCATGCTTCACAGTAGGTATGGTGTTCTTTGGTTGCAACTCAGCATTCTCTCTCCTCCAAATACGACGGTTTCATCTGACCATATGACATTCTCCCAATCCTCTTCTAGATCATCCAAATGCTCTCTAGCAAACCTCAAACGGGCCCGGACATGTACTGGCTAAAGCAGGGGGACACGTCTGGCACTGCAGGATCTGGATCCCTGGCGGCATAGTGTCTTACTGATGGTAGCCTTTGTTACGTTGGTCCCAGCTCTCTGCAGGTCATTCTCTAGGTCCCCCCATGTGGTTCTGGGATTTTTGCTCACCGTTCTTATGATCATTTTGACCCCATGGGGTGAGATCTTGCGTGGAGCCCCAGATCGAGGGAGATTATCAGTGGTCTTGTATGTCTTCCATTTTCTAATTATTGCTCCCACAGTTGATTTCTTCACACCAAGCTGCTTGCCTATTGCAGATTTAGTCTTCCCAGCCTGGTGCAGGTCTACAATTTTGTTTCTGGTGTCCTTCGACAGCTCTTTGGTCTTCACCATAGTGGAGTTTGGAGTGTGACTGTTTGAGGTTGTGGACAGGTGTCTTTTATACTGATAACAAGTTCAGACAGGTGCCATTAATCCAGGTAATGAGTGGAGGACAGGGGAGCCTCTTAAAGAAGGAGATACAGGTCTGTGAGAGCCAGAAATCTTGCTTGTTTGTAGGTGACCAAATATTTATTTTCCACCATAATTTGCAAATAAATTCTTTCAAAAATCAGACAATGTGATTGTCTGGATTAGTTTCCACATTTTGTCTCTCATAGTTAAGGTATACCTATGATGACAATTACAGGCCTCTCTCATCTTTTTAAGTGGGAGAACTTGCACAATTGGTGGCTGACTAAATACTTTTTAGCCCCACTGGATGAGACTTTTACACAGCCTGGCCACATACAGGGGACCAACAAGTAGTGCCTTCAGGCGTTCTAAGAGCATAAATTACACATCTCATTTCATTCCTACCTATCACACTTTTGAAGGTCCTTGAGCACCAGGACAATGGAATTACCCACAAAATGACCCCATTTTGGAAAGCAAACACCCCAACGTATATTCTATGAGGCATGGGCTGCAGATAGGTACTCGGGTACTCTGATGGGCTGCGTATAGGTACTCGGGTACTCTGATGGTCTGGAGACAGGTACTCGGTTACTCTGATGGGCTGGTGACAGGTACTCGGGTTCTCTGATGGGCTGGTAACAGGTACTCGGGTTCTCTGATGGGCTGGTAACAGGTACTCGGGTACTGTGATGGGCTGATGACAGGTACTCAGGTACTCTGATAGGCTGGTGACAGGTACTCGGGTACTCTGATGGCCTGGTGACAGGTACTCGGGTACTCTAATAGGCTACAGATAGGTACTCGGGTACTCTGATGGGCTGGTGACTGATATTCAGGTACTCTGAAGGGCGGTGACAGGTACTCAGGTACTCAGCACTCATATAAACTGTGACAGTTATTTGGGTACTCATATGGACTGTGACAGGTACTCGGGTACTCATATGGACTGTGACAGGTACTCAGGTACTCAGCACTCATATAAACTGTGACAGGTATTTGGGTACTCATATGGACTGTGACAGGTACTCGGGTACTCATATGGACTGTGACAGGTACTCATATGGACTGTGACAGGTACTCAGGTACTCGGCTACTCAAATGGACTGTGACAGGTACTCAGGTACTCGTATAGACTGTGACAGGTACTCAGGTACTCATATGTACTGTGACAGGTACTCATATGTACTGTGACAGGTACTCATATGGAATGTGACAGGTACTCAGGTACTCAGATGAACTGTGACAGGTACTCGGGTACTCAGATGGACTGTGACAGGTACTCGGGTACTCAGATGGACTGTGACAGGTACTTTGATGGGTGGTGACAGGTACTTTGATGGGTGGTGACCGGTATTTTGATGGCTGGTGACAGGTCCTCTATATTGGGTGGGCAATCAGTGTGATTGGTGTACACTGTAAGCGGTAATAAGATGTTACCGCAATCTCCTTCTCACACACGATAGGTGTGTGAGGAGGAGTACCCTCTATGTTTACATTTATCGCTCTATGTTTACATTTAGTGATCAGCTGTGAAAGGATCACACAGAGAAGCCTTGGCTGAAAGCTCAGCATGGGATCTGGAGGGAACGGGTCAGATCAGCATCCAAAAAGGTATGTATACTAGTTTTTTCTTTACAGGGATAGAGAGGTTAGTGTTAGATCCCTGGTTTATAGATACAGGGATTTTAGATTTTTCATGGGCTTCCAATTTAAGGCTTTACAACCACTTTAAACCACTTTAAAGAGAACAATCATAGAATAAAAGAGATTAAAGTCTAAGAAAACCCTAACTATATCTATTCTTGAAAATGCACCCCCCACACACACCTATTCTGCCTAACCTGTATAAACAAGATCTGTATACTTACCTGTTTTCAAACTACTCCGGTCCAGTCACATGATTCTGCAGCTCTGTGTAAGGGAGCGCTCAACAACAGTACCCGTGACTTCACCTATCCCTATGGGCTCCCATAGCCCAGCTGCTGGCAGCACTCCCTCTTCTCCCCTGCAGTAGCTGCTCACTGAGTTGACTCTTCTATTTGTCTAGGTGACGATTGTTTTCCAAACTAAATATCAAAGAAAATACAAAATTTGGAGTACTCACCAGAAGAGGAATTGAGGGAAAATTTTCCAATAGAGACACTTGTCTCGTTGATCACTGTCAAAGAAGGCATTCCTCTTAATTTGGAGAGATTTCCTCTCACTTCCTGTTGTAATTCAGGATGGCAGTTCCTCTAGGCCTATTTAAGGATACCGCACCTAGTCGCAGATTGTTGCTCTAACTGCCAGTGATGGACAGAAGAGAGAGAGGAAGGATGACTCTGGCTAGCAACAGGGCAGGAGGATTTTGATTATCCATCTCTTTGACTATAGCTCCAACCACCGCACATACGGAGAAAACTATGTGTGAGACCTGGGGAGAAGAGCAGGGTTGCCCGGGGGTGCTTTGTGATCTGAGATATAAATGCCCTGGAGTCCTAGGACAGGACCCAGGGCTTCTGCTGCTGTTGCTGTTGTTGTGTGTCTCCTGAGATCTGAGAACAGGGCTAGGAGCTGCTGTTGTGTGCAGTGCCTAAACCGAGTGTGCAAGGACCCCAGGGATACATGTTGCTGCTGTGCTGAAGATTAATCTGCAGAGATCAGGCTAGTGCTGGAGCTATGAAGAGAAGGGATGAGCTCTCACATGAACACCTCTGAACACCAAACCTTTAACCCGTTAGGTGGGCGTATATATAATAGTGTTTTTTTTCTGCCACTGCTATAGATGACAACTTTGTTTTTCTGCTGTCAGTAGTTGTTAAAAGGAAGCAGCGGGTGTCCCCCAGCCCTGTTCATTTGATTGCTGAGAATTCCCAGCTATGTACACAAAGTTGCAGGGACAGTGCCCGATATCATTGGCCAAATATGGCCAAGGCCATGTTTAATCAGTAATGTCAGCCACTATCCCCGCCTTTTTATTTACATTCCAGATGACAGTTTGAGGGCTGTCAATCAGCGCAAGGGAGCGGTGGATTTGAATGTGATGGTCAGTCAGCTAAGTTATTTGTAATTCAATTGATCTCGCAATTACAAATAACAGAGATCTGGTCACAGATGTGGAAATATGAGACATCTTGGGAACCAGCGATCGCAGGATAATTACATTCAGAATAAATCAAAGGAAAAGGAGGCACAAGGGTAGTAAGAATACTAAATTTGAAAAGAGACAACTTTTCTAAACTGCGCTCCATACTACAAATATTAAATGGGACCAAATTTCAGTACCCTATATTTTCTATAGGTGACGCTTCAAAGGCCTCCTATTGTTATCAGTTTAGTGTTACAGAGAAGGTCTTGTGTTAGAATTATTGCTCTCACACTGACGTGCACGGCAATATGTAACAAGTGTATTGCAATCAACGTTTTCATGCATAGGCACACGGTTGCATGAGTATGCATGTGGGGGTGGGTAGGTCTCAACATTTGGGGGAGGGGGGATTTTATGCACTTAGGTATAACTTTATTTTTTTGCAAAAAAAATCTTATTTTTTTACTTAATTTTTATTTTTTAACACAAAGTCCCCTATGTGATTTTTTTTTTTTTGGTGACAGGTTCTCTTTATTGAGATATTCAGCGTCTAAAAGACCCTGCATGTCTCCCCTGTGCTCCACTAAATGTTTTGCAATGCAGATCACATTGCAAAACATTATTTCCCGGCTGAGCTAGCCGGGGACATCGAGAGCTTGACCCGGAAGTGACGTCAGAGACGTCGCTTTCTGGGTCACAAGAAGAAGGGGAGGAAAGCAAATGTGTGTCTGTTCTCCTTCCCCTCCGCCATGGAGCTCCCGAGCCTGCTGATGGGCAAGCGGAGCCCGGTAAGCATGGCTGGGCGCAGCAGCGGGGAGTGGCGCCGGTACTGGGGGTGTGTGCGAGTAATCGGACAGCAGCGGAGCCACACAAATGCTCTTACCTGACAGGCAGGAGTCTGCCTGTCAGTTTTACACACAATCCTGGTGGCTGCAGCTACCGGTTTTTGTGTGATACCTCCGAAATGGTTAAACCTTGGTGGCTAAACTTTAGTGTAAAAAGACATATTAAAGAGAAAAATTGCATTTAAAAAATATAAGGCAGAGGGGTCATTGTTGGAATTATAACACCACAAGGAACGCAATAAGAAGTGTAAGAGCACAATCAGGGCAACTAAAATAGACTACAAGAGGCACACAGTGGAGGAGAGTAAAAAAAATCACGAAAAAACATTTATATATATTAAGATATATATACAGTGCCTTGCAAAAGTATTCAGCCCCCTTGGCTTTTTACCTATTTTGTTACATTACAGCCTTTAGTTCAATGTCTTTTTAATCTGAATTATATGTGAAGGATCAGAAGTTGAACACAAAAGTCTAAGTTGGTGAAGTACAATTAGAAAAATATACACATAAAACTATTTTTTCAGAAATAAAAAAACTGATAATTGGCATGTGAGTATGTATTCACCCCTTTGTTATGAAGCCCATAAAAAGCTCGGGTGCAATCAATTACCTTCAGAAGTCACATAATTAGTGAAATGATGTCCACCTGTGTGCAATCTAAGTGTCACATGATCTGGCATTACATATACACACCTTTTTGAAAGGCCCCGGAGGCTGCAACACGTAAGCAAGAGGCACCACTAACCAAACACTGCCATGAAGACTAAGGAACTCTCCAAACAAGTAAGGGACAATTTTTGTTGAGAAGTACAAGTCAGGGTTAGGTTATAAAAAAATATCCAAATCTTTGATGATCCCTAGGAACACCATCGAATCTATCATAACCAAATGGAAAGAACATGGCACAACAGCAAACCTGCTAAAACTCCGCACACCAAAATCCATGGACCGGGTAAGGAGGGCATTAATGAGAGAGGCAGCACAGACACCTAAGGTAACCCTGGAGGAGCTGCAGAGTTCCACAGCAGAGACTGGAGTATCTGTACATAGGATGACAATAAGCCGTACGCTCCATAGAGTTGGGCTTTATGGCAGAGTGGCCAGAAGAAAGCCATTACTTTCAGAAAAAAACAAAATGGCATGTGGGAGACTCCCAAAATGTATGGAGGAAGGTGCTCTGGTCTTATGAGACTAGAATTTGAACTTTTTGGCCATCAAAGAAAACGCTATGTCTGGCGCAAACCCAACACATCACATCACCCAAAGAACACCACCCATTTTTCAACAGTCAGGACTGGGAAACTGGTCAGAGTTGAGGGAAAGATGGATGGTGCCAAATACCTGTACCCCTCTGTGTGTGATTTGAGGCTAGGACGGAGGTTCGCTAAACCTGCATTAAACCAAACACAGGTAAGTTTGGCTCATCCCTAGTGAAGGTCACTTAGCTGTGCTATGACAAGAAAATGATTGCAGAAAACTACTGTAACAGAGAAATAAAGGACAGAGCCAAAGGAGAAGGAGTCTCCAAGGAGTTGCAGATGGTAGAGGGGGGCCCAAAGCTTGGCATGCTGCCTTTTGCCTGACTTTGGCCAAAATCTGTGGTCTAACATTAATGGAGAAGTGTGCCAATCCATTTTTATCCCCTTTTATACTTACCTAGGTGGATGCAGCATGGAACCGATGCTGCATCTGTCCCCCAGCGTCTTTGCACTAAGAACCGAGCCATTGAACATTGCCAATGGCTCGGTTCTCTCAGCTCCCTGAGCACCTGCCTGTCAATCAGCAACTTTCCTGCTCTGCTCCTCCATGCTCACTGGAGCGCTGAGCTGTGGAGGGGCAGGGAGCGGCCGTCTCAGAGGCTCGCTGAGAGGCTAAGACAGCCATCAGTCCAAGCACCTGGCGGATCCAGACTTCCAGAGTGGGGATGACGTGATGCCTGGACTGATCTGTGTGACGTCAGCAGAGAGCGGACTTCAGACCGCTCTCTGCTGAAAACAGGTCACAGGAGTGCAAAACGAATTGCACTCCTGTGACTCATAGGAGAAGCCCAGCCAAACGAGCTCAGGCTGGACTTCTCCTTTAACTGGTTCAGATCAGCGCTATAGTTGAATGACGGCTACAGCGCGGATCTGCTTTGCCGGGAGGATGTCTATTGACGTCCTCCCCTTTGCTTGCTCGCCATGCCCCCCTGAAGGGTGCGCGCGGTTTGCGCTGTGATTACCCGAGTCAATGAGACTCGGGAGATCACAGACCTGAGTAAGGGGCCGTTCCCGGCCCCTTACCATGTGATCAGCTGTCAACCAATGACAGCTGATCACATGATGTAAAAAAGAAAGAAGGACGGCGCCCTCTAAGTGCAGCATGTATGTTAAAAATATTTATTACAATAGATAAAAACACTCACATTTGAGTTGCTAAAAACCAGCATGTAAAGTAGTTTCATCCGCGTGCTCTCGGGGGATGTGGGTGTCACGGGCCAGTTCAGGGGTTCCTGGGATGTGAGTCCTGTAACCTGGGTCCTGGTAGCTGTTCCGGTGGTGCCTGATGAAGGAGCACGCATGCTCCGAACGCGAAGCACCGCCCGCCTCACCCCGCTCCCGGAAGTGAAGACGCAGGTCAGCACGGCGCTCCACGGAGGATCCATGACCGATATCCTGGCCGCCCGGAGGCTCTGAGGACCCTCGGCACCACCGGAACAGCTACCAGGACCCAGGTTACAGGACTCACATCCCAGGAACCCCTGAACTGGCCCGTGACACCCACATCCCCCGAGAGCACGCGGATGAAACTACTTTACATGCTGGTTTTTAGCAACTCAAATGTGAGTGTTTTTATCTATTGTAATAAATATTTTTAACATACATGCTGCACTTAGAGGGCGCCGTCCTTCTTTCTTTTTTATTTGTTCCAGAGCTTCTTCTAGCTTTTATAGACTGGCTGCCTTCCATTTATTCAGCATCATTTTATCCTTACATGGACTAATACCCGAACTTGTTGTGAAACATTAACTACCACCATCAAGTTCCCCCTCTCAGGAACCCCCAACCCACCCCCTTCCCCCCACCATTTTTAGTTATATGTACTCGGCTACCTCCATTGTGCGCCATATTAACCCCTTGATCGTTTTTTTTTTTTTGATCACATGATGTAAACAGAGATTTGGTAATCATTTTTTCTTTTTGCGTGAGAAGAACAAAAGCCGATCACCGGCTTCTGTTTGCAGGGACATCGGTCCCAAAGAGGAAGAGCCTCATGTGCCCACCAGTACTGCCTGCCAGTGCCACCTGCCAGTGCCACGAATCAGTGCCCACCAATCAGTGCCCACCAATCAGTGCCAACAGTACATCAGTGTTACCTACCAGTGCCCACAAGTGCCACCTATCAATGCCCACCAGTGGTGCCAATCAGTGCCTCATCAGTGCCACCTAGCAGTGCTGCCTATCAGTGTCACCTACCAGTGCCGATCAGTGCCCATCACTGCCACCCATCAGTGTCTATCACTGCCACCGATCAGAGCCCATCAGTGCCAGCTATCAGTGCCACATATTAGTGCCCTTCAGTGCCACCTATCAATGCCCATCAGTGCCGCCCATCAGTGCCACCCACCAGTGCCACCTCTCAGTGCCCACCAGTGCCGCCTATTAGTGCCCATCAGTGCGACCTTATCAGTGCCCATCAGTGTCGCCTTATCAGTGCCCATCAGTGCAGCCTATCAGTGCCCATCAGTGCAGCCTATCGGTGCCCATCACTGTAGCCTCATCAGCGTACATCAGTGAAGGAGAAAAATTACCTGTTTGCAAAATTTATTAAGAAAATATAAAACAGTTTTGTATTTGTACAAGTATTGTATTAAAAAAAAATTCAGTCTTTTTTAATTTTTTTAACAAAAAATAAGAAACCCAGCGGTGATCAAATACCACCAAAAGAAAGCTCTATTTGTGGGGACAGCGTTGTAAAACCGCGCAATTGTCACTGAAAGAGTGACTGCGCTAAAAGCTAAAAATTGGTCTGGGCAGGAGGTGCCCAGTAAGCAAGTGGTTAATACACAGCCATCCTGAACATAGAATGCAGCCATCAAGAAACAAACTGTACATGAGATTTACCCTAGGTTCACATCTATGCAGTTGCGGTTGATGCGGTTTTCCGTCACGTTTTACGGTGCATTTTGCATTTTAGAACAGCCTTTTTTCATGCAGTTTTTATGTGGTTTTTTTTGTTATGTTTTTCTCTTTAACAAATTGTGAATAGCCGATTGTTAAGGAGCAGGTGGCTGCCATGTCCTTAACAACCGATGAGTTATCATGACAGCTACAGTAAATGTAAAAAAAAGAATTGCTGGCAATAAAAAAAAATTGTGAAAAAAAACGGCGTGGGGTCTCTCTCCAATGCATACCAGGCCCTTCGGGTCTGGTATGGATTTTGAGGGGAGTCCCAAGGCAAAATTTGAAAAAAAATGGCGTGAGAACCCCCCCCCCAAAATCCATACCAGTCTGGCAGTTCGGGAAAGGGCGGGGACAAGCGATCACCCCCCCGGTGAACCATACCAGGCCACATGCCTCCAACATAGGGGGGCTGCTTTGGGTCAGGGGGACTCTGCCCCCAAAGCACTTTATCCCCATGTTGACGGGGACAAGGACCTCTTCCCCACAACCCTGGGCGGTGGTTGTGGCTGTCTGCGGGTTAGGGGCTTATCGGAATCTGGGATCCCCCAGATCCTGCCCCCCCCAAAAAAAGTGTAGAATTTTTTTTAAGAAACGTGCTGGTATTGAAGTGTTGAGGCCACCATTAGTGACCTAAGTATTCTTCCTGGTAAATAATTCAACATGTAATAAAGTCACCAGCCCATATGCTTCAGAGCAAAGGTCTCCACACCACTTGTAAGTGACTAGATCAGAGCTACGGCAGTCCACAAGCTAAAGAAAATGCTATGTTCAAACAATTGCAAAACATTCCTAAGAAATCTGGTAAGATTTCAATATCTAAGTGATTATTTGCTTATTGATTAATTGCTTATTTGCTGCCAAGGCAGATCCCCCTATGAGACTTCAGCTATTTTGACATTGCTTGTAGTGTGAATCAAACTGTTTAAAAACTTGACCGAGTGTATAAAGGGGAAATGGTCAACCCAGGTTTTAAGGAACAAGAAAGAGAATCAAGTTTCCATTCTGCCATTTTCCATTTCTCTGATTTCTTTAAGTGCATTGCAGAACAGTGATCCTAGTTTCACATACACTGAGCTTAGCACCCAGGATGCAACCTTTCCTGAGAAATATGCTTACAATAGATTCAGACTCTCAGGTTCTTGTATTTGTGAAAAGACAAATATACTATCAAGCTCTAGCACAAGCCCTGAAAAGACAAATATGATACCAAATTCTGACACAAACCTCTGCAAAGGTCACCAGAATGAGTAGAAGGAAAGTTCCAATATCCTAATCATAAGAAGCCACATCCTCCCAAAAAAAATTCTTGGATTTCAGAATAAACCCATGAAAAAGGCAAAAAACTTTGAAAAGAAATTAGGATTTGATATAAGTATTTTGCTTCTAAGCAAATGTATAGACCGAAGCAGTGATACCCATCTTCAAGCACTTCATCCACGTCAGCATAACTCTTTTCCTGCAAATTCTCCCTCCTGCTATGCCAGATCATTGTGCAGAGCGATGGACAAACATCTGTAACAGTCACATCAAAGTGCAATGAACTACTCCACAATGCACTTGTGCAAAAATATAGCTAGCTAAGGTGTTTACCAAGGACAACCTAGGAAAGCAGTTAAGATGTATGCTGTCTTATGCCCCGTACACACGGTCGGATTTTCAGACGGAAAATGTGTGATAGGACCTTGTTGTGGGAAATTCCGACCGTGTGTAGGCTCCATCACACATTTTCCATCGGATTTTCCGACACACAAAGTTTGAGAGCAGGCTATAAAATTTTCAGACAACAAAATCCGTTGTCGGAATTTCCGATCGTGTGTACACAAATTCGACGCACAAACAAAGTGCCACGCATGCTCAGAATAAATAAAGAGATGAAAGCTATTGGCTACTGCCCCATTTATAGTCCCGACGTACGTGTTTTACGTCATCGCGTTCACAATGATTGGATTTTCCGACAACTTTGTGTGACCGTGTGTATGCAAGGCAAGTTTGAGCCAACATCCATCGGAAAAAATCCTAGGATTTTGTTGTCGGAATGTCCGATCAATGTCCGACCGTGTGTACGGGGCATAAGACAACAAAAGCAGTCATTCAATTGCAGCTTCAGAGTTCTTCAACTTGTTCAGCACTAAGGAAAATGTTTTGTCCTATACACTGCATTCCTGCGCTGGTTTAGTGCAAATTTCAGGACGATCAACTTGTTCTTATGATTTCATTCTTGTGCCTGAACTCATCAAGCGCAATCACTGCTTAATGATAGAGTGGAAATCCCTACACCAGAAGATGCTTTCTCTACCTCACATAAGCCATTTAGATGACTTCATCCCACCACTTATCAACAATGCTGAAATCAAGCTTCTGCTGGGAAGAGACATCTTGAGAGTACTTTAAGGTACAGTACGTCAGCAGTACAATGGTTAGAATGATGACACTTATGCACCAAAAAACTGACCTAGGTTTGGTAATTATTGGAACCAACCATCCATACAAACCTTAAAGTAAAAATCCAATCTATATCTAAGTTAAAAACGGCTCCAAACCTCCTTCTACCTCCTATTCTAAACCTGTTAAAGGTAGATACATATACAGTGCCGTGCAAAAGTATTCACCCCCCTGGCATTTTTCGTATTTTGTTTTCTCACAACCTGGAATTAACATGGATTATTTGAGGATTTGTATCATTTAATTTACAGAACATGCCCACAACTTTGAAGATTTTTTTTTATTGTGAAGCAAGCAACAAATAGGACAAAATAACAGAAAAAGTCAATGTGCATAACTATTCACCCCCCTAAAGTCAATACTTTGTAGAGCCCCCTTTTGTGGCTATCACAGCTACAAGTCGCTTTGGATAAGTCTCTATGAGCTTGCCACATCTTACCACTGGGATTTTTGCCCATTCCTCCTTGCAAAACTGCTCCAGCTCCTTCAAGCTGGATGGCTTGCACTTGTGAACAGCAATCTTTAAGTCTGACCACAGATTTTCTATTGGATTGAGGTCTGGGCTTTAAATAGTCCATTCCAACACATTTACAATTTTCCCCTTAAACCACTCAAGTGTTGCTTTAGCAGTGTGTTTAGGGTCATTGTCCTGCTGGAAGGTGAACCTCCGTCCTAGCCTCAAATCACACACAGAGTGGTACAGGTTTTGCTCAAGAATATCCCTGTATTTAGCACCATCCATCTTTCCCTCAACTCTGACCAGTTTCCCAGTCTGGACTGCTGAAAAATGGGATTGTGTTATTTGGGTGATGTGATGTGTTGGGTTTGCGCCAGACATAGTGTTTTCTTTGATGGCCAAAAAGTTCAATTTTAGTCTCATCAGACCAGAACACCTTCCTCCATACATTTTGGTTATCTTTCACATGCCTTTTCGCAATCTCAAAATGTGCAATTTGTTTTTGCTGAAAGTAATGGCTTTCTTCTGGCCACTCTGCCATAAAGCCCAACTCTATGGAGCATACGGCTTATTGTCGTTCTATGTACAGTTACTCCAGTCTCTGCTGTGGAACTCTGCAGCTCCTCCGGGGTTACTTCAGGTCTCTGTGCTGCCTCTCTGATTAATGCCCTCCTTGCCCGGTCCGTGAGTTTTAGTGTGCAGCTGTCTCTTGGCAGGTTTACTGTTGTGCCATGTTCTTTCCATTTGGTTATGATAGATTTGATGGTGCTCCTGGGGGTCATCAAAGATTTGGATATTTTTTTATAACCTAACCCTGACTTGTACTTTTCAACAACATTGTGCCTTACTTCTCCAAATGGATAGTTTATTGCATGATCACAACACAAGAAGAGTGCACTCTCCTTGTGTTGTGATCATGCAATAAACTACCCATTTGGACGTTACTTTGTGTCGATCCATGGTGTGCTGGCAAATATCTACCTTGTGACTTGAACCAGTATCCAGGTGGTTGTTGCTGCAGCACCCAAACTTTGAGAACTTATCCACGAATGTATGCGACTGGAATATGAAGTATTACTTGTTTGGAGAGTTCCTTGGTCTTCATGGCAGTGTTTGGTTAGTGGTGCCTCTTGCTTAGGTGTTGCAGCCTCTGGGGACTTTCAAAAAGGCGTGTATATGTAATGACAGATCATGTGACACTTAGATTGCACACAGGTGGACATAATTTCACTATGTGACTTCTGAAGGTAATTGGTTGCACCAGAAATTTTTATGGGCTTCATAACAAAGGGGGTGAATATATACGCACATGCCAATTATCAGTTTTTTTATTTCTGAAAAATAGTTTTATGTATATATTTTTCTTATTTTACTTCACCAACTTAGACTATTGTGTTCTGATCCATCACATATAATTCAGATTAAAAAAAACATTGAACTAAAGGCTGTAATGTAACAAAATAGGTAAAAAGCGAAGTGGGGTGAATACTTTTGCAAGGCACTGTACAGTACTTACCTATTCTCTGGGCATGCTGGCCCCAACATGTGATTGGCCCCCAGCAGCCAATTTCAGGGAAGAGGAGAGATGCATGGGCAGTGACATTACCCATCTGCTTACTATGGTGCATTAATTGTCGACTGTCCCCCCACTGCCCTGAAACAACCGCTGGGATCCAATCACGTTACTAGACCAGTGCAGCCTAAGAATTGATAATTATAAGCATATTCTTTTCTTCAGGGTAGTTAGAATAGGAGTTAGCAGGGGGGTGGGAGCCATTTTAAGGTTAGTTAGATCTTGACTGTAATTCTATTTTAAAGTGGTTATACAGGCAGAAGGATTTTTACCTTACTGCAGTCTATGCAGAAAGGTAAAAGACCTTCTGCATGCAGCTTCCTTGCAGTCTCTTACGTATACTTATCTGAGCCCAATCTAGATCCAGCCGTGTACAGTGCATCCGGAAAGTATTCACAGTGCTTCACTTTTTCCATATTTTGTTCAACGTGAAAGAAATTTGTTTGAAATCTTTGCAAATTTATTTAAAAAAAAAAACACATTTACAGAAGAATTTACAGAAGTATTCACAGCCTTTGCTCAACTGTTGAAGCACCTTTGGCACCAATTACAGCCTCAAGTATTTTTGAGTATGATGCTACAAGCTTGGCACACCTATTTTTGATCAGTTTCTCCCCTTTTTCATGGTAGGACCTCTCAAGCTCTATCAGGTTGGATGGGGAGCGTTGGCGCACAGCCATTTTCCGATCTCTCCAGAGATGTTAAATCGGGTTCAAGTCTGGGCCACTCAAGGACATTGACAGAGTTGTCCCGTAGCCACTCCTTTGTTATCTTGGCTGCGTGCTTAGGGTCGTTGTCCTGTTGGAAAATGAACCAACAGACAAAAACATGTGGGAAAAATCCTGCTGAAATAAAATGTGTAGCACTCACCTAGTAGTACTAGGAGGGTGTGTATCTAAGACAAAAAACACAAAAACAAAAAACAAAAGATATAACACACCCAAAGAGAGTTACCGAACAAATTTATTGAATCACAAAAAAAGAAAAATGAGCGTGTAACACCAGGCTGGCCCCCCTGGATACAAACCACTATACCTCCCCACCCAGCATATAACCTCCCCTATACCACCCTCCCCAACCCAACCCTAGTTAAGAATCACCCCCCCACACACCAATAATGGATGAGCAAGGTGAGGTATGCAACCTCAAAGGGAGCTGAGCCTATCCTCCCCAAAAAAGCCCCCTACAGAGCAAAACCCCAGAAAGGCATCTATGGCAAGATCTGGCCCCACAGCTGATGGTGTCACACCTTAGAGCCACAATGGGTGAATGGGGCACCTCACCACAGTGCTGGCAGGGCCCACAGCAGATGATACCCTCCCGCAAAAACCCACTAAACAGTCTGCGTGGCAGCCTTTTGTAGTGTGTTGTGGCGGAGAAATAGAGAGAGAGACAGTGTCATTTGATTTAAGTTAGATAGAGTAGGCAGGCGAGCCAGTTAGCTGCACTTACATTCTATTGTGTATATATATATATATATATATATATATATATATATATATATATGCATCCTAGGTGTTGTGTGTGTATATATATATATATATATATATACACACTGTATTCAGTTTAGCTAGATCCGTTCCTGTTATTCTCTTCCTACTGACAGGCAGGCAGGTGTTTTTACAGTATTTACAGCTACCTGAAGAAAATTGCTGGTGTTCTTCTGATCCTATTAGTTCCGCAAATCAAAAAGAGAACAAATCAGCGATCATGTTTCTTATGATAGAGGGGATTTTTTAGACCAACGAGGGGAACAGAGATACCCCCCCTCGTTCCATCAAACATTTCAAGCGGAACTATGGAGACAACCTGCACCGTACACACCTCCAAATCCGGGGCCCCCCCGAAAACAAAAAGAAAGAGAGGAAGGAGAGGGGGTAGGTGAACACAAAAGGCCCAAACCTCATTAGGTGTTGGCATATATAATCTCAGCAATGTCACCCTTAATGATGATGAAACTAAAGTTCTCGATCGAGGTTTGAAATTTGCACCAATTAAAAATCTTAAGTTTGAAACTTATGTTAGCATTCAAAAATATATCAGAACCATGAATATGAAAAAATATTACCTCTCCCACCCCAGCCCCATCCCCACAGATAATAAATATCATGAAGTTTTTAAGAATATGGTTTCTAATGATTTGAATAAGCTCCAAATCAAGAAAATTTCTGACCCATTATCTATTAAACGTGGTATTGACTCTCTGGCAAAACGTAAAGAAATAGTGATCCGCCCCGAAGACAGGGGGGGGGGGGTCTTTTGATTCTCAGTAAGGAATACTACCAATCAGAAATGCGGCGCTTGCTTGATAGTGACACTTATAGTGTCCTTAATAAAGACCCTATGTTAGTGTTTAAAGATGAGCTACATGCCTAATAGAGGATGGTAGAGATACATAGATTCTTTTTTAGTGAGAATTTTTTTATTTGGACCCTTTATTTTGTAGGACCCCCATTATTTATTTTTTACCAAAAATCCATAAGGACATCACCCATCCCCCTGGGCGACCCATTGTGAATGGGATTGATTCTGTTTCTGCCAGGTTAGGACAATACATTGATTTTTTCCTACAGCTGTTGGTTATGAAAACTCCTGCGTTTCTGAAAGACACTAAGCACATCATACAAATCTTAGAGACCCTTGAGTGTTTCCCCTCTACAATATTGGTCACTGCGGACGTGAGTTCTCTTTATACTATCATCAATCATAAGGATGCTATGTCCTCTGTTGAATGGGCCCTCTCTTCTTCCTCTCTGTCAGGCAAACATCAGGAATTTCTTCTTGGGTGCCTGGATTTCTGTTTAACCAGGAATAATTTCTGGTACAACAAGGAATTCTATCTACAGACTAGGGGAGTTGCTATGGGGGCACGCTTTGCTCCCAGTGTGGCTAATATTTTTATGTCCCACTGGGAGGAAGAGGCTGTATTCCTAAATCGTCCCCCTGAACTCGTTTATTATCGCAGATTCATAGATGATCTCATCATGATCTGGAGGGGTGATAAAATGAAGCTTGACGCCTTCATTGAATCTTTGAATAATAATCAAAAAAATATATCCTTGACATGGACCATTGATCCTGAAAAGGTTGTTTATCTTGATCTGGTCATTAGTATAGACAATGGTCGTTTCAAACTCACTAACCACTTCAAACCCACCGATCGTAATTATTATATTCCCCTGGGGAGTTGTCACCACCGTTCTTGGTTGTGCAACATCCCCAGGGGACAGTTTATCAGATTACGTCGTAACTGCACTAACAAGGATGACTTTGTCACTCAATCTCACGTTCTTAGTTCTAGGTTTGAACAAAAAGGTTAAGATCGAAACACTCCAGAAGAAGAAATATTGAGGGTTAAATCTATGGATAGACGTTCATTGGTCTCTGATCTTGATAAAGATTCTAATGGGGATAATCATAATTTCAAAATGATTTTAGATTACAATGTGCAATATCGTAAGTTCGAAAAAATTGTTCAAAAGAATTGGTCCATTTTAAAGCAGGACAAGGTTTTAGGCCCTGTTTTACCAGAGCGACCCCAGTTTATTTATAAAAAAGCTCCCTCATTAAGAGACTGCCTGGCCCCTGATGTCCTTAATCCTCCAGTTCCTTCTAGTGATAGATTATTCTCATTTTTGGGGAGTGCCTGTGGACGGTGTATCCCATGTAAGCATTCTAAAGGAAACATTAGAAAACGGAAAAAGTTCCTAGCATCAGCCACCAATAGAGAATATGACATCAAGCAACTGATTACTTGTGATACGGTTGGGGTTGTCTATATGTTGCATATATATATATATTTGTTATATATTTTACTTCTTATCAATGCAGACATATTTTTATATTTTTGGTCATATCTATGTGCCCTTGGATATTTTCCTCTGGTTATGCACTTACCAGCATTCTTCTTGCCACTATGGTGGTTTTTTAATGTCATGTTGGTTTTTAATTCACATCATTACATTTTTACCTGTTTCCGTTGGTCCGTGTGTTACGAGTGGGGACACTTCCGGGATTTCATCCCTGCATAGTGATCTCCGCCCCCCCTGTTACTTGGCTTGATGAGAGTCGCCATGGTAACGTAGTTTAGTATAAGACGCGGGTGCTCACGTTGCTTCCGTATCCGCTGAAGAAGTCCCCGCCCATTGGGACGCAACACGTTCGGAACTAGGAAGCGTCATGACGTCACCCGCGGCCATCACGCATCTCTTTTCCCATACATGCTACATGCTGCTATATCTGGCACTGGATAAGTGCCTTGTTTGTAAGTGCTATATTGGTTATTTTACTCAATAAGTTGTACTATATGGAGAGCACTATGTTGTACCCTTTCTGTTTCATAAAATCTGCATACGCTGGGAGAGCGTCATTTTCTGCCATATGCTTGCCCTTGTCCCGCTGTCTGACTGATCTGGATCTGCTGTGCACCATCCTCATATGACCCATAAGGGAAGGCACTTCTGACCCTCTATAATCAAAGGGTCCCAGCCATAAGGTGAGAGGCCATCCTGTACATTGGTGGAGGGATCACAGAAAGTCACTGAGATGTCAGCATAAAGTCACATCACACACGACTGTACGGATTGATTGAATTCTTTATGGACTCTCATTGTTGTTTTCATCTGAGCGCTGCACCACCTGTTTTTTATTTTTACTATTAGTACCGCAGGCAGCTACCTGAAGAAAATTGGTGGTGTTCTTCTGATCCTATTAGTACCGCAGGCAGCTGCAGTATTTACAGTTAGTGTAGTGCGTCCTCTGCACAGTGTGCACCTAAAGCTACCTGAAGAAAATTGGTGGTGTTCTTCTGATCCTATTAGTACCGCAGGCATCTGCAGTATTTACAGTTAGTGTAGTGCTTCCTCTGCACAGTGTGCACCTAAAGCTACCTGAAGAAAATTGGTGGTGTTCTTCTGATCCTATTAGTACCACAGGCAGCTGCAGTATTTACAGTTAGTGCATTGCGTCCTCTGCACAGTGTGCACCTAAAGCTACCTGAAGACAATTGCTGTTGTTCTGATCCTATTAGTACCACAGGCAAGCAGCTGCAGTATTTACAGTTAGTGTAGTGCGTCCTCTGCACAGTGTGCACCTAAAGCTACCTGAAGACAATTGCTGTTGTTCTGATCCTATTAATACCACAGGCAGGCAGCTGCAGTATTTACAGTTAGTGTAGTGCGTCCTCTGCACAGTGTGCACCTAAAGCTACCTGAAGACAATTGCTGTTGTTCTGATCCTCCTAATACCGCAGGCAGGCAGCTGCAGTATTTACAGTTAGTGTAGTGCGTCCTCTGCACAGTGTGCACCTAAAGCTACCTGAAGACAATTGCTGTTGTTCTGATCCTATTAGTACCACAGGCAAGCAGCTGCAGTATTTACAGTTAGTGTAGTGCGTCCTTTGCACAGTGTGCACCTAAAGCTACCTGAAGACAATTCCTGTTGTTCTGATCCTATAAATGCCACAGGCAGGCAGCTGCAGTATTTACAGTTTGTGTACTGTGTCCTCTGCACAATGTGCACCTAAAGCTACCTGAAGACAATTGCTGTTGTTCTGATCCTATTAGTACCACAGGCAGGCAGGTACAGTATTTACAGTTAGTGTACTGTGTCCTCTGCAGTGTGCACCTAAAGCTACCTCAAGAAAATTGGTGGTGTTCTTCTGATCCTATTAGTACCACAGGCAGGCAGCTGCAGTATTTACAGTTAGTGTACTGTGTCCTCTGCACAGTGTGTACCTAAAGCTACCTGAAGACAATTGCTGTTGTTCTGATCCTATTAATACCACAGGCAGGCAGCTGCAGTATTTACAGTTAGTGTACTGTGTCCTCTGCACAGTGTGCACCTAAAGCTACCTGAAGACAATTGCTGTTGTTCTGATCCTATTAATACCACAGGCAGGCAGCTGCAGTATTTACAGTTAGTGTACTGTGTCCTCTGCACAGTGTGTACCTAAAGCTACCTGAAGACAATTGCTGTTGTTCTGATCCTATTAATACCACAGGCAGGCAGCTGCAGTATTTACAGTTAGTGTACTGTGTCCTCTGCACAGTGTGCACCTAAAGCTACCTGAAGACAATTGCTGGTGTTCTCATACTAATAATACTACAGGAAGGCAGTTGTTCTGCTAGCTGCAGTATCAGTATATATATATGTATATATACACATCCCAGCTTTGTGCAGCTACATCTCACTGCAGGCCATTAGTATGTCTGGAAGGCCAACAAAGAGAGGCAGACAGTCACAAGCCAATAAAAGAGGGCAAGCAGGCTCTGTGTCTAGAGGCAACAGTGCTGGTCGTGGAGACGGTGCATCCTCATCAGCACGTGGCTGTGGGACACGCTTGTCCTTTTTTTCGGCAGCTGGCCGCGTTGAGCCGCAACATGCAGAAAACTTGGTAGAGTGGATGACCAAGCCATCCTCATCCTCCTCATCCTCTCTCACACAGGCTCAGGGTACTTTGTCTGGCAAAGCAGCTACCAACGCGGCCTCTTCCCTCAGCTCAATGGCATCAGTCACTCTTTCCCTAGCCCCACCATGTCCTCCTGAGGAATCCCCCGAACTGTTTGACCACAGTGTTGGGTACATGCTCCAGGTGGATGCCCAGCGTTTTGAAGGCTCTGATGATGGTGCCCAGCTAGAGGAAGGCAGTAACGTGAGCCCAGAGAGAGGGGGTGCCCAAGAAGGACAGCAATCTGGCAGTCATGTTCCGCCAGCTGCAGCATACTGCCAGCTTTGCTCCAGTGATGAGGAGAGAGGGGATGATGAGGTCACTGACTCCACGTGGGTTCCTGATAGGAGAGAGGAGGCAGGATGCCCTTCAGGGGCCAGCTTAAGGGCAGCACACCGACTGCATCACACCGCAGGGCGCTGCTGTCTCTGCACGTTATTCCAAAAGTTTTTTGGTGTGGGCCTTTTTTGAGATGAGTGCATCAGATCCCACCGCTGATATTTGCAACATATGTCTCAAGCGTATCTCGCGTGGCCAAAACATCACCTGCTTGGGCACCACATGCTTGACCAGACATATGTTGACCTGCCATGCAGTTCGTTGGCAAGCGTGCCTAAAAGACCCACACCAAAGAATAAAGCGGACCCCTCCTTGCTCCTCATCAGCTGGGATATCCAACCCCACTATACCTTCAGTCCTCTCTGAAACCTGCACTGAGAGGAATGAAGGTGTAGAATTAGGTGTGTCACAGTCAAGTACTTGGGGGCAATCTGCTATCGGTACACTGACGCCAGATTGTACCAGGCAAATTTCCCTGCCCCAGCTGCTGCACCGCCGAAAGAAGTTCGCTCCAGCCATCCACATGCCCAGTGGTTGAATGCTAGCTTGGCTAAATTGCTAGCACTTAAACTGCTGCCTTTTCAGTTGGTAAACTCTGCCCCCTTCCGTGAGTTTGTGAAATGTGCGGTTCCTCAGTGGCAGGTTCCCAAACACCACTTTCTCACGGAAGGCGATGATTTCTGCTCTCTACCGGCATGTGGAAGGCAATGTCTTGGCCTCGCTGGACAGGGCGGTCACCGGTAAGGTGCATATTACCACTGACTCATGGTCCAGCAGGCATGGACAGGGACGTTACCTATCTTTCACCGCGCACTGGGTGACTCTTCTGGCAGCTGGGAAGGATGCAGGACAGGCAGGACAGGGTGCAGTAGTGTTGGATGTTGTTCCGCCACCACGCCTCCAAAATTCTACTAGTGGTGATTCTGTCACACCTCTCTCCTCCACCCCCTCCTCTTTTTCCTCCATGGCCTCTTCCTGTGCTGATTTGTCCTCGGAACCAGCGGTGCTCCATAGGCGTTCAAGGGCCTACGCAAGCACGCAGGCAAAAAGATGCCATGCAGTGCTTGAGCTGGTGTGCTTGGGGGACAGGAGCCACACTGGGGCAGAGATTCTGTCAGCTCTGCAGGGGCAGGTTCAGAGGTGATTGACGCCACGCCAGCTTAAACCAGCTATGGTGGTTTGCAACAATGGCACCAACCTCCTCTCCACCTTCCGACAGGGACAACTGACCCATGTGCCCTGTTTGGCTCACGTCCTTAAATTGGTGGTGCGGCAGTTCTTTGGCAGGTACCCGGGCCAGGAAAGTCTGTGTGCATTTCCGCAGGTATAATGCCAGTGCTCGGTTGGCTGACCTCCAAAAGGAATTTAACCTGGCCAAGAATCGCCTAATCTGTGACATGCCCACCAGGTGGAACTCAAAGTTAGCCATGCTGCAGCGGCTGCACATGCAGCGGAGGGCCATCAATGAGTACCTATGTGACTATGGCACCAGGACAGGGACAGGGGAGCTTGTTTTTTTTCCCCACACCAGTGGGCTATGATCAGGGATGCATGCACTGTCCTGTCACCATTTGAGGAGGCCACGAGGATGCTGAGCAGTGACAGTGCATGCATCAGTGACACTGACCCTCTTGTCCACCTGTTGGAGCACACGCTGCGTGGAATAATGGACAGGGCACTTGAGGCAGAATAGAGGGAGGAAGACGAGGACTTCCTTACCACTCAAGGCCCCCTTTATCCAGAGTGTTCCTGCGTGCCTGCCGATCGAAGAGGACGAGGAGGAGGAGGATTGTGTCAGCATGGAGGTGGAACCTGGCACTCAGCATCAACAGCATCTTCAAGGTATTATTTACAGTCCCAAGAAACCCATAGACTTGTACGTGGCTGGGAGGAGGTGGCTGTGGATCATGTCATCCTTAGTGACCCAGAGGACTCTGGACCGAATGCCTCAGCAAACCTACACTGCATGGCCTCCCTGATCCTGCAAAGCCTGTGGAAGGATCCTCGTTTTCGTGGTATCAAGGGGAGGGATGATTACTGGCTGGCAACCCTCCTTGATCCACGTTACAAGGGTAAGTTTGCGGACTTTATCTTGCCGTCGCAGAGGGAGCAGAAGATGAAACATCTTCGGGAGGCCTTACAGAAAGGTTTGTGCAATGCGTTTCCAGGGCCTGGGAGGTTACAATTTCCTGGTCCTCCTGAACAACGTTTTGCTGAGGCTTCGGTCAGTCACAGAAGGAGCGGTGGAGAAGGTGGCCGTCTAACTGATGCGTTCAGACATTTTTTTAGTCTGCAGCCCCAAGGTCTGATCGTTTCCAGTAACCATCGCCAGCGTCTGATTCACATGGTGCATCGTTACCTAGGGGCAAGATCAGACTTGGACACCTGGGTTACTGGGTCTTGAGGATGGATCACTGGCCAGAGCTTACACAGTATGCAATTGAGCTACTGGCCTGTCCTGCATCCAGTGTTCTTTCGGAACACACATTCAGTGCTGCTGGAGGCTTTGTAACCGATCACAAGGTACGCCTGTCCAGTGTTGTCACACCAGCACCAGTGCCCAACGCTCCAACTAGAGTATCTGTGAGGGGTTGCA
This sequence comes from Lithobates clamitans, assembly GCA_037952925.1. NCBI lineage: Eukaryota > Metazoa > Chordata > Amphibia > Anura > Ranidae > Lithobates > Lithobates clamitans. Next base: position 3,669,003 of record JBBGZY010001128.1, on the reverse strand, counting down.
GTGTTGTGGCACCAGTGCCCAAGGCCCAAATTTTCAGCCCCTGTTTAACAGGCGCCTATAATTACAATTTTTGATGCAATACTTTGCAGTAGGGCTCATTCCTGCGCTCCAACTATAGCATCTGTGAGGGGTTGCAGTGTTGTGGCACCAGTGCCTAAGGCCCAATTTTTCTGCCCCTGTTCAACAGGGACATGTAATTACAATTCTTGATTTAATATTTCACAGCAGGGCCCATTCCTGCACCCACCAAGAGTAACTGTGAGGGCTTACAGTGATGTGGCAATGTAAGATGGGAAGCAGCTCTCATTGTCTGAACACTGTTTGTACACTGTTTGTTTAAAATTAAATATTTAACTGTCATTCTACTGTTTGGCCACAAGATGCCGCTTTTTTTCCTGACACAGCTAACAGGCGGTTTGGACAAAAATTCATAAGAGAGAGAGAGAGAGAGAGAGAGAGAGAGAGAGAGAGAGAGAGAGGGGAGCCAGCAGGCAGCTGTTTTGAGAAGGAGCTGGTTCTGAGGACTGTGTGCAGAGAATCCTACAGCATCCAGGTGTGGGAGCAGACTTCAGTGACCAGAACTGCAGCTGAGTGAAGCTACTTGTGTTCAAGATCCTGTCCAGAGGAATGAGGAATTGCTTGCAGGAACACGGATGAGAACTGAGGAATAAAACAACATACACTGCGGGACCGCATACTTGTTGGAGAGACATTTTGTTCCGGTCAGAGTCACCAGCGGATACAGAGTAGACCCGGGTCGGTAAGATCGTGCACGCACCCCATTACTTTGTTGGTGCCTAGGGACTGAGACCAGGCCTGTAGGTAGTTAGTAGGGTCTCTGTTTGTGTCAGGCCAAAATTGTTCCTACTGTTCATTACCGGGACTCCATAACCTAAAGTGGCATGTCACAATTGGAGAGCTAATGAACTTTCTACAAACTCAAGGCAGACTGGCGTTGTGCTCAGGAGGAATACACAGACGCATGATATGACACCAGTTAAGGGAGGAGGGGAATACGGTAGAGCCTTGTAAGTTTGTATACTGTTGTGCTGCACCACAGGCTAGCCCGCATCGCACACCCATACAGTTATTCTTGTGTTGTTCTTAGGGTATTAACAGGTAAGGTGTGGCGGTTTAGTCGTGCCCGCTAGTAGGCAAATTACTTGTCTTTCTCATCTTTCTCAGCCTTCTGGCTGCGTGTCTGTACATTTATTGTATGTTCCCAGAATTGGTGGTTGGGTTCTTTACCACGTTTAAGTAAAATTCAGTTTTGACAAGAGCTAGTGGTGGAGTTGTTTTCCTCGTTCATGACTTACGCTGTATCCTGGGGAGCCCACCTCGGTACACGTTCTACAGCAACACCAAAGGCCCCAATTTCTGCAGAGTATATAGGGCAGGCCCCTACTTTCAAACATTCAACTTACAAACGACTCCTACTTGCAAACGTAAGGAGACAACAGGAAGTGTGATGAAATCTACCCCTAGGAAGGGAAATTCTCTCCTGTAAAAGTTAATATGGGAAAAACGTGTCTCCTCTTCACTGATGCTTTATCACCAATCCTTGTTTCACTAAAACCCCCAAATTTTCAAAAAACATATGTCATTGGGACAGAAAGTGAGGTGAAATCTTCTGAAGAGGTGCACAGACAGCCAAACAAATGTTACAGGGGTAATAACCCTTCCCTATGTTTTCCAAAAAGCTTAAAAATAGATTTTATGGCTGGAGCTACACTTTAAAAATGTACCAGTTCAAAATTACAAACAGATTCTACTTAACGACAAACCTACAGTCCCTGTCTTGTTTGCACCACCTGTATACTGCTGTTCAGAGTATATAGGGCCTGGGGGCCCCACTCCTTTCCTTTTTTTAATTTGGGTGCGGGGTTCCCCTTAATATCCATACAAGACCCAAAGGGCCTGGGAATGGACTGGGGGGTGGGGGGTACCCATGCCGTTTGTCTCACTGATTTTCATCCATATTGCCGAGACCCGACATTACATTAAAGCCGCAAGCAGTTTTAAATGACTTTTATTCATTTAAAAATGTAATTTTGTGCAGGGACTGTTCTAAGTACGGGAAAGACGCACCACTTTACAGGCATACTACAAACAACGGCCGTTTTTAAAACGTTTTTTGCATTGATACATGTCCCCTGGGGCAGGACTCAGGTCCCCAAACCCTTTTTAGGACAATAACTTGCATATTAGCCTCTAAAATTAGCACTTTTGATTTCGAATGTTCGAGTCCCATAGACTTTAATGGGGTTCTAAAGTTTGCGCGAACTTTCGGTCCGTTCATGTTCAGGTTCTGGTGCGAAACTAACCGGAGGGTGTTCGGCTCATCCCTAGTTGCCATTGTATTGTTAATATTGTGTATCTACCAGGGCCGCCATCAGGGGGGTACAGCCGTTACAACTGTGAGGGGCCTGCCCGGGCCAGAAGAAGGCAGGATGGGTGAAGGGGAGCCGTGCTGTGCATTACAGAAACAATCTCGGCTGATTCTGCTCTCTGCAGCATTGAGCTCAGACATCAAGCTCTTTACTGCCACCTCTGGCTACTATGTGCATGTGCACCACTCGTGTACTGTGCTTCTCTGTGCCAGCAACATGTCAGCTTTGTGAAACAAGATGGGACCAGGTAGGACAATCTTCTTTACGAGTAGGGGCTGTGAAGGAAAGGGAGGTGGGCTGTTTGTGTACAGGGAGGGGCCAGAGCCTTGTGTGTTTACAGATTTGTGTATATGTGGGGCTGTCATATATACAGGTGTGTGGTGGGGGCTTTCATATATACAGGTGTGTGTGGGGGGCTGACATATATACAGGTGTGTGTGGGGGGGGGCTGACATATATACAGGTGTGTGTGTGGGGGGGACTGACATATATACAGGTGTGTGTGGGGGGCTGGCATATACACAGGTGTGTGTGGGGGGTTGGCATATTGGCATATATACAGGTGTGTGTGGGGGGATGGCATATATACAGGTGTGTGTGTGTGGGGGTGACATATATACAGGAATGTGGGGGGCTGACATATATGCAGGTGTGTGTGTGGGGGGGCTGATATATATACAGGTGTGTGTGGGGGGATGGCATATATACAGGTGTGTGGGGGGGCTGGCATATATACAGGTGTGTGTGGGGAGGTGACATATATACAGGTGTGAGGGGGGCTGATAAATATACAGGTGTGAGAAGGGCTGACAAATATACAGGTGTGAGGGGGCTGACAAATATACAGGTGTGGGGGGGCTGACAAATATACAGGTGTGTGGGGGGGGCGACAAATATACAGGTGTGAGGGAGTCTGACATATATAGGGGGATTGAGGGGGGGCTGAGTGCGTACAGGTGAGGTGGCCAGTGTGCGAATTCGGTAGGATGGCCCGTGGGCAAGCCCTGGGGAATGTTGGTGGTCAGGCCAGGGGGGGGCAGGCCTAAAGCTCTGCTCTGCCCGCCAGTGTTGACCCGGCCTGTCTGACCTCGCCAGTGTTCCTGCCGAACTACAGAACACCTCCTCGCTGTCTGTTGTTCCAGAGTTCCTGCCAAGCTACAGAGCTCCTCCTTGCAGCCAGCTGTTCCAGTGTTCCAGTGTATGTGCCTAAAAAGTCCACCACTAGGGGATCCTCTCTGTTGTTTAAAAGAAGTTTGTATTTTCTTCCTCTCTTGTGGTTATAAAGTTTTTTTTCCACCAGTGATTACATTTTACATTATAAATCAAGTGAGTGTGGGTTTTCACCAAATCTATAACTGTGTGTGTTTTGGGGCAGATATGGATGTATAAGTCTGGTGTGATCCACACCTATTTTAATGTTATATGCTGATGATAAATGGCTAATGCGCTTTGTCAACAATTTGTGTGAAGCAGCCCTCACAAAGTTATCAATTTCTGTTTTGTACCCTCCACATGCCCAACAACGTACAAGTTTAATTTTTAGATTTTTGGTATCACTGATCATGGCCAGAGCCTTGGAAATTTGTTATTACCCTGCACAGATATTCTTTCATTTGTAAAAAGTGTGTTCCTGATGAACAGTTTTGAGCGCTCGAGGCATACATGAAGAGACAGAATCAATTACACTGGTGGAGGTGTCCTTTACTGGGTGGGTCTAGGTGTGTTAACAATCCTAGCTAGGTTAAATAAAGGCCTGCAGTTGTGTTGTTTGTTTGGCCTGAGAAGAGGCTAGAATCTTTGTTTGCAGTGCTTATAGTGATTTACAAATAGATATGTTTTTTTGGGGGGTGGAGCGTGTGCATAATGCCCGACCCACACCCCACTAAGGCTGTGGTTTAATGATTGCATTATGTCTTTGCTGGTAAAGTTTTGCATTAAGGCCCTCAAAAGTGTGTTTTTGTGGGCATGGTTTCCAAATTATGTCTGTCCAGTCTGACCATGTGTTTATTGTGTTTATTGTGATCCTCAGCAGACCTTTACCTTGTTCTAGTTACTTCTAAATCTCACATGTTACAACTGCTAATGTTAATCTAGTTTATGTAATGGTTTAGATGAAAAGAAAGCTGCTTGCTAATTCCAAACATACTGTAAAGCCTCTTTCACACTGGGGCGGTTTGCAGGCGCTATTGCGCTAAAAATAGCGCCTGCAAACCGACCTGAAACTGCCGCTGCTGTGTCTCCAGTGTGCAAGCCCGGGGGCTTGCACACTGGAGCGGTGTGCTGGCAGGAGGGAAAAAAATCTCCTGCAAACAGCATCTTTGGAGCAGTGAAAGAGTGGTGTATACACCGCTCCTTCACTGCTCCTGCCCATTGAAATCAATGGGGCAGCACGGCTATACCGCTGGCACAGCGCCGCTGAAGGGCGCTTTGCAGGCGGCTTTAACCCTTTTTCGGCCACGAGCGGGGGTTAAAACCGCTCCACTAGCGGCCGAATACCGCCTTTTACCACTGGGGCGGGAGGGGCTTCGCCGCTATTATTAGCAACGCTTTACCGTTGTTTTAGCGGCGGTATTAGGTCACTAGCGGGACTGTTTTACCCCCCCGCTAGTATCCCTGCTTTTCTAATGTGATTTTTAATATGTCAAATTTTTTGTGTCTTACCCTTGTAGATTGTAAGCTCTTTTGAGTAGGGCTCTTCTAACTATATTGTCAAATGCTGGAGCATCCTTTCCATGCCTTTTTTATTTTTATTTTTTTGCCCAAGTACATTAATGTACCAAATGTTTATACTAATGTTGAAATAAAGTTTATTCTTTTTTGCTTTATGTTTGACTTTTGCAGACTATTAATACAAGTGCAAACTATTCACACCCCTTCAAATCTGTATTAAATCTAGTTGCATACAAAAGTATTTGGTTGTGCACACCTGCAAGTCCTTGAGTAGAAAGTGTAATGGGGGGAGGGGGAACAAAAAAAGAAGAAAAAATGCTCCAATGCTGAATTTCAGGGCTCTATTAATCCTTTTGTGAACTTGGTAAACTATGAAATATGACAATTAAATGTGAATTATCTCTAAGCACTAGACATGTGCACACTGAAATATTTCGTTTCAGAATTTCATTTTCGTCCGAAAAAGAAATTTATTTAGTTACTCCCGAAATTCGTTTTTATTTATTTCGTTTTTCGTTAAAAATTGCATTTGTCCGAAAATCCAAATTAATTAAGGTCGAATCTGTCATTGAAGGCTTATGGTGTCTGTCGAATGTTCAAAGAAGATTCGATGGAGCAGCTAAACTGTACGACGTCGCAATCATAGAACTTTTGACAGGCTCCATAAGCCAAAGATTCAACGTTTGTATGTTTTTCCTTGCTTTGTTGAATCTTCTTTGTTTATGTTGAATTGTCTACTCTACCCCAACAGTCAGCCAACTTTCACATCAGTTTCTCAATCTCCAAGTGCAATGGCGGGCGCGGCATCCTAAGTTGTGTCAGATATTGATATGGCATTATAATATAGAATCTATAATAATCCCCCCCCCCCCACAACATGGGCAGCCTCTAAGGCTATCACAACACTAGCAACACTAGTATCACTATCAAGTTCACAACACTAAACACAATAGCAGCAGATTATTAGGAAAAAGTTAAGTTGAACTATAGCTTGCTTCACTATTGTTCTGCTGCTGTGCCTATGCTTAATTGCTAAATAATTCAGGTTCTCTGACAAACGGACCAGCTAAGATTGACTGTCTTCTGAAATGATTCAGTGTGTGTGTGTCTCTCTCTGCTAGCAAATCGTAAGTTGGTTGTACGTGTGTACTTAGTTCTAGCTATTTTACTGCCCCTCCTCTTTGGTTACAATCTGCCAATAACATTTATCATCATCATTATTTTTATTTTACTTCCCCCACCCAATTCCAGCAGCGATCTTTTCTCTCTATGTCGAATCTTTTCTCTCTATGTAGAATAATCTTGGAATAATAGAGTTAAGGTTAGGCACATTCGACCACAGGTTCGATAGACACAGATTGTTATTGTCAGCGTCATGTCGAATCTCCTATCTATATTGAACTGTTGTCCCAACGAAAACGAAAATAAAGCATTTGTTTATGTCGGATCTTTCGGATTTCATATTCTGCGCTTTCGTTATCGTTTGTTAAAATAACGAAAATACCTGATATTCAGACGAAAATGCATTCGGACAAAAACAAATGCACATGTCTACTAAGCACCAGAAAAAAAAATGGTGTGGGTCCCCCCCAAAATCCATACCAAGCCCTTTGGGTCATGTTGATGGGAACAAGGGCCTCTTCCCGACAACCCTGGCTGGTGGTTGTCGTGGACTGCGGGTGGGGGGCTTATCGGAATCTGGAAGCCCCCTTTAACAAGGGGGCCCCCAGATCCTGGTCCCCCCTATGTGAATGGGTATGGGGTACATTGTACATGATGGCACATGACATCAGAAGGGGGTGGGGTCATCTGGTTACATCACTGGGTGGCCCTGCCCCTTGCCTATATAACAGCTGTCAAAAGCGAAGAGTCCGTTGGGCAGCATGATAGACGGTGGATGTACATCGTGGGACACTTTCTTTTTTAATAAAAGAATTGTCAAAAACTGTCACTTGTGGTTTTTACATTTTGACACTTTTTGGTGAATGGACAGGGGTACTATTCACATGGAGGGGGGCTGGGATCTGGGGGCACCCTTGTTGAAGGGGGCTTCCAGATTCTGGTAAGCCCCCCGCCCACAGACCCTGACAACCACCGGCCGGGGTTGTCCGTAAGAGGCCCTTGTCCCCATCAACATGGGGACAAGGTGCTTTGGGATGGGGGGCACAGAGCCCCCCTGCCCCAAAGTATCCACCCCCATGTTGAGGGCATGTGGTCTGGTACAGTTCAGTACAGTCTATGCGAGTAACCGCGTTCGCCGAACCTCGCGTAGAGTTCTAGGGATTCTCGTCTATAGTCACTGGTCTTAGTGCAGTTTCTTTTAATTCGTAGAAATTGCCCCACCGGTATACCATTCTTTAACCAGTGGGGGTGATGGCTACTGGCACTTAGGACAGTGTTTGCGGACGTTTCCTTACAGAATGTATAGTTGGACAATTGGCCATTTTGGAGGGTGACCAATAAGTCGAGGAAGGGGAGGCTGTTTCGATCAAAATTATACGTCAGTCTTATGTTCCGTTGGTTGGTGTTCAGTTGGGTCATAAAAATTTGTAGGTCTTCTATGGTGCCCGTCCAGATCATAAGGACATCGTCGATGTACCGCAGCCAGGTGTGTACGTGGCTGCGGTACATGAGGAGTAGACAACTTCCTCTTCCCAGAGTCCCAAATGGAGGCAGGCATAGGCAGGAGCCCATGCTGCCCCCATAGATGTACCACGAATTTGCTGATAAAAGGTAGTCAAAAAACGGGAAATAGTTGTTAAGTAGAGCAAAGTCCAATAATTCAGTCAAAAATTTGTTTTGTGGTCCTGATTCTGGGTAGCTTTGTTCCAGGAAGGTTTTGACTGCATCGATACCACATTCATGTGGAATCGAAGTGTACAGGGACTCGACGTCAATCCCAACGAGTACTACTTCGTTCAAATGTTCCAGATCATCAAGTTTGGAAATTCTGGGCAGGACGTGTCGGGTATCCTGTACATAGGATTTTAAATTAGTGACCATGTCCTTGAATAGGGAGTCCAAGTACCTACCAACTTTCTCTAAAGGGCCTTGGCCTGTCCATAATGAACGGAATTTACGTGTTAAATTGCTTTAAAGACAGAGATACCATCCCCGTTAAATTACACTCTGATTGGATAGGATTACATCAACACACCACAACATAAAGGCGTGTGTTAGTTCCACCAATCATACGTCCATGAAGAAGCTACGCCACTAAGCTCCAGCGAAACGCGTTGACGTCATCAATGGCACCGCCGCGGTCCACGGAGCTGGCAGAGACAGCCAAATGGTTGCGTGGCACCATTGAACGCTGGGACACATACCAACATTGCTACAAGCCTGCTTAAGAGCGTGATATACGGAAGGCATCTCCAATACTGGTGTGAGCTCGTCCAGGAGACTCAATATACGGAAGGTACCGTCACATTAGATGAGGACCGCCAATCGAGTGTGACTGCTATCGTCAGCTGTCGGAATCCTACTGACACTTTAGTCACCTAGAACCTGCCATTGGACACCGACTTTGGACCAGCGCTTCCTAAAATCCAAGGGTGGTAATGTATGAACACCCCTAGCAGGCTTTACTTGATGTGATCAATATCTGCATACTGAAGTACGTTGCTCCCACCATTGTCATAAGCATATTGAATCACTGTACGCTGCACGCAATTGCACCTAGTGAATTTTATAAGAGACTGTCAATGCATACAGGGGATTGTGACTTCATTCACTCAACAGAATGATGTGAACTTGACCAACCAGTGATATCTGCATTCCATGACCTACATACATTTAGGAATGCACTCCTAACTTCATTGTTGCAGATTCTTCCAGGTCCATATTCAATGCCCATGATCAACCCTCACCAAACGGCCTTGCCAGGTGTCTATCCCTGGCCATTCCCCCTTCTCCTCCTGTGCCTCTCTGCCCTCCATGTTCCCCTAGCTATCAACTCTTCAAATGCATGCAATGGTATGTAACTATTCAATAATATTATGGTGTGGAATTCCGAAAATCACACACTAGTTAATGTGCAGAGTATAATGCCACGTACACACGGTCGGACTTTTCGACCGGACTTGTCCAACGGACAACGACGGACCAAATCCGGAGGACAATCCGATCGTGTGTGGGCTTCACCGGACCTTCAGCGGACTTTTCCAGACGCAAATCTGACGGACTTTAGATTTGGAACATGCTTCAAATATTTACGTCGTAACTCGGCCGGACCCAGAAATCCGCTCGTCTGTATGCTAGTCCGAAGGACAAAAACCCACGCTAGGGCAGCTATTGGCTACTGGCTTAAAATTCCTTATTTTAGTCCGGTGTACGTCATCACGTACGAATCCGTCGGACTTTGGTGTGATCGTGTGTAGGCAAGTCCGGTTGTTAAAATGTCTGTTGAAAGTCCGCCAAAAGTCCATTGAAAGTCTGTCGAAAGTCTGTCGGATGGGCTGTCGGACTTTTGTAGCTAAAAAGTTCGACCGTGTGTACGCGGCATTACTTTACATTTTTTTGTTTTTAATTCACTTGTGCACTGGAAAATTCAACACAGCTATCTTAGGTGGGTGGTAGGTTGGCTGGGATTTCAACTCATAACCTGAGTGCTTTGTAGACATCAGTGCACACCACCAAGCCATTGTGCTAAGTACACTGCATAATAGTGTAGTACGATTCACCGCTTCCCGACCAGCCACCGCAGTCATACTGCGGAAGGTGGGCTCCCCTGTAGTAGGTGTACATTGGCTCACGGGGTCGGGATAGCAGGCATGCGTGAGCGCCGATGCTCGTGGCCAATGGGTTCCGATGAGCGCTGGCCACGAGCGATCGTGAGCAGGAGACACAGAACAGGGACGAGTGTATGTAAACACATACTTCCCTGTTCTGTTCTGAGAGGAGTGACAGATTGTGTGTTCCTATTAGCTAGGAACCACGATCCATCACTTCCTCTAGTCAGTCCCCTCCCCCTCCAGTTAGAATCACCTCCCAGGGAACACAGTTAACCCCTCGATCGCCTCCTAGTGTTAACCCCTTCTCTGCCAGTGACATTTTTGCAGTAATCAATGCATTTGTATAGCATTGATCGCTGTATTAATGCCAATGGTCCCAAAAATGTGTCAAAATTGTCCGATGTATCCACCATAATGTCGCAGTCATGATAAAGATTGCAGATTTACTATAAATCTATCCCCCATTTTGTAGACGCTATAACTTTTGCGCAAACCAATCAATATACGCTTATTGCGGTTTTATTTTACCAAAATATGTAGAAGAATACATATTGGCCTAAACTGAGGACACAAATAGGTTTTTTTTATATATTTTTGGGGGACATTTATTATCGTAAAAAGTAAAAAAAAGATGCATTTTTTTCAAAATTGTCGCTCTTTTTTTGGTTATAGCGCAAAAAATAAAAACCGCAGAGGTGATCAAATACCACCAAAAGAAAGCTCTATTTGTGGGAAAAAAAGGACGTCAATTTTGTTTGGGTACAACGTTGCACGACCGCGCAATTGTCAGTTAAAGCGACGCAGTGCCAAATTGTAAAAAGTGGGGTAAATCCTTCCGGGGCTAAAAATAATTACTGCTTTATAGTCTCATAAAAAACGAAATTAACATGAAAAAAAAACATAACAAATATGTGACTGTAAATGTTCAATACATGTAATCTTTTAGAATAGCAGACATTACTCTGTAATACTCATTCATACGTGCATTCGTTATAAAAAGAAGAAAACAAACTAGGAATGCTAATTGGAATATACATTAATAGATGCACACGAGGTAGTCCACATCTCACATTAAAATGTTTTATTGATTTGATCGTGGCTGCAGTGCAGTTCCAAACTCAGTAGCAATTGACACTTGCAAATTTGCGGATATGCCGACTTGATATTTATTAAAGGCATGTTTGCCGGTATTAACCCGCTTTTTCATTTGCATGTTCCCCTTGTTGAAGTCTTAATTGGGCGTCACTAAATGCAGAGCGACTATTACTTCCCGTTTTTCTTAGTAAATCAACCCCACTGTGATAATTTGGGCATTCCAATTTAGGAATCTGATACCTGGATAAGGCCAGACTTTGTTCCTTGCTCATTACTATTCTAACAACCCAACACAAGTCATTGCCTATCATTTATGTGCAACTTTAGATGGTAGAACCCCACAGGTCCCTGCATCATATACTCGGTGAGAGATATCTCACACGGATATATCCATTTGGTCAAATGGTGAGATCCAGAGTGTTTATAAAAACTATGGTTGCTCAACCATTTTCATTCAAATAATGCATATATGCTATGGTTTTGTCCACCTGTAATCCATTTGAAAGGGGCTCATTCAGCAATAGTTTAACTACAGAATGATATGTGTTTAAGCTCTGTCAGGACTAGTGCAAGCATTTTTGACACCCTAGACAAAACATCATTTTGCCACCCCCCCTGGCCTCACCCCTGACTCCACCCCCTTTGCCCTGCCCATGTATACCCCACCTTTTTAATGAAGCGTCCATAAAATGCATCCTACCAGCGCCCATCAATGCAGCCTCACCAGCGCCCATTAAATGCAGCTTCAACAGCGCCCATTAAATGCAGCTTCACCAGCGCCCATTAAATGCAGCCTCACCAGCGCCCATCAAATGCAGCCTCACCAGTGCCCATCAAATGCAGCCTCACCAGCGCCCATTAACCACTTGTCAACTGGCCCATAGCCGAATAACGCCACAGGGTGGTTGCATGACTCTGGGAGGGCGTACAGTGACGTCCTCCCAGAATGCCGCTCTAGCGCCCCCCCGGGGTGCGCACCCGAGAACATCCATGTCGCCTCATGGTAAATGGCCGCTGATAGCGGTTGTTTACCACATGATCGCTCCGTCAAATGACGAAGCGATCACTTTTAAGCAAACCGGCCTCATGTCATGATACGGGTTCCTCTCTCCCCTCTGTGTACCAATTGGTACAGTGTGAGAGGAAAGGGGGAGAGATTGGATGGCAGCACGCTGTGGGCTGGATCTGTAGTGCCCACAGCCCTGCTCTGTGACAACTGCAGTCACATCCAGCCATCCATCCATTCATGCTCAGCCACCCATCCATGCTCAGCAATACCCTGCAATACTCTGCAATACCCTGCAATACCCTGCAATACCCCGCAATAACCTGCAATACCCTGCAATACTCTGCAATACCCTGCCATACTCTGCAATACCCAGCCATACCCAGCCATACTGTGCAATACCCAGCCATACTCTGCAATACTTGGTGATACCCAGCCATACTCTGCAATACCCAACCATACCCAGTCATACTCGGCGATACCCTGCCATACTCAGCCATACCCAGCCATGCTCAGCCATACTCGGCCATACTCGGCCATGCTCAGCCATACTTGGCTGTACTCAGCCTCTGTATGTGGCCAGGCTGTGGAAGTCTCACACGTGTGGTATTGCCATACTCAGGAGGAGTAGGAGAATCTATTTTGGGGTGTCATTTTTGGTATGTACATGCTATGTGTTAGAAATTTTGTAAAAATGGACAACTTTGTGTTAAAAAAAAATGCGTTTTAACTACTTCCCGCCCGCCATCATATGCCAACCTTGACTTTGTGTGGGGATATCTGAATGATGCCTGCAGCTACAGGCATCATTCAGATATCAGGTTTTTCAGCCAGCGATTCCCTATACCATAGGAATGATCATAGCGGCTGTTCCACTGCTTGATCATTCTTACAGGACGTCCCTTCTCGCCGCCCTCCGGTGCTTCTACCGACTCACCACTACGATCGAAGCCAGGATCGTTTTTTTTTTTAAATTTCAGGTTTCCCAGCCTAGAGGTGAGATGTGGGGTTTTATGAACCCCATATCTCACTGTAAAGAGGACCTGTTATGCCATATTCCTATTACAAGGGATGTTTACATTTCTTGTAATAGGAATAAAAGTGATCAGAAAATTTATTTTTTGGAAAAAAGTGTCAAACTAAAATAAATAAAGTAAAATGAGCAATAAAAAATTTTTTTTTTTTAAAGCACCCCGTCCCTGTGTGCTCGCATGCAGAAGCGAACGCATACGTAAGTCCTGCCCACATATGAAAACAGAGTTCAAACCACACATGTGAGGTATCGCTGTGAACGTTAGAGTGAGAGAAATAATTTTGGCCCTAGACCTCCTTTGTAACTCAAAACATGTAACCAGTAAAAAATTTTATAGCGTCACCTATGGGGATTTTTAATTAGCAAAGTTTGGCGCCATTTCACGAGCGTGTGCAATTTTAAAGGGTGACATGTTAGGTATCTATTTACTCGGCGTAACTTCATCTTTCACATTATGCTAAATCATTGGGCTAACTTTACTGTTTTTTTTTTTTGAAGCACAAAACTGTTTTTTTTTTTAAAAAGAGTTCGAAAAATTGCTGCACAAATTCCCTGTCCAAGATAAAAAGTTGCAACAACCGCCATTGTATTGTCTAGGGTCTTTGATAAAAAACATATGTAATGTTTTGGTGTTCTATGTAATTTTCTAGCAAATTACATGTAGGAGAGAAATGTCAGAATTGGCCTGGGTGCTCCAGAATGCCTGAAGGTGCTCCCTGCATGTTGGGCCTCTGTATGTGGCCATGCTGTGTAAAAGTCTCACACATGTGGTATCGCCATACTCGGGAGTAATAGCAGAATGTGTTTTGGGGTGTAATTTGTGGTATGCATATGCTGTGTGAGAGAAATAACCTGCTAATATGACAATTTTGTGAAAAAAAAAAGAAAAAGAAAAAAAAAATCTTGATTTTGCAAAGAATTGTGGGAAAAAATGACAACTTCAAAAACTCACCATGCATCTTTATAAATACCTTGGAATGTCTTCTTTACAAAAAGGGGTCATTTGGGGGGTATTTGTACTTTTCTGGCATGTTAGGGTCTCAAGAAATTAGATAGGCTGTCATACTTCAGGTGTGATCAATTTTCAGATATTGGCACCATAGCTTGTGAACTCTATAACTTTCACATAGACCAAATAATATACACCAATTTTTACTTATTTTTACCAAAGATATGTAGCAGTATACATTTTGGCCAAAATTTATGAAAAAAAATTACTAATTTGCTAAATTTTATAACAGAAACAAAGAAAAATTCATTTTTTTACATAATTTTCAGTCTTTTTTTCTTTTATAGCGCAAAAAATAAAAAACCCAAAGGTGATTAAATACTACAAAAAGAAAGCTCTATTTGTGTGAAAAAAAGGACAAAAATTTCATTTGGGTACAGTGTTGTATGACTGAGTAATTGTCATTCAAAATGTGAGAGCACCGAAAGCTGAAAATTGGTCTGGTTAGGAAGGGGGTTTAAGTGCCCAGTGGTCAAGTGGTTAAATTCAGCCTCACCAGCGCCCAATAAATGCAGCCTCACCAGCGCCCATCAAATGCAGCCTCTCCAGCGCCCATCAGTGCAGCCTCACCAGTGCCCATCAAATGCAGCCTCACCAGCGCCCATCAAATGCAGCCTCACCAGCACCCATCAAATGTAGCCTCACCAGCGCCCATTAAATGCAGCCTCACCAGCGCCTATCAAATGCAGCCTCAACAGCGCCCAATAAATTCAGCCTCACCAGCGCCCATCAAATGCAGCCTCACCAGCGCCCATCAATGCAGCCTACCAGCGCCCATCAATGAATGTTTGCTTGCATCCATTCATTCGGGACACAGACACAGTCCTCCGCCGCTGTACCTCTGACACTATGTGTGAATGGAGGCTGCCTGCTGATGCTGAGACTTAGTTGCTTGCTGCAGAGAGAAGAGAGTAGGAACACCAGCGGACAGGCGTCCTAGGCAGCAGTGCACCCTAGGCAGCTGCCTAGTTTGCCTAGTGGTAGCACCAGCCCAGAGCGCTATATCAATGGATGACACATACAAATCATTTATTAGTGCACTTTTATATTACAAGCAATAGCTCAGTCTATTGAGACATCATCTTGGTCTATCTACTATTGCACACTTATGAGATAATATTTATATCTGGAAGCTATTTGTGAACTAAATGTGACTAAAGTCTAAGGAAAATCAGTATCATCAAGTCCAAGTGTCTGCTCAACACACTGTACACTTAAGAACTTTAGTGTTTAGACCAAAAGGTGTATTGAGAGCATATCTTTGCAGTGCTCTTTCTTGGGAATTGAAAAATACTAATACTTTCCTGGTACTTAATGAACTACAATGGTGGATTTACAATACTCTCTATTGCAGCTCTGATGCACCAAATGTCTGGATTTCACAACTGCTTCACCCTATTGCTCATTGATCACGCATTTGAATACAGGGTCAAATGTGTTTATAGGGCTGTTCTCTTTGGCTCATTAGAGTAGTTTATCAGAGTGAAATCGTATTACTATACCCTTGTAGGAACAGTTGCATCTCACCTGAAGAATACAGGTTCCAGAGTAATCAACTTTATTGCCATCTTACTCTGAATGTGTTTTTAATGTACATTTAATGTACATATAGTATAATCATTTAAAATGTTTATATATTTAGCCTTGATTAGGTTGAAGGAGTATGTGCCTTGTTCTATACTAGGATTTAAGTATTTATATGGGCATTTAAAACATTTACGAGTAGGGATGCACCAATACCAGTTTTTTTAACACCAAGTACAAGTATTGATACTTTTCCTTCTGATACCAATTACCGATACCTATTTTTCATGTCATGTGACAGTTTTTTTAAATGAAAAATTATTGCAGTCTCTTTATAATTATGAAGAGATTATGAAACAAATAAAACATGTTTATTTACCTGTCACAAATTGTGAAAGCTCAAATTGCACAGAACATGTTTAAAATGAAATTATTATATAAACATACTGGTGTAGGTGCCCCCCTCCCCATGCCGTCACAGAAACTTGGACGGGAATGGCTTTACCAATGCGGAAAATACAGAGAGAAGTTTGCCTGTCATAGTCATGGCAGAATTTGGTGCTCCATGTACTGACTGGTAGAAGAGCTATGATTCCTGTCATGGAGAACATCAAAACCAAGTGTCGCAGAAGATCAGTAAGACCCACTGGTGCCCGGAGCTGGCCTCCTCTCTGCAGCAACCGGACCTGTTCGCTGCAGGTTCCTGGGATAATGAGGTGAGCATGGCCACGGACTGGAAAAATGGGGGGGGGAGAAATGCAGATGTCTCTGAGTGCCTGACAAACCTTGTAAAAACTGGCCAGATGGGAGGAGGAGGCAGGGATGGCACCTGCCAGAGATACAGTATCTCACAAAAGTGAGTACACCCCTAACATTTTTGTAAATATTTTATTATATCTGTAGGGAAGACCCTCACCATGCCAACATCCAAAATATATATTCAAGGATTGACCAAGTCAAAAAATGTAGAGAGAGAGAGAATCAGTAAAAAAAAAGTATACATTTTATTACAAAATAGTTAAAAAACATATAAACAACATACAAATAACACTCTATATGGACACAGTTACCAGTTACCCAATAATGCAGTTATAGAGGACTTTACCTACAGTACAAAGATTAATTGAATACTGTATCAAGGTAAAAGAAAAATTTCTGATCCAGTAATGCCTCCAAAATTTTGCTCGTCAACGCGTTTCACTAAAATATTAGCTTCCTCGGGACAGATACTGGGTAGGTGCTGGTATATTTAAAAACAAGAATGTACATGTGTAAGTATTCAATGTAGTATATATGTATATAAGTATGAATTATGATTGTTACAACATTTCTTCAGAAGGAATACATATACACAGAGACTAATTACATATAAACATAACAACGTGTAAGCTTGCCTGGTAAACTTGTGGCCCAAGGTGTGGGCGAACTTGACCAAACTGACAAATAGCCGAAAAAACTAGATTGCATATGTGTGTCTAAAGTAGTGGGATACACATATATCATGTGGTCTATAGTAGATACCACTAAATAAAACAAGAAACAACAAACATATGCTTTATAGATTAAGGTGCTACTATAAAAGTCCCCCAATTCAAAGACCGATGTATACTAGACTTAGCTCTCACCGGGTATATGGTAGTCATGTATAGGTATTTGAGTATAAATCACACACAGCAGTAAGTGGTCACAAATTCCCACTATAAGTGTGTTCAATACAATATCTAAAAATAAACCAAGTCAATAATCAGATATTGACCCTTTAGATAGGGTATATATAATAAAGAAAAATTACAAAAGAAGATATCCAGAGAATATATACGAATGGTACTTACCAATAGTACCAATAGATGGCCCATGGATACCGGACCACGTTATTTTTTTGAAAAAGTTTTTTTATTTTGCACAACAAGTATACATATCAAACGTATTACACATATTCCATATGTTCCATTGGCACAGAAATTCCATAAATATAACAGCCATATTACAATTTTAACATATGCCCTTCTCATCATCAATTCTGTCTGATGTTAGTATACACGTGCATTTTCTCCCCCCCCCCCCCTATAACAGAACAGTGCACTCCCCCTCCCCTTCCCTCCCACCTTCTTCCCCCGGGATGTCTGCATTTCGGTATGCTTGCCCTGTCTCAGGAGCCAAGAAAAAACCATATCTAGCCCATCTAGAAAGGGGAATCAAACATTCTATTATCATCTCTCAAGCCTTTTTACTCTATCACTCATACAGCATATTAGGGCATCTCCATATCCAGAGTATTCTCAGAGTCTATCCACCTAGACCAAACTTTCCTAAACTTCTTGGTAGCCCCTCTAGCCTCGTAGGTCATTTTATACATCATTAAATCTGCGTTTATTATTTTAATCCACATCCCCAGCGTCAATTGTTCCTCATGTATCCATCTCCTTGCTATGAGCTTTTTAACACCAAAATACAGGATCCTTAGGAACAATTTAGTGTGGGCATTCAAATCCTCTTGATCAAAAATCCCAAGTAGACACCGCATAGGAGAGCAAATATTCGGTAAAGCAAACTTATCTGATATAAATTCAGTGACCTGAGACCATAATGGTCTCACCTTCATACATTCCCACACCATATGTGCAAATGTGCCCTCCTCCTTCCCACATTTATGACATATAGCAGAGTCTCTCCTATGCATTCGATGCAATCTGGTCGGTGTATAGTATTGTTGGTGTAAATATCGATATTGAATCATTCTGTCCGTGGAGGAGATAACAGACACCAAAAAAGTGTCCAGTACCTCCTGCCACAGTTCCTCCGACAACTCCGGGACGATCACCTCCCATCTCTCCCTGGCCTTAGAGGTCAGAGTTACCTGACCCGGACCCACCGCCCCGTAATATCTGGAAATCCTCTTTGACTCATCCGGGTCAAGCAGTACTCTTTCCAAATCTGTATTCTGGACACATATCTCAGACCCTCCAAACTGAGTGTATGCTGCGTGCCTCAATTGTGCATATCGGAAGAGCCAAGACCTCGGCACTCCAAATTGCTCCCGCAACTGGGTAAACGTGCACAAACGACCATCACTACAAATTTGGTGTAGATATTTAATACCGTATTTTGCCCATGACCCTGGGCCATCAGAGAGCTTCATAAACTCCCCCAATGATCGATTGTACCACAAGGGACTGTTAGGAGACAGCCATAAGGGTTCGTCACCTCGTCGCTGAGAGCACAGGTGAAAAACCCTTCCCGGTAACGCCATCACCGAACCTATCTTCCTACCCGGAACCCCCCTCCTATATAAGACATTCTGCAGGGTCTCCTGTGATGTGGCAATTGCAGCTTCCAACAGGGCAGTAGCATTAGGTGTCTGTGGAGACAACCGCCAGTGCAGGAAAGAGAGCTGTGAGGCCATAAAATAGGAGCGCAGATCCGGAAGGGCAAGTCCCCCCAATGTAACTGGTAGTTTCAAAACCTTTAAAGAAACCCTGGGAGCTTTAGACCCCCACAAAAAACTGACAATAATGGAGTCAATATTCCTAAAGACCCGCAATGTCACGAAGACCGGGGAGTTCGAGAGGACATATAGAAACTTTGGCAGGAAGATCATCTTGAATAGATTTATCCTTCCCATCAAGGTGATCGGTAAATTCTGCCACCTTTGCACTTTTTCCCGAAACTTCCCCACAATTGGTGACAAATTGGCCTCCAGGAACTTGGAGATGGGGAGTTGAATCTCAATTCCCAGGTATCTGAAAGATGGAGATAATGGAATGGGGCATCCCAGTGGAACAGTCACCCCCTCATCTATAGGGAAAAGAGAAGATTTTTTCCAATTTATACGGAATCCAGAATAATCTCCAAATTTCTGTATCAGTCGGAAAGCCTCTAGAAGCGAGGGTCCAGGATCCTGCAGATATAAGAGCATGTCATCTGCATAGAGTGACACTCGCTCCTCAAATTCCCCGATCCTCAATCCAGTCAACTGTGAACTAGATCTCAGCTGTACCGCTAAGGGCTCTATGGCCAGGGCAAACAGTAGGGGTGAAAGTGGACACCCCTGCCTGGTGCCCCGAGCAATGGGAAAGGGATCTGATATAATACCATTGACCCGTATTCTAATCAAAGGGTCCGTATACAACAGCCGGACCCATGAGATGAACACCGGGCCAAAACCATAAGATTTCATCAATTGAAACAGATACGGCCACTCAACCGAATCAAAGGCCTTCCTTGTATCCAAGGAGGCCACCACCCTAGTCCCGGAGTTGTCATGGACCGTCTGAAGATTCAAGAAAAGCCTCCTGATATTCATCTGAGTGCACCTACCCTGAATAAATCCTGTTTGGTCTGCATCCACCAGCTTAGGAATGACTGACTGCAGTCTGCTTGCAATTATTTTGGCCAATATCTTTGTGTCAACATTCATTAGCGAGATCGGGCGGTATGAATCACATTCCCGAGGATCTTTCCCCCCTTTAGGTATCAGGACTACCAAGGCTTCCCTCATAGAAGGGGGCAACTCACCGCCCATCCTAGCCTCATTAAACACTCTAAGCAAGCGGGGAGCTAATCCATAGCGATAGGTGTGATACCATTCTGATGGGAAGCCATCCAACCCAGGAGATTTTCTAGGGGGGAAGGAGACAATTGCCTCCTCCACCTCCTCTACTGTAATGCCGGCCTCCAAAGCAGTGCTGTCGTTCTCCTCCAATTTTGGGAGATCAATGTCCGCTATATATGTTTCCACTGTTTCTGACCCCAGAGGAGCACAAGACTTGTATAATTCTTTATAAAAAAGGACAAAAGTGTTCAAAATATCCGTTGAGTCACAGACCTCCAACTTACATTCGTCGAAAACCGATTTAATATGTACCGGAACGTATTCCGGCCTTGCCAAGTATGCCAGCAATCTGCCATTCTTGTCACCAAATTCAAACAAACGCCGACGTTGAGCGAGGCCAAGCTTCGTAGTATGGTCTGTTAGTGCTGTCTTGTACTCCCGTGTTGCCATCCTCAATGTCAACAGCCTCTCCTCAGTGGGATCCCTGACATACTCTGCCTCCGCCAGAGAGACCTCTGTTTCCCTATGCTGTAGTGTGGAGGCCAACTGCTTCTTAAATCCCTTTACTTCCGCCATGAACACCCCTCTCAACGTGGCCTTAAAGGCCTCCCACTGAAGCAAAAAGGACCCAGAACCGGCATTATCAGCCCAGTAATGTTTGATGGCCTCTGTGCACTTAATTTTTATATATTCTTCCTGAAGCCAACTAGCCTCCATCCGCCAAAGTCGCAACCCAGGCTTCGGTCCCAGGTTAAGCTCCAACAGCATAGGGGAATGATCAGAGAGAGCCCTGGGCAGGTAAGACATCTTCTGAACTAATGGCATGCCCTCCCTTTCCGTTAGGATAGTGTCTATTCTGGAGAGTGTCCTGTGCGTTTCGGAGTAGCAGGAGTATTCCCTAGTATCAGGATGGTGAAACCGCCAGACATCTCTAAAGCCATGAGCAGACATCCATCCTGCCAGTGGGGCGGGAGCGCCACTCGTCCCCCCCAACCTGTCCAACACTGAATCAGAAACTGAATTAAAGTCCCCCAATATGAAGATCCTCCCCTCCGCTACCTCATATGTATCCTTCATCATATCATCCAGATGAGTTAGCGCAAAGGGAGGAGGAACATAGAGATTCACAAATGTCAATGTCATGTTCATCACTTTCAAAACAAGTATCACATATCGCCCTTTAACATCTGTTCTTACTGCTTGAATGGATATGGGCATGGCCTTGGTGACCAATGTAGAGACTCCCCTCGCATACGAGGAGTAGCTGGAATGATATGCCCCAGCAATGTGAGCCCTTTTTAAAGAGAGAAGCCTGGAGCCCTGCAGATGAGTCTCCTGTAGGAGTATCAGGTGAGGTTTGTATTTTTTTATATATTCAAACACCAGGGAGCGCTTGAACTTAGCATTTAGGCCTCTGACATTCCAGGCCACCACCCTCAAATTTACCTCCATGTGAGATATGAAGAAGCAGAGACAAGAGTCGAGTGGAGGTGTTCCCTCCACTCTTGGGTATGGTTCTCTGTAAAAATGGGCTTCCAGGCTTCTCCCCTCACACACATTCCCCCATACTTTATACCTTGGGCAATACCTAATGCAGAATCCACAAGTAAAGATAATTCCATCTGTGCATTAACATAAACCCTTTGTCCCAGTAAACAGCCCAACTGCCCCCACCCCCCTCCCCGCACCCAGCCCCAACATGCCAGGCACTTTTTTCCCATAACCAGAAAATAAGTAGGTAACAGAGATGCGACTCAAAAAACCGTCACATGAGACCAGTCGCCAAAAGGGCGGCCAGTTCTACCCGTATTTGTTCAAGAACCGTTCACCTGCTATTGAACAAAAAGGGGGCAAAAACAGTAAGCAAAATCTACTAATAGAAAAATATATTGCCTAGAGCATCTTGCAGACTTAGCATATATTGCTGGCAATTGACATAAACAGTCCCGTGCAAAACTTTTCCCCCTTTTTCCTCTCCCTCCCCCCCTCTTCCCTCTCCTCCAAACAGTACTAGGAGGTATGGAAAAAAAATTTTTAAAACACAAAATATTCATTTCCCTAGATTATGTGTCCCATAGGATCATCAAACTGGTATATCCATGCCAATATAAAAGAAAAAAAATTTTCCTATTCAAAACAAAAAAACGTTCAGTTCCCCATATTGTGTTCCCATGGGAGGATCAACCAACTAGTATATAAGTGCATCTTCCGGACCACGTTATTAAATGGGTAAGAATACAGTCCCCTTAAGTATAGAGGTGAATGGAATATCTAAGAGAGGGGGGCATAGCAAACTATTAAGTATTTAGCATATGAAAAAAAACAAACGCACGGACCCACCTGAATGTATAAAAGCTGCGCTTATCACATAGGGGGGGACCTTTTGTTGGGGCTCAAGTTGGTATTGCCGCATACATAGGGGAAAAGTGTGCCCCTGTACTAGAAGCAATTGAATGGAATAAATATCCACTTTTAGATATAAAGTCACATAGTGGTTTCTGCAATGGTTGAACAAAGATACGGCTTACCTTTTGGTGCTACACCCCTGTGGATGGCTTTCCTTGCTGTGTGTGGCCCAGTCCCATGTGCATACCAACTCACATAGAGGGAGAGGAAGTAGAAGGGTGTGGCAGTCTGAAAATTGCGCCAAAAAAAAAAAGTCATGTGACATAGAACAGCTCCACATGATCATGGGTCACATGCTCAAAGACATGTGACCACCTGCATCCCCATCTTTGATAGGGCATAAAGAAAGCAGAGGGATATCTGGTCACATGGCGTATAACATTGCCATGTGATTGTAGTCATGTGGGTGTAGTCATGTGACCACAAACCCACCTGTCAAATGATTGAACAGATATCAAGAGGAAGTTAACAGGGCCATGCGACCATAGAGAGATATCTGATTGTATGACATATACCATCAACCATGTGATCACAGTCATGTGAACATGGTCATGTGGCCAAACAAAACACTTCTCAAATGGTTCAGCAAATATGAACAGGAAGTGAGCGTGGTCACAGGACCGCAAACACTTAGCCAGTGATTAGATAGATGTGCACAGGAAGTGGAAAGATACATAGAGCAGTATAATGACACATATCCACGCAAGCACACACCAAGTGGCCAACTCCAAAACTCTACCCCCAGATAAATGGACGGACAAGAACAAGCCCTTTCATAAAAGGGCATATGTGGCAAATAGTGCAATGACATATCGCACAAATGCCACGCAAGCCGCACACATGCAAAACAAAAATGCATCAACATCATGGATCACCGAAAACTGGAAACTCCCGCCAACAAGCAACCGGAAAGCTGACGACAAGATAGACATACAGATAAATGAAAAAGTAAACAAAAATATATGAAAAAAAATAAACAAAAAAAATAAATAAAATAAAACCACATGGAGCTACTGCGGCCAGACCAGAAGATGGTTCCATTACACCTTGTCACCGATCAATACAGATAGCAAAATGAACAGATATCTTCCCGTGAAGAAAGAGATATGAGTATTTTTAAAGAAAAGGCTTGTAGCTAATAGCATCATTGAGGCCAGGGGCAGTGGTAGCAGCCAGAGTGTGAATCCATCTCATTTCCCTTTGTAAAATGTTTTTATCATGATTGCCACCTCAAGAGTTCATTGGAATGTGTTCTAATGCTGCAAATTTTACTATACTGCTGTCACCAGCATGCATTTAATGTACATGTCGTCCTATAGGTGTCAGCAGTTGATTACTATTGATGTAATATATATAACCCTTCATTCAACGCCAAAACGCTTGTTTGGTTTTGCCCATGTAGAAACTACCACATTCGCAAAACATAATGTACAACACGCCCTCCGTCTGACAGTTAACGTGGTGTATCGTAGAGTGTAATCTGCTTTTTGGCAGATACATTGCACGATTTTCAGCTATCCATGGCCAAAGAGTGCATGAACCACATTGCCAGGTTCCTCTCAAGGTGGTATCTTCCCTGGCTGTCTCAGTAAAATGGCTCTGTATCAATCTATCCCTAAGTGATCTTGCACTCCTAAAAGTAATATTGGGTTTAGAACCTGTATATTTGCAAAGGATGGGGTAATTGATAAGGAGAAACCAGTGTTTCTTAAGTATTTCTCGTATACATGAGTGTTGGCAGGTATAGGTAATAACCATCCTCGTGGTATCTTCCTCATTTTGTTGGGGTCTCTTACATAGACCTGTCTGGTCTGTTTAGATGCTCTTTTGTAAGCCTTTTTAAGCGTTGTCTTTGGGTATCCCCTATCGGACATTCTCATTCATAATTCATCTGCTTCTTGCTTGAATAGTATATCATTAGAGCAGATACTTTGTAACCTGAGATATTGTCCGTAAGGGATACTATTGATAACAGGGGTTGGATGGAAACTGTCAGCGTGTAAGAGGTTGTTCCTTGCTGTTTCCTTTCTGTATAGAGTTGTGTTGATATTCCCATCACCTTCAATCACAACTGTGATATCCAGGAAGGAAAAGGATTTCTTACTTTGATGCATAGTAAATTTTACATTAAATGCATTCTGATCTAAATCATGCATAAATTCAGCTAGATCAGCAATGGACCCAGTCTACAACATTAAAACATCATCTATATACCTATTCCACATTAGGATGGAGTCCCAATATTTGGCATACCTGTCCTCAGAGAAGACCATACGTTCCCAACTCCCAGGTACAGGTTGGCATACAATGGGGCACAGGAGGTCCCCATCGCAACCCCCTGCACCTGGAGGTAGTGGGAATCGTTAAAGGTGAAAAAGTTGCCCGTGAAAATATGCTCCAAAATAGAAAGAATACATTTACTGAAGGACCATGTGTCCTGAATTCTCTCACTCAGGATATCCTGTATGACAGACAGACCCGAAGAATGTGGAATGCTAATATACATGGCTTCGATGTCAATGGCCAGTAGAATAGTATCCATACGTACTTGAATATTTTCCAGACGTCGTAAAAGATCTGGTATGTCCTGAACATATGAAGGGAGTGATAAAACATGGGAGCGGAGATATTGGTCAACTAATTGACTAGCCTGTTCAGTATATGCACCGTTTCCAGATATAATTGGTCTTCCAGGAGGACACACCAGATCTTTATGCGTCTTAGGAAGAGAGTAAAATGTGGGCATGATAGGATGTTTAACGAGAAGGGCCTTGTATAAATCTTTAGTAATGACTCATTGATGGATAGAAGTATATAGAATTCATTCTGAACCTTACTCCTCAGAGATTTTTTTATACCATTCCTCATTGTCCAGGATCCTGTTACACATAGCCACATATTGTACTCTGTCCATGAGTACAATATTGCCCCCTTTATCTGAGAGTTTAATGATAATACCCTATTGTGCGCAAAGTTTTTGTAAAGCCTGTTTCTGAACGGGGGACAAATTATCCACATTATGGGGATATATTTGTAGCTTTCCAATTTCCTTTGTGATCTGTGTAACAAAAGCCAGCACATTTGGATTGATTTGTTATGGGGGAAATTTCTATGATTTTTTTTCATAATAATTTGTGAAGCATTGTCAGTGAGGGCATTCGGAACATCATTTCGCTCTAAACCTTGGGAAAACTGTGATTGCTGCTCAGATTTTTCATTTTCTTCCAAAAGATCCGTAAGATCTCTTAGTGCTCAGAAATCCCTCACTGAAAAGGTTTTCCATTGATCTCTAAGCTTTTTGTCTTTATCCCTTCTTTTTCTCTCTTGATCAAATCAGTACTTGTAGGGGATCCCATGCCATTTTTTTCAATGACTTTTATCTGTATTGCCGGACCCGACAATTCATTATAGCTGCAAGTACTTTTAAATTACTTTTTTTCTTTAAAAATGTGATTTTGTGCAGGGACTGTTCTGAACATGGGAAACAAGGGCCACTTTACAGACATACTATAGACACCCCCAGGTACAAAATTTAAATGAATCTTTCACTTTTATTGTTTCACTTCAACATTATTAAAATCACTGCTCCTGAAAAAACGTCCGTTTTTAAACTTTTTTTTGCATTGATACATGTCCCCTGGGGCAGTACCCAGGTCCCCAAACACTTTTTATGATAATATCAAGCATATACGCCTTTAAAATTAGCACTTTTGATTTCTCCAATAGACAATTCATTATAGCCGCGAGTACTTTTGAATGACTTTTTTTCCTTTAGAAATGTCATTTTGTTCAGGGACTGTTCTAAACACAGGAAACATGCGCCACTTTACAGGCATACTATAGACACCCCCCTGGTACAAAATTTAAAGGAATATTTCACTTTTATTGTTTCACTTTAGGCATTATTAAAATCACTGCTCCCGAAAAAACGGCAGTTTTTCAAACTTTTTGGGGCAGGACCTAGGTCCCCAAACACTTTTTATGACAATAACTTGCATATTAACCCTTAAAATTAGCACTTTTGATTTTTCGCGGTCGTGTCCTATAGGCTTTGATGGTGTTCGCGTGTTCAAATTAATTTTTTGCCTGTTCGCATGTTCTGCTGTGAACCGAACCGGCTGGTGTTCGGCTCATCCCTACATTTAAGATATCATTTTTTGAGGAGTTTTGACTGTAAACGGGTCCAAGTTGCTGCTTACTTTCCTTTCTTTTGGTGCAGGCACCACCTCCTCGTTTTGGCTGGAAAAAAACAAATGTGTAATGGTACCGGAAAGGGAGGGAGATTGTGCAGAGCTTGACCTACCCCTATCGTTTTCAACTACATGTTCAGAGGATTTATGAGCAGACGTACCCAAGGTCTCCTCTAGGGGGTTGGATCTAGTATGTTCCTGTGAGCCCCCCTGGTGCTAGTCGTCGAGAAGTCTTTTCTTACCACCTCGTGTACGTCCATTATCATGATTAAAGGGTTTCTTTTGGAAATTGCAATTTCTTCCACGAGACCTAGCTGTACATTGTGAGAATCGGGAGTTATTAGAGGCATTAGAGGAATCTGAGTCCCTAATTTCCTGTTCATTCTGAGTCCTAAGTTGCTGTGCCCCTTGACGCCAGCCACCCGAGCGTCTTGAATTCGGAAGAGACTATCTATATGATTAAGGATTTGCAAATGCAATTTTGTCTCTTGCAAATTTTTGCTCTTTGTTTTTAATTAGGTTGGAATTGAATTGTTCAAGATGATCACGTAATTCTTTATCCTTCACATTATACAATAGATTTGAACATAATAATTGATTTTCAGCACAAAGTTGTTTCATTTCTTCATCAACCTCTCTAATACTTTTCATGTACTCAGCGACCAACAGTTCCATCATTTTTTTGGTGCATCTCTGAAGGTTTTGTTCCCATGTATTTCTAAAAGCGGGAGACAAATTATGTAGGTTAGGAAATATTTGTATCCTTAAACCACTCGGGTTTATGTCCTCATCAATATATCTAGTCAAAAATTTGTAGTGCCAATATAGGCCTGATTTTTTCTCTAAAGCTTTATATAGTTTATGCATGAAGACCTCCAACTCCAGAGATGAACCTTTTTCCCCTGAACAATTCTTTTGAATTTTAAGCATCCAACCATCCCATGCTGGGCCAACATAGTCCGCCATGAGAGAAAAAAAAAAAAAAACCTCCTGGATTAAATGAAGAACTAATATAGTCAAAAATATGTTCAAACCTCTAAACGCGGCCTGTACCATAGTCAGGGGGGGCGAACATGAAGGTCAAAAAATAGGTATTTGCTACCCTAGACATAAGTAGGGAAGACCCTCACCATGCCAACATCCAAAATATATATTCAAGGATTGACCAAGTCAAAAAAAATTAATGAACTTTGTGGGCACATTCTCGGTCCCAGAGGGATAGCTTCCGGCGCACGAGGTGACGTCACTTTAACAGCGACAGCGGAGCACTCGCTGTGGTAGAACTCTATGTTTTACACTATGGAGAATTTGTTTTGTCCTTTTGGGTCCTCCTGTTATGCGGATTGAGTCCATTTCATTGAAAGATCCTGTCCACCCCCTTCCTTGTGTGGAGACCTGAGGAGCTGATTTCCCCTGAGTGGAGGTTCACTATTAAGCTGATTTACAGCTTACCTCTGGTAAGCGCACATCTTATTAGGTGGAGGATTTCTCACTGGGTGTTTTACGTCTATGATCACTGATTGCATCTGCCTTGGCCCCAAGGACTGTGTGTTATACGTCTATGATCACTGATTGCATCTGCCTTGGCCTCAAGGACTGTGTGTTTTTGTGACGTTTTAGTCACTTTTTTAACCTCATTTGGGACTTTCATTTTTCAGTCACTTTTTCTATATTCACTTTCAATAGATTTTTGGTGTTTCATATTCTAATATTTTTTCATATTTGATGTATTGTATTTTCATACACGTAATCATGTTTGATTAGTTACATCACATGTTATTGTTTTTAGCGCGGTCTTTCTTGATTATTTCTGTCTAGTATGTGCACGCCTCACATTAAGACTGCAGCTTTTCTAGTTTTATAACCGAGTTTTTACTACAGTGAGTAGCGCGGTAATTTTTGATACTTACTAGTTCATAGGAGAAATCCCTTCAGTTCTCCTACATAGAGAAGTTTATCTCCCATGGTTGAGACGCAAGATCTTTCATTCTATTACTAGGGTAGGACCCACTAATCAGGGTATTTTGACGCAGTAAGTGGGCTTAGCACTATATGACCATGTAGTGTGACCAAACCCCCGTATTTTTTTTAATATGTTCAGGTGTTTTTAACTAGCCTTGCAGGATAAATGTCATTCTTGAATGTGTGCGCTGTAATCTGTTTTGTAATGTATGTTTGATTTTGTACCCTGCCTCTCAACCCCAAGAATGGTCTCAACCCCTCTGGCACACCTTCTTGGTAATATTAGTGTGGAACCCACCAATAGAGAGAAACACATCAATGATAAACCATAAAGTATATTTACCATAGCCCTGGATCCCGTCACTTCACCAGCTGTGGTAGTAAATAGAGACTCACACAGAATATCAATTAACCACTCAGAAAGTTTACTAAAGTGGATATTAAACACAATATACAATGTGATCAATCAGAAACAATAAATGACAGTAGATAACAGTCAGTGTATATGTGAGATGGTGGGTTCAATGATCACAGCAGATAAGCATACAATGGGACAGGCGTTCAATATGCTCCAAAACCTATATTAAACACCTTCCCACTGAAGCCCCAATACACACACACCAAACCGTCATGACAAATGTTACTTACATTCAACAGTACAATGCAATATTTAGCCTGTGCTCAAGAGCTCCCCCTAGGTTGTAATTCAGTGTTCCAATGACAAAATAGAACCGTGATGCTTTGCAGAAAATGATAAGAGTTCCTTGTTTTCTGATATCTTCAGCTAGCCTTTAGTTTAAACTGCAGTATTTGTAATCCAACAGGGAAACAGATAGAAAGCAAACTGTAGAAAAAATCATGCGTTGATAACTGCTTAATAGGGATGAGCTTCGTGTTCGAGTCGAACCCATGTTCGACTCGAACATCGGCTGTTCGGTCGTTCGCCGAATTGCGAACGATATGGGCCGTTCGCGCCAAATTCGTGTGGCGCGTCACGGCCCATAATTCACTGCGGCATCGCAGTGCATTGCTGGCTGATGATTGGCCAAGCATGCACTATGACCCGCATGCTTGGCCAATCACAGCGCCGTCAGTAGAGAGAGCTGTAATTGGCCAAAGCCAGGGTGGCTTTGGCCAATTATGGCTCAGGGGATTTAGTACACACCCCACACTATATAAGGCCGCCTGCACGGCGGCCCTGTGTAGTGTGTGTTCCGGTGTGCTGAGAGATAGAGAGAGAGAGAGACAGTGTCATTTGATTTGAGTTAGATAGATTAGGCAGAACAGTCAGTCAGTTAGCTGCACTTACAGTGTATTGTGTATATATATGCATCCCAGGTGTTGCATATATATATATACACTGTATTCAGTTTAGCTAGATCCGTTCCTGTTATCTTCTATCTAGACTATTTACATTTAGTGCAGTGTGTCCTGCTCACAGTGTTCAGCTAGATCCGTTCCTGCTATTTACATTCAGTGCAGTGCGTCCTGCTCACAGTGTTCAGCTAGATCCGTTCCTGCTATTTACATTCAGTGCAGTGCGTCCTGCTCACAGTGTTCAGCTAGATCCGTTCCTGCTATTTACATTCAGTGCAGTGCGTCCTGCTCACAGTGTTCAGCTAGATCCGTTCCTGCTATTTACATTCAGTGCAGTGCGTCCTGCTCACAGTGTTCAGCTAGATCCGTTCCTGGTATTTACATTTAGTGCAGTGCGTCCTGCTCACAGTGTTCAGCTAGATCCGTTCCTGCTATTTACATTCAGTGCAGTGCGTCCTGCTCACAGTGTTCAGCTAGATCCGTTCCTGGTATTTACATTTAGTGCAGTGCGTCCTGCTCACAGTGTTCAGCTACATCCGTTCCTGCTATTTACATTCAGTGCAGTGCGTCCTGGTCACAGTGTTCAGCTAGATCCGTTCCTGCTATTTACATTCAGTGCAGTGCGTCCTGCTCACAGTGTTCAGCTACATCCGTTCCTGCTGTTTACATTCAGTGCAGTGCGTCCTGCTCACAGTGTTCAGCTAGATCCGTTCCTGCTATTTACATTCAGTGCAGTGCGTCCTGCTCACAGTGTTCAGCTAGATCCGTTCCTGCTATATACATTTAGTGCAGTACGTCCTGCTCACAGTGTTCAGCTAGATCCGTTCCTGTTATCTTCCTACTGACAGGCAGGCTTGTCTGGTTACAGTATATAAAGCTACCTGAAGAAAATTACAGGTGTTCTTTTTGATCCTATTAGTACCACGGTCAGGCAGCTAGACTATTTACATTTAGTACAGTGTGTCCTGCTCACAGTGTTCAGCTAGATCCGTTCCTGTTATCTTCCTACTGACAGGCAGGCTTGTCTGGTTACAGTATATAAAGCTACCTTAAGAAAATTACAGGTGTTCTTTTTGATCCTATTAGTACCACGGTCAGGCAGCTAGACTATTTACATTCAGTGCAGTGCGTCCTGCTCACAGTGTTCAGCTAGATCCGTTCTTGCTATTTACATTCAGTGCAGTGCGTCCTGCTCACAGTGTTCAGCTAGATCCGTTCCTGGTATTTACATTTAGTGCAGTGCGTCCTGCTCACAGTGTTCAGCTAGATCCGTTCCTGCTATTTACATTCAGTGCAGTGCGTCCTGCTCACAGTGTTCAGCTAGATCCGTTCCTGCTATATACATTTAGTGCAGTACGTCCTGCTCACAGTGTTCAGCTAGATCCGTTCCTGTTATCTTCCTACTGACAGGCAGGCTTGTCTGGTTACAGTATATAAAGCTACCTTAAGAAAATTACAGGTGTTCTTTTTGATCCTATTAGTACCACGGTCAGGCAGCTAGACTATTTACATTTAGTACAGTGCGTCCTGCTCACAGTGTTCAGCTAGATCCGTTCGTGTTATCTTCCTACTGACAGGCAGGCTTGTCTGGTTACAGTATATAAAGCTACCTGAAGAAAATTACAGGTGTTCTATCCCAGCTTAGTGCAGCTACAGGCCATTAGTATGTCTGGAAGGCCAAGAAGGAGAGGCAGACAGTCACAAGCCAATAAGAGAGGGCAAGCAGGCTCTGTGTCTAGTGCTGGTCGTGGAGACGGTGCATCCTCATCAGCACGTGGCCATGGGACACGCTTGGCCTTTTTTTCGGCAGCTGGCCGTGTTGAGCCGCAACATGCGGAAGACTTGGTCGAGTGGATGACCAAGCCGTCCTCATCCTCCTCATCCTCTCTCACCCATGCCCAGGGTGCTTTGTCTGGCAAAGCAGCGGCCTCTTCCCTCAGCTCAATGTCATCAGTGACTCCTTCCCTAGCTCCACCATGTCCTCATGAGGATTCCCTCGAACTGTTTGACCACAGTGTTGGGTACATGCTCCAGGAGGATGCCCAGCGTTTGGAAGGCTCTGATGATGATACTGAGCTCAATGAAGGCAGTAACATGAGCACGGACAGAGGGGGTGCCCAAGAAGGACAGCAATCTGGCAGTCATGCTCCCCCTGCTGCAGCATACTGCCAGGTTTGCTCCAGTGATGAGGAGGGAGGGGATGATGAGGTCACTGACTCAACGTGGGTGCCTGATAGGAGAGAGGAGGAGGAGGAGGAGGAGGAGGAGGAGGTGGCACATCACCAACTAGGCAGGATGCCCTCCAGGGGCCAGCCTAAGGGCAGCACATTGACTGCATCACACCCCAAAGCTCCACATGTGCAGGGCGCTGCAGTCTCTGCGCGTTATTCAAAAAGTTCTTTGGTGTGGGCCTTTTTTGAGACGAGTGCATCAGATCGCACCGCTGCTATTTGCAACATATGTCTCAAGCGTATCTCGCGTGGCCAAAACATCTCCCGCTTGGGTACCACATGCTTGACCAGACATATGTTGACCTGCCATGCAGTTCGTTGGCAAGCGTATCTAAAAGACCCACACCAAAGAACAAAGACGATCTCTCCTTGCTCCTCATCAGCTGAGATTTCCAACCCCACTAGACCTTCAGTCCTCTCTGCGACCTGCAGTGAGAGGAATGAAGGTGTAGAATTAGGTGTGTCACAGCCAAGTACTTGTGGGCAATCTGCTTTTGGTACACCGACGTCAGATTGTACCAGGCAAATTTCCCTGCCCCAGCTGCTGCACCGCCGAAAGAAGTTTGCTCCCAGCCATCCACATGCCCAGCGGTTGAATGCTAGCTTGGCAAAATTGCTAGCACTTCAACTGCTGCCTTTTCAGTTGGTAGACTCTGCCCCCTTCCGTGAGTTTGTGGAATGTGCGGTTCCTCAGTGGCAGGTACCCAAACGCCACTTTTTCTCACGGAAGGCGATTCCGGCTCTCTACCGGCATGTGGAAGGCAATGTCCATGCCTCGCTGGACAGGGCGGTCAGCGGTAAGGTGCATATTACCGCTGACTCATGGTCCAGCAGGCATGGACAGGGACGTTACTTAAGTTTCACGGCGCATTGGGTGACTCTGCTGGCAGCTGGGAAGGATGCAGGACAAGGTGCAGTAGTGTTGGAGGTTGTTCCGCCACCACGCCTCCAAAATGCTGATTGTGACACACCTCTCTCCTCCACCCCCTCCTCTTCTTCTTCCTCCATGGCCTCTTCCTCGGAACCAGCGGTGCTCCGTAGGCGTTCAAGGGGCTACGCAAGTACGCAGGCCAAAAGATGCCATGCGGTGCTTGAGCTGGTGTGCTTGGGGGACAGGAGCCACACTGGGGCAGAGGTTCTGTCAGCTCTGCAGGGGCAGGTTCAGAGGTGGTTGACGCCACGCCAACTTAAGGCAGGAATGGTGGTTTGCGACAATGGCACCAACCTCCTCTCTGCCCTCCGACAGGGACAACTGACCCATGTGCCCTGTTTGGCTCACGTCCTTAACTTGGTGGTGCAGCGGTTCTTGGGCAGGTACCCGGGCTTACAGGATGTCCTGAGGCAGGCCAGGAAAGTCTCTGTGCATTTCCGCCGGTCATATAATGCCAGTGCTCGGCTGACGGACCTCCAAAAGGAGTTTAACCTGCCCAAGAACCGCCTAATCTGTGACATGCCCACCAGGTGGAACTCGACGTTGGCCATGCTGCAGCGGCTGCACACGCAGCAGAGGGCCATCAATGAGTACCTGTGCGACTATGGCACCAGGACAGGGTCAGGGGACCTTGGTTTTTTTTCCCCACGCCAGTGGGCCATGATCAGGGATGCATGCACTGTCCTGTCACCATTCGAGGAGGCCACGAGGATGGTGAGCACTGACAGTGCATGCATCAGTGACACTGTCCCCCTTGTCCACCTGTTGGAGCACACGCTGCGTGGAATAATGGACAGGGCACTTGAGGCAGAACAGAGGCAGGAAGAGGAGGACTTCCTTAGCTCTCAAGGCCCCCTTTATCCAGACAGTGTTCCTGCGTGCCCGCCGATCACACAGGAAGAGGACGAGGAGGAGGAGGAGGAGGAGGAGGAAGATTGTGTCAGTATGGAGGTGGAGCCTGGCACTCAGCATCAGCAGTCTTTAAGGGATCAGTCCCAAGGAACACATGGACTTGTACGTGGCTGGGAGGAGGTGGCTGCGGACGTTGTTGTCCTTAGTGACCCAGAGGACTCCGGACCGAATGCCTCAGCAAACCTACGCTGCATGGCCTCCCTGATCCTGCAAAGCCTGCGTAAGGATCCTCGTATTCGTGGTATCAAGGAGAAGGACCAATACTGGCTGGCAACCCTCCTTGATCCACGTTACAAGGGTAAGGTTGCGGACCTTATCTTGCCATCGCAGAGGGAGCAGAGGATGAAACATCTTCGGGAGGCCTTGCAGAAAGGTCTGTGCAACGCGTTCCCAGAGACTGGGAGGTTACAAACTCCTGTTTCTGGACAACGTGTTGCTGAGGCTTCGGTCAGTCAAAGAAGGAGCGGTGGAGAAGGTGGCCGTCTGACCGATGCGTTCAGACAATTTTTTGGTCCGCAGCCCCAAGGTATGATCGGTTCCAGCAACCATCGCCAGCGTCTGTTTTACATGGTGCAGGAATACCTAGGGGCAAGATCAGACTTGGACACCTTTCCCACCGAAAATCCTCTGGGTTACTGGGTCTTGAGGATGGATCACTGGCCAGAGCTTGCACAGTATGCAATTGAGCTACTGGCCTGTCCTGCATCCAGCGTTCTTTCGGAACGCACATTCAGTGCTGCTGGAGGCGTGGTAACCGATCACAGGGTGCGTCTGTCCACCGACTCGGTCGATCGGCTGACCTTCATAAAAATGAATCAGTCTTGGATCACCACCAGCTACCAAGCACCTGATGCAGATGTAACCGAATAATTTTTTTTGAAATCTCAGATCCCTTCAAAGACTGCCTATGCTGATGCTGAGTGACTATCCCTGAGTAATTATCCTCTTCCTCCTCAATCATCACGCTGATAGCTTGTAAGAACATTTTTGGTTCTGGGCGCCACCACCAGTGCCTAAGGCACAATTTTTCAGCCCCTGTTTAACAGGGGCGTGTAATTACAATTTTTGATGTAATACTTTGCAGCAGGGCTCGTTCCTGCATTCCAACTAGAGTGTCTGTGAGGGGTTGCAGTGTTGTGGCACCAGCACCAGTGCCTAAGACCCAATTTTTCAGCCCCTGTCTAACAGGGGCGTGTAATTACAATTTTTGATGCAATACTTTGCAGCAGGGCTTGTTCCTGCGTTTCAACTAGAGTGTCTGTGAGGGGTTGCAGTGTTGTGGCCCAGCACCAGTGCCTAAGACCCAATTTTTCTGCCCCTGTCTAACAGGGGCGTGTAATTACAATTTTTGATGCAATACTTTGCAGCAGGGCTCGTTCCTGCGTTCCAACTAGAGTGTCTGTGAGGGGTTGCAGTGTTGTGGCACCAGCACCAGTGCCTAAGGCCTAATTTTTCAGCTCCTGTTCAACAGGGGCATGTAATTACAATTCTTGATCTAATATTTCACAGCAGGGCCCTGTGAGGGCTTACAGTGTTTTGGCCACAGCAACACCTAAGGCCCAAATTTCTGCTGAGTATATAGGGCAGGACCCTACTTTCAAACATCTAACTTACAAACGACTCCTACTTGCAAACGGAAGGAGACAACAGGAAGTGAGATGAAATCTACCCCTAAGGAAGGGAAATTCTCTCCTGTAAGAGTTAATATGGGAAAACAATTTCTCCTTTCCACTGATGCTTTCCAATCCTTGTTCCACAAAAAAACCCAAATTTTCAAAAAACATTTTTCATTGGGACAAAAAAGTGAGGTGAAATCTTCTGAAGAGGAGGAAAGACGCAAAACAAATGTCACAGGGGTGATAACCCTTCCCTATGTTTTTCAAAAAGCTTAGAAAAGATTTTTTGGCTGGAGCTAAACACATTAAAAATGTTCAAAATTACAAACAGATTCTACTTAACAACAAACCTACAGTCCCTGTCTTGTTTGCACCGCCTGAATACTGCTGTTCAGAGTATATAGGGACCTTTCCTTATTTTAATTTGGGTGCGGGGTTCCCCTTAATATCCATACAAGACCCAAAGGGCCTGGTAATGGACTGGGGGGTACCCATGCCGTTTGTCTCACTGATTTTCATCCATATTGCCATGACCCGACATGACATTAAACCCGCAAGCAGTTTTAAATTAGATTTTTTCCTTTAAAAATGACATTTGGTGCAGGGACTGTTCTAAACATGGGAAACACGCGTCACTTTACAGGCATACTATAGACACCCCCCAGGTACGATATTTAAAGGAATATTTCACTTTTTTTTTTTTACTTTAAGCATCATTAAAATCACTGCTCCCGAAAAAACGGCCGTTTTTAAAAGTTTTTTTTGCATTGATACATGTCCCCTGGGGTAGGACCCGGGTCCCCAAACCCTTTTTAGGACAATACCATGCAAATTAGCCTTTAAAATGAGCACTTTTGATTTCGAACGTTCGAGTCCCATAGACGTCAATGGGGTTCTAACGTTCGTGCGAACTTGCGGTCCGTTCGCGGGTTCTGGTGCGAACCGAACCGGGGGGTGTTCGGCTCATCCCTACTGCTTAACTGAAGAAATAGAGCACTTGTAACACTTCCTCCTTATCTGTGACTGTAATACAGGACTGACTTTATAGTAAGGGAATAACAGACCCTAGAGTTCAGCTGCATGCGGCCTGTGAATAGGCAGGATCACTTTTGTGGGACTACAAGTCTCACCAGAAGACTGTAAATAACTCACTCAGCAAACAGTGCACTTCACTGAAGTGGGCAGGTGCCCTCTCACCGCAATAGACCCAGAGACTGTGAAGCTCCATCCAGACTCCCCTCTTGCTGTCTCAGTCTGATGAAAGATGACGCCGCCGCGCTGTACCGCTCCTCCGGATGGCTGGGATGCAGGAAACTTACAGATGTCCTGGCACTACACAACGATCCGCTTGCTAAGCTGGCCGGGCTGTACTCTGAAGTCCCTCAGAGGCTGGCAATCCCGTTCCGCGCCATGTAGGCTGTAGTCTTTTGATCACACACACATAGACCTCCCTTCTGGTTGTTGAATGGCATCTGGAGAGGCCGAAAGTTGGCCGCGCTTGTCCTTTTATCTGTTTACCCAGCAGGTTGTTCTGTGTCTTGGCATTGTGGGTCTGTGACTTGGCATTGTGGGTTCAGTAGTTCCCAAACTGAGTTAACAAGATAAGTCACTTCATCATCAAACTACATATCCCACAATGCATAACTGTTTACCTCCTAAATGAAGAAAAGTTCCTGATAAAGTTTCAGCGGTCAGTAGAGGGAGCCAAACCCTTACTTAAGAAACAATACATTACTTAACATGATAACTTTGATAGCAACCCCCTGTGCTACACGCAGAATCTGCTCTATTGATATACTATTCAAGCAAGAAGCAGTTAAATTACGAATGAGACTGTCCGATAGGGGATACCCAAAGACAACGCTTAAAAAGGCCTCACAAAAGAGCATCTAAACAGATCAAACAGGAAGCTCTATGTAAGAGACCCCGACAAAATGAGGAAGATACCACCAGGAAGATTATTACCTATACCCGCCAACACTCATGTATATGAGAAATATTTAAGAAACACTGGTATCTCCTTACCAATGACCCCATCCTTTGCAAATATACAGGTTCTAACCCCAATATTACTTTTAGGAGGGCAAGATCACTTAGCGATAGACTGATACAGAGCCATTTTACTGAGACAGCCAGGGGTGATACTGCCTCGAGAGGAACCTGGCAATGTGGTTCATGCGCTTTTTGTCCATGGATATATGAAAATCATGCAATGTATCTGCCAAACGGCAGATTACACTCTACGATACACCACGTCAACTGTCAGATGGAGGGCATGGTGTACATTATGTTTTGCGAATGCGGTAGTTTCTACATGGGCAAAACCAAACAAGCGTTTTGGCATTGAATCAAGGATTATATATATTACATCAATAGTAATCAACTGCTGACACCTATAGGACGACGTGT
Source organism: Lithobates clamitans (assembly GCA_037952925.1). Classification (NCBI taxonomy): domain Eukaryota; kingdom Metazoa; phylum Chordata; class Amphibia; order Anura; family Ranidae; genus Lithobates; species Lithobates clamitans. Next base: position 3,631,017 of record JBBGZY010001128.1, on the reverse strand, counting down.
AAATCAAATGCATGCTGGTGACAGCAGTGTAGTAAAATTTGCAGCATTAGAACACATTCCAATGAACTCTCAAGGTGGCAATCATGATAAAAAGATTTTACAAAGGGAAATGAGATGGGTTCACACTCTGGATACTCATATCTCTTTCTTCACGGGAAGATATCTGTTCATTCTGCTATCTGTATTGATCTGTTACAGGGTGTAACTGAACCATCTTCTGGTCTGGCCACAGTGGCCCCATGTGGGTTTATTTATTATTATTTTTTTTTTTTCATATATATTTGTTTATCTTTTCATTTATCTGTATGTCTATCTTGTTGTGAGCTTGCCGGTTGCTTGTTGACGGGAGTTTCCTATTTCGGGGGTCCATGATGTTGATGCGTTTTTGTTTTGCGTGTGTGCGGCTTGCACGTTTGTGCGATAGGTCATTGCACTATTTGCCGCATATGCCCTTTTATGGAAGGACTTGTTCTTGTTCGTCCACTTATCTGGGGGGGTAGAGTTTTGGAGTTGGCCGCTTGGTGTGTGCTTGCGCGGATATGTGTCATTATACGGCTCTATGTATCTTTCCACTTCCTGTGCACATCTATCTAATCACTGGCTAAGTGTTTGCGGTCTTGTGACCATGCTCACTTCCTGCTGATATTTGCTGTACCATTTGAGAAGTGTTTTGTTTGGCCACATGACCATGTTCACATGACTGTGATGACATGGTTGATGGTATATGTCATGTGATCAGATATCTCTCTATGGTCGCATGACCCTGTTCACTTCCTGTTGATATCTGTTCAATCATTTGACAGGTGGGTTTGTGGTCACATGACTACACCCACGTGACTTTGATCACATGGCAATGTTATATGCCATGTGACCAGATATCCCTCTGCTTTCTTTATGCCCTAGAAAAGATTGGGATGCAGGTGGTCACATGACTTTGAGCATGTGACCCATGATCATGTGGAGCTGTTCTATGTCACATGACTTGTTTTTTTTTGGGGGGGCACAATTTTCAGGCTGCTACATCCCTCTACTTCAGGGGTCTCAAACTGGCGGCCCTCCAGCTGTTGCAAAACTACAAGTCCCATGAGGCATTGCAAGGCTGACAGTTAAACGCATGACTCCCCACAGGCAGAGGCGTAATGGGACATGTAGTTTCGCAACAGCTGGAGGGCCACCAGTTTGAGACCCCTGCTCTACTTCCTCTCCCTCTACATAAGTTGGTATGCACATGGGTCTGGGCCACACACAGCAAGGAAAGCCGTCCACAGGGGTGTAGCACCAAAAGGTAAGCCGTATCTTTGTTCAACCATTCCTGCAACCACTATGCGACTTTTATTCCATTCAATTGCTTCTATTACAGGGGCACACTTTTCCCCTATGTATGCAGCAATACCAACTGGAGCACCAACAAAAGGTCTCCCCCTATGTGATAAGTGCAGCTTTTACACATTCAGGTGGGTCTGTGCGTTTGGTTTTCTTTTGTTTTTTTTCATATGCTAAATACTTAATAGTTTGCTATGCCCCCTCTCTTAGATATTTCATTGTAATTAGTCTCTGTGTATATGTAAAGATATATACTACATTGAATATTTACACATGTACTTTCTTGTTTTTAAATATACCAGCACCTACCCAGTATTTGTCCTGAGGAAGCTAATATTTTAGTGAAACGCGTGAACGAGCATGTTTTTGGAGGTATTACTGTTTCAGAAATTTTTCTTTTACCTTGATACAGTATTCCATGAATCTTTGTGCCGTAGGTCCAGTCCTCTATAACTGCATTACTGGGTAACTGGTAACCGTGTCCATACAGGGTGTTGTTTGTATGTTGTTTATATGTTTTTTTAACTATGTTGTAATAAAATTTATACTTTTTTACTGATTATTTCTCTCGTTATGTACCCACAAAGTCCGTTAATTTTTTGACTTGGTCAACCCTTGAATATATTTTATATTTCATGTGACAACACTGAACAAATTACACTTTGCTACAATGTAAATTAGTGAGTGTACAGCTTGTATAACAGTGTAAATTTGCTGTCCCCTCAAAATAACTCAACACACAGCCATTAATATCTAAACCGCTGGCAACAAAAGTGAGCGCACCCCTAAGTGAAAATGTCCAAATTGTGCCCAAAGTGTCAATATTTTGTGTGGCCACCATTATTTTCCAGCACTGCCTTAACTGTCCTGGACTTGGAGTTCACCAGAGTTTCACAGGTTGCCACTGGAGTCCTCATCCACTCCTCCATGATAACATCACAGAGCTGGTGGAAGTTAGAGACCTTGCGTTCCTCCACCATCCATTTGAGGATGCCCCACAGATGCTCAATAGGGTTTAGGTCTGGAGACATGCCTGGCCAGTCCAACACCTTTACCCTCAGGTTCGTTAGCAAGGCAGTCTTGGAGGTGTGTTTGGGGTCGTTATCATGTTGGAATACTGCCCTGCAGCCCAGTCTCTGAAAGGAGGGGATCATGCTCTGCTTCAGTATGTCACAGTACATGTTGGCATTCATGGTTCCCTCAAAGAACTGTAGCTCCCCAGTGTCGGCAGCACTCATGCAACCCCAGACCATGACATTCCCACCACCATGCTTGACTGTAGGCAAGACACACTTGTCTTTGTACTCCTCACCTGGTTGCTGCCACACACGCTTGACACCATCTGAACCAAATAAGTTTATCTTGGTCTCATCGGACCACAGGACATGGTTCCAGTAATCCATGTCCTTAGTCTGCTTGTCTTCTGTAAACTGTTTGCGGGATTTCTTGTGCATCATCTTTAGAAGAGGCTTTCTTCTGGGATGACAGCCATGCAGACCAATTTGATGCAGTGTGTGGCATATGGTCTAAGCACTGACAGGCTGACTGCCACCCCACTCCTGCAATCTCTGCAGCAATGCTCACAGTGCTCATACATCTATTTCCCAAAGACAACCTCTGGATATGAGGCTGAGCATGTGCACTCAACATCTTTGGTCTACCATGGTGAAGCCTGTTCTGAGTGGAACCTGTCCTGTTAAACCGCTGTATGGTCTTGGCCACCATGCTGCAGCTCAGTTTCAGGGTCTTGGCAATCTTCTCATAGCCTAGGCCAACTTTATGTAGAGCAAAAATTATTTTTTTCAGATTTTCAGAGAGTTCTTTGCCATGAGGTGCCATGTTAAACTTCCAGTGACCAGTATGAGAGAGTGAAAGTGAAAACACCAAATTTAACATACCTGCTCCCCTTTCACACCTGAAACGAGTCACATGACACTGGGGAGGGAAAATGGCTGATTGGGCCCAATTTGGACATTGTCACTTAGGGGTGTACTCACTTATGTTGCCAGCGGTTTAGACATTAATGGCTGTGTGTTGAGTTATTTTGAGGGGACAGCAAATTTACACTGTTGTACAAGCTGTACACTCACTACTTTACATTGTAGCAAAGTGTAATTTCTTCAGTTTGTCGCATGAAAAGATATAATAAAATATTTACAAAAATGTGAGGGGTGTACTCACTTTTGTGAGATACTGTAAATATAGAAACCTAAGCGCTGTACTTCTATTTACAGAATATATAATTGGATTACTAATTTCCTGACTACCTATCACATTTTTAGAAAATGTAGAAAGGCTTTTAGAATTTGTAAAAAGAAAATTAAAACAAATTTTTTACACAAAGTTGTCAGTTTAATAGGATATTTTTCACACAGCATAGGCATATTTAGAATTACATCCCAAAACACTTCTGCTACTCCTCCTGCGGCAATACCACATGTGTGAGACTTTTTCACAGTTTGGACTGATTATGTACCAATTGTATCAAAACCAATGTAGTATAATGGTTGCTCAAGGATTATAGCTCAGTGTAGCGTCGCCTATAGCATTCCCGTTTCCTATAAGGCAAACAAAGCCTAGCCTATTGGTACTTGGCTGCCTCCAAGATCGCCATGTTCACTGGCCAGGGTGTACAAGAGGCTGAAGAAAGGGGGCACAAAAGAGTTTCTCTGTTTCTAGGAGTGCAGTTCTTCACAGGGGATTGTTGGGACTGGGGTCTCGCAGGAACACAGTCAGGAACACAGTCAGTCGGATGTGCAGATGGGTTAGTTCAGGCAACAGGCAAAGACAGGGTCAGCAAACAAACAAAGGATCAGTCCAGGCAGTAGGCAGAAAAATTATTAAAAAACAGTCCAGGGTCAGTGCAGGCGGCAGGTAGAGGCAACACTGCACTGGTGTGGTAGTGATCAGGAATATTGTTGCTGGCTTGAACTGGTCTGGTGACACTGGGATGTTTGTAGCAGCAATCAGGAGCACTGTTGTTTACTTACACTGGTCTGGTGACACATGGAGCACAATCTGGGACACCGTTGCTGGCTTACACTGGTCTGGTGACACTGGGATTGGTGTGGCGGTGTTTAGGAAAACTGTGGCTGGCTGCACTGTCATGGTGTGATGGCAATCAGGAACACTGATTCTACCTACACTGGATTGGCGACACTGTGACTGGTGCAGTGATGATCAGAAACACATTGGGGTTGATTTACTAAAGGCAAATAGACCGTGCACTTTGCAAAGTGCAATTGTCCTCTGCAAGTGCAGTTGCTCCAGAGCTTAGTAAATGAGGTAAAGCTTCACTTTGCAAAGAATACCCAATCGCGTGCAAGGAAAATAAAAAAAAAAAAACAGCTTTTTTGCTGGCACGTGCTTAGATGATTAAAGTCAGCAGAGCTTCTGCTCATTTAATAAGCTCTGGCGCAGCTGCTCTTAGAGAGTGCAACTGCACGTTGCAAAGTACACAGTCTATTTGCCTTTAGTAAATGAACCCCTGTGACTGGCTGCACTATTAGGGCTTGTCCACATGTATGGTTGATGGGGGTAAAACCTTGCAGTTGAGCCGTTGTTTTACTGTCCTTCAACTACAACCCTCTTTTAGCTCCAGAGGCTGTGGAAGGGGTGTACACATGCCACATCTGCCTTGCTTTGCTTCGCAGCTGTGGCAGCAATTATACTCCCAGTATCCCTGCCGATCACGACCAATTCAAGAGAATAGGGGTTGCTTGTGCGGGGTTCAAGGTTTTAAAGCAGGTGATGAGGAGGTGATACAACACCTCCTCACTGCCTGTCAAATGCTCTCTGAAGAGCGATACAAACACATATGACTGTTCAGAGGGTATAGGACTTGTGAACGAGTACCTATGATGACTTATAATGCCACTCTGACTAGTTTGGAGATGATTAGGGACACTTACTGGTGTGGCTGTGATCAGGGGCATTGTGATTGGTGTGGCAGTGATCAGGAAAACTGACTGGTGTGGGGGTGATTAGGAACGCCATAACAGGTGCAGCAGTGATTAGGGACACTGCAGTTAGTGGCAGCACTGGTCTGGTGACATTATACTGCTGTGATGATCATCAGAGACAATGGTTGGTGGTACTGACATAAAGTAATATCAGAGCAGCCAGGCTTTGTACATGATCACCGCCACAGCAGTACAATGTCACCATAGTGACAATGCACTTGCTCTGGTCACAGTCTGGTAAAAAAATAAAAATAAAAAATGAATATATATATATATTCTCAATGGGGTTTATTTACTAAAGCTGGAAAGTGCAAAATCAGGCTCACTTCTGCATACAAACCAATGAGCTTCTAACCTCGGCTTTTTCAATTAAGCTTGGGTAATAAAACCTGGAAGCTCATTGGTTTCTATACAGAAGTGAGCCTGATTTTGCAGTTTCTAATTTTAGTAAATAAACCCCATTGTGTACTTAAAAGTGGGGTATGCCTGTATATATATATATATATATATATATATATTTTTTTTTTTTTTTTTTCTACCAGACTGTGACCAGAGCACATTTGACATACTGTCACCACAGCAGTGCAATATCACCATATTGACCACGTGCTGCTCTGGGGGGAGGGGTAATCTTTTTTTTTTTTACACTGTGATTGCTTATACAGCCACGATGACTGTATAAACAACCACTTTTTTAATGTTCTGTTGCATTCATGTAGTTATTACATGCTACTGTGATCCCAGTGATTGGTCACAGAGATTATATGGTACAGGGCCAATTTCTGTACCATGTGATCACTATGGCCAATCACAGCAATCACAGTAGTAAACAATGGCTTTATGAATGACAGCCTTTGTTTACCACCAGTACTTTGATCACTGTGATTGGTCACAGCAATCACATGGTACAGGGCCAATTACAGTGGCCCTGTACCCCGATCTGTGCCCAGAGGCTACAGCGATTGGCCAGGCAAAGATTACATCACTCCTGCGCATGTGCGGGAGTTCAGTCAGCTTGGCGTCACCTAATTTGTATAATGAGCTGCACGTGCACAGCTCACTGTACTGGGTCCAGCAGGCAGGTAATAAACTTTAATGTAGAAAAGACATAGCATGTCTCTTCTGCAATAAAATGTTTGTTAACCCAAATTAAAAAAAAGAAAATACAGATCCTGGTCCTTTAAAGCAGATTAAACAGCACAGTGCTTGTGCTGTGTAATCTTCCCCCCTCTAAACTGTAAAAAAACCTCCCTGAACCTGGCAATTCCTGTATGCTTTCCCTAAACTGACAACGATAAGCAGGGCTACTCAGCCCTGATCACCGTGGTCAAAGTGCGTCCCTCTGTCATACGCTGCCCTGCTCTCCTCTCTCCCCCCTCATCCCCTCCCTCCTGCCTGTCAGCACCCTCTCTGTCTCTGTCCCTGCTCCGCCCTGCCCCCCGCTGCTATTATTGAAAATTAAAAACCTAAAATTGTCACTGCCAGTCTCTCTATCCGAGGGACCCTCCCATATGACAAAAATGTCGTCTATATATCTATGCCAAGCTTGGATATAGTTGGTGTAGTGAGTGAGGTTCCCATCAGAGAGGAGGGCTTGCTCCCACTCCCCCAGGTACAGGTTCGCGTACGACGGGGCACAACATGTCCCCATCGCCACTCCCTGCACCTGGAGGTAGTGGGAGCCGAGAAAGGTGAAAACGTTATGGGTGAGGATGTACTCGAGCAGCTCGATGATGAATTCATTGTAGCTGGGATCGGAGTGCCTATCGCTTTGGAGTATGTGTCTAATTGCTGCCAGACCCAACACATGTGGGATAGAGCTATATAGTGTCTCCACGTCAATGGTGACAAGGAGGGCTTTCTCTGAGATAGACAGATGGTTCAAAATTTGTAAGAAATGGCCAGTGTCCTTTACATAGGATGCTAGAGATACCACAAACGGTCTAAGATGTTCATCAATGAGTTTACTGGCATTCTCGCTTATTGAACCTACACCGGAAATAATAGGTCTGCCGGGCGGGTCTTTGAGATTCTTGTGCACTTTGGGGAGTGCGTAAAACGTAGGGGTCTTGGGGAAATTGTTTCTCACAAAAGTCCAGGTAGTCTTGCTAATGGTCTGGTTCAGGAAAGCAGAGTCAACCAGCGCGTAAAATTCCTTGTTATACTTCTCAACAATGGAGACTGGCATACGGCGGTACCAGTCTGCATTGTTGAGAATTTTCTTACACATCATGATGTACTGATCATTGTCTAACACCAGAACATTTCCACCCTTGTCCGAGGGCTTAATGGTGATGGTGTCGTTAGCCTTTAGGGAGTGTAATGCTTCTAATTCTTTTGGGTAGAGGTTAGAGGGTTCCTGTTGTTTTATTCTAAGCTTATCTAGGTCGTTATTGACCAGTTTAAGAAAGATTGCTGCGTTAGGACATGTGCTAGGTGGTGGGCAAAGGTCCGATTTTTTCTTTAGTTTGGAAGCCTCTGGATGTGGGTGGACATGTGAGTCGTCTATTTGTTGAAGGATACGTGAGAGGTCAATCTGGTCAATGAGATCAGATGTGTCGCTCTCCTCCAATAGCGCAACAAGCTGGTCCAGGGCTCGATTTTCTTGTGGAGTTAAAGTAGTTTTCGCGTCCTGTTTTTGGTATAATTTCCTGAGGATTAGTTTGCGAATAAAGAGTTGGAGATCTTTATAGAGTTCGAATTTGTCCAGTCTATGGTCTGGACAGAAGTTCAATCCCTTTCTCAAGATAGCAATTTCATGAATGGTGAGAGGGTGAGAAGATAAATTGATAATGCTTAGATCAGTATCCAGGGGTATGTCCGTGTTCGAAAGGGTATCTATAGTGTCAGTTGTGTGTAGGTGTTCAGATTCGGTGGGGGTGGCTTGAGACCAGCCAGTACTAAATCTAAAAAAGAAGAGTCGTTGCGATTAGGTTCATGTGTGTTGGTGGTGTTTTGAGATGGAAGGGATGGGTGTGCCTATGTAGAGTGATTGGGCATGGGTTCTTTATTGGTGCTGTCAGAATGTGCAGGGGGAGGGGGATTGGACTTTTTTTCTGCACTCGATTTTTTAGACTTTTGATCTGGAGTGGGATCGCCAGAAAGTTGGCGTTTGGTGCCAAGGGAGGGTTTAGCTTTAGGAATGATAAGTGGGGGGATGTGTGATGAGACTTTATTGGAGGGGGGATTTTGAGGTGTATGAGAATTCCTGGTTATCCTGTTGTTTTGATTCCATTTGTAGGCCTTACCGGCCTCAAATGCATTTTTATCCCTATGAAACTTGGAATTTTTCTTGATTAGGATATTTTTGTTAAAAGATTCAAGATGGATTTTGAGTTTGTTCTCTTTAGTAGAGACTGAGGGATGTGCCTGGAATTTTTTAAGTTGTTCACAGATTTTGGTAATTTCAGCGTCTAGTATTGAGGATCTTTTGGTATATTCATCTATGAGTATCTGCATAAGACTACGTGAGCATATCTGTAGGGCATTCTCCCATGTAGATTTAAAAGTTGCGTCCAGATCCTCCAAAGTAGGGAAGATCTGGATGCGGAGACCCAACGGGTTCATGTTACTCTTTATATAATCTTGAAATGACCTGACGTGCCAGAAAAATTAAGATTTTTTCTCCAAGTTTTTGACAAGTTTGAAAAACAAGGAAGAAATTTCCGCTTCGGTTCGGTCATTGTCACCAAATTTATCTAGATATTGTTGCATCAAGGTTTCCCAATCTTGGCCCAAAAATATATTCTCAAAATGAGAAGTTTCTGTTTCAGGGGTCATTTTGTAAAAGGAAAAATTCGTGTTTAGGAGTGATAAAGAAAAGAGAAATGGGGAGGAGTAAAAAGGGAAATAGGAGATTAAAGCCTAGGGAGGTAGGGGGCAAAAAATGAGACAGTAAAAAAAAAAAGAGGGGGAGAGAAATAAACTCCCCTAGGGATGTAATTGGTATAGTATAAACTTTATATAATAACCTAAAAATGGGTTGGTCGAATGGGGAATGGTATTTACTACCAAAACTACATATAGCAAAGAAGGGGTGACCAACCAGTTTTAGGCAAAAGAGCTGTGCCACGTCCAATAGTCTATAGACATAAAACAAAAGGGTTCCCCTAGGTGGACTTTCCTGGCACTTGCAAGAGTAAAGAATAATAAAGTATGTAGAAGGTAAAGGACATTTGTAAAAAGGTTTAAATTTTATTCATAATCACAGGTACATTGAGATAAAAACAAGCAATAACTGTATGGACTAACATAGTGTGAACTACATAATAGCCATCATAAGCAATTAGGACAAAACGAATGTGATGAAAAAAGCTCTTCTCAAGCCCAACGCGTTTCGGGGTACTTAATATTTGTACAATCCTTCTTCAGGGGCATAGTCAGAGAGAGATGTTCATCTAGGCTAATTAAAAGAAAAGTGAAAGAGACAGAGAAAATAAGATAATGGGAAAATCTCAAAATAGTATGCAAAGAGAGGGTGTCGGGGTGGTGAATACATCACCTACCTGAGAATGTTTACTTATTTGCTTGTGAAAACTTATTTTCTAAAAACAGGAAGAACCATGGAGGAAGGGCATGGTGTGGCAAGAAATTTAGTACATATTGTAGCTGGTGTAAACCAGAGTATGTTAAATAATGATGGATGCAGGTTGGTAGGCTGCAGTCACCATGGGGGGAGTTTTTAGGCAACACTCCCGTCCCGCCCGACCAGTGCGCGTACAAACCAGAGCGGCGTGCTGAGGTCACAGGAAGGCGTCCCTAGAAAATAAAAAATGTAGACAGGACCTTAGGATGGGGTCCAAAATGGGTAGATAAAGAGTGGTAACTGAGTGTCTGGATTAGTGGTATAGACAAAATGAGATATATAATAGAGAAAAAGAAAATGATATCTATGTATTGTATGTTTTTATGCGTTTTATAAGATGCATCAGAGGTAGGTCGCATCAAAAAAGAGTCGCATCCAGTAAAGCGACAGCGGGAAAATCCCGCTAATCTCATACCCTAGTAGTAGCATGCAGATGTATGTATGTATGACATTGGGTTTAAAAAGGAAAAGAAAATGAAAAATAGGAAACAATATATAATATATGATTGCATGCTCAGCAGGTGAATACGTTAAACCTGCGTGTTGCAAATGTCCATAATGCATGTACTATAGCAGGTAAAATGCAAGAATTAGAGACAATGTCATATTCTATGGAGTTTGGAAAAAATAAGTATATTGGAGCACAGCCTATGTGAAACTATTTGCAACAGTCTTGCAGGGACCAAAATAAGGACTAAATCAAAATAGGTGGTATATGGTTGGATAACTCAAAAAAGGAGTAAAAAGTATTTGTAAACAGAATATTAGAATGCAAAAAGATGAAGTGAAATGGATGAAAAGATCATACCTTGAAAGGTGTGTGATGACAGCCTCACAGCCAAGCGTCCAGAGAGTGTAGCGTCTTGGTATACAGTGAGTGAAGCTGGTTTAAATAACATAGCTGCCACAATCAGCTGGCATCAGGAATGAGGCACAGCTGTGTTGTGAGCAGCGTGGACTGGGACGCATAATGCTGACCCCCCGAGGCGAGCGTGCGCGGCGCCGCCCCAACCGCGTGTGCGCGAACTGCACGGCGTTTGGGGCAGCGTCACGCACACCTGCCCCACCGGCACGGAAGTGACACTCCGGCGAGAGCGCATGCTCGCCTGGAGTGTCAACATGGAGGCAGTGGGCGTGTGTGGAAAACGCCCAAGTACCTCACTAAACGCCGCCCAAGAGACTCCTGTGGCGGCTTACCGTGCCGGGCCGCCGCTCTAACCAGGCGCGCCCCATGGGGGGCGGGGAGAGTGTGCCATGGTAAATGGTACAAAAAAATAACAAAACTACATGTCAAAAAAAGAAAAGGATAACTGCTGGCCACTCACAAAAGTGACTACTCGAGTGTATTCCTCCAAATATAAAAAGCAGGGGAAAGAGACAAAAAAGGGGACAAGAAGAAAGGGGAAACAGTGAATAGGAAACAACGAAAAAGAGTAAATGGATGACTTACATCCAAATGAGTAATGTATAGATTGCATAATATTGGGGCAAGGAAAGGGAGGGAGAGAGGGTTATGTGGGGAGAGAAAACTATACATAAGATTGGGAGTTAAAGATTGCTATGTGGAACAATACGCATGATACATTGTTATACAGTTAAGGCAGCAAAAAACAACAACGGCCAAGCGATTTCAATGCATATGAAAGGTATGCATATACAATTATATGTGACAAATACAAACCACATAATGACAAAAGGTAAGTAGCAGACATGAATACATCCTATACGTAACCACTATTATAGATGCCAGATGTGAATGCAACATTGCTAATAAGAGCACAGAGAACAAAGAATGTAACAAAATATACTGAGTGATAATAATTATAGCAAAGGGAAATAACCAAGCTGGCTGTGTGTCCAAATACATGGTTCCAAAGGGGGTACCAAACTAAAAGTAATATATAGGGGGGGGTGGCAAGTATAAGATATAACAGAATGATAGGGAAGGGAAAAAAAAGGGTAAGGAGGGGGGGGGGAGGGGAAGGAGAAGGGGGGAGAGGGGGAGGGGGGGAGGAGGAAGCATGTATAGGACACACATACAGCTAGGTGTACAAAAAGTCAGAAGCAGCCAAAAGTCACAACCAAACACTACAATAATGAAAAAACAGAGATACCCTTTTGGAATGGCCGTGACCCTATTTTTCCATACCTCCGGAATTGAAGCCTTGTAGGAAGGGCTTGAAACAAACCGCTTCATTAAGGCCTGGAGGTGTGGTGGCCTTAAGTAAATGGATCCATTTGAGTTCTCTCTGGAGTAAAATTTTATTCCAGTCGCCGCCTCTGGGGCTAGGGTGTATGCGGTCCAAAATTAAAAATTTAATGGAGGGAAATTTTCCTCCATGAACCAAGGAAACATGTCGGCCAAGGGGTAGGTCGGGATCAGCTGTTTTCATAGATAGAATATGTCTATAAGCTCGTCGCCAAAATTCAAGTTTGGTCTTTCCTATATAGAAACACCCGCAGTTGCACTGGAGTAGGTAGACCACTCCAGTGGTCCTGCAGTTGGCGAAATGTTTCGGGAAGAAGAGTTTCCCGTTAGGGAGAGTAGGGTTTTTTTGGGTGAGCATGTAGCCACAGTAGTGGCATGAGCCACAGGCAAAAGTGCCCTTGTATTTACAATGGACTGTCGATGGTTTAAACTCACTTTTGGTGATTTGGTCACCAATGGAGGTAGCTCTTTTAAAAGTAAAATTGGGTTTTTCCGGGACCAAATGGCCCAGGTTGGGATCCAAGGCCAGTAGGTGCCAATATTTCTCGATTATTCTCTTAGTTTGGCGATGTTGCTGATGATATGTCGTAATGATGCTGAGTGGGTAGGCGTCTTTTAGTTTGGTACCCCCTTTGGAACCATGTATTTGGACACACAGCCAGCTTGGTTATTTCCCTTTGCTATAATTATTATCACTCAGTATATTTTGTTACATTCTTTGTTCTCTGTGCTCTTATTAGCAATGTTGCATTCACATCTGGCATCTATAATAGTGGTTACGTATAGGATGTATTCATGTCTGCTACTTACCTTTTGTCATTATGTGGTTTGTATTTGTCACATATAATTGTATATGCATACCTTTCATATGCATTGAAATCGCTTGGCCGTTGTTGTTTTTTGCTGCCTTAACTGTATAACAATGTATCATGCGTATTGTTCCACATAGCAATCTTTAACTCCCAATCTTATGTATAGTTTTCTCTCCCCACATAACCCTCTCTCCCTCCCTTTCCTTGCCCCAATATTATGCAATCTATACATTACTCATTTGGATGTAAGTCATCCATTTACTCTTTTTCGTTGTTTCCTATTCACTGTTTCCCCTTTCTTCTTGTCCCCTTTTTTGTCACTTTCTCCTGCTTTTTATATTTGGAGGAATACACTCGAGTAGTCACTTTTGTGAGTGGCCAGCAGTTATCCTTTTCTTTTTTTGACATGTAGTTTTGTTATTTTTTTGTACCATTTACCATGGCACACTCTCCCCGCCCCCCATGGGGCGCGCCTGGTTAGAGCGGCGGCCCGGCACGGTAAGCCGCCACAGGAGTCTCTTGGGCGGCGTTTAGTGAGGTACTTGGGCGTTTTCCACACACGCCCACTGCCTCCATGTTGACACCCCAGGCGAGCATGCGCTCTCGCCGGAGTGTCACTTCCGTGCCGGTGGGGCGGGTGTGCGTGACGCTGCCCCAAATGCCGTGTAGTTCGCGCACGCGCGGTTGGGGCGGCGCCGCGCACGCTCGCCTCGGGGGGTCAGCATTATGCGTCCCAGTCCACGCTGCTCACAACACAGCTGTGCCTCATTCCTGACGCCAGCTGATTGTGGCAGCTATGTTATTTAAACCAGCCTCACTCACTGTATACCAAGACGCTACACTCTCTGGACGCTTGGCTGTGAGGCTGTCATCACACACCTTTCAAGGTATGATCTTTTCATCCATTTCACTTCATCTTTTTGCATTCTAATATTCTGTTTACAAATACTTTTTACTCCTTTTTTGAGTTATCCAACCATATACCACCTATTTTGATTTAGTCCTTATTTTGGTCCCTGCAAGACTGTTGCAAATAGTTTCACATAGGCTGTGCTCCAATATACTTATTTTTTCCAAACTCCATAGAATATGACATTGTCTCTAATTCTTGCATTTTACCTGCTATAGTACATGCATTATGGACATTTGCAACACGCAGGTTTAACGTATTCACCTGCTGAGCATGCAATCATATATTATATATTGTTTCCTATTTTTCATTTTCTTTTCCTTTTTAAACCCAATGTCATACATACATACATCTGCATGCTACTACTAGGGTATGAGATTAGCGGGATTTTCCCGCTGTCGCTTTACTGGATGCGACTCTTTTTTGATGCGACCTACCTCTGATGCATCTTATAAAACGCATAAAAACATACAATACATAGATATCATTTTCTTTTTCTCTATTATATATCTCATTTTGTCTATACCACTAATCCAGACACTCAGTTACCACTCTTTATCTACCCATTTTGGACCCCATCCTAAGGTCCTGTCTACATTTTTTATTTTCTAGGGACGCCTTCCTGTGACCTCAGCACGCCGCTCTGGTTTGTACGCGCACTGGTCGGGCGGGACGGGAGTGTTGCCTAAAAACTCCCCCCATGGTGACTGCAGCCTACCAACCTGCATCCATCATTATTTAACATACTCTGGTTTACACCAGCTACAATATGTACTAAATTTCTTGCCACACCATGCCCTTCCTCCATGGTTCTTCCTGTTTTTAGAAAATAAGTTTTCACAAGCAAATAAGTAAACATTCTCAGGTAGGTGATGTATTCACCACCCCGACACCCTCTCTTTGCATACTATTTTGAGATTTTCCCATTATCTTATTTTCTCTGTCTCTTTCACTTTTCTTTTAATTAGCCTAGATGAACATCTCTCTCTGACTATGCCCCTGAAGAAGGATTGTACAAATATTAAGTACCCCGAAACGCGTTGGGCTTGAGAAGAGCTTTTTTCATCACATTCGTTTTGTCCTAATTGCTTATGATGGCTATTATGTAGTTCACACTATGTTAGTCCATACAGTTATTGCTTGTTTTTATCTCAATGTACCTGTGATTATGAATAAAATTTAAACCTTTTTACAAATGTCCTTTACCTTCTACATACTTTATTATTCTTTACTCTTGCAAGTGCCAGGAAAGTCCACCTAGGGGAACCCTTTTGTTTTAAATCTAAGGGGTAGACCTGAAATGAGTGGCAGCTCTGCTGATTTTATCATCCAATCATGTGCAAGCTAAAATGCTGTTTTTTATTTTCCTTGCATGTCATCCTCCGATCTACAGCAACTTTACTTCCAAGTGCACTTTCAATGCACTTTCAAGTACACTTGCAGTGCAAAGTGGATTTTCCTTTAGTAAATAACCTCCTATGGGTGTGAATAAGGTTCAGAAGGGCAGTATTTATTAATTGCTTGCTGACCGCCGGCTGTCAATTGACGGCCAGGCGGCGCAGCTCTTGTTGCGGGCGTCCTCTCTTTCACGGCCCACCAGGGGGCACGCGTGCGCCGCCGACTGCGCGCGCCTGCTGCATCACTGGGCACACGGTGCGCGTGCCCGGCGGCCGCGATGTCCGCCGGGCAACCGCGATTGCCGGTAACACAGCAGGACCGTGGATCTGTGTGTGTAAACACACAGATCCAAGGTCCAATCAGAGGAGAGGAGACTGATGGTATGTTCCCAGTACAGAGGAACACCGATCAGTCTCCTCCCCTAGTGAGTCCCCTCCCCCTACAGATAGAAACACTCCCTAGCAAACACAGTTAACCCCTCGATCACCACCTAGTGTTAACCCCTTCCCTGCCAGTCACATTTATACAGTAATCAGTGCATTTTTATAGCACGGATCGCTGTATAAATGTGAATGGTCCCAAAAATGTGTCAAACGTGTCCGATATGTCTGCCGCAATATCGCAGTCACGATAAAAATCGCTGATCGCCGCCATTGCTAGTAAAAAAAAAAAATAATAAAAATGTTATAAATCTATCCCCTATTTTGTAGACGCTATAACTTTTGCGCAAACCAATCAATATACGCTTATTGCGATTTTTTTTTTTTACCAAAAATATGTAGAAGAATACATATCGGCCTAAACTGAGGAAAAAAATTGTTTTAAAGAAAAAAAAATTGGATATTTATTATCGCAAAAAGTAAAAAATATTGTGTTTTTTGTCAAACTTGTCACTCTTCTTTTGTTTATAGCGCAAAAAATAAAAACCGCAGAGGTGATCAAATACCACCAAAAGAAAGCTCTATTTGTGGGGAAAAAATAATAACAATTTTATCTGGGTACAGTGTTGTATGACCACGCAATTGTCATTCAAAATGTGACAGCGCTGAAAGCTGAAAAATGGCGTGGGCAGGAAGGGGGTGAAAATGCACTGTATTGGGGTGGTTAATATGATGCTAAGATAAACATTGGTAGCAGGAGGGAAGCTCAGAACTAACCTTGGATTGTAATATTCTACCAAAAGAGTAGTAGTGTTTCTGAACTCTATGCAGTCTTGGAACAGACTTGTAGCGGAGGCACTGAGTCAGTGAACAATAAGTTGGACCTAGGACAAACATGGATCTATACTCGGACAAGTGAGAAAAAAAATGAAATAACCAAAAAAAAAAAAAAAAGGAGCAGACTTAATTTTTCTGTTTGTAAGATCACATTTATAAAGTTGTGGCTGACCCACCCCCACCAAAGTGTTCCGCCTACCCCAACTAAGTCGGGGCTAAGCGTTTAAGTGTTTTTCAAATAGTGGTAACAGATGGATACCACCAGCTTCCTCCCATCTCATGTAAATCAAATGTCATTCCCCCAACTTTAGCTACCAATAATCTCTCCATTAGTAAAATGTAAGTGCACTGTTGTAAAGCCCAACTTCAGTCAAAACTTTTCATTTTGAATAGAACAAGGAGAGGACCTTGCTTATGCATGATGATATCAGAGAACACCAGAGCACTGAGCACAGAGCAAGGACATACACACTGATAATGCCTTGGGTAGGCCAAGCAGTAAGAACTCGAATCTGTGTGTACCTGAGGTCTGTACTTCAAGAATTTGATAAGGTGGGTGGGTGGAAAGGGGAATACAGAATTTCTGTTAAAAGTACACATACTCTTGAAACATTTTATAACTACATTCGGCAATCCACTGCAATAAGGGAAACTGTACCCCCCCCCCCCCCCTCCCATTTCAGATGGTATAGTTACCCAACACCACAAATATATTAAATAGTCTGCATTAATATTCATGTTTATAATAATTACATTTCTCAAATCTATAAAAACATCAGCCATAATTTGATCAATAAACTAGGATTGAAGTCAGTAGTGTATACGCCCCATAATTGATTAAAAAGTTACACCTAAAATGCTAGAGGATGCAATATTACCCAGATTAGATTGATGCAAATACAGCAGTTATCTCCTCTTGTCCTGTCATATGATTATATATATTTATATCTCTTCTGTATACATTTGATGATTGATCCAATAGATATGCATGTGTTTAGTCTTGTCCTCGTTGTTGCACTTACTTTGCATAATAAGTTCCCTACCCATCCCTAGTACATAACAAAGTTATAACAATTTTCTACTATGGCAGCATTTGTTCTGTATGTAAAAATCAATTCCCACTGAAACATGATTACATTAGTTACAGTTATGTACTGGCAAAGCCAGCTCCATGTTATCCACTGCCACTGCGCTGATCCATTTTCTCCAGGGTTTACATGTATAGCCTAAGGCACACCTGTGCAATAATCATGCTGTCTAATCAGCATCTTGATATGCCACACCTGTGAGGTGGATGGATTATCTCAGCAAAGGAGAAGTGATCACTAACACAGATTTAGAAGATTTGTGAACAATAGTTGAGAGAAATAGGCCTTTTGTGTACATAGAAAAAGTCGTAGATCTTTAAGTTCAGCTCATGATAAATAGGAGCAAACACAAAAGGGTTGCATCTATAATTTTGCTCAGTGTATGTGTGTGTAGATAGATAGATAGATAGATAGATAGATATTATATAGATATATTATATAAATATAGTGCCTTGAAAAAAGTATTCATAACCCTTGAAATTTTCCATATTTTGTCATGTTACAACCAAAATCAACCAAAAACGGAAATTTATTTTATTGGTATTTTATGGGATAGACCAACACAAAGCAGCACATAGTTGTGAAGTGGAAGGAAAATGATAAATGGTTTTCCAAACTTTTTACAAATAAATATGTGAAACGTGTGGTGTGCATTGGTAAGTGTGGTCAATACTTTGTAAAACCACCTTTTGCTGCAATTACAGTCTTTTTGGGGGTGTCTCTACCAGCTTTGCACATCTAGAGTGACATTTTTGCCCATTCTTCTTTGCAAAATAGCTCAAGCTCTGTCAGATTGGAAGGAGAGCATCTGTGAACAGCAATTTTCAAGTCTTGTCAAAGGTTCTCAATTAGATTTAGGACTGGACTTTGACTGGGCAATTCTAACATGTGAATATTCTTTGATCTAAATAATTCCATTGTAGCTCTGGCTGTATGTTTAGGGTCGTTGTCCTGCTGGAAGGTGGACCTCCGCCCAGTCTCAAGTCTTTTGCAGACTCTAACAGGTTTTCTTCTAAGATCGCCCTGTATTTGGCTCCATCCATCTTCCCATCATTTCTGACCAGATTCCCTGTCCCTGCTGAAGAAAAGCATCCCCACAAAACATGATGCTGCCACCACCATGTTTCACAGTGAGGATGCTGTGTTCAGGGTGATGTGCAGTGTTAGTTTTGCCCCTCACATTGCGTTTTGCTTTTAGGCCAAAAAGTTAAATTTTGGTCTCACCTGACCAGAGCACCTTCTTCCACATGTTTGCTGTGTCCCCACATGGCTTATCACAAACTGCACTTCTTGCAAACAGGACTTCTTATGGCTTTCTTTTTGCCATTCTTTCATAAAGGCCAGATTTGTGGAGTGAATGACTAATAGTTGTCCTGTGGACAGATTCTCCCACCTGGGCTGTGGATCTCGCTCCTCCAGAGTTACAATGGGCCTCTTGGTTGTTTCTCTGGTTAATGCTCTCCTTGCCCGGCCTGTCAGTTTAGTAGGACTGCCATGTCTTGGTAGGTTTGTAGTTGTGTCATACTCTTTCCATTTTCAGATGATGAATTGAACAGTGCTTCACGGGATATCCCAAGCTTCTTCAAAGCTTGGTTGGGATATTTTTTAATAACTTAACCCTGCTTTAAACTTTTCCATAACTTTGTCCCTGACCAGTCTGGTGTGTTCCTTGGCCTTCATGATGCTGTTTGTTCACTAAGGTTCTCTATCAAACCTCTGAGGGCTTCACAGAACAGCTGTATTTATACTGAGATTAAATTACACACAGGTGGACTCTATTTACTAATTAGGTGACTTATGAAGGCAATTGGTTATAATTGGAATATGAATACTTTTTCAAGGCACTGTATACACTTTATTGCCAAAAGTATTGGGATGCCTGCCTTTACACGCACATGAACTTTAATGGCATCCCAGTCTTAGTCCGTAGGGTTCAATGATGAGTTGGCCCACCCTTTGCAGTTATACCAGCTTCAACTCTTCTGGGACGGCTGTGCACAAGGTTTAGGAGTGTGTCTATGGGAGTGTTTGGCCATTCTTCCAGAAGCACATTTGTGAGGCCAGGCACTGATGTTGGACAAGAAGGCCTGGCTTGGGGTCTCCGCTCTAATTAATGCCAAAGGTGTTCTATCGGGTTGAGGTCAGGACTCTGTGCAGACCAGTCACGTTCCTCCACCCCAAACTCACTAGCAGGTTTTTATTGGCGTCCCTATTCCCATTGATATGGTGTTCCTTCCATTCATTGTACTTGTGGACACAGAGTAAGGGAAAATGAGAGCAATAAAAACCCTCACTATTTTCAGTTTATTTGAGTTCTCATTTGGAGAGATTCCCTTATTGCCCAACACAGTGGCTATGGCCATGGGCACGGGATGAAGGGAAAAACATCAATGACTGAAATCCTTTCAAGGAATTTCAATATTAAATTAAGTTCTGTAACTCTCCTACCACAACCAATGTTATATTAACCACTTGACGACTCCCGAATGCCATATTGAAAAGGCATTGGGATAACAATTATTAGTCCCTGTGGTGTTTTCCTTTTTAATGGCACCTGGACTGGCATGTTTTAGCAGATGTTGTTGCTGCATTTTGTGCTAACATGTCTTGTTTCGCTGGATCTAGCTTATAAACTTTATTGTCTATAAACCACATGGATTATTTTGCAACTTGTGATTTCTTCATTGGACAGTATTGCCCCATACACACGATCAGAAATTCCGCCAGCAAAAGTCGGATGTGAGCTTTTGGTCAAAAATTCCGACTGTGTGTATGCTCCATCGGACTTTTGCTGGCAGAATTCCAGCCAGCAAAAGATTGAGAGCAGGTTCTCTATTTTTCGGTTGGAAAAAGTTCCTATCCGAAAATGCAATCGTCTGTATGCAATTCGGATGCTCAAAAATGCACGCATGCTCGTAAACAATTTGACGCATGCTCGGAAGCATTGAACTTCATTTTGTTGTACGTCACCGCGTTCTTGATGGTCGAAAGTTCAGAGAACTTTTGTGTGACCGTGTGTATGCAAGCCAAGCTTGAGCGGAATTCCGACGGAAAAACCACCCAATATTTTTCTGACGGAACGCTGCATAAGTCCACATGACTATGTGCACTGAGCTTCTTTGGTGCCAGGATACAGCTATTACCAGCGCCTTAGATATTTAGCAACACAAATTGCTCACTTTATTTCCATGAAGACAACTTTTAGCCATACAAATTGTCTACTTTATTTCTATAAAGACGATCCAAATTGCCTTAGTTTAAGCTTGTCCACTAATCGTTGACCTGCAGTTATTAAACTTTTATTAGCTTGGCTATTTATAGTATGTGTTTATGCCATTATCTTCTGTTGTTTACTTCATATTCTACAATAAATTATATGCCTGTCATTTGTCAAAATGCAAGACCTCACTATGTTGCACTTGTGAAGCATGTTACATTGTGTGTGGATTGGTCCTGGAAGCTTACTTCAATCAGGACTGACCACTCACAAATTGTTACTTTTTGGCATTAGCAAGATGTCCAGTCTTGAGTATGGTGGAGAAGAAGAATAAAGCAAAACAGCTGTTGCAAACTTGCAAAGTGCAAGTTTAGTTTAAAGCGGGGGTCAGAAACCTGTAGATCACAATCTACCAATAGATCAAGGACAGGTGACTGGTAGATCGCAGTCTGGGCTTGCTGACCCACCATTCCCATATCAAACAGAGTGCAATGCAGAGGGACTACTTGTAAAGTTTGAGTTGTAGTAGGGAGCAAGAGCCACATAAGCCGATGCATCCTCTGTAGTGCTGACTCCTGTCCTATGCGGAGTAATACCAACTGCACTCCGCCTCTTATCCAGGCTTGCAGTCTCCAGAGTGGTTCCAGCAGCAGGAAAGAAAAGATCTTTAGGTCAGTGTGAAGCAATACACTGGGCATAATAGTATAGGACTGCTTTCACACTGAACCACGACTCAACCGCAGGATTTTAGCACCCCCCCCAACTTTAAGCGTGAACGAGCCCTAAGGGTGCCACTGCCAAATGCAACTAATGGCTCATTCACAAATGCAGTGAGCACTGCTGCTCCTCTGAAAAGTGATCCAGGTTTTTTTAACAAGTGGCCTCCTCACCACCTGATTTAAACCCATGATTGCCACGAAATGCACGCGATTGCAACACAGTAGTACGGCAATTAGAGGTTTGAATCAGGTGTAAGGAGGCAACACTGGGCGACACTGTGCATGGTGATCTTTGATTTCTCCCATGTTGTTCAGGTAGATCTCCACCTCTTTAAGGTTGCCTACCCCTGGTTTAAAGTGTATCTTTGGTCAATATTTAGAATAATTTATTCATTTCCGCATTGTATTAAGACTGTAAACTTACTTTATGAAAAATATCACACATTTACTTGAATTCTGTGACATGTACAGTATTCACTATGGCCTGTGAGTAGATACTGCTGTGTCACACATTTCACAGAGACTACCTTCTGAACTACAGAGGTGCAGAGAGGAGGAGTTTCAGGAGGCAAATTCAGTACAGAAATCACTGCTTTTAGGCAGCAAGGTACAATGGGATATGTAGCATACCTCCCATCGGTCCCAGATTGTGTGGGACTGTGCCTCATTTTGACCCTACTCCTGCTGTCCCATGTATAGTGACCCACAGAGGCTCTGCCCTTACACTATGCCCACAGCTCATTTATGCACTCATTTATGTGCCCTGTACACAGCTCATTTATATGCAAATCCCTCTAGGATTTGCATATGAATGAAACAATGCATGAATGAGGTGGCTACTAGATTCTTATATAAATGAGCTTTACTGCCTGGTGGGGAGGGTGGGAAGAGGGTCTGTACTGCAAGGTCATTTGTACTTGTGAGGAGAAGGTCTGTACTGATGAAGGGAGGGGGGGGATCTGTAGTGATGGGGAGTCTGTACTGGCAAAAAGAGGAGGCCTTTACTGGTGGGGAAGGAGGGGGCCCTGTACTGGGGGACTGAGAAGTGACTAGGAGGGGGATCTGTGCTGAGAGTGGTATAGGATTGTGGCGGAAAAACTGTGAGGGGAGGAGAGGGTAATTTTTGGTTGTACTCTGTACGCTGGCCTATGTGTCACGCTTTCCTGAGCCTTGTATGATAGACACTATGATGTATAAAAAGTAATTTATTGGACATGTACATTCATGACAAATAGCATAGCAGAAGCCAACCCCCCCCCCCCCCCCCATTTTAGGGATGCTTTCCTTCCGTCCACGTCACCTCAGAAAACCCTCCCCCCTTTCCTATCCCCCCAGTTTACCCCCCACTCCCTGTTCCCAGTACCCATCCCTCCCCTATAATCCCTCTTCGCTATAATCCCTGCTTCCCCTCGAATCTGTAAGGTCTGGTCTAGGTGGAATCTCTCTAAAACATGATAGCCTCGGCACAATGAAAACCATGTTTTGCAAGATGGCTAAACTGATTATACATATTCTGCTGATTGGTCTCCTTGCAATGCTCCTGCTGTGTCTGCTGAGTCCAGCCTGCTATGCAATAATGCTACACGTGTGTGTTTAAAGCAGCTGGTTGATAAACCAGGGTGATATAGTGAGAGACAATTCCTGGCATCATGTATCAAACTGAATGTAAACAGCGCATGAAAGTCAAAATATTACTGTCTGCAGGTCTATCCTCTCCATGCAAGGCTAAAGCAGAGAGTAGCAGGGTGGGAACCGAATAGTACAGGTGGGAACCAGGGGGTTAGGGATAGGGAAGAGGGTTTTATGGGGTGATGTAGATGGAAGGAGAGCATCCCGAAAATAGGGTGGTTGGCCTCTGTTTTGTTATTTATCATAAATGTAAATGTTCAATAAATTACTTTTTTGGTAGCCTTAGCAGGTGCTGTATCCTTTGTGGTGTTTTTTTTTTTGTGCATGATTTTGGAAGCACCTCCCCTCTGATTATGGGTATAGGCAGCAATTAAAATACCATTCCCAGGATTCTACTATTTGTGGGGGGGGGGGAGGGTTCTAAGAGCTGTTGTGTTGCCATACTATAAGTAGACTGTACTACACGTTGTAGCTAGTTATAGTGGTTGTAAACCCCATTTATGAAATCTGACCTGGGCACATAAATCTGTAGCGTTTACTTATCCCTCTCCAAAGCTCTGAGTGCCATGTCTTTCTGCTGCTCGGTTCCTCTGTTATCAGCATGATAACTTCTGACTAGGGATGGGCTTTATGTTCGGGTCGAACATGAGTTTGACTCGAACATTGGGGTTTGACAGCGAACAATTTGGGGTGTTCACGGCAAATTCGAAAGCCGCGGAACACCCTTTAAAAGTCTAGGGAAGAAATCAAAAGTGCTAATTTTAAAGGCTTATATGCATGGTATTGTCATAAAAAGTGTTTGGGGACCTGGGTCTTGCCCCAGGGGACATGTATCAATGCAAAAAAAGAAGTTTTAAAAACGGCCGTTTTTTTGGGAGCAGTGATTTTAATAATGCTTAAAGGGAAACAATAAAAGTGTAATATTCCTTTAAATTTCGTACCTGGGGGGTGTCTATAGTATGCCTGTAAAGGGGCGCATGTTTCCCGTGTTTAGAACAGTCTGACAGCAAAATGACATTTCTAAAGGAAAAAAAGTCATGTAAAACTACTATCGCTAGCGCCGGCTATAATGAATTGTCAGTCTGGCAATACACATAAAAGTTAATTGATATAAAAACAGCATGGAATTTCCCCACAGGTGAACCCCGAACCAAAATTAAAAAAAAAAAATTCCATACCAGGCCCTTATCCTAGCACACAACCTGGCAGGCCGCAGGAAAAGAGGGGGATGAGGGGGGTACCAGGCCACATGCCCTCAGCATTGGGAGGGTGCTTTGGGGTAACCCCCCAAAGCACCTTGCCCCCATGTTGAGGGGGAGAAGGGCCTCATCCCACAACCCTTGCCCGGTGGTTGTGGGGGTCTGCGGGTGGGGGGCTTATCGGAATCTGGAAGCCCCCTTTAACAAGGGGGCCCCCAGATCCCGGCCCCCCCTGTATGAATTGGTAAACGGGTACAAATGTACCCCTACCATTTCACAAAAAGTGTCAAAAAGGTTAAAAAACACAAGAGACGGTTTTTGACAAGTCCTTTATTCATTTCTTCTTCTTTCCACTTCTTCTTCCATCTTCTTTCTTCTGGTCTTTCTTCAGTGTTCTTCTTCCTCCATCTTCTTCTTCTCCATCTTCTGCTTCCTCCGCTCTTCTCGTCCGGCATCTTCCTCCGGCTTCTTCTACGCTCCGTCCACGAGATCCGCCTCAGTGGGAGGTGGATCGTTATTAAAACCACTGCTCCCGAAAAAACTTCCATTTTTAAAACTTCTTTTTGCATTGATACATGTCCCCTGGGGCAGGACCCAGGTCCCCAAACACTTTTTATGACAATAACTTGCATATAAGCCTTTAAAATGAGCACTTTTGATTATTCGTGTTCGTGTCCCATAGACTTTAACGGTGTTCGCGTGTTTGAACAATTTTTTTGCCTGTTCCCATGTTCTGGATGCAAACCGAACCTACTTCTGACAAGCTCTCCAACACAAGAGATAAAAGCAGCTTTGCAAGTTTATTCATTCCTCTGCCTATGTGGAGGGGGGGTGCCTTTCCTCCAATCAGCTCTCAAACAGTGTATTCCCAGACACCCCCCCACTGCTGAATGAGGAAGAAATATTTTGTAACACGATGTTCACTTTTTAAAGAATGTGGAAAGGGAAATACAGCAGATATACATGTAAAACTTATGTAGGGAGATTTGTTTCATCTCTGTATATCATCTGAGGCTGTTCACTTCACTGGGTATAGGCGAGGGTTTACAACCACTTTAATTTAAATCATTTTATCAATTGACAATACCTTATTGGATGTGTTTCTGACCTTATTATGATACATTTTCCAGATTTGTATCAAAGCTGTTGCAGGAACGCCTATAAACTATACCCATTTTTTGCTTGTCCCACTATTTTAAAGCTGAACTCAAGCCTTATCTTCAGTCTTGCAGAGTTGTACGGGCTTCTTTCCTGTACTGAAAATCGTTAGTTGATTTAAATTCTTATGCCCCGTACACACGGTCGGACTTTGTTCGGACATTCCGACAACAAAATCCTAGAATTTTTTCAGACGGATGTTGGCTCAAACTTGTTTTGCCTACACACGGTCGCACAAAGTTGTCGGAATTTCCGATCGACAACCACGCGGTCACGTACACCACGTACGACGAGACTAGAAAAGGCCGGTTCAGAACCAAGCGCGGCACCCTTTGGGCTCCTTTTGCTAATCTCGTGTTAGTAAAAGTTTGGTGAGAGACGATTCGCGCTTTTTCAGACTCGTGGCTTTCAGATCGTTTTCTGCCGTTCAGTTTGTGCTTGTGGGTTTGTATCTGCTCTTCAGTGCGTGCAAGCAAGTTCCGCGTGACTTTAAGTAGTCATTGTATTCTTGTTCGTTACTGGTTTTCAGGTCGCTCTTCACAGGCTTTGCTGTTCTTCAGTGCGTTCTGTTACTTCTTTCTGAGCAGCCGACCGTTTTCTAGCCATGTTTCGTATGCGTACTCCTCGTAGAGTTCGTGCTGTGCGGGGGCTTGGTGTTGGGGTCCTGATCTTGACACAAGTCCAGTCCATGAACAGGGTGAGGAGGAGTTCATGGACCAAGAATTGGTTGCTTCAGCGTGACCAGTTCTGTCATATGCCTTTGCTCCGTGAGATCCGTGAGAATAATCCTGATGATTTCAGGAACTTTCTCAGGATGACGGACCCCGTGTTTCACCATTTGTTGGCTTCGCTGACCCCCTATATTAGCAGGCAGGATACCTGCATGAGGCAAGCCATCACTCCGGAGCAGAGGTTGGTCGCTACCTTGCGGTATTTGGCCACAGGGAGAAGCCTGCAGGAACTCAAGTTCTCGACAGGCATCTCCCCCCAGGCTCTGGGGATCATTATCCCAGAGACCTGTTCTGCCATCATCCAGGTCCTGCAGAAGGAGTATATGAAGGTAAGATTTTTTTCCTTTTATATCACATTTTATTGTATTGAATGTTTGCTAATATATTGTATTTCTTTCCTCATTCCCTAATTACCATGATTGTAATATGCTGTGAATGTCCCCTTTGTCCTCATGCATGCTGGATTTTTATGTAATTATTATTTTATGTCCTTCATACATATTTGCCCTTCAATAACCTCCCCAGCATGGTGTCTCCTGCCCCTATATTCACCTCATGTAGTCACTTAACAATGTATTTTATCAGCTTTATAGTAGTGCTTTACCCCAAACACCCCCTAAAATGTTTGAAAATGTTATTTTTTATTTAAATTCAGGCAGAGTGCCAGAGGCTTTTTTTTGTGGTGTCCCCAAATTTTTTGTAACCCTCCCTCCCCCAACTGCTAAGTCAGCTGATCCCAATTCTCTATCCTCAATCATCTATCTGCTGACTTTGCCAAACCCATACACACTATACCCATCTCTTTTGTGGTCAGATTTATGGATGAATTCCCCAAAGCATGTAGTGCAAGGGCCTGCCTGTATACTTTCCAATGGTACTGTTTAAAGTTTTTGTATCCTATTATTATCTTGATAGGTAATAGCAGAATGTTCAAATGTGCTCAAATGTGTACAATGTGTATTTATATCTTTGTATTCAGACACTTCTTACCTGTCCAGTGGTCTGCCAATAGTGTAACTAAGGAGGGGCTGTTCCAAGTAATACCCATTATTTAGGCATTCATCTCTAAATGAAGTGAAGAGGGTTACCTCTCCAAGAGTTCCCCCCCTATAATGTTAGAAATGGCCCATGAGAGGGGGAGGGGGGAATATGATAGGTGTACCTTATACTTTGTTGTTGTTAAATTCCCCTTAGTAAATGCTATCTGGAGGTTGCCCCATAATGTTTGTGTATAATCTGCTTGCCATGTTTCTGTGAAAAAAATAGTAATGTTTATTGTTTTTTCCTCAACAGTTTCCTTCCACGCCACAGGAATGGCAGACTGTGGCCTCCCACTTTGCCCAGCGGAGGGACTTTCCTAACTGCGGAGGGGAAATTGATAGGAAACACGTCCACATCGTCCCACCACCCAACTCGGGTCGTACTATTATAATTACAAGGGGTTTAATAGTATAGTGATGTTGGCGGTGGTGTCGGCTAATTACGAGTTCTTGTATGTGGACGTGGGGAAGAATGGCCGGATGTCCGATGGTGGAGTGATCGCCCAGACGGAGTTCTACAGGCGTCTCCAGAATGGCAGCTTGGACTTGCCACCTCCAGAGGACAATGTTGAAGGTCTCCCATTTGTGTTCGTTGCTGATGAAGCATTTGCGCTGGGGGACCACCTGATGCGGCCATTCCCGATGAGGACCCTCACCCCGGAACAGAGGGTTTTTAATTACCGGCTGGCCAGAGCCCGAAGAGTGGTGGAGAACACATTTGGAATCCTGGCCAGCCGGTTCCGATTATTTATGACACCCATCCATTTTTTAGTGTCCTTTGTCAAGCTGCAATACTTTACCTGTTTAGTACAAGCTTCACAGATGTAGCCCCCCCTATAGTATACACTGGAGCACCTGTGTGGCCCCCCCCTAATAAAAATGGTGTTCTGGGGTCCCACACTAGTGCTCCAGTGTCCAGATGTGAAAACAGCTGCTCAGTGTCCTCTCCTTACACACAATCTAGTTTGCATTTCATTCTAGTAACAAACCCATCTACACAAACAAATATTTGGCATCCAAGTAGGCCCCAAAAAATGTGTGAAAATGCATATGGCCTAAACAATGGTGTTCTAGAGGCCGAAAGAAAAATGTTTGATACGAACGAATAATGGGCCCATGAACATTAAAGTTGCCCTTTTAAACGTTACAATTAATAAAAGCATATGGAGCAGAAGGAACGTAATAAAGACAGAAAGAATAGGAACACAGCACAACTACTTACTTTTTTGCAGCACTCTCCGGATCTTTCGGTACTGCTCTGGCTCTCTCAACTTCAGGTCCGACCACCGCTTCCTGAGCTGATCTTTAGATCTTCGTACCCCGAAATTCCTCTCAAGACTCCTGACCACTTTCGCCATGATTTTGGCCTTTCGGATGTTGGGGTTGGGGTAAGGCCCATATTTTCCGTCATAGTCGGACTTCCTCATGATGTCGACCATCTCCAACATCTCCCCAAACGACATATTTGTGGCCTTAAAACGTCTCCTTCTGGATCGGGACGTGCCTGGATCCGGCCTTTCCTCCTCCTCCTCCTTGTTGCTAGAATTAGCACGCACCTGTTGTAACTCCGCCATCATGCTCTTCACCCACTGCGCCGAACGAAAAGAGGCGGGGAATAGACTAGAAAGAACGTCAGGGGCGGGCGGAGTTACACGCATGCGCAGTGTGTATAAAGCGTAACACGCGTGCGTATTACGTACGATCTGTGAGCGGAGGAAGGAGCATTGGACGCGCCGATCGTAAGAACGAAGGTAAGAGACAAACTTGTGCCTATACTGCTTCTAGATTGAGGCCTATATTGTAACAAGATTAGGAGAGTTTTGTCTGACATTAGGCTTTGTCTTGTGTTGTGTCTTGCAGTGAACATGGATATCTTAATGAAAGACAATGACTTCATGTCAGTATTCGTAGAGATGCTAAGTGAGCTGCCCTGTCTGTGGGAGATTACCCACCCCCATTTCAAGAACCAAGCAAAGAGGAAGGCAGCACTGGAGCAATTGTGTGAAATTGTGAAGCAGGTGATCCCCACGGCAGACATCACCTATTTAAAGATCTTCATTGGTGGCCTGAGGAGCACATATCTGAGGGAGCGCAAGAAAGTCCTGAATTCACAGAGATCTGGAGCAGCAGATGACATCTATGTCCCCAGGATGTTGTACTACGACAGGCTGCACTTTCTGGCAGGCCAGACTGAACCCAAGCCATCCCTCTCAAGTCTTCCTTCCACGCTTCCTTCCCCCCTGGCTGAGGCTTCTGACGCCCAAATTGGGCCTTCCAGGCAATATGTGGAGGAGCCCAGATTGAGCCAGGTATAGCATTCCTCTAAATATTTCTGCTTGCCATGTGTGAGGCCCTCATATCGGAGGCTCTGGAGAAAGGTATGAGGGGCCAAATTACACCTCACACACATTTTTGGGATGGTCCTCCTCCTCCTCCTCCTGCAGGTCCTCCTCCTCCCTCTCCTCCAGGTCCCCCCAGTCCTCCTCCAGGTCCCCCCAGTCCTCCTCCTCCTCCAGGTCCTACTCCTCCTCCTGCCACATCTCCAACTGCACAGCCATAGCCCGGAAGGAAGCGTGGAAGGAAGACCAGACAGTGATTGCCCTGGATCCAGTCTGGTCGGCCAAAAGATGCAGCCTCTTGTGGTACCACAGCCTGGGGACACAGATGTCATCTGCTGCTATCCGAGTCTCTGTGAATCCCGGACCAGACTGCCCTCCCTTAGATATGGACTCCTCAGGCCACCAATTTTGATGTTGAAGAATTGATGTCTGCCGTGGGGGTCCCAGGCTTCACTAATTTCTCATGTTGATCCAGTGTTGCCTTCCTCTTTGTTTGGTTCTGATCCCTTAATAAAGGATTTTTGTTTTGAATTATACTCTCCTATGTGTTTTACTTCAAAAATGACAGTTGGTTTGTGAGGATTCAGGTACATTTCTAATATACAATGTGAAATTAACAAGGGTCACCAACATCAAACAATCTCCTTGAGATTAAATAATAAAAGATATCAATGGTGTTGGGGTAACTTGACACACAAAACACACACAAAAATATTCAGGAGTAAAAATAAAAATAACATTGAACAAAGATCAGCCTTGGAAAAAATCCAAACATTAAAAAAAAAAAAAGGCTTAAAATCCAAAAAAAAAAAAATTAAAAAATATAAAACTGTCAGATGTGACAACTAATAACAATATATTCAGGGAATCCCACTAAAAAAACACAAATAAAACTTTGTGAGAAGTGTGTGTGAATATGAGCAGCAAAACTACTTAATTCTTGTCACATTATAAAGAAGAAGAGAGTGCGCTGTATTAAACCATTTTTAACATTGCAGCATGACCAAAGTGCTGTATCCATTGCGAACGCTAAGTTTACCAGAACGAGCTGTCCCGTGTCGGAATTTCTTCTGAGCATGCGTGGCACTTTGTGCGTCGGAACAGGCCACACACGGTCGGAATTGACGCGATCGGATTTTGTTGTCGGAAAATTTTATCTCCTGCTGTCCAACTTTGTGTGTCGGAAAATCCGATGGAAAATGTCCGATGGCGCCCACACACGGTCGGAATTTCCAACAACACGCTCCGATCGGACATTGTCCATCGGAAAATCCGACCGTGTGTATGGGGCATTACAGTGCTCACTAGAATCTGCAGTCAGAGCCTGCCTTAATGCTTGGCTTGACATCATCTAGCTCTTTGTTTCCTGGCCTTACTGTCCCTGCCATACCCCCCTTCCCACTTTTAGGGTCCTGTCGCTGATCCCGATGCATCGCACTGTTCACTTAAAAAAAAAAAAAAAGCGTTATTGAATTGTTACACAGTGACATTTCATAAAATTTTATAGTCGGTCGTGCGATGACTGTGAGGATTCGAGTGCAGTGGTGTGAACCTGCCGCACCAGAAACAGGACACTTTGCCTTGTCTTGTGGTGGAGGTGCAATGGAAATTTGCTGGAATAGCTGCAAAATGCAGTCCAACCACCCTTAGGGTGAATCTATTCTTAATCACTTGATTTCAGCTTGAATTATGAAGACTTAGCATCACATGTGGGCATTTACCTTGGGCAGTCTACATAGGAATCCGACTCCAGCAAACTGATATCCACTCATCAAGCAGTGTTGCCAACCATCCATAAAATTCACAATAATAGGCACAATACCCAGTGCTTACGTTTTATTAATCACTCGTTTCTTGTTAGGAGGCAGCTACCTAAACCAATAAAAAAATTGTCTCATAAAACCATATATAACAATAAAAAACAGCAGCGCTTCTCAATATTTCCAAAAGTCCATAGTCCTCCACAAGTTTCCTTGAAAAGGGTAATTATTAACTTCAATCATCCACCATTAAAGGGGTTTTAAAGTCAGAAGGTTTTTTATATTAATGCATTCTTTGCATCAAGATAGAAAGCCTTCTGTGTGCAGCAGCCCCCCTCAGCCCACCCTAATACTTACCTAAGCCCCATCTAGACCCAGCGATGTTGCAGGCTTGTCTTGGCTGCCCAGGACTCCCATCCTCACTGGCTGAGACAGCAGCGTGGCACCATTGGCTCCCGCTGCTGTCAATCAAAGTCAGTTAGCCAATTAGGAGAAAAAGGGGCGGGTGGGCCGGGGCGGGAAATGGCTCTGTGTCTGAATGGACATACAAAGATGTGACTCGGCTTGGGTGCCCCATTAGGAAGCTGCTTGCTGTGGGGGCACTCAACAAGAGGGAGGGACCAGGAGCACCGAAGAGGGACCCATAAAAGGAGGATCTGGAGTGCTCTGTGCAAAACCACTCCACAGAGCAAGTAAGTATACCATGTTTGTTATTTTCAACTAAAAAAAAAACAAAAAAACTTTACAATCACTTTAAGGATACCACACCCTTTGTACTCAGTGGGTTATAACCTCTAGAATTTTACAAACCAGCAATAGTATTTTTGCAGGAGACTCCTTTGAAGCGAGAAGATGTTACACTGTTTGGCACATCTAGATACCTTTGTCAATTTCACTCTACCTACTCTACATATGCACGAGGGGTGAGTGTTTTGATCTCTCTCTCTCTTCGATTCTCATGCAAACAGAGTATCAAAGACCCTAAAGGTCCTTATATAATGCTTTTATGTAAATTAAATGATATAAAAAAAAATTTGGGTGAACGTCTATGTTCCCCCTCCTTATAATGATGAAGTATTAAAGATAGTGTTTCAAAAAATGGCACAATGGTAGGATCTCCCAATCTTATTGATGGGAGATTTTAATAATGTATTAAATGAGGAGGAAGATAGACTTAACACCTCAATAATTAAAAGGAAAGGGAATTTAACTAGATTTGCTAGCCAAATACAGGAGATGGCCTGGTAGATGTGTGGAGACTTAGACATCCATCAATAAGAAAATACTCTTGCTGTTCAAGTACTTATGGATCACTATCAAGAATCGATCTGGCCTTGGGGAATGAATATTTTCTCCCGTGGCTAGTCAATTCAATATGGCCATAGAGGCCTCTCAGATCATTCTCCTATTATATTGTCCATGGCAATGGGAAGCAACTGCCCCCCCCCCCCCCCCACCATGGAAAGTTAATCCACAGTGGTTGTCCTTAATGTCAGAGGAGAATCGAATAGAGTTATTATTAGCAGAATTTTTTAGGGATAATAAGAATACGGCTTCTTTACCAGTGGTTTGGGACATGGGCTTACCTACGAGGATTAATAATTAAAGATATTTCTAAAATTAAGAGTTCATCAAGGCAACAAGAGGAGGAAGTAATGCAGAGGGTGAATCGGTTACAGCAGGAGTGCATTTTGGAGCCTACGGAAGATAGACGTTTAGCCTGGCAGGAAGCTCAGAAAATATATAGAAGCCTAAAACAGAGAATACTGTGTTTCCCCGAAAATAAGACATCCTCCGAAAATAAGACCTACTTAAGTTTCGCCTCTCGTTGTAATATAAGGCATCCCCCCGATAATAAGACCTCCCCGATAATAAGACCTCCCCGATAATAAGACCTCCCCCGATAATAGGGCATCCACCGATAATAGGGCATCCACCGATAATAAGGCATCCACCAAACATAGCGTAAGGTACCCCCCGAACATAAGGCATCTGACTCTAGACTCTCGTACGGTAGCGGCAGGCACCGCCGCACAGCTCACTGATTGGCCGCAGCTGTTCAGGTCTCTTCAAATCAGTGAGCTGCCGCGGGCTCTCTGGATGACGAGCGACGTCCCTGATGTTGCGCAGGGGAACGTCGCCCGTCAGAGAGCCCGCGCCGCCGCTGCCAGACACAGGAGTCGGGCACATTGTGTGTCTCTCGCTGTGACTGAGGTGTGGGGGGGATGTCTGGTGAAGGTGGGAGGGGGGGGATTAAACTGTCCACTGGCACAGGGATGGGGGGAGGGGGGCTTAAAATGACTTAAAATGACACATGGTGGATTTGAGGGGGGAATCAAATCGGCACAAGGGTGACTGAGGTGTGGGGGGATGTCTGGTGAAGGTGGGAGGATGGAGAGACTAAACTGTCCACTGGCACAGGGGTGGGGGGAGGGGGGCTTAAAATGACTTAAAATGACACATGGTGGATTTGAGGGGGGGGAATCAAATCGGCACAGGAGGATCAGAAGGGGGGAATCAAAATGGCACAGGAGGTTCTAAAATGGTAATCCCCCTCTGATCCTCCTGTGCCATTTTTATTGATTCCACCCTCTGATCCCCCCTGTGTCATTTTAAGTGATCCCCCCATTTCAATCCCCACTCTGATCCAGTGTGTCACTTTAGGGGGTGACTGCTTTTCTGCTGATACAAGAAATACTGGTAAACAGTGCTGGTTTTACCCCTAGACATGAGCGCAAAAAGAAAGAGCTACTCCATGGAGTACAAGCAAGGAATCGTGGAAGACTCTTGGGGCCAAAATCTTACTGCTTTCTGCAAAGAGAAGATGTTGAATATCCGATTGGTCCGAAAATGGCGAGCAGAGTATGGTAACCTCATTGAACAAGTGGACAAGGGAAATGCTAAAAAGCGCAAGTGTGGATCAGGTCGGCAACCATTATTTTCTGAGCTGGAAGACCTAATCTGTGAATGGGTTGTTGACAGGAGAGCAAAGGCTTTGGTTGTGAATAGGGCTCAGATTCAAGAATTTGCTCTTGCAATGGCACCACAGTTTGACATAGCCCCCGAAGACTTCAAAGCATCACAACACTGGCTGGATAATTTCCTTCAGCGAAGTGAACTGTCTTTAAGAAGATCCACAACACTGTTTAGGCTGGA
Organism: Lithobates clamitans; assembly: GCA_037952925.1. Lineage (NCBI taxonomy): Eukaryota > Metazoa > Chordata > Amphibia > Anura > Ranidae > Lithobates > Lithobates clamitans. The sequence goes on along the minus strand of JBBGZY010001128.1, from coordinate 3,596,565 downwards.
AGATGCTCAAGTTATTCAGTGAGCACTTGCATTTAAGTCCTTTATTGATGATGCTGACTTCTCTAAATACAATCTTTCCAACATGATTTCTATGGATGAAACTGCAGTGTTTATGGGCCAATCCTCTCAAACAACAATTGAACAGCGGGGTGTCTCCTCAGTGTACATTCCCTCCACTGCTTACGAAAGTGCACGTGTTACCTGTATTTTGGCAATTCGTCTGGATGGCACTAAAATCCCACCTTTAATCATTTCTAAGGGCAAGAAGGAAAAGATTGAACGTGTTTCGGGCATTTTTATTCTTGAAACTGAAAAAGCCTGGGCCACACAAGCAGTTATAAGGAAGTGGGTCGATTTAATGCTGCCGCTTGTTATGCGAGGGAGCCAAAGAGGTCTGCTAGTCTGGGATGCAGCCAGCACTCACCGCGCTAAAGACATGAAGAAATTTCTTCACGAAAGAAAAATAGATCAAATAATGATTCCCGCAGGAATGACGGCCTATCTCCAGACTCTTGATATTGCAATAAACAAGCCATTCAAGGACAATTTGCGCATTGAAATTAACGACTACATTGAAAATAGAATGGAGAGAAATCAGCGTGGAAACTTTGTGAAACCTAAACTGCAAGAGGTTGTGACTTGGGTGAAGAATTCATGGGAGAAAATCACTGACAGTTGCATTGCAAATGCACTACGAGCAGGCTACCTTGACAAGAAGTACTCATTTAAGGACAGTGCTATTGCTAAACATGAGAGATTTGGTCCACTGATTCTGAAAGAAATGGAGTCACAAGAAATTCACCAGGAAATTCAGGGTTTGGATTGTTATGATGATGTTCCAGAAGATGATGACATGACTGTCATTGAATAAATCTTACTTTGTGTTAATACGGTACCAGTAAATATCAGTATCAGTAAATGTACCATAGATTGTTGTACATGGAAATGGTAGTAACAAGAAATTCTTGATACCGTAGGATTCACAGTTTGTCTGGTTATGCTGGTTTGTGATGACCACTACTACCGTACCGTATACAGGTAATAAATTTACTTTTTTTTGTTCAACAAAAAATGTGTACCGTATTCTTCTTCATTGAAAAATAAGACATCCCCTGAAAATAAGACCTAGCGCATCTTTGGGAGCAAAAAATAATATAAGACACTGTCTTATTTTCGGGGAAACAGGGTAGTAGATTCTCTCAGAGTCAAAAAACATTATGAAATGGGGGAGCAGGTAGGACGCATGTTGGCTGTTATAGCTCGAACTCAAGATGGCCTGTCACTTATAGCGGATATTAAAAACATGAATGGATTGTTATTATATGATACAAGTAGTATCCAGAGCACATTTGTGGATTTTTATACTTCGCTGTATGAGTCTAATGCCCCGTACACACGGTCGGATTTTCCGACGGAAAATGTGTGATAGGACCTTGTTGTCGGAAATTCCGACCGTGTGTGGGCTCCATCACATATTTTCCATCGGATTTTCCGACACACAAAGTTTGAGAGCAGGCTATAAAATTTTCCGACAACAAAATCCGTTGTCGGAATTTCCGATCGTGTGTACACAAATCTGACGCACAAAGTGCCACGCATGCTCAGAATAAATAAAGAGATGAAAGCTATTGGCTACTGCCCCGTTTATAGTCCCGACGTACGTGTTTTACGTCACCGCGTTCAGAATGATCGGATTTTCCGACAACTTTGTACGGCCGTAAATATGCAAGACAAGTTTGAGCCAACATCCGTCGGAAAAAATCCTAGGATTTTGTTGTCGGAATGTCCGATCAATGTCCGACCGTGTGTACGCGGCATTAGATAACAAAAGTAACGAATCAAATTAAACAATTTCAAGATAAACTAGATATCCCTAAACTTAAACCAATAGAAAGAGAATTTATGAACAGTCCTATAACCCCGGATGAATTAAAGCAAGCAGTGGCACAAACACAGAGTAATAAAGCTCTGGGGTTGGATGGACTGCCTACGAAAATTTATAAAAAATATGGTCAGATTTTATTGCCTGAACTTCTGGAAGTATTAAATGATGCCTTTAACACACAAAAACTCCCCAAATCAATGCGAGAAACAATAATAATAGAGATTTTAAAACCGGACAAAGATCCATTAAAACCATAATCCTTTCGTCTTATATCCCTTCTTACCTCGGATGTTAAAATCTTAGCTAGGGTACTTGCAAATAGGCTATCTAGTTATATTAATACTTTTTTTCAACTATTTTATTGATTCAAGGAACACGGTCAAAGACAGACATCTGTGCACACACAATTTGTTATCTTACATCACATTGCATGTATACGTTACATACAAGAGCATTTTATTACATCCAAAGGACAGTATGACATTTTGCTTTCTGAGACGCCTCTCTTGTTTTGTGTGAGAGGTGCTTAAGGCAATGTCTTGGCACTGGGTGCGCGCAAGGCAGCAATACTAGTGGTGTAGGTGTGTTACCCTTTAGTGGGTCCCAGACCGGTCCCAGTCCATTTTTTAAAATTTTATATGTTAGAAGAGTTTGGATCCCATTAATTCGGGTCCATAGAACTGAGAAAAAGAATAGAGAGAAGAATAGTTAGAAATTAGATAAAGGAAAGAGAAAGGAGAGAAGTCAGAGAGGAGGGATGGGGGGGGAGAAGAGAAGGGGGGGGTGGGAATATGGAGGATAACTTTGTGCGAACCCGCCAGAAGCGTGGGGTAACCAGGTAAGGCACCTGGGTGCTCTGTAGCCAGTAGGGTCATTAGTTAGTTAGTAGGGTGACTTTTAGTCATTCGGGTCGCTGTCAAGGAGGGTTCTTCCTTCGTCTGAAAAGATAAAGACATTCCATGGCGACCAAGTCTTGGAATATTGCTCCTGTTGGTGTTGCGCAGTTAGTACTAGATCTTCCAATCTACTTATTTCCTCTACTTTTTGAATCCACATCCCTATTGTCAGGGGTTGCGGGGATTTCCACTTAAGAGGGTTGCAAGCTTTAGCAGCGTCAAGAAGGTGCCGGATAATAGATTTTTTGTATATCTTCCCTGGTATATTGGTAATGTGTAGGAGGAAGAATGCTGGGTCATTTGGTATTTTGCGTTCTGTGATTTTTTTGGAGGGTGCGTTCAACCAAAATTGTTGTATTTTGGGGCAAGTCCAAAAAATATGTAAGACGGTTTCCTTGTCTTCCTTGCATCTCCAGCACAGATCAGAAGTATCTGGAAAGATTTTCTTCAGTCTCACTGGGGTTCTGTACCACCTGTTGAGAATCTTAAAATTGATCTGCTGTGTTCTCGTGCAAGTTCTGTACGTAAACCTGAGGATGTGTTGTCGCTGTGTTGTACTGAAAGTTTTACCTGGGTCCCGTTCCCATTCCTGCATGCAGTTCAAAACGTGAGGCTCCGCAGGGGTAATTAATAAATTGTAGTTAGCAGAAAGTGTGTGGGACATTGCCCCCTTCTCTAAATTCTTCGAAAGTGGTAAGGGGCCTGGCAAACAGCCCCGGGACTGGAAGAGTTCTGAGGAAGTGGAAGAGCTGAAGGGCACTCCAAAAACCCAGTCGTATAGGGCTCGACTGGTCCAACAGCCTCGGGACTCCCGGCCATGCCCCCCCTGTATAAATCAGGAGGCCTGTGTAAGGCCCAAGTCCTTCAGGTTTCGGAAGTTGAAATCGCCAATTCCCAGAGGGAAAAGGGGGTTCCCCATAATTGGGTACAAGGGCGATGTCTTTGAGCATATGGTGGGGGATGAAAGTAGGACTGAACATAGTTTGGCTGTATTGAATATTAGGGGGTGCTTCTTCATCTCTCTTGAAAGGGAGTTATAACACCAAGGGGCTCCACCAAGAGGAACGTCCGATTGAGCCTGTTCGATGTGAACCATAGTTTAAAATCTGCATGTCTGTTCCAATCTACCATCCTACTCAAATGTATAGCTTTGTAATACTTGCATATGTCCGGCACTACCAGTCCCCCATATTGCTTAGGTAGCATTTACGTTATGCTGTAATCGTGGACGTTTGTGTGCCCAGATGAAGTCAAAGAATTCCATTTGAATTTGTCTGAAATAGCTAGATGGGATATGGACTGGGAGTGCCTGTTGGAGATAGAGAAACTTGGAGAGGATGCTCATTTTAATAATGTTGCAGCGGCCTAACCAAGAATGAAGACCGGTGTTCCACTTGTCTAGAAGTTGTTTAACTCTACGGAGTAGTGGGGGGAAGTTTAGCTCAAACATTTTGGCTGTGTTGGAGGGGACCAGTGTACTTAGGTATGTCAGCACTTTGTCAGTCCATTTAAATGTAAAATTTTTTTTGTAGTTTGCGATTGATTTTTGTGGAAAATTAACCCCCATTCTCTGACTTGGAGAAGTTATCCTGGAGGTTTGAGAGAGCTCCGTATCTCTCAAACTCTGTCATCAGGTTAGGGAGTGAAACCAGGGGGTTCGTAAGGGAGAATAACATGTCATCAGCATAGGCCGAAACTTTGTGTTGGGTGTCTCTTATCTTAACTCCTTCAATATCTGGGTTATGTCGGACCGCACAGAGAAATGGTTCCAATGACAGGGCAAAAAGGAGAGGCGACAATAGGCACCCCTGGCGTGTCCCGTTAGTGGCTCCAAAGTTGTCTGATAGAACACCGTTGGCCCGTTGCTGCTGGTCGGGAATAAATCATGGAAATCCACTGTAGCATTTTAGTGCCGAAGACAGCATGTCGTAAGACAGTAAGCATGAAATTCCAGTTCACCCTGTCAAAGGCCCTCTCTGCGTCAGTGCTAAAAAATACACATTGTGTTTGTGAATGGTTTACTGCCTGAAGTAAATTCAGTACTTTCGTAGTGTTGTCCCTAGCCTCCCGTGTAGGGACAAAGCCCACTTGATCCAAATGTATCAGGCTCAGGATAAGATGTTGAATCCTATTTGCCAGTATATTAAGAAAGAGTTTGAGATCCAAATTGAGCAGCGAGATTGGCCGATAGCTTCCACAGGATGTTGGATCTTTCCCCTCCTTGGGGATCACCGAGATGTGTGCAAGTTAGGTGTTGGCTGAGAATGTTGCAGTCGAGCCTATTGCATTGAACAACTTGACCATGTATGGGTCAAGAGAGGGAAATAGGGTCTTGTAGTATTGGGCCATAAGGCCATCTGAGTCGGGTGCCTTCCCCTGTTTAGTGGCCCCAACCACCCCCTGGAGTTCCTCTATAGTGATGGGGTCTGCTGCTGGTAGTCGGGGCATGAGTGACAATGATAAATAGAAATCTATCTGATCTTGAGTAGGGGGTTTGGTCATCAAATTATTCAATGAATTATAGAATTCCCGGAATTCTCTTGTTATATCGTATGGTTTCATAACCTTTGGTTTATTGTAGGGTACTAGATGTGGGATATATGTTGCTAGTCTCTGTTCTCGCAAAGTTCTGGCCAGATGCTTCCTGCATTTATTGCCCGACTCATATGAGAATTTCCTACATATCTGCATTGCTGCCTTGGCTTTAAATTGTAGGATATCTGTAATTTGTGTACGTTTGACAAGGAGGTCTCTCTCTAGGGATGGAGTTTGTGTCCATTTATGACAGATCTCCAGAGCAGCAAGATCTGTAAGTAGGGTTTTAAGTTGTTCGGTTTGTTTCCATTTGATCCTGGCCCCATGTTTAATCAACACGCCACAAATAACCTCCTTGTGTGCCTCCCATATAATGCCTGGGTCACAGTCCGGGGTATTATTGGTTCTAAAGTAGCAGTTCGGTTCTCTAGTAACGTCTTCTAGAACGTCCTTGTTTTGTAAGAGACTTTTGTTCAGGTTCTCCATTGGTTAGTCTTGGTGGTTGTGGAGTCGTAGAGAGTAGGACAAGATAATAGGGGCATGATCGGACCAGGTAATGGAGCCTATGGATGATATGCGTACCGCATGTAACTGGGCATGGGTGATGAGGAAATAATCAATGCGTGAGTATGTCTTATGGGGGGAAGAATAGAAGGTGAAGTCTCTTTCTGTGGGATGGAGAAGCCGCCATACGTCAAGTAGTTGGCTATCGTGCAGGGAATGAACAATACATTTACGAGAACCAAGGGAGATAGATGACAAACCTGAGAATGTGTCTTCTGCTGGAATTAACTGGATGTTAAGGTCACCTCCTACAATCAGGTGGCCCTCTGTAAAATGTGTCAGCTTCACTAGTGTCCTACCCAGGAAAGCCTCTAGTTGTTCGTTGGGGCATATAAATTCGCAAAAATGACCTTGACATCGCCGACCATGCACTTCACAAACAGGTAGCGACCTCTAGGGTTCGTAATGGAGTCTATGAACGACCATGGTACTCTGCCTGAAAGGAGAATGGAAACCCACCTTGACTTAGCTGTCCGGTTGGTGGAGTGGTAGATCGTCGGGGATGACTTGTTTTTAAGAATGGGTAATTTGTCATCCCTAAAATGTGTCTCCTGTATGAAGGCCACATCTGATTTGAGACGGTGCAAATCATGTAAAAGCATCCGTCTTTTCTCGGGTGTGTTAAGGCCCTTGGCGTTAAACGAGATCACATTCAGGACCTCCATGGGAGAGGGTAGGGTGTGGAGGAGGGAGTGGAAAGGATGGGGGGGGGAGAGGAAGTAGATGAGAGAAGAGAGAGACAAAAAAGGTAGAGCTGAGAAGAAGAGAAGGAAGTTCCTCTATGGAGGATCTCGAGGGAGGGGAGTGCTGAAGGAAGGTGGTTACCTCAAAACTGGGCATCCCCGCCCCTGGAGGGAAAAAAAAAAAAAGAAGATTATAATTATAAACTAGTTGCAGCAAAATACTGCTTAAACGCTTCCCAGCAACAAGCTGGGTGTAAGCGTTGGCCTATTTGGGAGTGTGGTCAGTGGAGGCCGATAAACAGCTGGCCGCCCCCCCCCCCGACCCCGCCAACCCCCCCAAACAAAATAGATATAAGAGTTTTCATACGAAAATGAGCAAACTGTGCTAACATCCATGTATTTATCCAGAGCATGTGAATGTGAGCAAACAGTGCTAACCTTCCCTCCTAGATTGTAAGCTCTAACGAGCAGGGCCCTCTGATTCCTCCTGTATTGTATTGTATTGTAATTGTACTGTCTGCCCTCATGTTGTAAAGCGCTGCATAAACTGTCGGCGCTATATAAATCCTGCATAATAATAATAATAATAATGAGTTTATCTAGAGCATGCGAACATGAGCAAACATTGCTAACCTTCATGTATTTATCCATAGCATGTAAATATGAGCAAACAGTGCTAACCTTCATGTATTTATCTAGAGCATGTAAATATGAGCAAACAGTGCTAACCTTCATATGTTTATCTAGAGCATGTAAATATGGGCAAACATTGTTAACCTTCATGTATTTATCTAGAGAATGTAAATATGAGCAAACAGTGCTAACTTTCATGTATTTATCTAGAGCATGTAAATATGAGCAAACGTTGCTGACCTTCATGTATTTATCTAGAGCATGTAAATATAAGCAAACAGTGCTAACATACATGTATTTATCTAGAGCATGTGAACATAAGCAAGCAGTGTTAGTCTTCATGTATTTATCTAGAGCGTGCAAACCTGAACAAATAGTGTAAACATATATATATTTATCTGGAGCATGTGAGCATGTGTTCATAGAATGCAAGTAATTTCCTTAGTACCTGTTATTAACCTTTAAAGGAAAATCAAAGCTAAATCAGAATCACAATCCCAACAGGAACTCCCCTCCCCCAAATGAATTTATTGTATCAGTCCCTACTACCTCATTGCGGGAGTCATAGTTAATTCCGCTTCTGTGTCTTCCCCGCCGTGGGAGAAAGTTGTCTCTAGGCGAGGGGAGAGACAATCCATGGGAGCCCAGCGCCACCTCTCGGTTCTGTATTCAGCAGGCCTGTCAGTGTTCATGGGGAGTCCCCAAATCCACTCCAACGGGGCCGGGACCATCAGCCCCCCTGCTGCTGCCAATGGGGCGTCCCCCTGCAGTTAAAGGTCAGTATACCCCGGGTCCACCCCCTCCCATGGGAGATGCCAATACAGGGAGGGAAAAAATTGGGGCACTAAGACACTGTCAGAAACCATGAACCAGACCAAGACAGAAGTACAGTAAAATCACACTTGTTTATTAATAAAATTAAAAAAGTAAATAGAGTAAGCGTAGTCAAAGCATAGCCAGAGTTCAGTAACCGGATCGGATAGTCAGCCAAGCCAGAGTTCAGTAACCAGATAGGGTAATCAGCAAAGCCAGAGTTCAGTAACCAGATCGGGTAATCAGCCAGGCCAGAAGTCAGGGATCCAAGTAGAGGAACAACAAGCGAGATAAGGAGCCAGAAGGGATGTCAGTAAAGCCAGTCTTTAAAGAGGAACGAAGAAGATGGTTTCTGTGATGTGACCAAGGCAGAGACAGAGATGAAGTGAGCTGGACAGCTTTAAGTAGGCAGGTCAGACGAGCAGGACCAGGAACAGCTGGGTAACTGTGGAGAGAGATGAGAGCTGGCAATTAGTTGACAGCTGAGCGGCCAGCTCAGAGAAGGAAGGGCTGAGCCAGCCCTGACAGTACCCCCTCCTCAACGACCCCTGCCCCTCGGAGGACCACTGGGCTTGAGGGCAAAACGTCTATGGAAATCGCGGAGGAGGGCAGGGGCATGTATGTCCGAGGATGAGACCCAAGAGCATTCCTCCGGACCGTACCCCTTACAATGCACCAGGTACTGTATACACCAATGGAACCTACGGGAGTCAAAATGGATTGTACCTCATACTCCTCATGGTTCTCAACCTGTATAGGGTGAGGACGTGGCACCGTGGTGGTAAATCGGTTGCAGACAAACGGTTTCAATAAGAAGACATGAAACACATTTAAGATGCGCATACTAGGAGGAAGGTCCAACGCGTAAGCCACTGGGTTAATCCTGTGAAGGATACGGAAAGGCCCAATAAACCGAGGTGCGAACTTCATTGAGGGAACACGAAGTCGGAGGTTGCGAGATGACAGCCAGACCCTGTCCCCAACCTGGTAGGAAGGCGTAGGCAGGCGTCTGCGGTCAGCATGGAGTCTGTACCTATCATTAGCATGACGCAAAGCCTCCTGGACTCGTGCCCAAGTGGAACGAAGACCACAGAGATGCTCCTCTAACGCAGGAATACTCTGCGGAACAAACGAGTCAGGCAACATGGAAGGTTGGAAACCATAATTCACCAAAAACGGAGACAATCGGGAGGCAGAATTCAAGGCACTGTTGTGAGCAAACTCTTCCCATGGTAATAGGTCTGACCAGTTGTTATGATGGTCAGATAAATATAGCAACGTAGGAATTGCTCCAAGGACTGATTGGCTCGCTCTGCGGCCCCATTAGACTGCGGGTGATATGCAGAGAAAAAAGCAAGCTGAATTCCCAACTGTGCACAAAAGGCTCACCAGAACCGGGAGACAAACTGACTGCCCCTGTCCGAGACAATCACCTTGGGTAGCCCATGTAAGCGAAAGATCTCCCGAGCAAAAATGGAAGCTAGTTCCTTAGAAGTAGGCAACTTCTTAAGTGGAATACAATGATACATCTTTGAGAACCAGTCAACAACCATAAGGATAACAGTGTTGCCTTGGGAGTTGGGCAACTCCACAATTAAATGCATAGAGAGGTGGGTCCAGGGCTTCTCTTTATTGGGTATGGGTTGTAGGAGGCCCACTGGAAAGTGTCTGGGAGTCTTGCTCTGAGCATACATGGAACAGGCTGCTACAATGGCAGTTTCATCAGCACGTAGACTAGGCCACCAGAATTGTTGGGAAATGGCCCGAACAAGTTGATTCCTCCCAGGATGGCCAGCAGCCTTGGGAGAATAGTAAGTCTGGAGCACAGCAGTACAGAGACACTCTGGCACAAAGCAACGGTCACAAGGTTTCTCAGGAGGAGCATCGACCTGAGCAGCAAGAATTTTGTCACCCAAAGGAGAAGTAAGACTGGTGCGAACCGTAGCCAGAATATGATCAGGAGGAATCACAGGAACCTGAACCGACTCCAACTCGAAAGTGGAGGAAAATTGTCGTGACAAGGCATCAGCCTTGTCACGGGTAAGAATGAGACAATGTAATTGAAACTTGACAAGAAAAGAGCCCATCGAGCCCTTCTGGGAGAGAGGCGTTTAGCCTCAGACAAGAATATGAGATTCTTATGGTCAGAAAGAATGAGAACAGGCACAGTGGTACCTTCGAGGAGATGTCTCCATTCTTTCATGGCTAAAATGATCGCCAACAGCTCTCTGTCACCAATCTCGTAATTGCACACCGCAGGTAACAATTTTTTGGAAAAGTAGCCACAAGCATCAACCTCAAGGATAAAACGTAACGTAGGATCAGGATGTGCCAACACAGGAGCAGAAACAAAGGCAGCCTTGAGACTCTCAAAGACCGTAATGGACTCCGGAGACCAACTCTGTGGGTTACTGTCCTTTCTGGTCATATAAGTCAGGGGCTTGACCAGAAATGAGAACTTCCGATAATACTTGGCAAAACCCAGGAAACGCTGCAGAGGACGTAAACCCACGGGTCGAGGCCACTGTAGGACTGCTGAAAGTTTTTCTGGGTCCATCGAAAAACCAGCAGTGGAAATGACATAGCCCAAGAATTTAACCTGTTCACGATGGAACTCGCACTTCTCCAGTTTACAATAGAGATTGTTCTCTCTTAGTTTCTGAAACACACCACAGACATCTGTGTGGTGACTCTTCAGGGACTTGGAAAATATGAGGATATCATCAAGATAAACCACCACACATAACTGCAACAAATCTCGGAGGACATCGTTAATAAATTCCTGGAAAACTGCCGGGGCGCTACAAATGCCAAAAGGCATTACGAGGTATGCAGTTTTCCACTCGTCGCCCTCCTTAATCCTCACGAGATTGTAAGCCCCTCTCAAATCAAGCTTTGTGAAAACCGTTGCTCCCTTGAGGCGGTCAAGTAACTCAGTAATCAATGGAATCAGGTAGGCATTCTTAATTGTGAAACGATTGAGACCCCTATAGTCAATGCAAGGTCTCAGTTCACCGCTCTTCTTCTTTACAGAGAAGAAACCGGCACTAGCAGGAGAGGAGGATTTGTGGATGAAACCTCGAAAGTGAGTCTGCAACATACTCCTCCGTGGCTTTATCCTCCAAGACCGACAAATGGTAAATCCGGCCACGAGGGGGTATGGCACCAGATTGAAGGTCAATTGCGCAATCATACGGCCGATGTGGAGGCAAACTACCGACTTGACCTTTGTCAAAGACATCGCTAAAATCACGGTACTCCTCTGGCAGGGAGGAGAGTGAAGAGGTGCACAGGACCTTGGCTACCTTCCAGAAGCATGTCTCACTGCATTGTGGTGACCAGGACAGAACCTCAGTACAGAGCCAATCAAAAGAGGGGTTGTGCCTCTGTAACCAAGGATAAACAATAACCAGCGGAAACTTAGGAGAGGAAATCACTTGGAATTGGATTATCTCGTGGTGAAGCGCCCCTACGGCCATGGACAACGGAACCGTCTCATGAGTCACATGGGCAGGCTGTAGAGGTCTCCCGTCAAGAGCCTCAATGGCAAATAGAGTGTCACGCAGCTGCAGTGGAATCAAGTGCTTTGATACAAAGGCAGCATCAATGAACAGGCCTGCAGCCCCAGAGTCAATTAGAGCATGTATCATGATAGACAACTTAGCCCAAGAAAGGTTGACCAAAACCAGGGGCTTATCCTTCTGGATAACTGGGGATGACACAACGCCACCTAAGGTCTGTCCATGACAGGACCTCAAGGTTCGGGTGTTCCCTGGACGGGTAGGACAAGACTTCAAAAAGTGACCTGCCTGGCCACAATAAAGGCACAATCTCTCCCTCCTCCTAAAGGCTCTCTCATCCGCAGAGAGACGTGTGAAGCCCAAGTACATGGGTTCATTTTCACTGACCGACTCGGTACCAGGAGGCATGGGAGGTGAGGGAGGCACGAGTGGGACTGCAAAGCTTGGAGGCAAATGTACAGGAGGCTTCCGCAAGCGCTCCTTAAAAGAAAGTCTTTCTCTGAGTTGGGAGTCAATGTGGATGGCAAATGAGATCAAGCTCCAGCTCAGTGGGTATATCTCGGGCTGCTATCTCATCCTTAATGGAATCCGGGAGACCATGAGAAAAAGCAGCCACGAGGGCCTCATTATTCCAAGCAACCTCTGCTGCCAGAGTACAGAATTCAATGGTGTAGTCGGCAACAGTTCTCGTACTCTGTTTGATGAACATCAGGCACTTGGCAGCAGAAGCGGAGCGTGGGGAAACGTCAAATACCCTTTTAAAGGAGGCCACAAAATCAGGGTAACTAAAGACAACAGGTTTTTGCATCTCCCATAGAGGGTTAGCCCAGGCCAAGGCTCTCTCAGAAAGCAAAGATATCATGAAACCTACTTTGCTTCTGTCAGTGGGAAATACCTGGGGCAGCATCTTGAAGTATATCTCAACCTGATTGAGAAACCCTCTGCATTGAACTGGATCGCCTCCAAATCGCTGGGGAAGTGGAGCGGAACCAGACATACCTCTTATAGAGGTAATACTCAAGGCAGGTGCCTGCACAGAGACTGGCGCAGCAGCAGGGATGGCCTGCGACTCGGGTTGTACCGGAGCAGCCACAGTGGGGGACACCAGGTGAGCTGTGTGACTCATAGCAAACTGATCCATGCGGTGATCTTGCTCATCCAATCTGGAAAAAATATTACCAACAAGTGAGTTGAATTTATCCTCTGAATTCATGGCCTTCGCCTACTGTCAGAAACCATGAACCAGACCAAGACAGAAGTACAGTAAAATCACACTTGTTTATTAATTAAAAAAAAAAAAAAGGGGAAATAGAGTAAGCGTAGCCAAAGAATAGCCAGAGCTCAGTAACCGGATCGGGTAGTCAGCCAAGCCAGAGTTCGGTAACCAGATCGGTTAATCAGCCAAGCCAGAGTTCAGTAACCAGATCGGGTAATCAGCCAGGCCAGAAGTCAGGGATCCAAGTAGAGGAACAGCAAGCGGGATAAGGAGCCAGAAGGGATGTCAGCAAAGCCAGTCTTTAAACAGGAACGCAGGAGATGGTTTCTGTGATGTGACCAAGGCGAAGGCAGAGATTAAGTGAGCTGGACAGCTTTAAGTAGGCAGGTCAGACGAGCAGGATCAGGAACAGCTGAGTAACTGTTGAGAGAGATGAGAGCTAGCAATTAGCTGACAGCTGAGCTGCCAGCTCAGAGAAGGAAGGGCTGAGCCAGTCCTGACAGACACCCAGATATATTGTGGTTATGGGAACTGATCCCATAGTAGCCCATACCTGAAAAGGAATACAGCGTTAAATGGTAATGTGCATTGCATATGCATCCAGTGTTCATATGCGGTGGCATCCTTTCTGACTGTCTTTCGAGCATGGGCTCTGTTCTCCCCGTGTCTGGTACTTCTATCTGAGAAGTGCCTTTCAAATCCTGGTCCCAGGGAGGGAGGGCCACAGGGGGGTCATGGAAGTACCTGTCCTCTCGGTGTTGCTCCATCAGTGCTAAAAAGTTCTTTCCGATTCAAGCTGTGAGGGTAGATTCAGGCACCGGCCCCAGAAGGAGGGACCAGGGCGCCTCTCTAGCCAGGGGGATAGGGGTACTGTCGGCAGAAGAGTATCTGGGCTGTCACAGGTTCCCTCGGATGGCGGCAACAGGAGGGCACTGGGCGCAGGTTTATATGCGGTATTGTGAAAGGGAGAACAAAAGAGTAGGTGAAGCGCTAACTAGCTGGGGGTTGGAAATCTGTACTTGGGGAGAGAAGGTGTTTTATGACTCACGTGTATGTTCCACTGGCGGACTCCGTGACTGCCTCCTGGATCTCTGAGAGTAGGCAGGCTGGGAGTGTCGGGTTGCCGGGGGGGGGGCGTGCGGCCGGATGACCGATGCAAAGTTTGAAGCCAATTCTGTACCAGCACAGGTTCAGCGTCCATGAATATGAAGAGTGCCAGCAGATCTACAGGTGAGCAGAGTGTTAATGATGTCTGTGCCTTTCGGAATGTCACCGCCCCCATCTGTAGGCACAGCCATGTCTTCTCGCAGTTTCCAATACTGGCTTCAAGAAGGCTCTTCTCTGCAGTGTTGCTCTCGATAGATCAGGTAGGATTTGTATACTTGCTCCATCAAATTCGATCGGGCCATGATCCCAGGACTTGCGGAGGATGGTGTTTTTCTGTGAGTATCTGTGCACTCTGCACAAAACGTCCCGGGGTCTGTCTGGGTCTGTAGGCTGAAATAGAGCCGGATCTCCTGTGTACTCGGTTCGGCTCGCAGTCACTCTCAGTCACGCTCAGTCCCGCCCCCTGGACGGCTTCTAGCATGGACGTCCCGGCATTGGACCGGCATTATGTCCATCATAGGATCCGGGGCAAGGGGCGGGACTAGGCGTGATGCCGAGCCAAATACACAGGAGATCCGGCTGTATTTTGGCAGTGCTCGCCCCCACCCATCCCTTGATGGCAGCATATATAACGGCAAGGCTGCAAATGGACACTGAGCAATGCAGCAGGTGGGCACTGATTAGGCTGCACGTGGGCACTGATTAGGCTGCAGGTGGGCACTGATTAAACTGTAGGTGGGCACAGATCAGGCTGCAGATGGGCACAGATCAGGCTGCAGATAGGCACAGATCAGGCTGCAGATGGGCACAGATCAGGCTGCAATGAAGCTGCAGATGGACACTAATCAGGCTGCATTGATGCTCACTGACCCTTATTTTGCTTCAAAGTGGTTTATTTTTAAAAAAAGTATTTTTTCCTGAAACTTCCCTCTTAAATTGAGGCGTGTGTTATACGCCGATAAATACGGTAATAACACTCTGTCTCCATTTTTTTCACTGTCTGGAGGGACTAGACAGGGTTGCCCCCTATCCTCATTATTTTTTGCTTTCGATATAGAGCCTTTGGCTATCGCCATTAGACAATCAGAAGGGATAGTTGGGTTTTGCCACCCAGGTAGGGAGAATAAAATAGCCCTATATGCAGACGATGCTCTTATTTTCTTGGGGATACCTCAATGTCATTAGTAGAACTAATGAGACTAATTTCTGAGTTTGGGCAAAGGTTTTCAGATCAATTGGGAGAAATCAATACTGTTGCCATTAGATGATCTGGAAATTCCTTTGCCAGACCAAGCCTCTCAAATACAAACGAAGCATACAGTTAAATATCTGGGGGCTGAGATAACTCAGAATGTAAAGGACTACATTGATCTGAATCTTAAACCATTACTGCTTAAATTTATGGATAAATGTCGGAGTTGGTGTAAACTTCCATTGACAGTGATTATCAGAACTAATCTTATTAAAATTATGTGGACCCACAATTTCTTTATATTTTCCATATCTCCCCTATATGGATTACATCATTCTGGTTAAAGAAGGTGGAATTTCTCTTTTGAGAACTTATTTGGTGGAAAAAGCAATCCCATATTAAATTAACTACATTAATGTTAGCTAAAGATGCAGGGGGGCTTGCTATTCCACATGTAAAAAGTTATTTCCTAGCATTTTGCTGGCTAGACATTAGTGTTGGACATTGATCCTATACAGGGCCTGATACTATCGATATATGGTGAATATCCATTAATCTCCTTATTGGAGACAAGAAATTTGCTATGGGATAAAAGTTTTTTTAACGGGTAGATTATTCGATAAAGTTTAGCAGGAAATTAAAAATATTACAAGTGTTATGGGGTATACTTGTTATACTGCAATATGGAATAACTGCAGTTGTGGAGAATTAATGAAATTGTATGGGTTTGATTTATGGAAAAAACATGGGCTGTTTTTTTTAAAGCAACTATTTAAGAATGAGATACTGAAAATTTTCACTCAATTAACCGATGAACACGGAATTCCAAATCAAAGATTTTTTCAATTCCTATAGCTTAGACATGCTATACAGGCACAGGCCTGCTCCCTTTAAATTAAAACTTAGCAAATCTACAATAATCTCATTGCTAGACATAAGGGAGAACAAGCAGGGTTTCATATCTCGAATATATGGGGTATTGCTTATTAAGTTCCAAAAATCGGTAGTTATTCCATCAATGCCTGCAGGTGGCCAGGTCAGTACGGCGTACGGACCTCATTTCCCCCTCTCCTAAAAGCTTATGGTCACGTCAATGACCATAAGCTTATATCAGAATTGTTCAGCAGACTCTGCTGAACATTTCTTTAACTCTGATCAGCAAATTACAACCCGCTGATCAGAGTTATTAACCCCTAATATGACCAATGCCGCCGCTTCCCTGCCCTCTGTTTCTCCACCCCCCGTCGCTCCCTTCTACCTAAAACTGCCCCTCCCACTCTCCTTTCCTATCCCCTTCACCCCCAGCACTAATTTCTGCCCCCACACCCAATCCAACCCCCCCAAACTGGACCCCCGCAGCCACCATCATTAGCCGGCATCCCTCCTTTGCCGCTCCCACCGGCTTCAGGTGCTGCATGGGGCTTGGGGGGGACCCAGATGTTTCTCCCCCACCGGTCAGATAGCCCTCCATACTGGCCCCACACCCCTGATCCATCCCTCCTCCGAGCGCATCTCTCCTTCCCTCCCGCCACTTGTATCTTCTCCCTGCACTGAGCTGTCAGACTGGGGTTTGCGGCGGGGGGAGGGGGGTGGTGCAGGTGGGGATGAAGTTGGGGCTTGGTAAACATGTGTTTACCAACTCCCCCCTGTACAATGGATATAGGCAGTGATCGCTGCTATATCCACCGACAGCTGATCATTGTAACCGCGAGTATTACAATGTATCAGACTGCCAGTTTATGAATGAATGGGATCTCTATACAGATTCCATTCATTCATGTAAAGTGCTACAGAGAAAGGGACTATCTTCAGTGCCTTTCTGTCTCAAAAAAAGAGAGATGGGGGTCTGTGTTTAGACCTCTGATATCTCACCAAAGACCCCCCAAAAAAATGTAAAAAGTAAAAATTAAAAAAATTAAAAAACACAAACATAGTAAGACCCCCCAGGTCCGCCTGCACTCACCCCTCCATGGTGACAGACCCCCCCCCCCGGCACTCACCCCTCCACATTGATGCCCCCCTGCACTCACCCCTCCACGGCTTCCTCAGCTTCTCCTCCCGGCCAACCTGATCCTCCCTGATTGGCCAGGACAGAAAGATAAGCCAGAAGACAAAAAGGAATATTAATTCACTATTGTCACTAATGTGTGGGTTTGGGGTGCAATGCTCTGCGCCCTGAGTCTAACTCTCGTTCCCATCTCAAAAGTTGCTGCCTTGGAGTAAGATTGTTTTCCCGGTGGAACTGAAGGTGGCAGAGAAACCATTATTTGGGCTGATCTAAAAAAACAAAGAAAAGAAAACTGGACCAGGCGCCGATAGTAACCATCAGTAACTGTATCTGAAAGAGAAAAGCCTATTGGTTAGCATGGTTAGTGACCCCCCCAGATATGTACAGATTTTCATGAAGATGGGTGTACAGAGCTGTTTCTGGCTTTCCAGTTTGACGGTCTAACATCTGAGTTCCAACCTTACCATCATCGGTATGATTTCCTGGATCCATCCTTGGAGTTCCTCTGTATTGTTTTGGCCATCTGTTGAATCGGCTATCCTTGTCTTGTTGACTCGTTGTCGCTGACATTCGAGTCCACCTGTTCCGAGTATACATGCCTTACCTTGGGTGGAGGACACACTATCCCTGAAGTTTTACATGCTTGCTGAGGCCTCTGTATCCCACTTCTGAACAACCATTTTTTGTGGGGGACTTTTTATATGTTTTCCACAAGATTTTTTAACCTTTGGGACTTCCTTATTTGTGTTTTCACCCATTTTTCATATGCCTTGTTGTACTTATTTTTTGGACTGATATTCACTATTTAGTTCTGATCACTTTTATACATTATTTGGTCACATTATTTAATGTCTATGGTTTAGCGCTACATTTATACTATCCCTAACCTTTTTCAAGCCAATTAGAGCCTCAAAAAAAGAAAACTCATACAAACGTATGAGTCCGGCACCCTGTAGGGTGGCGGCGCCCCAGCGCCCCTAATGGAGGAAACTCTGTCAAGCAGATCGGCCTGCTCAGCGGGGGATCTGTCTGCTAATCTCTGCTGAGCAGGTGGATGACAGGTCTGTGTCCGCTCTGCTGATGTGGAGCGGACACGGACACAGCCCGCTGTTCTCTATGGGGTGGTCGGATGGAAACGGATTGCCTGTCCATTTCCATCCGATACCATCCGATCCAATCTGCTACATGAATGGGGAATGGAATCCCCATCCGTCTGTTTTTAGCGGACTGGACTGGATCGGATGCAGGCGGGTGTAAACGGACACATGTCCATTTACATCAGCCTCTATAGAGAACAATGGGTGGTCGGATAGGGCCCGCCTGAAAAACTGACAGGCAGACCTGATCGACCTGCTTGTGTGAAAGGGGCCTATGACCTTGTTCACACAGGGCATACACAGCGTACCTTTACGGGGTGTATCTCTGTGCAGGTTGTCGCATTGATGTCATTTGGGATGTAGCACCTGCATGAACAGAGCCATTGCTCCCAATTTTACATCCATGAAGGTCTGCATACATGTCCCTGAGCTCACACTGTCTGCGTTCGTACCCACACACACACACGTATGTCAGATTGGAAACAGCAGCTATGCCTGTGCAGCCGTTGCACCCCAATTGACATAAATGGGACTGCCTGTACAGGGATGCATGGAACACCTGTTCAACCCTGTGCGGGTAAACATGGCCCCCCATGGGCATACACTTTAGTATGCCACATGTGAACGATGCTTTAGTAGCAATTTCGCAGGAATTTATGTTGCGTTTATGTGCACTATTAATGATTTTAGTGTATTTTTAGTGAAAATATTGATTTGATAAACATTTGCACAAATATCGCGCTGCCTTAAAAATCAGTAGCACCTTCTTTCTATCCACTTAAGGACCAGCCTCGTTTTGGATTTAAGGTGTTTACATGTTTAAAACAGGTTTTTTTGCTAGAAAATTACTTAGAACCCCCAAACAATATATATTGTTTTTTTTCTAACACTCTAGAGAATAAAATGGCAGTCATTTCAATACTTTTTTTTGCACCGTATTTGCGCCGCGGTCTTATAAGCGCACTTTTTTTGGAAAAAATTCACTTTTTTGAATAAAAAAAATAGACAACAGTAAAGTTAGCCCAATTTTTTTTATATTGTGAAATATAATGTTACACCAAGTAAATTTATACCCAACGTGTCACGCTTCAAAATTGCGCCCGCTCGTGGAATGGCGTCAAACTTTTACCCTTAAAAATCTCCATAGGCGACGTTTTAAAAATTCTACAGGTGGCATGTTTTGCGTTACAGAGGAGGTCTAGGGCTAGAATTATTGCTCTCGCTCTACCGATCGCGGCAACACCTCACATGTGTGGTTTGACCACCGTTTTCATATTCCGGCGCTACTCGTGTATGCGTTCATTTTTGCGCGCGAGCTCGTTGGGACAGGGTGCTTTAAAAACATTTTTTATTATTTATTTATTTATTTTACTTTACTGTAAACATCCCTTGTAATAGAAAAAAGCATGACAGGTCCTCTTAAATATGAGATCTGGGGTCAAAAAGTCCTCAGATCTCATATTTGAACTTTAATGCAAAAAAAAAAAAAAGTCGTTTAAAAAAATTACAAAAAAAAAGTGCCTTTAAGACAAATGGGCGGAGCTGACGTCATGACGTCCCTTCCGCCGTCCTATAGTATGGAGACGGGTGGGGGGCAACTTAGCCTCACTCGTCTCCATACCTAGGAAGTTAAAGGACCCGATCGCCTCCGCCACTACCGACGGCTCTGGTAAGCGGCAGAGGGCGCGGGAGAGCGGCGGGAGGGGGGTGGGCACCTCTCCCGCCGCTGATAACGGTGATCTCGCGGTGAACCTGCCGCTGAGACCACCATTATCGTGTACAGAACCGCCGGCCCTAAAGATGGATACCTCGGTTGTGGCAGCAGTTGCAGATATCAATCTTCAAAGTAATGACATATATATACAGTGGCCGGTCGGTAAGTGACTATTCTACTGGCCATGTGATTTCAGAAAATGTATGGTTTGGGGGGTCTTTTACAAATTCTGAAAGCTGTAAGTGAAAAATGAAAACATCCAGATTTTTAGAGAAATTTTTGGGTACGTTGGATTTTCAAAATTGACAAATATTTGTTATTTATTAACTCTATACAGGTTAAACTTTTATATTTAGTAGGGATGTAGCAGGAATTTGGTAAAATTAGCTGTGTTTTTTTTCTGCTACTAATGGTTTTAGTGTATTTTGTGCGAAAATATTTATATGTTATATATATATATGTTTGATAAACACTTGCGCAAATACCGCAGGGTCTAAAAAATCAGTAGCACCTTCTTTTTATTCTAGAGGTCATATGCTTTCAGAAAATATATGGTTTTGGGGGTCTTTCACAAATTCTGAAAGCTGTAAGGGAAAATTGAAAACCTTCAGATTTTTAGAGAAATTTAGAGAAATTTGGATATTTACATTTTTGCATACGTTCGATTTTCACCATTTTGCAAAAAGGTGCAATGTAAAAATTACAAATATTTGTTATTTATTAACTCAATACAGGTTAAGCTTTTATATTTAGTAGGAATTGTGTACAATTCGCTGTGTATTTATCTGCTAATCATGATTTTAGTGGATTTTTACCAAAAATATTTATTTGATCAACATTTTCGCAAATGTTGTGGGACCCTAGAAATCAGTAGCACCTTCTTTTTATTCTACTGGTCATGTGCTTTCAGAAAATATATGGTTTGGGGGGCCTTTTACAAAATTTGAAAGCTATAAGTAAAAAATAAAAAAGCAAAGGAAAAATTGCAAAAATGGTCTGGCCACCTGAGTGTACAAACTGGAGCATAGGCACAGGGCCTGGCAGCGAAAGGGTTAAAGACATTTTTTTACATAGAGGCTACCCAGGGAAATTTGAGAGTATATGGAAGAGATGGGTGGATTCTTTTGACTCTGATATGGGAAGAAATGCATAAAACACCCTCATTATCTGCCCCTTGGGAATATTCCTTTACCTGGATGGGTGGTGGCCACTTACTATGAGCAAATAGCTATTTTGATCCATCAGTTTGAAATACACCTTTAAAAGGGGTTTCTCACCTTTTCTAAAAATGTTGGCATCTAAAAAATGAATCTGTTCACTACTCCACTCCAATCTAATATTATAAGTGTTATTATTTAACTCAAATAGACAAATCTTCAAGGTTTTTCTCAGATCCAAACTGGGCACAATGTTAGCGCCCATTGCGACCCCCCCTCTTCTGGAAGTAAAAGTCACTATTATATCAAAAATATTTATGGGACAAACAAAAATCTAAGGTCCTATTTAAAAAACTTTGTGCGTGGGGCATGTCGTCCCTTTTACTCAACGCCCAATTCAGGGCCAGTAATTCATCTTCATGTTGGATGATCGAGTACAGGGATGAAACATCCACTGTCACGAGGTAAATTTCTGATTTCTCCTTCAGGTCTACCCACTTTAGTAATTGTAATAAAGTCTGCTATTCACAATTGGTCTAGTTGGGGGGTTCTGTAGATTTTTGTGAATTTTGGGTAGCGTGTATATTGTTGAAATACGACAACTACTAGTGACTAAAAATTTCCTTTCTTTCTTAGTAGCTGAGCTTGATACCACAACTCTACCACACCTTGTAATTCCTCTTTATACTGTTGTGTGGGGTTTCTATTTAATTTCTCTTGTGTTTCATAATCAGCTAACATGGTACTTAATTAGATAAAGGATTTATCCAAAACACTACCGCCGGGCGGATCATAATCTCTTTCCTTTTCTCTAACAACTCTATCCTATCTTAAATGTATCTGGGATTCACGTTTTTCTTTGGAATAATTCTCTCTAAATCACTTATTACTAAGTTTCCAAATACACCAATATGTTGATTATCCAATTTAACTGGATTCAGTAGGGATTTATTTTTTAGACCACTATTAATAGCATTTCCTATCAAAACTTTGTTAGTAGATTGTCCTATCCCATCTCCCAAAAAATATTTTTTCGCGCTCAACTTACGAATAGTTTTATGCATATATTCATAAACATCAAATTGGCTAATCTTCATAGCCCTGTTCAGACCTGTATTTAAAATATTAAATTCTTTGTGAGTAAACTACAGTCCATTTAAAATGTAAATCCCATCTATTCTATTTTTTTCCTTCCTTGTTTGGTTCTGGATCCTCCTTCCTGCTCTACATCCCCTCACCCTTTCAGATCCCCCCCAACCTCCTTGGTTTTCTGGATTGAGGTAATCCAGTCTGTGAGGTGCGGGTGGCTTGTGCTGTTGTGTCTCTGCCCTGTCCCTCTGTGGAAATCTTCCCTGTCCTCTGGCCCTCAATCCTCTGCGATGGCCTAAGAAAGGCCTTGGAGAATAACTTTATGGGTTATCAGATAACAATTCATATTGATTAATAGTAGGCATCCTAAACTCCTCATTTCCAGGCACATAATTATCTACTTCAGATTTGCGCTATAGCCGAATGACGGCTACAGCACGGACCTGCTTTGCCGGGAGTACATCTATTGACGTGCTACCGTGCTCGAGTGGCCTGCACGCCTTCTAGCAGGGCATGCGCGGCGCACTCTGTGATCAGTGAGTCTATGAGACTGGCTGGATCACAGATCGGAGTAAGGAGTCGATCATGTGATGTAAACAGAGCGGGTAATCGGCTATTTTTTCTCCTCTCGTTGACAGCGTGAGGAGGAAAAAAAAAAGCCGATCACTGGTGGCCGTGAGAGGGACATCAGTCCCAATCATGGAGAGTTGCCGCCAGCTCCTCAGTGCCCACCTGTACCACCTAACAGTAGACAACAGTGCCGCCTACCAGTACCCACCAACACCACCCATCAGTGACCACAGTGCCACCCATCAGTGCCCACAGTGCCACCTATCAGTGCCAACAGTGCCACCTATCAGTGCCCACAATCAGTGCCTCATCAACAGTGCTGCACATCAGTGCCACCTATCAGTGCCATCTTATCAGTGGCCATCAGTACCGCCTTATCTGTGCCTATCAGTGCGGCCTTAACTGTGCCTATCAGTGCAGCCTATCTGTGCCCATCAGTGCTGCCTCATCAGCATATATCAATGAAGGAGAAAAATTACCTGTTTGCAAAATTTTATAAAAAAACTATGAAACATGATTTTTTTTTTAATTTTTCTATCTTTTTTTGTTTGTTTAGCAAAAAATAAAAATCCCAGCTGTGACTAAATATCAGCAAAAGAAAGCTCTATTTGTGCGAAAAAAAATGATAAAAATGTCATTTGGGTACAGTGTTATATGACCGCGCAATTGTCATTCAAAATGCGTCAGCGCTGAAAGCTGAAAATTGGCCTGGGCAGGAGGGGGGTTTAAGTGCCCAGTAAGCAAGTGGTTAAAATTGTAGTTATAGATAGGTTTTGCGCTTGCTGGCATAAATCTTCCTCTACCCCTCTGTTGAGTTTTTCTTTGTGGCGTTCTGTTCTAATTATACAACATTTCTGATGTTACTACATTAGGGGGTCCAGAGCAACTGAATCTTCCCTGTTGCGTTTGTGTGGTATAATTGGATGTCACTCCCCCAACCCCACCCCCATTCTCACTTCCAGCTTGTGTACTCAACTGGACCGGATGAGTTTCCATTTTTTCTTTTTCCCAAATCCCTATGAAATTTCTATTAGCAGAGCATGTATACAACATAAGGATTGGGTATAAGTACCATAGTGTTTCACTTTATTTTAGACAATGCCTTGGAAGGGATCCTGCTGCTTTAAAATTTTGGGGGTGGTTAAAATTATGCCTCAATGAAGGGGAAATAATATGGTGAGGGATCCATGCTTGGAGAAACTAAATGGATCTATATGACAGATACATTAACTCAAAAAGGCCTGAATGTAGAAATTGACATTAGCTGCTTTATTTGTGATTATTAATAGGTACCAGTTCTATATGAGAGTAAAGTAGAATTTTATAATAACTCGTTAAATTCTAACCTTTTTTAATCAAGTGTTAAACAGGAAGTTTGTGATGTAAAGATGTATTATGTTTTTATTTTTATTTATAGTTCCTATTTTGATTGTGGTATATGAAATAAACACGATGTATGATTAGTATATAAGAAATTACCAATTGAAATATGTAAAAACGTGTATTATCCTGCATAGTGAAGTGCAATGAGGTATGTTACTACTATGTGCTGTGGTTCATACAGCGGAGGGATACATTTATTTGTCAATGATGATCAATGAATCTTAAGAGTTAAGTTTTATTGAGAGGTAATTATTAACAGCGGCATGTCGTGTCATCTAGCCATTCCCTCAAAAGAAGTCGAAAGGACGAAAGGTTGGGGGGGCTAAATGGTGTGAATTAAGTGATGTTGATTGGACAGGGACGCGGGAATCCACAGAGTGGTGAGATACCGCTAGCACCCTGTTGACAGTGGATATCTGGCATTTTGTATATGACAAAGCGATCAAGCATCTTTTGTTTGTGAGTGTATTTTAATGGGGATGGTTTTAGCACTAAAATGTGAGATACATGTTTACGCTATGTGTGCTGCCTTGTTTCTTTATATTGAGCTTTGAAGTATGATCGCTATGGAGAGAAACAGGTCTGAGGAATTCACCTGAAGTGATGTTTGTAACCAACGCAATTTGCCTATCATTAACGTGACAGGCATTTATTTGTGGTTAACCTGACGGGTTGTAGCCCACTGAGCACGAGGGGTGTGGTATCGTTAATGGTGGAGGATTGGAGATTGGAGTTGATAATTACCCTTTTCAGGGAAACTTTTGCACTGACCTTTTGCTGCACTATTTCAACACCAAGGGTGGAGAACTATGGACTTTTGGAAATTATGAGGATCTCTGTTGTATTTATTTGACATCCGTAAAATTAGACGGTTTGTAGAAAGCAAGCTCTTTCCTCCTGTTTGTAATTGTTCGTGGATAGGAAAAAAACACCCGTAAAAAGATCTGCTTGTCTCCAACTCTGAACTGTGCATGCGTAGTTCCAGAGCCAGGTGATTTGTGAATGGCCAGGCTCAGTCTTGGATTGTGCAAAGACAGGTCTGGGTAACATCATGGTGCACATCGGGTGTGGCTTTTACTCACATGCTCTGTGCACAAGCCCAGATGTTCACTAATTGGCATGCTCCAGAACAGTACATGTGCAGTTCAGGGCTGGCAAAAAGGCAGATCTTTTTGCAGCCTTTTCCTGCCAGTTGCAATGCCAAGGTGAAGGTGTGCGGAGGGGGACACTCTGGGGACACCGCTGTAAGGTGGCACACTGGGGACTCTGATGTAAGGATATAAGGGGCAGTCTGGGGGGCTCTGATGTAGGGTGGCACTCTGATGACACTAATGTAAGGTGGGACTTTGTGGACACAGATGTAAGGGGGGACTCTGTAGACTCTGATGTATAGGGGAATACTGGGCACTTTGATGTAAAGGGGACTCCCATGTGAACATGTCACTGATCCCGGCTGCTGCACTCCATATGTTGTTTTCTTTATTACTTACTCCTGACTACATGTTGTACATAGTCCTCACCAACGTGTTCATCGTCTCAACAGTTTCTGGTTTTAATAAACTTCTTCTTTGAGGTAGGCTCAGTCAGACAAAAAATATCCTTTTTGGGTGCATCAAAATATATGTAAAGGAATTGTTTAAAATAAAAAATAAATGATCCTTTGTCCTTAGGTTTGTTTGTGTCTGTGAGACTGTCAGTTGTGGCACAGTAATTAGTATTTTGTGTGTACAGGGACTGTGGTACATGGGTGCAGTGTGTACAGCAGGCATAGATTCTGTTCAGTCCACCTTTAACACCCTGCCACTGGTCATGCCGATTGTTCAGTGTGGAACTTTTATTTTGTTTAGTCCCAGGGTGCCCATGCCTTTCACAATCCTAGTCTTGGTCACATTTTGTTATGCTGTTTTGATAGTTTACATATGTTTTTACTGTTAAAAGGCTAAGTTCTGTTGAAAAGAGGGATCCGCCCAAAGGAAAGACATGGACTTTGTAGGCACCATAAAATTAAATACAGATTTTATTTATACAAAAAAATATATACATAAAAGGCAACAGAAAAAAAAAAAAAACATCTTTTTAAAACCGCAAGATACATTGCACAAAAAAGGGGGGTAAACAGTACTACCATATCAATATATGGAAATAGATCAGGGGGTAACCCCTACACATGAGGAGGGGATCTCACCCCTCTATTACTATTACATAGACCTCAAACTGCACTAGCTCTACATGTTTCGCAAAATTATAATGCTTCTTCAGGAGCTTGTTTGGGTTTCCTGCGGTTATCTTGCGGTTTTAAAAAGATGTTTATTTTTTTCTGTTGCCTTTTATGTATATATTTTTTTGTATAAATAAAATTTGTATTTAATTTTATGACTGGTGCCTACAAAGTCCATGTCTTTCCTTTGGGCGGATCCCTCTTTTCAACATTTACAGTTTAGGACGTTGGCACTGCCCTAGATATGTGGTCTCCACAGTCTATCCTGTGATGAGATCTAAAAAACTCCCCATTTTTTCAAAAGGCTAAGTTCTTTAGGAACATGTTACACCCGGTTTTGAGGTATCATGTTGCTAAGCACCCCAAATCTAATCCCCTGAGCCCCCCCATGAAAGCTGGTGGGGGTTCCTCTCCCCCACAGTAGCTGTCACATTTAAAATTGAGGTGACTGTGCGGGGCTCTGTCCACACAACCATGTCATTTAATCACAAGGATCTTTGAATGAACTACAAGTCCAATCTGCTGCCACGGAAGATGGGCTTGTAGTTCTCAGTGGACTATTAGTGTGATAATTAGAATACTCATAGTTCAGTGACACTTCCCTGCAGAGGCCTGAAATTGCACCCACGATCCACTCATCCACTGATCGTGGGTGCAATGCTTTGCAGGCTCCTGTGAGAAAAAATAATTGCACATTTTTTTCCTGCAAAAATATTTGTATATTATTTTTTCCTTAAAGGGGAATTTAGCCTTTAAATATTGATTATTTTAGCTTATAATAAGAGTTTCTGTCATATTTTAGGCTGTAATTAAAAATGTGTTCCATCTGTAAATTTTCCATGTTTAGTCAGTAAAAAAAAAGTCATCAGGAGTTGGCAAACCTGCCATCAAAAATTTTTGATATTTGCATAACTCCCCTAAAGGGACACTGCACTGTCTAACAAAACCCGGACACAGAAATGACTGTTCTGATCCAGCGCTACAGAATCCAGAGACCACAAATACACAGCTTTCTCTGCCTAGAAACACTAGTCTGGAACATCGCATTTACCCTGAATGCGAATCCTGCGTCGTATTTTCCTATCTTCTCACAGTGAGAGAGCCTCATCCTGTCACATATCCCCTCCCTTGTTTTGAACCGTAGAGAGGAACACATGAGTCCGTCACTGTGGTTGGGACACTTCCGTGTGTTTTCTGGGTATGATTCTAGGCTGTCGATACCCTATATGCAGCCTTCTACCTCTATCCTTGAGGTTCCTGAGCTCATATTTTTTTCTGCGGGGGCCTCTGTCTTTCCTAGTTCTTTCTTTCAACTTACTTTCCTGGTTCTATCGAACCTGCTCCTGATGCCTGTCGAGGAACCACCTTTTCCCTCACTGGTACCCATTTTAATCATCACAGTAGGTCTTTTAGGTTCACCAACCCTTTTGCGGTTACCCTTGGCAACCAAAACCCTTATTCACAGGTTTGCTCAGTAATGTTTCACAGTTTCCAAAATTAACACTGTCAGTGTCTGCTTTATCAGTGTTTGTTAGGACCAGACCCGAAGAGGGGCCACCCATAGGCGAGCGACTATCCCCCACGGGACCTTCGCATTGCCCACCTCGCCTGTTGTACAACGTTCCATGGGCAATTGTCCTACCAACTGACGCTGATCAAAGCATAAACCATAATTCTCACTGGTTTACTCATTACAACATCATGGTCATCAGTACTATTGTTGGCAATACCAATCTTTAACATACATTACTCTTTTCAATGTCACGATTTCTGATACCATCAGTACTGTATTTAAGAGTGTCTCAGGGTACTTTAATTTGCACCTCATTCTGGGTGACTGAAAGAATCTCTGCTATTGCTGCGTCTATTCTGGGTCCTTCCTTCCTATGAGGTCTAGAAGATGAGGCAGTATCCACGCCATTTACCAACAACTGCTCAGCCAAACCTGGACCGTACCAGCAGAATTACCTCTAATCACCACATCAGACGGAGACACCTGTGATATCTCTAACAGCTCATCTGAGTGCCTTCCATTCAAACCAGTCACTGGAAGGTCCCTCACAGGGAACTGTGATATCACTGGCCACACTGCTAATACACATTGTACCAACCTATTCCACTCATGATAATTGTTACCTAGCAAAGCTTGTACTACCTGGATCCACCCATTGGTGCTACGAAGTACCAACTTGTCCAACTGCGGTGGAGATCCAACTGTACAATGAATGTGTTTTCACTAGGGATGAGCCGAACACCCCCCGGGTCGGTTTGCATCCAGAACATGCGAATGGAGCGAAAGTTTGCGCGAACATTTGAACACCGTTAAAGTCTATAGGACTCGAACGTGAGAAATCAAAAGTGTGAATTTTAAAGGCTAATATGCAAGTTATTGTCCTAAAAAGGGTTTGGGGACCCGGGTCTTGCCCCAGGGGACATGTATCAGTGCAAAAGAAAGTTTTAAAAATGGGAGCAGTGATTTTAATGATGCGTAAAGTGAAAAAATAAAGGTGAAATATTCCTTTAAATTTCGTACCTGGGGGGTGTCTATAGTATGCCTGTAAAGTGGCGCGTCTTTCCCGTGTTTAAAACAGTCCCTGCACAAAGTGGCATTTCTAAAGGAAAAAGTCATTAAGAACTGCTTGCGGCTGTAATGTAATGTTGGATCCCGGCAATATGGATGAAAATTATTGAGAAAAACGGCATGGGTAACCCCCCAGCCCATTACCAGGCCCTTTGGGTCTTATATGGATATTAAGGGGAACCCTGCACCCAAATTAAAAAAAGAAAAGGCGTGGGGCTCCCAGGCCCTATATACTCTAAATAGCAGTATAAAGTCGGTCCCCGGGTTACAAACAAGATAGGGACTGTAGGTTTGTTCTTAAGTTGAATCTGTTTGTAATTTGGAACAGGTACACTTTTTAAGTGTAACTCCAGCCAAAAAATCTATTTTTAAGCTTTTTGGATAACATAGGGAAGGGTTATCATCACCCCTGTAACATTTGTTTTGCTGTCTGTGCCTCTGTTCAGAAGATTTCACCTCATTTCTGTCCCAATGACAATTGGATTTTGAAAATTTGGGTTTTTTAGGGAAACTAGGATTGGTGATAAAGCATCAGTGGAGACACCTTTTTCACATATTAACTCTTAGACCTTAGGCCTTAGGTGTTGGTGGTACCAGAACACTGTAAGCCCTCACAGTTACTCTTGGTGGGTGCTGGAACAGGCCCTACTGTGAAATATTATATCAAGAATTGTAATTACATGCCCCTGTTGAACAGGGGAAGAAAAAATTGAGCCTTTGTTGGTGGTGTGGTGGTGTTGCCACAACACTGTAAGCCCTCACAGTTACTCTTGGTGGGCGCAGGAACGGGCCCTGCTGTGAAATATTAGATCAAAAATTGTAATTACGCGCACCTGTTAAACAGGGGTAGAAAAATTGTGTCTTAGGCAGTGATAATGGTGCCACAACACTGTAACCCCTCACAGATTCTGTTGAGCGCAGGAACGAGCCCTGGTGTGAAATATTAGATCAAAAATTGTAATTACGCGCCCCTGTTAAACAGGGGCAGAAAAATTGGGTCTTAGGCAATGATGGTGGTGCCACAACACTGTAACCCCTCACAGATTCTGTTGTTGAGCGCAGGAATGAGCCCTGGTGTGAAATATTAGATCAAAAATTGTAATTACGCGCCCCTGTTAAACAGGGGTAGAAAAATTGGGTCTTAGGCAGTGATGATGGTGCCATAACACTGTAACCCCTCACAGATTCTGTTGTTGAGTGCAGGAACGAGCCCTGGTGTGAAATATTAGATCAAAAATTGTAATTACGCGCCCCTGTTAAACAGGGGCAGGAAAATTGGGTCGTAGGCAGTGGTGGTGGTGCCACAACACTGTAACCCCTCACAGATTCTGTTGTTGAGTGCAGGAACGGGCCCTGCTGTGAAATATTAGATCAAAAATTGTAATTACGTGCCCCTGTTGAACAGGGGCAGAAAAATTGGGCCTTAGGCGGCGGTGGTGGTGGTGACACAACACTGTAAAGCCTCACAGATACTCTTGTTGAGCGCAGGAACGGGCCCTGCTGCGAAATATTACAGCAAAAATTGTAATTACACGCCCCTGTTGAACAGGGGCAGAAAAATTCGGCTTTAGGCACTAGTGCCACAACACTACAACCCCTCACAGATACTCTAGTTGAGCGCAGGAACGAGCCCTGCTGCAAAATATTATAGCAAAAATTGTAATTACATGCCCCTGTTAAACAGGGGGAGAAAAATTGGGCTTTAGGCACTGGTGGTGGTGTCAAAACCAAAAATGTTCTTAGAAGCTATCAACATGAACATTGAGGAGGAATAGGATAGTCACTCAGCATAACAGGATAGTCACTCAGCATCAGCATAGGCAGTCTTCAAGGGATCTCACATTCATAAAAAATTAATCGGTTACATCAGCATCAGGTGCTTGGTAGCTGGGGATCCAAGACTGATTCATTTTTATGAAGGTGAGCCAATCAACCGAGTCTGAGGACAGGCGCACTCTGTGATCGGTTACAAAGCCTCCAGCGGCACTGAACTTGCGCTCAGATAGAACGCTAGATGCAGGACAGGCCAGTATCTCAATTACATACTGTGCAAGCTCTGGCCAGTGATCCATCCTCAAGACCTAGTAACCCAGTGGATTTTGGGTTGGAAACGTCTCCAAGTCAGATCTTGCCCCTAGGTATTCCTGCACCATGTAAACAGACGCTGGCGATGGTTGCTGGAACGGATCAGACCTTGGGGCTGTGGACTAAAAAATTGTCTGAACGCATCGGTCAGACGGCCACCTTCTCCACCGCTCCTTCTGTGACTGACCAAAGCCTCAGCAACACATTGTCCAGGAGGACCAGGAAATTGCAACCTCCAAGGCTCTGGAAACGCATTGCACAAACCTTTCTGCAAGGCTTCCCGAAGATGTTTCATCCTCTGCTTCCTCTGCGAAGGCTGAATAAGTTCCGCAACCTTACCCTTGTAACGTAGATCAAGAAGGGTTGACAGCCATTACTGATCCCCCTCCTTGATACCACGAATCCGATGGTCCTTTCGCAGGCTTTGCAGGATCAGGGAGGCCATGCAGCGTAGGTTTGCTGAGGCATTTGGTTCGGAGTCCTCTGGGTCACTAAGGACGACGTGAACCGCAGCCACCTCCTCCCAGCCACATACAAGTCCATGGGTTTCTGAGGACTGAAAATGATCCCTTGAAGACTGCTGCTGATGCTGTGTTCCAGACTCCACTTCCATGCTGACACAATCCTCCTCCTCCTCCGGGCCTGCAGGAATACTGTCTGGATAAAGGGGGCCTTGAGAGGTAAGGAAGTCCTCCTCTTCCTCCCTCTGTTCTGCCTCAAGTGCCCTGTCCATTATTCCACGCAGCATGTGCTCCAACAGGAAGACAAGAGGTACAGTTTCACTGATGTATGCACTGTCACTGCTCACCATACTCGTGGCCTCCTCAAATGGTGACAGGACAGTGCATGCATCCTTGATCATTAGCCACTGGCGTGGCGAAAAAAAACCAAGCTCTCCTGACCCTGTCCTGGTGCCAAGTACTCATTGATGGCCATCTGCTGCGTGTGCAGATGCTGCAGCATTGCCAACATTCAGTTCCACCTGGTGGGCATGTCACAGATGAGGCGAGTCTTGGGCAGGCTGCATTCCTTTTGAAGGACAGCCAGCCGAGCACTGGCATTATATGACCGGTGGAAATGCCCAGACTTTCCTGGCCTGCCTCAGGAGATCCTGTAAGCCCGGGTACCTGCACAAGAACCGCTGCACCACCAAATTAAGGACGTGAGCCAAACAGGGAACATGGGTCAAGTGTCCCTGTCGGAGGGCGGAGAGGAGGTTGGTGCCATTGTGGCAAACCACCATTCCTGCCTGAAGCTGGTGTGGTATCAACCACCTCTGAATCTGCCCCTGCAGAGCTGCCAGAATCTCTGCCCCAGTGTGGCTCTTGTTCCCTAAGCATACCAACTCAAGCACCGCATGGCATTTTTTGCCTGAGTGCATGCATAGCCCCTAGAATTCCTACGTTGCACTGCTGGTTCCGAGGACGAATCTGCACAGGAAGAAGCCATAGAGGAAGAAGAAGAGGAGGGGGTGGAGGAGAGAGGTGTGGAAGAATCACCACTACCAGCATTTTGGAGGCGTGGTGGCGGAACAAGCTCCAACATTACTGCACCCTGTCCTGCATCCTTCCCAGCTGCCAGCAGGGTTACCCAGTGCGCTGTGAAAGAAAGGTAATGTCCCTGACCATGCCTGCTGGACCATGAGTCAGCGGTAATATGCACCTTACCGCTGACCGCCCTGTCCAACGAGGCCAAGACATTGCCTTCCACATGCCAGTAGAGAGCCGGAATGGCCTTCCGAGAAAAAAAATGACGTTTGGGAACCTGCCACTGAGGGGGTCTGAATACTTTCCGTCCCCACTGTATATATACTAAATACACTGCAGCTAACTGAATCAACCCAACTGCCTGCCTGAAGTATATTAGAAACAGTACAGCAGGAACGGTCTGCAGTGAGATCTAGCTAAACTGGATGCAGTGGAGATATATATATATATACCAGTCTGACTGTATATATATATATATATATATATATATATTAAATACACTCCAGCTAACTGAATTAACTGTCTGCCTGAAGTATATTAGAAACAGTACAGCGGGAATGGTCTGCAGTGAGATCTAGCTAACTGAATAAACTGCCTGCTCAAAGTAAATGAAATGACACACTCTCTCTCTCTCTCTCCCCGCCAGCAACAAACTACACAAGGCCGACATGCAGGTCGCCTTATATAGTGTGGGGCGTGGACTTAACCCCCTGAGCCATAATTGGCCAAAGGCATTATGCCTTTGGCCAATTATGGCGCCCTTTGCTGACGGCGCTGTGATTGGCCAAAGCATGCGGGTCATAGTGCATGCTTGGCCAATCAGCCAGCAATGCATTGCGATTACGCAGCACATTATGGGGCGGGATGCGCAACTCGAATTTGTCGCAAACGCCCCATAATGTTCGATCTTCATCGAACAATCATACAGCCGATGTTCGAGTTGAACTCATGTTCGACTTGAACTCGAAGCTAATCCCTAGTTTTCATCAATTCTATAATTTTCAGTAATATATACGTTATCTCTATACACCCCACATCAAAACAAAGAACTTTAGGGACTCTTCCCTTTCTAGCAATGTAGAGGGGCTCATCCACCGAGGCTTAAGAGGCAAAGACATTTAAAATGACCTCATCCTCAGTGGTAACTGACATCACATTCTGGTGCTCTGCCAGAGCACTGCCAGATGCATGTCTCAAACTCATCCTCTCACTTTCAGCAACAGTGAGCCAATCCATGTTCTCATCAGTTACAAGTCAGCTTGTCTAGGCGGTAACAGACCCTCTATCCATAACAGTTTCTCATCTCCGCAAACATTGCTTCCTTTTTGTGTTTTGACCACTCCATCATCCTTGCAGTCATGCACACAGCAACTTGCAAAACAGTTCACAGCAGAAGTATTTTCCTTTCCTTTCACAGGTACACCACCTGCAAAAATCTATGCTTTTTGCATGGCTGCACTTCCACACACAGCACACAGTTCCTGACATGAACTCACCATTGGAGTGGAGACCTGGATTCTACCATCAGTTTGTCCAGCATCTGTCTCCACCAATTGGGACATAGGGTAGACAGGATCTATTTTTTAAAGTGGTTGTTAACCTCCCCAAAAAATGCTGCTCCTGTGCCTTTAATATGCAAGCTGTAGCATGGTGCTTTTACTTTTTTCATTACTTCTCTATATCTCCTACAATACCTGTTTGATCCTGCCAGGTCCTGGCTTCCGCCCTGAGTACTAACCACGATTATTATGGCTGCTGAGCCAAGATACTGTGGTCAGAATGTGTGTCTGCGTCATCCGCAGGTCTCCTCTGCGCCTGTCTTCATCTCCCCCCTCCTCCCCCTCCCTCTTCCTGTCAACATGTAGTCAGGAGTGCTAAAGACAATCTCCTACACTCCCAGCCCCGCCCCTCTCCGCCCCTCTCCCCTCCCCTTTCCCAAGTCTGCAAAACTGGATGTACCTGTCAATCAGTAGTAACTCCACCCCTCCCACAAAGTTTGTTTTACAGGCATCAAATTTAGGTTTTAACAACATAGATATGTTTCATGTACTGTCTGCAATATTTCTGGTGCCTTTAAACATAATTTGTATTTGTTTTTTTAGTTTTAGATTTTATTTTTTATCAGTCATGTGACAGCCACGGGGTGAAAGATCTCAGATTCCTCTTGCATACATCAGAAGGAATCTGGGTCCCTCCTACTCGGCTCCCTCTGCTCTAGACAGCAAAAAAGAGGGGACACGTGTCAGAGATTATAACTACAGATTACAGGTATTTGAAATTTAAAAAAATTAAAAATGACACACGCTGCACTGCTTGGGGAAGCATGTAATGTGTGTCAGATAAATTTATGGCAATTCTGTTAACAACCACTTTAAGGGCTTAGTAGCCCACTTTTATTTAAAAGAAAGCAAATGTTCACAAATGAATGACGTTCCACGCAGGGAATCTTCACCAACTTCAGCAGAAATACACACACTGGAAAAATGCTGAGCCACATTTTGCATAAGCTCACTCAGCTTCAATTGCAGAACCAGGCTGCTCCTCTTACCAGTCAATCTGACTGTGTTGTCGCGCTCTCATGGATACTTGGCTCTCTAGCCTTTTTTCACAGCGCCCTGCTACATGGCCCACCTCTGGCCTATGGATTGGGGTTCTACCGACACCCTGATAAAAGACAACCTGACTCCTTGATGAGACCCTCTGTCTCGTGGTTCCTGGCTGGGCCCTCTGAACCCACAATGAGACCTTCCGTCTCCCACACTGGGAGCTGTCTCAAACTGGGAGCGCTGAGCTATCCTCAGACCTGAGTATACACCAACACTGCACACCAAAATACTCAGCCAGGTTGCAGGTGTCTAGTAAAACCTGGACACAGGACTGACTGTTCAGACCCCTAGCTGCAGAATCCAGAGAAAGCCACATACACAGCTTTCCCAGCCCAGAAACACTAGTCTGGAACGTCGCTGGATAATGACCATAGAAATAATCTACTAAAGTATACGATAACCAAGTAAACCATACTATCTGGAATTTTGTTTTGGGCAGCCCCAGTGCTGATAAGTCTACTGTATCTCTCTTTCTCTAAGATAGCATTAACAGCCTTTTACCATTGTGCAAATGAAAGAGGGCAAGGAGACAACCACCTTTGAGCTATAAGTTTATGAGCAAGAAAAAAAAAATGTGTGTAAGCATTAACCTAAATATCGTAGTATAAGGTCCTCAGGAAAAATATCCAGAATCATCATCTAAGAGTCTGTTAATAATATTATACTGCATAGGTTTTGAACTGTATCAAAAATATGTCTTTAAAGAGCTGTCAGTGCTGGAGCATCTCGGATAGCAACGTGAATCATTCTACCCCATGAATGTAATTTCAGGGGCGTAAAATTGACTATACTGTATATACTATAAAAAGCTGAGTCAATTTGTGGGATGAGGAGATAGATACAGTTGGTACTGCTTATAGTGCCCTTGCCCATTGATTATCATCAAATTCTCCTATGTTATGTCTCCATCTTTCTCCACAACGCAGATGCACCTTAGAAAAAGCAGCCAAAATAATATTGAAACATATATCTCCGATTAGGTTTGTTTTAGTAACATTTGGAGGGGCTACCATACCCAGAATGGTGGAAGGGTTCTAAATCAGTGTGGATTGGTGAGACTGCAATAGTATAGCATGGCATAGTTGCAGGTATTGGTAGAAAGATGTATGTGAAAGTTGAAATTGGTCGACGCGTGTCTGATAAGGAAAACATATTATTGTCAAACAACTGACATAGATACATTACACCTCCAATGGCTAAAGCCTTCTAATTTTGTTAATTTCAAACATTGAGGATTGTCCCATATAGGAATACAGTATAATGAGAATAACCTGAGTGGCCCACTACTGTTTTACTAGCTTTCCAAGTCTTGTGGATCAGCAAATGGTGGGGAATTGTTGTAGAGTATAAAAACGTCCAGCCTCCAATAAACAGACCAGAGGGTCTTGCGGTAATTGAGATAGCAATACTCTTTGTACAGGGTCTTGCAATGCCAATTCTTCCCATCCAGTAAAATGCTGAGCCTGAGAGGACAATGGGATTTGGAATTGTAGTATTTAAATATATCTTTAGCAGGTTAAAGTGGAGTTCCAGTCATAAAGTCATAAAACAAATTTTACAGTATTCAGCTGCAATAAATATAAAGAACAACCTTTGGAAATTTTTTTTTTTACTCACCTTTTTAAGTCTGTTGCTAGGGGGTCCCTCGTAATCTGCCTCTTCCTCTCCAAGGCGATTGACATCATTTCCATCGGCAACAATGCTCGCTAGTGCTCCTGGGAGATGTCTGTCATCATTTCCCAGGAGTCCAGGAAGCAATATCAATGTGGGCTTTACATGCCCACATTAACGATGGAAACAACCACAAACCAAGGAATACAATATTACAGTAAGGAATTTATATATTTGAAAAATATATCTAGATCATTGTATATTATTATTTTAATTACAGTAGCGTAAATACTAGGATCCAAAAAAAAAAATTTCGCCGGAACTCCGCTTTAATGGGGAGGGGGGGTGACCAACAAAGTCAAAACATAAACAAATTAAACGTTTTTCAGCGATCAACAGTATTATTCAAGTTGCATTAGTAATTGCATTTCTGTTACGTTTCTTAGAAATAGATATATGATTCAAGGCAATGATCAATAGTTTGTTGGTGTCTTTGATCATGTCACTACATTGGATTATGTATACCATACACTTGTGATTTTCCTCACTGATACCATCAGATCAAAGGAAGCATGTATGGTCTAGATCATAGACTCTTTATTACCTCTGCATGGAAATACAGGGTCAAGCCACATCATACCAGATGGTGAACAGGTATGAATCTGTGGCAAGCACAGCTGAGCAGCAATCCTGTATTTGTAACACGTTGTACATTGTGTTAGCTGCCTGTTTTAACAGTAAAGTTACCTATAAACATAATGTTTAATGTGCTTTGAGCTCAGGAGAAAACTCTTGTCTATTTTAAACAGTTAGCCTTCCAATCATGGCTGCTAGGATTTTAATGGGGCCCAAGTATACCACTGTATTACTGCTATAAAAGAAAATGCCAGGCTTCAAAGTTTCAACCAAAACAAAAATAACATATTGTAAAAAAGTCCGCTGTAAAGTTTAGAAAGAGCTCCTTAACCACTCACCATATGAGGTGTTGTCACCGTAACCTGGAAACTGTAGCAAACACACAAAAATCCCTATGACAGTCATAGGAAAAAACAAGGGGTTACCATTGGTGCATAACTTGAGCAGAATCAATCCAAGTAATTATTTTATTGATATCAAACAATAAAAAAAACAGATGTATAATACTCCTAGTTTTACTAATAGCTTTGCAGCACCATCAAGCTGTAAGAACACTGAAATAAAGTGCATCTACATAAACATCAGACAAGGACATACATGTAACATGACAATACATATACTAAAAGAATGGACATCCGTATGCCTGATTGTGATGCTCAAACGTGATGTCAAGCGATAATTATCGCATGCCATGGCAGGTTCAAACTATTGATGAATATGTGGTATAATATGAAATCAGGTCTGCGTATCCTCCCGGGGGTTGAGGAGCAGGCAATTTAAAAAAAAACTTCAAGCAGTAATTGGAATCTGAGGGATCACTATAGATCATGAATAGTGGAGTACTCTGGGTGCCTATGTGGAAGAAGGGTTGGATCTCCTGACCCACGTGATAGGGGACTGTAATTAGTTATTACTTGATGATGTAAAATTAATTATGGTAGAGAGAATATAAATGTCTCTTGTATATAATGCCAGTACTGTTCATCAAAGTAAACATCACGTTCCTTTAATTCATGTGATGTAACAACCTGAGTTCCACTGGAGAAGTATCTACCATGCATGCATTTAAAGGTAATCACAAAAAATCGATGTGGCTATCACTGATGATGATAGGAACAGTCCTGATCACACTGGGAGTGAAGTGGTATCTTAAATCAGGAATACTACTTCCTATTGATGGTTGCAGGTGCTTAGTATACAATCACAGTCACAGGTATATATCCTTCCATCTATCCTATATAGGGAAGTACTCCTCAATCACAGTGCTTTGTGTGGGTACTTTACCATTTCCATAGACCGTATCCACCCTCCGCGGTCTTCCTGGTTCCACAATCACTCCAGTGTCTCTCCAGATGATATCTCCAGATTACTGTCAGTAGTGGAGAAGACAGAGGCCAGGACTGGGACTGTACAGTCCTTGATTCACACTGGCAACATGCTGCGTATTGTCTAGCTCAGCATCCCACAACAGCGGGGCGTTCAGTCTTCGGCATCTGTGAAGTCAAAGCGTTTCGCTATAGAGGTAGCGTAGCTTAGTCTGGATGGTGACGGTACGGCAACCTCCCGCCCCTTATAGAAGTGATCCCTTACTGGTGGTTACTCCCGTCTAAAGAATTTTAAAGGGGACATTACTCATGTATGTTGTCGTTCGATGTAAATTGTCTCCTTAGTCCTTCATTTAAGTTTAGCAAAAATGTATTTCAAGCTTAATATTTTGAATGGGATGGATGCAGGGGGGAAGGAATTAACAAAAATAAAGACAGAGCTGGAGTCATTATACTAATAGAAATGAAAATAATAAAAATAATAAATAAATCAAAGCATAAACAGACCTCTCACTTACAGGGACATAGCTAATGTTGGGAGATACGGTAACTTCAGAAACAACTATCGTTGACCTACAATTATTTACAGGGTGTCCTTTTAGTGTGTTGTCATGTTACATGTATGTTCTTGTCTGATGTTTATGTACATGCACTTTATTTCAGTGCTGTAACACCTTGTTGGTACTTTGAAGCTATTAGTCAAACTATGAGTATTATACTTCTCGTTTTTTTTATTGTTTGATATCAATAAAATAATTACTTGGATTGATTCTGCTCAAGTATTTCCCTTTGTCACCAATAGTAACCCCTTGTTTTTTCCTATGACTGTCATAGGGATATTTGTGTGTTTGCTATCTTCAAAGTTTGTACAAAGCATTCATTATCCATTGTGCTCCTTATACTTCTACAGGAAGCGGAAGTATTATTCTATACACTATTTAAAGTTGATTTTTTAATTTTATTTTTATTTATTGTTATAAATGTAGTCATTCATATACAATGTACAGGACGCCGTGGCTGGGTCCTGGAAGGACACTATTCCCCCTCTGTTTGGACTGTGGTGCCTTT
This sequence comes from Lithobates clamitans, assembly GCA_037952925.1. Lineage (NCBI taxonomy): Eukaryota > Metazoa > Chordata > Amphibia > Anura > Ranidae > Lithobates > Lithobates clamitans. The sequence continues at coordinate 3,556,885 of JBBGZY010001128.1, read as the reverse complement.
AAGGGAACAAAAGGGTTAACTCACTGGTCAGAGGAAGTGGGTTTAAAAAAAAAAGACAGGAAGTTGTAGGTGTTGGTGGAAGAGCATAGAGAAGACTGTGGATGGTGGAGTTGTGTACACCTGTGAAAGTGCATGGCAGTGTCCTGCCTGGAAACCTGCCAGCAGGGGAACTTACCCACTGCAAAAATCAGGGACTGTTTTACTGCGATGGCAGTTCTGAACTCTGCAAGTCGGTGAGTCTTATATTTCCTTCTGTTGTGTTATTTTGCTGCCGTGAAGCTGTTTAAGTTTAATAAACCCTACTTTAATTGCAAAGCCTGTGTCCTGCGATCTAGCTGGTTCCCCGAGCTTTACAGCTGGTGCAGAATGCGGGACAGGACAGAGTAACAGGCACTGGAAGTGTTTTTTTTTTGCATTGGACTTAAAACTGACATTTAAAGAGACAGTACATTGGATTTATGTTATGGGTTAAAGCTGACAAAACCTGAAATCTGAACCAATGGAGGAGCTAATTAAACAGCTATCCCTGGCTAATATGCAAGCGCAGACTTACCACAAGGAAACTAATCAGCACTTAGCAACCCAGCTGGAGGTACAACAAACTCACCACAAAGAGGCACGGCTCTGCAGCAAGAAAGTACTCACCTATTGGTGGCCCAGCAAGGAGTTATGCAGACTCAGGTGCCTTACAAGAAGCAGTGTAGCAGTTTCAGGGGCGTGAACAAGCGGCTGTCGCCCCTGGCAACCAGGCGATCGTGAAGGTGAGCCATTTTCTGCAGAAGTTGTCCCTGAGTGATGATGTTTGAGAGGGTGGCAGAGAGAGAAGGGTGGCCCCAGGACCAGTGGGCCGGCCTCATTGCTCCTTTCCTCATTGGAGATCCTCAAAAGGCCTACTTCGACCTGCCACCTGATGACGCTAAAGACTAACAAAAGCTAAAGGCAGAAATTCTGTCTCGTCTGGGGGTGACTATGGCCGTCTGGGCCCAACGAGTGCACAAATGGAAGAATTGTCCCGATTGGCCACCCAGGTCTCAAATGTTTGACCTGGTGCAGCTGGTACAAAAATGGCAGCAGCCTAAGGTGTTGTCTGGCCCCAAATCGTGGAGCGGGTCATGCTGGACCGATACCTGAGGTCCCTGCCAAACGACATTTAACGGTGGGTCAGCCATAGAGACCCCAAAACATTGAACCTCCTTGTTGAGATGGTGGAAAGATATACAGTAGTGGAGAATCTACTCGGCCCTACCAAGCGCCCAGGGCCTAGTCTGCCATGGCCTGTTCGATCAACTGCAGCCCTTCGGAAGGATGTCCAACGGAACCCTGGGACAAACATTCTGGAAAGCCAGGAGTCACTCCCTGTACCTCCTCAGAGGTCTGTTATTGTTTGGAAAGTGGGGGGATGTTGTCACAGATGTACAATGTTGGCGGTGTCATTTTTGGGGCCATACCCAGGCACACTGCCCACTGCAAGAGGAGCCCATGGAATGCGAGGTTCTCCAGAGGGTTTTTTTTATGCCCTTAAAGCATGCACCATACATCTTCAAATTTCAGGTGTGAAGTTCAAGTGAACCACCTCCCTGCCAGGGTTTTGTTGGACTCTGGAAGCATGATACTCCTAGTTTATCCCAGAGTAGTTGGGAGGATCAGCCCAGTAAGCAAAACTTTACAGGTGGTGTGCCTTCACAGGGACACTAGAGAGTACCCTCTCATCTCGGTGTCCATCTCCACAGCATGTGGCAGTGGTACTCAAGAGGTGGGGGTAGCAAAGAATTTGGTACATGATGTTATAATAGGATGAGACTGTCCATTATTTGTGAAACTCTGGGAACAAGGAGAACTACATGAACAGCCCAGAGACTGGGGAGAAACTAGTCCCTCTGTTCCTGCTATTGAGGGGAGTAACCCTGAACTGCCAAATCTTGTTGATGGTGATTTGGATAATGAAAATGTTAATAATCTGGTTACTGGTAATAAAAGTAATACTGTTGAGGATGCCAAAATATGTGGTCCACAGACCGACCTGTACACTGAGGGGGGCGGGGGAACCTTCTCCACTTAAGGTAATGCTGGGAGAAGAGGATGAGAAAGTGGCCTTTACCCCTGCCCTGCCAGATTTGGGTATTCCTCAGGGGGCATTTGGTACAGCCCAGATGCAGGACCTCACTTTGGCCCGGGCACAGGTACAGGTTTTAGTGGTAAATGGGGTTCCCCAAGAGCCAGGTGCGAATGAGCGATGGCCACACTTTGCAGTATGTGATTAATTGCTTCCGTAAACCTTTGGTCCCTCTGCCCATAATTGAGGTCCCATTCGAAAGGACAATAATGGATATAGTGGTCCCTTAGTAAAGTCTGCTTGAGGTCACTTCTACATACTGGTGATCCTCGACTACGCCACTAGATATCCTGAAGCCCTACCCCTGCAGATTACCTCCTCTAAAACTATTGCCCGGGAGTTATTTCAGTTGTTTAGATGGACCGGTTTTCCTACGGAAATACTCATGGACCAGGGCACTCCATTTATGTCGAAGGTTATGACCGATGTGTGCAAGCTGTTCCAGATTAAAAAGCTATGCACATAGGTCTACCATCCCCAAATGGACGGCTTGGTAGAACGCTTTTAAAAGACTCTTAAGTCCATGCTCAAGAGAGTAGTGCAAAGTGATTGGAAAGACTGGGACTGCCTGTTACCAGCTCTCCTGTTTGCTATCGGGGAAGTGACCCAGGCCTCCACTGGGTTTTTCACCCTTTGAGTTGGTGTATGGGCAGAGACCTTGCAGACTACTTGACTTTATTAAAGAGGAATGGTAAAGTAACCTATTTAGCATAAGAGTGTTTCTGAATATGTCTCCCAAATGCAGGAAAGGATCTTTACCGTGATGCCACTGGTCAAGGAACATTTGCAAAAAGCCCAGGGGGCTCAACAATCGGTTTTTAATAGGGAGGCTAAAATAAGGCACTTCCAAGTGGGGAATCGAGTAGCAGAGTTGATCCCCACTGTGGAAAGTAAAATCTTGGCCAGATGACAAGGAGTCCACCAGCCAGGCAAGAGGAAATCGTATCAGTGAACTTGTTAAAGCCCTGGACGGACAGGGAACTGGTGACCTCCCTGGCTGGTGCAAGACTTGAGCCTCGGGTTGGGGTGCAGAGTGTCCAAGTGACGAATACCCTGTCTAAAATCCAAAGTCAGAAAGCCAAGGAGTTCTTACAAAGAAATAAAGAAATATTTTCAGGCCTGCCAAATCTAACTAATGTCATAGAGCATGATATTATCACAGAACCTGGAGTCAAAGTTTATGTCCAGCCTTACTGTATCCCAGAGGCTTAAAGGAAGGCCATTTCAGAGGAAGTGAAGAAGATGTTAGACCTGGAGATTAGTGAGGAGTTGCAGAGTGAATGGTCGAGCCAGATTGTGTTGGTACCAAAGCCCAATGGGACTCTGCGATTCTGCAATTATTTCCGGAAACTTAATGAAGTTTCAAGGTTTGATGCCTACCCCATGCCCCGGATAGACAAGCTTATTGAGAAAAAACGCAAAGAGAGATGTGCCTCTGGGTGCAGACGTAAAAGCAGTTTATTTACAGACACATGTAAGAACAACTCACAATTTAGAAGTCATCAGACAGCATGTAATTAAGACATCCATCAGGGAGGGATGACCATCAGATCAGTCAAAAGCTCTTCCTGCTGCATGCTCAGCCGCGTATGGGGAGAACCGTTGGATGGTAACCTGGCCGCAGTGAAAACGAACACCAAAACGAGGCCTGGAGTGCAGATGTATAGCGGGCGAGAGGAGATGATGTCACTGGCAAGCGACGCGTTTCACGAGCGTACGGGCTACGATGACGTGGCAGTCGCGCTCCTTCATCAAGCTGTGGATGGATGGATGTAGAGGCCATAAGAGTCTAAAAGAGGGGAGTGGCCAGAAATGGAAAGCGCTGTGATTTTTTTATGAAATAATAATTGCGAAAGGGGGAGGGGGAGAAAAAAAGGGGAAAAAAAAGGGAGGGTTGTTGGGGATTATACACAAGACATGTATAATGCAGAAAGTCCATGATAAAAAAATCATAAAAAATAATAATAAATATGTAGAAAGAGGTAGAGGAATATACCTCCACGTGCAAATTGCGGAGGGTATGGGGAGAGAGAAAATGACCAGTAGCACGTCTAATATGTCTCTACTACACGCACAAAAAGTATTATATTATATGATATATATGGATATAAACATGATGTAAACAATGTGTGGTGGATCTATGCATTAAAATATATATACATATATGCACAAATAGGAGTCTGGCCTTCATATAGATATAACTTACAAAAATTAAAATAAAATTATTAGGGATAGAAATGGGAATAAAAATTATTAATAAATATTAATAAAAGTTAATTGAGACACCAACATGGAGAGTATGAGCAGGAATGATCATGACTGTACTTGCAAAAACAAGCACCAACAACGACCCACTAACTTCATAAAAAGGAGAGGTCAAAATTGAGGTGGCCTGCAGGCAAAGGTGATGATGATAGGAACAAGGAAGGGAAAGAATATGTACCAGGAACAACCTAAAATAAAATAAAAAATCACGAACATTTAAAACTGGTTGGGTTTTACAAGATGGTGGCAATCTCAATGCTCTCGTTGATTCCTCCTTGCGAAAGGGCATCCAGAGTATAAATCCAAAAGGTCTCACGGGCAAAAAGCCTCTTGAACCTTTCAGCAGGAGGGAGAGACTTGGAGATCTGTTTAATTACCCAAACCTTGAGACCTATGGTGGAGCTATGGTGGGCCATGGCAAAGTGTCTTGCAACACTATGAGGGTCAGTACCACCCTCAATGAACCTTCTATGCTCGCCAAAGTCTTAAGGCCCTGATGGTCCGGCATACATAAATCAGCGCACAAGGGCAACTTAGGCCGTAGACAACAAAGTCTGACGAGCAGTTGAAAAATTCCTTCAGCATGTAGGTTCTTCCCTACAGTTAAATGCGCCTATACTTGTATTCTGGGACAAGCTTATTGAGAGACTAGGTCCAACCAGATATATCACTATGTTAGATCTTACTAAGGGGTATTAGCAAATCCTGTTGACTAAGGCTGCTAGATAGAGAACTGCTTTTTCTACCCCAAAGGGCATTTTTCAGGAAAAAAGAATGCCTTTTGGACTGCAAACTGCTAGCCACATTCCAGCGAGAAATGGATAGGATTTTTAAACCTCTGGAATATTCCTCTGTATATTTGGATGACATAGTAATTTTTAGCAGAGACTGGGAATCACACTTGCCCAAAGTCCAGGCAGTCCTGGACTCCCTTTGGAAGGAGGGGTTTACAGTGAACCCTGAAAAATGTGCTTTGGGAATGGAGGAGGTGAAATACCTGGGGTATATCGTAGGCAAAAGGCTGATGAAAACTCAGGTCAGCAAGGTAGAGGCCATACAGAACTGATCTAAACAAAGCCTGGGGAATGCCCAGGAAAAAATTCCAAGCCTACTTACCACCAGCTCGCAGACAACCAAATTAACCTGTCCAACAGTATGCGTTAAAAACAGGGGTTTAGTCCGCACGCATTTGCAAACGCATGCGTAAGCCACAGAGCCTCGTCACGGCACCCTGATATCTGTGGTCCTAACACTAAAATATGAGTGTCCCCACAGTGGAGGCACATGCATTCTGATGGATAAATGAGAGCAGGTGGACTGAAGGGCAGCCCATCCCTTCTTAAAGGTACAGGAGCACACCAGACACCCAGCAAATAGCACAATGGCTGCAAAGGTGCTGGTGCGTTGCTGGGTGTCTGGTATGCTCCTGTACCTTTAAGAAGGGATGGGCTGCCCTTCAGTCCACCTGCTCTCATTTATCCATCAGAATGCATGTGCCTCCACTGTGGGGACACTCATATTTTAGTGTTAGGACCACAGATATCAGGGTGCCGTGACGAGGCTCTGTGGCTTACGCATGCGTTTGCAAATGCGTGCGGACTAAACACCTGTTTTTAACGCATACTGTTAGACAGGTTAATTTGGTTGTCTGCGAGCTGGTGGTAAGTAGGCTTGGAATTTTTTCCTGGGCATTCCCCAGGCTTTGTTTAGATCTGTTTGTAGCCCTCCAATGCCGCTTACTGCGATAGCCAGCTATAAATGAGGGTGGTGGCAAGTTTTTTGAGATCACCTTGGCGTGTGTATTGGCCATACAGAACTGGCCCGCCCCCTCACAAAGAATCAGGTACGTGCACTCCTGGGCATGGTGGGATACTAAAGGAGGTTTGTACCCAACTTTGCCACATTGGGGACTCCATTGACCGATCTGACTAAAGGTCGGAAATTGGTCATGATTGAGTGGAATGCAGACACTGAAAAGGCTTTTTTTGGAGCACAAGTCAGCACTGTGCCAACACCCTGTCCTGATAGCACCAAATCTTTCAAAAGAGTTCATTGTCCAGACTGATGCTTCCGATATAAGGTTGGGAGTGGTTCTGTCACAGGTTGTTCATGGCGAAGAGCACCCGGTAGTCTTCCTCAGTAGGAAGTTGATAACAGCGGAGAAAAACTACGCTATAGTTGAGCGAGAGTGTTTGGCCATTAAGTGGGCTCTGGAATCCATCAGATATTATCTCTTGGAGGAAGTTTAGGCTGATTTCAGATCATGCCCTTCTAAAATCGATGAAACAACGTAAAGGGACTAATGCCAGTATTTCTTGTTGGTTCCTGCCACTCCAGGAATTTAAGTTTGTAGTGGAGCATAGGCCCGGGAGACTGCATCAAAATGCAGATACCCTCTCCCTAGGCCATTGTTTTAGCTCCACTGTTGCCTCCACCTCCTTGGTGTTGGGGCGGGGGGGAGGATATGTACAGGACGCCGTGGCTGGGCCCTGTAAGGACGCTATATTTCCCCTCTGTTTGGACTGTGGCCCCTTTAAGGGAAAAAAAGGTTAACTCACTGGTCAGAGGAAGTGGGTTTAAAAAGAAAAGACAGGAAGTTGTAGGTGTGGGTGGAGGCGCATAGAGAAGACTGTGGATGATGGAGTTGTGTACAGCTGTGAGAGTGCATGGCAGTGTCCTGCCTGGAAACTTGTTAACTTATTGTTACTGATTTTCTGCAATCGCAATTCTGAACTCTGCAAGTCGGTGAGACTTATATTTCCTTCTGTTGTGTTATTTTGCTGCCGTAAAGCTGTTTAAGTTTAAAGCGGTTGTATAGTCAATTTTTTAACTTTTACCTACAGGTAAGCCTATAATAAGGCTTACCTGTAGGTAAAAAAAAATCTCCTAAACCTGTACGGTTTAAGTCAAAAGTGGTTTAAGAAAATAGAATCCCTTTTAAGGGAATTTAATTTGGAAAAAGGGCCAATCTAGGAATGGCTTGCAAACGTTGCAATTACCGATTAAGGATGGTGGTATGGCGATTCCGCACCCGAGACTATATTTTTTGTCATCTCAGCTGCAACACCTAGTGGGCTGTGGAACCCTAGGTGGCGGGAACTCTAATAATAGAATGATGATAAAGGGGGTCCCACACAATACACTAGTAGAGGCACTAGAGGCAGACTCCTTTACTCATAGATGCCCGACGATAAAATTAGTTAGTAAAGTGTGGCAGGTAACGAAGGCACTAATGGGGTACAATGGGGTAACAGAATATACCCCTTTATGGCATAACAAACGCTTGGCTGAAATAAGGGGTATAGAGAGACCCTGGGAATGGGAAAGACAAGGTATTAGTCGTCTGATTCAGTTATACGAGGGCAACCTCATGAAGTCTTTTCTAGATCTAAGACGGGAATTTAACATATCAAACAAGGCGTTCTATAAATACCTGCAGATTAGACATGCCATTCAAGCTCAGTTTAGGTCTCAAATTATAGAATTCTAATCCATAGATTTTATTATACTCCCCAAAAAATGTTTAAACTTGGATGGAAACAAAATGATGAGTGCCCCAGGTGCAAGGCGACAGGAGACCTCATTCATATGGTATGGAAGTGTCCAAAGCTCTTAAGATACTGGGGGAGATAATTACTAGGATAAATAAAACCTTTAGGAGCTCATTAGAACCTGAGGCCAAGACATGCCTATTAGGGTGCTTGGAGTTAGAGTACTGCCCGGTACTACCGAAGCAGTGTTGAGATGCCTGTTCCAAGCGAGAAAATTAATTCCACAGAAATGGCAAGCTCAGACCCCCCCCCCCCCCCCCCCGACGGTGGAGAATTGGATTGAAACTATCAATTCTATGGTTTAGAGCGAGAGAGTGTTGTATATTAAACAGGACAACATTAGAAAGTTTGAGAAAATGTGGAGACCTTGGCTGCAGGAGATGGGATGTCACGTATTAGGGGATGATGGCGAAATGAGGAGAATTTTCTCTCGCCTGCCACCAAGCCCCCGTCTCCGCCTTTTCTCTTTTTCGATTTTTTTTTTTCTCTATCCTGTGGTCTCTTCCATATATCTTCCATCTGCCCATGGTGAGGATTTTCTCTTTCTTTTTGGTTATAGAGATAGATAACATACATGATGACAGGCATAGATAATGATTGAGCAATGTGTGGTGGGGGGGGGGGTGGGATTAGGCTGGGGTGGAGGGAGGGTGAGGGGATATAGAACAATAATAATGTTTTTGCAATTTGCAATATCATATGATAACTCACGACGTTGTATGTTTTTAACTTTTGCAATACGAAAAACAATAAAAAGAAAGAATTACAAAAAAAGGAGACCATGAAGATCCTCTAGGGCAGGGGTCTTCAAACTTTTCAACCAAATGGCCAGTTTACTGTCCTTCAGACCTTTGTGGGGGGAGGGGCGGATTCTGGCCATTGGGGGTAGAAAATTCCCTGGGGCCGATCATCAGTGAAAATAAACACAGCCATATGCCCCGTACACACGTTCGGATTTTCCGACGGAAAATGTGTGATAGGACCTTGTTGTCGGAAATTCCGACCGTGTGTGGGCTCCATCACACATTTTCCATCGGATTTTCCGACACACAAAGTTTGAGAGCAGGATATAAAATTTTCCGACAACAAAATCCAGTGTCGGAAATTCCGATCGTGTGTACACAAATCTGACGGACAAAGTGCCACGCATGCTCAGAATAAATAAAGAGATGAAAGCTATTGCCCACTGCCCCGTTTATAGTCCCGACATACGTGTTTTACGTCACCGCGTTTAGAACAATCCGATTTTCCGACAACTTTGTGTGACCATGTGTATGCAAGACAAGTTTGAGCCAACATCCGTCAGAAAAAATCCTAGGATTTTGTTGTCGGAATGTCCGAACAAAGTCCGACCGTGTGTACGGGGCATTAGTGTTCGTGGTCAGTAGGAGGAGGAATAATGCTCCATCACTGGTATTAGTGAAAGAAATAGTGCCCCATTGTTGGTGTCAGTGGGAGGAATAGTGCCTCATATCATTAGGAGCAATAGTGCCCCAAGGGCCAGATGAAGGCTAGCAAAGGGCCACAGCGGAGACTGAGAGCCAGACTTACTTGTCCAACATCAGTGCCTGACCTCACAAATGTGCTGCTGGAAGAATGGTCAAACATTCCCATAAACACACTCCTAAACCTTGTGGACAGCCTTCTTAGAAAAGTTGAATCTGTTTTTAGCTGCAAAGGGTGGGCCTTAAAGTTCATGTGCGTGTATATCCAGCCTTAGTTGATCCAGCAGCTCCTATGGTGGCAACATAGGGATTCACCAAGTCCAGGTCTCCTTCTCTCCCATATACTCTCAAAGTATGGACCCAAAAGAAGCAGTACACCAAATCATAGTGCAGTATTTTTAATAAAAGATTAATCAGATAAAAAACAGCTAAATGCGCACTTGCATGAATGATGCTAGCGTCAGCACCAACATAAACACGATTGCCGCAAAATGCATTGAGGCCGTGCGTTTGCCATAGCCGACGTCACTCCAGGTTTCACCTCGGGCACTACTTCCTGCTGCTGGAACACATGCCACATGGATATATACTATACGGCTGTTTATGTTGGTGCTGATGCTAGCACCATTCATGTAAGTGCACATTTAGCTGTTTTTTATCTGATTAATCTTTTATTAAAAATACTGCACTATGATTTGGTGTACTGCTTCTTTTGGGTCCATACTTTGACAGTATATGGAAGAGAAGTCCCTGGAGAGCTGGGCTTGGTGAATCCATGCGTTGCCAACATAGGAGTTGCTGGATCCAGTAAGGCTGGATATATATATATATATATATATATATATATATATGAGAAAGCGTGTTTCATTTTGATTGTTAGTGAGTGTGCATTTCACACACATGTGTTGGCAGAGCACTATATGAAGAGATTTATGAATAGCCCACATTTTTCTGCACAGTGAAAGGAGCTTTCTATGAAGATTACATTAATAATAATGGGACTTGTATGAAGAATCTTTTTATTGCTTGTTTCCTATTTATATAGTTGTTAAGTATATAAGTGATTAGGTTGGCGCCACACCTTATCATTTTTCCAGCATATATCAATATCCACACTGAATTTCAAATATTTCTAACCTACTATTCAACTGAATGAATGGCCTTTAAGTCTAAAATCTTGTTTTGTGAAGAATCGCACACATCTACTTCTTTGAATTCTGTGACACATATTCACAATGCCCTGTAAAAAGGGAAATAGTGAAATGACAGATTTCATAAGCCTACCTTCTGGACTACAGAAGAGGAGTTTCAGGAAGTAAAAGCAAGTATCGGAATCACTGCTTATAAGCAGCAAGGTACCATGGGATATGTCATCCTTAGAAAACAAAAGTAAACCAAAGGAATGAGCAGAGAAGAAGCTGCAAAACATTAGGGGTGCGCATCTTCACTGTCCTCACGATTCGATTCGATTACGATTATCAGGTCCACGATTCACGATGCATCACGATTACTGCGCGCGGTTTTCATCCAAAAAATGTAAGTAGTCAGAAGAACTCCATTTTTTAAATTTTATCTGTTCTTAAAAAAAAGACAACACTCCTTGCATGTAGCAAAGTGTAAACAGTGCAGACAACTTAAAGAGGAGCTCCAGACTGCCCCCAAATGACTACAGGAGATGGTCAGAGACTGCAGACATGGTACAGGAGATGGTCAGAGACTGCAGACATGATACAGGAGATGGTCAGAGACTGCAGACAAGGTACAGGAGATGGTCAGAGACTGCAGACATAGTACAGGAGATGGTCAGAGACTGCAGACATGGTACAGGAGATGGTCAGAGACTGCAGACATGGTACAGGAGATGATCAGAGACTGCAGACAAGGTACAGGAGATGGTCAGAGACTGCAGACACGGTACAGGAGATGGTCAGAGACTGCAGACATGGTACAGGAGATGGTCAGAGACTGCAGACATAGTACAGGAGATGGTCAGAGACTGCAGACATGGTACAGGAGATGGTCAGAGACTGCAGACATGGTACAGGAGATGATCAGAGACTGCAGACAAGGTACAGGAGATGGTCAGAGACTGCAGACATAGTACAGGAGATGGTTAGAGACTGCAGACATAGTACAGGAGATGGTCAGAGACTGCAGACCTGCTGGACATGGTAAGGGAGATGCCAGACTGTCCTATCCAAGATGAATAATACCCCGCCCCCCTCACCACTAACCTGTCCCCATATAATACTATTACCATAGCGCTCCCCTGCCCAGTGTCACCACAGACCAATTCCCATCCTCCTTCCCCCACCTCTACACAGTGAACATGCAAATAGGGCAATAAATAAAAAAATTGTGTGCAGAGCTTTGTGGTGATAATAAATGCACAAAAAAGTCTTACTTATTCAAAGTAATTCCAGTGCTGAGTGTTCTCTGCTGTGTTCAAATCATTCACCAGAAATCAGGAATGGCACAGCAGAGAACACTCAGCACTGGAATTACTTTGAATAAGTAAGACTTTTTTGTGCATTTATTATCACCACAAAGCTCTGCACACAATTTTTTGATTTATTGCCCTATTTGCATGTTCACTGTGTAGAGGTGGGGGAAGAGAAGAGGTGTCCTCCATGCGGCCCCCTTACCTGGCTTGACATGCCGCGGCTCCACTCTCCACCTCGGAGCTCTGTGCTCCACAAGCCGGCCGCCGCCACTCTTAGCAGCAGCAGCTCCAGCCACCGGCGCTCCATGTCCCCGTGAAAATGCATACAGTCAGTGTCGCTCCTCGCAGGGCAGCAGGGGGATGACGTAAGTCAGAGGCAGCATGAAGGAAAAGCCGGCGCGGCTTACTTCCACGGCTCTTCGGCGGCTTTCGGCTCCCTTCGGTCGCGGAGGCGGGGCATAACGCGGCGCGAGGATGACGTCATCCTCAATCGATGCCTTAAAGCTATAGCATCGATGCCGCATCGTGGACGGTCAGATGCCGATGCATCGATTCGGCGATTAATTTCAACAGCCCTACAAAACATACAGGGAATCTAGGTAGTTGTAGAAAGAGATGACCAGCAGACAGGCAGAACTCACAACATGAAAGGAGATTTTTCAAGTAAGCTTATATTAGATTGTCAAAAGTAACTATTGTTTGTATTGCTATTTTAATGCTGATGGTATAAACTAAAAGTGTATGCTGTGACCATAGGACTCATTTGTTTGAGCCTGTAAACTCACTTGCTTATTATAATTGGGTGCTAGATTTACTTGCCTTCAGCAATGCGATTTGTGTGAGATAATCTGCAAACCAAGAATATTAGGATTAAAATATAATAACACCAGGTATACACAGAAATGTGTTGCCTTACTGCTTTCAATTTGTGTCCCACTACTTACAATTGCCTGGGCCATGTATTAGGATTTTCTAATAGAAATAGTATCAGAGAATGAGGCTGCCATCTGCTAGTTTTAGGAACAAAAGTGGGTTACTGCTGGTAGAGCCAGCACATTCCACTTGGTACTTTTGACACCATTGTACTTATGTTATCTTCCACATATAACCATCCCCTATGCTGGAACAGTACCCTGCAAGATCAAGCATGCACCAATGCATGTACAGTAATTTATCAGTAACCTGTTTTCAATAATAATAATGTTAGCATTCAGAAGATATAGGTTTATCAGCAATATACAGTAGTGAGACGCAGAACAAGTAGACCTGATCATTTATTGTATAAAAGAGTGAAGAAACTGTTCCTTCTTTGACTATATCCAGAATTCAAGTATTAGAGTTCAATAAGCTCAGTAAATGATTGGAAATTGGAAAACATTGCAGCCAAGTATAGCGTACATAAATGGCTTTAAACTCATCCAGGATGTAAATTGGATTGCTTGTTAGAATGTTATGTTTACTCTTAAGGGTAATAGGTGCAGGGCCGGCCCAAGACATTGTGCTGCCTGGGCCCAAGAGTTAAATGCTGCCCCCTCATGACAATTAAAGCTAAAAGTAAATGTATCAGGGAGTTAGGTTTACATGCAACAGTGGTGGTGGTGGGGGGTTCTGTCCAATGCAGCTATGGTGGTGGTGGTGGGGGGTTCAGTCAGAGGAGGCAGTGGTGGTGGGGGTTCAGTCCAAGGCAGCTGTGGTGGTGGGGACGGGTTCAGTCAGAAGCAGTGGAGGTGGTGGGGGGGTTCAGTCACAAGCAGCAGTGATGATGGTGGTGGTGGGGGGGTTCAGTCAGAGGCAGCGGTGATGGTGGTGATGGTGGAGGGGCTCAGACAGAGGCAGCAGTGATGGTGGTGGTGGGAGGTTCAGTCAGAGGCAGTGGTGACGGGGGGAGGGGTTCAGTCAGAGGCAGATGTGGTGGTGGAGGGGGTTCAGTCAGAGGCAATGGTGGTGGGGGGGTTCAGTCAGAAGCAGCAGTGGTGGGGGGGTTCAGACAGAGGCAGCGGTGGTGGGGGGTTCAGTCAGAGGAAGCGGTGGTGGGCGGTTCAAACAGAGGCAGCGGTGGTGGTGGGGAAGGGGGGTTCGGTCAGAGGCAGCGGTGGTGGGGGGGTTCAGTCAGAAACAGCAGTGATGGTGGTGGTGGGGGGTTGAGTCAGAGGCAGTGGTAATGGTGGTGGGGGGTTCAGTCAGAGGCAGCAGTGATGGTGGTGGTGGGGGGGTTCAGACAAAGGCAGCAGTGATGGTGGTGGCTGGGGGGGGTTCAGTCAGAGGCAGCAGTGGGGGGGTTCAGTTAGAGGCAGCGGTGGGGGGGTTCAGTCAGAGGCAGTGGGGGTCTGGATGGGATCAATGGCGCTGGCACTTACTTGCTTACAGAGTCACTAATGCCTCCAGCGATGCCTTTTCCAACATGTGGTCTCTGCTCACAGCAGAAAGCTCCTCCTCACAGCAGAAAGCTCCTCCTCACAGCAGAAAGCTGTTCGCCGACTTTCTCCTGCAGTTTCTGCCTCTTGTCCCGACAATGCATTTGTCTGCAGCAATGGGGGGGGGGGGCACGGAGAGGATGGACGGTCGGGTCCGCTGTGTGGGTATGGCATCGACGGGGGTGGATCTAGAGTCTAGTCTCAGGATGGGTACTTAAGAAAATAATTTTTTTGCGGGCAATTTGTCAGGGAAATGGCTGGTGTTGGCACTTCAATCATCACGGCACCATGGTTGTTATGTGTCAGGATGATTGTAACGCATTATTTCTATTATTATATTGTAATATAAAATTAAATAGTTCAACTCACCATAATGCAGAATCAGTGGGAGCCCTCAGCGTGTCACTTGCCACGTCACCAGCCACCAGATGCGGATCGTCACCTCACCTGCCACACGTTGCGGATTATCACTTGCCACATCACCTGCCACACGTTCCGGATTGTCACTTGCCATACATTGCAGATTGTCACTTGCCACAACGTCACCTGCCACACGTTGCAGAGTGTCACTTGCCACGACATCACCTGCCACACGTTGCAGATTGTCACTTGCCACATCACCTGCCACACGTTGCGGATTGTCAATTGCCACGACGTTACCTGCCACACATTGCGGATTGTCACTTGCCACAACGTCATCTGCCGCACATTGCGGATTGGCACTTGCCAGGAAATCACCTGCCGCACGTTGTTGATTGTCACTTGCTGTGTCCCACAGTGAAGGCAGGCCAGCAAGCCCGCTCAACTGCCGACTGGCCTGCCCGCTCACTCACCCGCTGACCCATCCATTCGATCGCTAACTCACCAGCTGACTGCTCCCCCCCCCTGGGCACCAAGTGTTCTGCCCGCACACTCCTGTCACCTTGGCGCTGGGCTCCCCCACAGTGGGATAAGCAGTGGAGTGGGCAGAACGAGCTGGCTGGCAGGCAGCAGTTCTACCACTGCTCTTGGGCATCAGTTTGCCACCCCCCTGAAATTGCCGCTCGGGACCCATGGTCCCACCGGGTTCCATGGTCATACACCCTGAATAGGTGTATGTTTAGAGCATCAGAGCCCTCAAGCCAACATGGTATTTCTTTTATGTTTTTCATGTTATGAGCATATGTTTTGTCCATCAAAAGTGTCAATCTAATCTGAAAGGCATAAATAGAGGTCTGTTCTTATTTTGTCTCATTTCCATCTCACCAGTTTATTAGGTGTGTCAAGCATATTGTGTTGCCATTATTTGTTACAGTGCTGTGTCACAACCTATACAAGATGACCTTACATGGCAGCCTTCTAAGACACTCTTTCTGTAAGTAGATATACAATTGTGCTCATAGCAGTCTAAAATTGGCTGCCTAAGTTATTCAAAAATGATCTACCAGAGAATCATTCATAGTCCATCGTGAAGTAAAGTTATTGAAGTGATTGCTGGTAAGAATCTCTTATGAATAAAAAACCTCTATTCATGAATTAAAGTGGAACTTTACTCTCCCAATCAACATTGATTAATTTTAATCCTCATGCTCCTAGCATTAGTCAATAGATAGGAAAGTGTATCCTATTTACTTGTGTCAAACTTTTTTTTTTTTTTACATTTCTTCAGTTACTTCCTGGTTACTTGCCTAGGCCTAGGCGAATAATGTCATACATCCCAGGAGTCTTCAAGAGGGTCAACAACTGGGTAACTTTTTAAAGTGGTTGTAAACCCTTACAACACACTTTTTGCTACAGGTAAGCCTATAATAAGGCTTACCTGTAGCTACCCTGGATATCTCCTAAACCTGAATGGTTTAGGAGATATCCCCTGTATTTGCATGTGCCAACATCATCCGCACATGCGCACTGAAGCAAACTGAAGCAATGGCAAGTATGTGCTATTGCTTCAGTGAGTGTGCCGTTACCATGGGAGTGACGTCATCGCGGCTCAGGCCAGTCACATCACCGGAGCCCACGATACCCGGAAGTAACTCCGGGAGCGATGTCGGCCGCCAGAGCAGTGTACGAAGACAGCTGCAGGGGCTTCAATCTCAGGTAAGTAATTCATAATGAGCTAGTATGCTATGCATACTAGCTCATTATGCATTTGACTTGCAGGTTTTTTTTTTTTTTGTTTTTTTCTTGGGTTTACAACCACTTTAAGTAACCCAGAAGCCTTTAGGAGGGGATGATAGGAGGAGGGGTTTTCTCAGCTAAGCACACTCTTGCATGCATGCTTGAGCTAAGAGCAGATGGATTGTAGAAAGTAAACGCTACATGAATCATCTCCCCTGACTCAAGATAGCCACGGCCAGAAATACTAGGGGGCTGCTTTTCAAATTGATTTCTCAACAAAATAAAGCATCTCCCTGACTCAAGATAGCCACGGCCAGAAATACTAGGGGGTTGCTTTTCAAAGTGATTTCTACAAAATAAAGCATAGAGACATGGATACATGAGGGAGTTTGCTTTGAATATTAAATATCAATTAAAATTTATTAAATGGTGTTTTTGGTTTGTGGTGCTCAGATGCAGTGAAGATCTGCTTAAAATTTGCATGTGGGAGGAATAGTGCCTCATATCATTAGGAGCAATAGTGCCCCAAGGGCCAGATGAAGGCTAGCAAAGGGCCACAGCGGAGACTGAGAGCCAGACTTACTTGTCCAACATCAGTGCCTGACCTCACAAATGTGCTGCTGGAAGAATGGTCAAACATTCCCATAAACACACTCCTAAACCTTGTGGACAGCCTTCTTAGAAAAGTTGAATCTGTTTTTAGCTGCAAAGGGTGGGCCTTAAAGTTCATGTGCGTGTATATCCAGCCTTAGTTGATCCAGCAGCTCCTATGGTGGCAACATAGGGATTCACCAAGTCCAGGTCTCCTTCTCTCCCATATACTCTCAAAGTATGGACCCAAAAGAAGCAGTACACCAAATCATAGTGCAGTATTTTTAATAAAAGATTAATCAGATAAAAAACAGCTAAATGCGCACTTGCATGAATGATGCTAGCGTCAGCACCAACATAAACACGATTGCCGCAAAATGCATTGAGGCCGTGCGTTTGCCATAGCCGACGTCACTCCAGGTTTCACCTCGGGCACTACTTCCTGCTGCTGGAACACATGCCACATGGATATATACTATACGGCTGTTTATGTTGGTGCTGATGCTAGCACCATTCATGTAAGTGCACATTTAGCTGTTTTTTATCTGATTAATCTTTTATTAAAAATACTGCACTATGATTTGGTGTACTGCTTCTTTTGGGTCCATACTTTGACAGTATATGGAAGAGAAGTCCCTGGAGAGCTGGGCTTGGTGAATCCATGCGTTGCCAACATAGGAGTTGCTGGATCCAGTAAGGCTGGATATATATATATATATATATATATATATATATATATATATATGAGAAAGCGTGTTTCATTTTGATTGTTAGTGAGTGTGCATTTCACACACATGTGTTGGCAGAGCACTATATGAAGAGATTTATGAATAGCCCACATTTTTCTGCACAGTGAAAGGAGCTTTCTATGAAGATTACATTAATAATAATGGGACTTGTATGAAGAATCTTTTTATTGCTTGTTTCCTATTTATATAGTTGTTAAGTATATAAGTGATTAGGTTGGCGCCACACCTTATCATTTTTCCAGCATATATCAATATCCACACTGAATTTCAAATATTTCTAACCTACTATTCAACTGAATGAATGGCCTTTAAGTCTAAAATCTTGTTTTGTGAAGAATCGCACACATCTACTTCTTTGAATTCTGTGACACATATTCACAATGCCCTGTAAAAAGGGAAATAGTGAAATGACAGATTTCATAAGCCTACCTTCTGGACTACAGAAGAGGAGTTTCAGGAAGTAAAAGCAAGTATCGGAATCACTGCTTATAAGCAGCAAGGTACCATGGGATATGTCATCCTTAGAAAACAAAAGTAAACCAAAGGAATGAGCAGAGAAGAAGCTGCAAAACATTAGGGGTGCGCATCTTCACTGTCCTCACGATTCGATTCGATTACGATTATCAGGTCCACGATTCACGATGCATCACGATTACTGCGCGCGGTTTTCATCCCAAAAATGTAAGTAGTCAGAAGAACTCCATTTTTTAAATTTTATCAGTTCTTAAAAAAAAGACAACACTCCTTGCATGTAGCAAAGTGTAAACAGTGCAGACAACTTAAAGAGGAGCTCCAGACTGCCCCCAAATGACTACAGGAGATGGTCAGAGACTGCAGACATGGTACAGGAGATGGTCAGAGACTGCAGACATAGTACAGGAGATGATCAGAGACTGCAGACATGATACAGGAGATGGTCAGAGACTGCAGACAAGGTACAGGAGATGGTCAGAGACTGCAGACATAGTACAGGAGATGGTCAGAGACTGCAGACATGGTACAGGAGATGGTCAGAGACTGCAGACATGGTACAGGAGATGATCAGAGACTGCAGACAAGGTACAGGAGATGGTCAGAGACTGCAGACACGGTACAGGAGATGGTCAGAGACTGCAGACATGGTACAGGAGATGGTCAGAGACTGCAGACATAGTACAGGAGATGGTCAGAGACTGCAGACATGGTACAGGAGATGGTCAGAGACTGCAGACATGGTACAGGAGATGATCAGAGACTGCAGACAAGGTACAGGAGATGGTCAGAGACTGCAGACATGGTACAGGAGATGGTTAGAGACTGCAGACATAGTACAGGAGATGGTCAGAGACTGCAGACCTGCTGGACATGGTAAGGGAGATGCCAGACTGTCCTATCCAAGATGAATAATACCCCGCCCCCCTCACCACTAACCTGTCCCCATATAATACTATTACCATAGCGCTCCCCTGCCCAGTGTCACCACAGACCAATTCCCATCCTCCTTCCCCCACCTCTACACAGTGAACATGCAAATAGGGCAATAAATAAAAAAATTGTGTGCAGAGCTTTGTGGTGATAATAAATGCACAAAAAAGTCTTACTTATTCAAAGTAATTCCAGTGCTGAGTGTTCTCTGCTGTGTTCAAATCATTCACCAGAAATCAGGAATGGCACAGCAGAGAACACTCAGCACTGGAATTACTTTGAATAAGTAAGACTTTTTTGTGCATTTATTATCACCACAAAGCTCTGCACACAATTTTTTGATTTATTGCCCTATTTGCATGTTCACTGTGTAGAGGTGGGGGAAGAGAAGAGGTGTCCTCCATGCGGCCCCCTTACCTGGCTTGACATGCCGCGGCTCCACTCTCCACCTCGGAGCTCTGTGCTCCACAAGCCGGCCGCCGCCACTCTTAGCAGCAGCAGCTCCAGCCACCGGCGCTCCATGTCCCCGTGAAAATGCATACAGTCAGTGTCGCTCCTCGCAGGGCAGCAGGGGGATGACGTAAGTCAGAGGCAGCATGAAGGAAAAGCCGGCGCGGCTTACTTCCACGGCTCTTCGGCGGCTTTCGGCTCCCTTCGGTCGCGGAGGCGGGGCATAACGCGGCGCGAGGATGACGTCATCCTCAATCGATGCCTTAAAGCTATAGCATCGATGCCGCATCGTGGACGGTCAGATGCCGATGCATCGATTCGGCGATTAATTTCAACAGCCCTACAAAACATACAGGGAATCTAGGTAGTTGTAGAAAGAGATGACCAGCAGACAGGCAGAACTCACAACATGAAAGGAGATTTTTCAAGTAAGCTTATATTAGATTGTCAAAAGTAACTATTGTTTGTATTGCTATTTTAATGCTGATGGTATAAACTAAAAGTGTATGCTGTGACCATAGGACTCATTTGTTTGAGCCTGTAAACTCACTTGCTTATTATAATTGGGTGCTAGATTTACTTGCCTTCAGCAATGCGATTTGTGTGAGATAATCTGCAAACCAAGAATATTAGGATTAAAATATAATAACACCAGGTATACACAGAAATGTGTTGCCTTACTGCTTTCAATTTGTGTCCCACTACTTACAATTGCCTGGGCCATGTATTAGGATTTTCTAATAGAAATAGTATCAGAGAATGAGGCTGCCATCTGCTAGTTTTAGGAACAAAAGTGGGTTACTGCTGGTAGAGCCAGCACATTCCACTTGGTACTTTTGACACCATTGTACTTATGTTATCTTCCACATATAACCATCCCCTATGCTGGAACAGTACCCTGCAAGATCAAGCATGCACCAATGCATGTACAGTAATTTATCAGTAACCTGTTTTCAATAATAATAATGTTAGCATTCAGAAGATATAGGTTTATCAGCAATATACAGTAGTGAGACGCAGAACAAGTAGACCTGATCATTTATTGTATAAAAGAGTGAAGAAACTGTTCCTTCTTTGACTATATCCAGAATTCAAGTATTAGAGTTCAATAAGCTCAGTAAATGATTGGAAATTGGAAAACATTGCAGCCAAGTATAGCGTACATAAATGGCTTTAAACTCATCCAGGATGTAAATTGGATTGCTTGTTAGAATGTTATGTTTACTCTTAAGGGTAATAGGTGCAGGGCCGGCCCAAGACATTGTGCTGCCTGGGCCCAAGAGTTAAATGCTGCCCCCTCATGACAATTAAAGCTAAAAGTAAATGTATCAGGGAGTTAGGTTTACATGCAACAGTGGTGGTGGTGGGGGGTTCTGTCCAATGCAGCTATGGTGGTGGTGGTGGGGGGTTCAGTCAGAGGAGGCAGTGGTGGTGGGGGTTCAGTCCAAGGCAGCTGTGGTGGTGGGGACGGGTTCAGTCAGAAGCAGTGGAGGTGGTGGGGGGGTTCAGTCACAAGCAGCAGTGATGATGGTGGTGGTGGGGGGGTTCAGTCAGAGGCAGCGGTGATGGTGGTGATGGTGGAGGGGCTCAGACAGAGGCAGCAGTGATGGTGGTGGTGGGAGGTTCAGTCAGAGGCAGTGGTGACGGGGGGAGGGGTTCAGTCAGAGGCAGATGTGGTGGTGGAGGGGGTTCAGTCGGAGGCAATGGTGGTGGGGGGGTTCAGTCAGAAGCAGCAGTGGTGGGGGGGTTCAGACAGAGGCAGCGGTGGTGGGGGGTTCAGTCAGAGGAAGCGGTGGTGGGCGGTTCAAACAGAGGCAGCGGTGGTGGTGGGGAAGGGGGGTTCGGTCAGAGGCAGCGGTGGTGGGGGGGTTCAGTCAGAAACAGCAGTGATGGTGGTGGTGGGGGGTTCAGTCAGAGGCAGTGGTAATGGTGGTGGGGGGTTCAGTCAGAGGCAGCAGTGATGGTGGTGGTGGGGGGGTTCAGACAAAGGCAGCAGTGATGGTGGTGGCTGGGGGGGGTTCAGTCAGAGGCAGCAGTGGGGGGGTTCAGTTAGAGGCAGCGGTGGGGGGGTTCAGTCAGAGGCAGTGGGGGTCTGGATGGGATCAATGGCGCTGGCACTTACTTGCTTACAGAGTCACTAATGCCTCCAGCGATGCCTTTTCCAACATGTGGTCTCTGCTCACAGCAGAAAGCTCCTCCTCACAGCAGAAAGCTCCTCCTCACAGCAGAAAGCTGTTCGCCGACTTTCTCCTGCAGTTTCTGCCTCTTGTCCCGACAATGCATTTGTCTGCAGCAATGGGGGGGGGGGGGCACGGAGAGGATGGACGGTCGGGTCCGCTGTGTGGGTATGGCATCGACGGGGGTGGATCTAGAGTCTAGTCTCAGGATGGGTACTTAAGAAAATAATTTTTTTGCGGGCAATTTGTCAGGGAAATGGCTGGTGTTGGCACTTCAATCATCACGGCACCATGGTTGTTATGTGTCAGGATGATTGAAACGCATTATTTCTATTATTACATTGTAATATAAAATTAAATAGTTCAACTCACCATAATGCAGAATCAGTGGGAGCCCTCAGCGTGTCACTTGCCACGTCACCAGCCACCAGATGCGGATCGTCACCTCACCTGCCACACGTTGCGGATTATCACTTGCCACATCACCTGCCACACGTTCCAGATTGTCACTTGCCATACATTGCAGATTGTCACTTGCCACAACGTCACCTGCCACACGTTGCAGAGTGTCACTTGCCACGACATCACCTGCCACACGTTGCAGATTGTCACTTGCCACATCACCTGCCACACGTTGCGGATTGTCACTTGCCACAACGTCATCTGCCGCACATTGCGGATTGGCACTTGCCAGGAAATCACCTGCCGCACGTTGTTGATTGTCACTTGCTGTGTCCCACAGTGAAGGCAGGCCAGCAAGCCCGCTCAACTGCCGACTGGCCTGCCCGCTCACTCACCCGCTGACCCATCCATTCGATCGCTAACTCACCAGCTGACTGCTCCCCCCCCCTGGGCACCAAGTGTTCTGCCCGCACACTCCTGTCACCTTGGTGCTGGGCTCCCCCACAGTGGGATAAGCAGTGGAGTGGGCAGAACGAGCTGGCTGGCAGGCAGCAGTTCTACCACTGCTCTTGGGCATCAGTTTGCCACCCCCCTGAAATTGCCGCTCGGGACCCATGGTCCCACCGGGTTCCATGGTCATACACCCTGAATAGGTGTATGTTTAGAGCATCAGAGCCCTCAAGCCAACATGGTATTTCTTTTATGTTTTTCATGTTATGAGCATATGTTTTGTCCATCAAAAGTGTCAATCTAATCTGAAAGGCATAAATAGAGGTCTGTTCTTATTTTGTCTCATTTCCATCTCACCAGTTTATTAGGTGTGTCAAGCATATTGTGTTGCCATTATTTGTTACAGTGCTGTGTCACAACCTATACAAGATGACCTTACATGGCAGCCTTCTAAGACACTCTTTCTGTAAGTAGATATACAATTGTGCTCATAGCAGTCTAAAATTGGCTGCCTAAGTTATTCAAAAATGATCTACCAGAGAATCATTCATAGTCCATCGTGAAGTAAAGTTATTGAAGTGATTGCTGGTAAGAATCTCTTATGAATAAAAAACCTCTATTCATGAATTAAAGTGGAACTTTACTCTCCCAATCAACATTGATTAATTTTAATCCTCATGCTCCTAGCATTAGTCAATAGATAGGAAAGTGTATCCTATTTACTTGTGTCAAACTTTTTTTTTTTTTTACATTTCTTCAGTTACTTCCTGGTTACTTGCCTAGGCCTAGGCGAATAATGTCATACATCCCAGGAGTCTTCAAGAGGGTCAACAACTGGGTAACTTTTTAAAGTGGTTGTAAACCCTTACAACACACT
The DNA here is from genome assembly GCA_037952925.1 of Lithobates clamitans. NCBI lineage: Eukaryota > Metazoa > Chordata > Amphibia > Anura > Ranidae > Lithobates > Lithobates clamitans. The sequence continues at coordinate 3,533,457 of JBBGZY010001128.1, read as the reverse complement.
TTTTGCTACAGGTAAGCCTATAATAAGGCTTACCTGTAGCTACCCTGGATATCTCCTAAACCTGAATGGTTTAGGAGATATCCCCTGTATTTGCATGTGCCAACATCATCCGCACATGCGCACTGAAGCAAACTGAAGCAATGGCAAGTATGTGCTATTGCTTCAGTGAGTGTGCCGTTACCATGGGAGTGACGTCATCGCGGCTCAGGCCAGTCACATCACCGGAGCCCGCGATACCCGGAAGTAACTCCGGGAGCGATGTCGGCCGCCAGAGCAGTGTACGAAGACAGCTGCAGGGGCTTCAATCTCAGGTAAGTAATTCATAATGAGCTAGTATGCTATGCATACTAGCTCATTATGCATTTGACTTGCAGGTTTTTTTTTTTTTGTTTTTTTCTTGGGTTTACAACCACTTTAAGTAACCCAGAAGCCTTTAGGAGGGGATGATAGGAGGAGGGGTTTTCTCAGCTAAGCACACTCTTGCATGCATGCTTGAGCTAAGAGCAGATGGATTGTAGAAAGTAAACGCTACATGAATCATCTCCCCTGACTCAAGATAGCCACGGCCAGAAATACTAGGGGGCTGCTTTTCAAATTGATTTCTCAACAAAATAAAGCATCTCCCTGACTCAAGATAGCCACGGCCAGAAATACTAGGGGGTTGCTTTTCAAAGTGATTTCTACAAAATAAAGCATAGAGACATGGATACATGAGGGAGTTTGCTTTGAATATTAAATATCAATTAAAATTTATTAAATGGTGTTTTTGGTTTGTGGTGCTCAGATGCAGTGAAGATCTGCTTAAAATTTGCATGTTTCTAGTAGATCCACCAAGTCAGTCTGGTTCAGCAGATTGCAAAAGATTTTGGGTTCAGAGAAGAAAAGGTATTTGGGTATGTGGGTCTGGATCTGATTGCTGGCACAGGGTAAAAACTAACAGCTCCTAATACTGACAAGTTGATACATAGGACCCCAAACATAGGCTACTAGCTCTGCCACTCACATTATATAGACTAGGTATTTAGCTGTCTGCCTGGAGTTCAGCTTTAAATTGAAAAAGTACATTACTCAACCATAGTGGCAATTCTATAACATAAACCATTTTGATAAAATCAAGTTTTGAAATGTACTCCATAGAAAAGATAATAAATGAAATATACGCAGAATTTCATTGTGACTGATTTTTTTTTTTTGTTTGTTTCACATTAAAAAACATCCATTCTCTTCCAAAAAAATTGTACATTTTATGTTACATAGGTGAAATGTCAAATAGTGTGAGGAAATTTCAAAGCAATAGCCACTGCACAGATCCCCTCAATGCAGTCTCATTCAAATACTCAAATGTCAATGTTTAATGTCTCTTTAAAGCTCACTAATCTGTTGAGAACTCCTCAAATGCTAAACCTTAATGACCTGTATATAGCCAGTTGCTACGCTATACAAAGATGTCTTGGATGGGGGCCTGTTGTCTATTAATTAGTAACATATTCAAAGGTCATTTTTAATCTGCAGCTTTTATTAATATAATACTTAGTTATCCTTTCATGAAGGCTGTGGTTCAGCCACTTCTTTCTATAGAGTGACAATGCACTGTCCCTGTCTCCCAATATGCTCTTGTGCTGCCACCCTGTCACATGGGTTTCTGAGGTGGACTTCAAGTGGCCAACGCACATTATGTAAGCATAGTTCGCTTTTATAACCTTTAGGAAACCCACTCTAATGCCGCGCACTCACGATCAGAAATTCGGCCAGCAAATAACCGATGAGAGCTTTTGCGACCGTGTGTATGCTCCATCAGACTTTTGCTGGCCGAATTTCCGCCATCAAAAGATTGAGAGCATGTTCTCAATTTTTCCCAAGGAAAAAGTTGCTATTGGAAATTCCGTTCGTGTGTATGCAATTCCGACGCGCAAAGAACCACGCATGCTCAGAATCAAGTACGAGACGGAGCCGCTCAGTCTGGTAAAATGACTGTTCGTAATGGAGATGGCACATTCGTCACACTGCAAATTTTTAAATCTTTCAATGCAGCACATTCTCTTCTTCTTTATAATGCTAGAAGAATGAAGATGTTTTGCTGCTCATATTCAAACAGAGTTCTCACAAACTTATATCTATATTATTTCTCGTGATCTCATAACTAATCTTTTTTGTTTTTAAAGCCAGATCTCCATAATAATGTTTTTTTTATAGTCATTTTTTAATTATTTTTTTAATCAAGATCTCCTGTTGTATTTTTTTTTATTATTATTATCTTATAGTGATCTCCATATTTTTTATTTTTTGTAGGTCACGTTTCCACAACACCATTATTATCTTGTATTTGTAAACCTCAAGGAGGTTGCTTGGTGTCCCTTGTTAGTTTAACATTGTATTTATGTACCTGCCTACTCACAAAAAAACTGTCCTATTTGAAGAAAAACACATCGGCAAGTATTTTCATATAAAAAAAATCTCCATTTATTCTGGCTCATAACAAAATAAAGAGGGAGGGCAGCGCTGGAGAAACAGCTGGAATTTGCGAAGCCTTTGGCCCCCAGGGCAGACATCAACTCTGTGGATAAAAAAAATGGTAGCTTGAGAAGTCAATATAGAAGGAAGCACAATCTGGTCCAGGACTCCCAGAAATCAGGAACAGCAGCAGATGACATGTATGTCCTCAGGCTGTGGTACTACAACAGGCTGCGTCTTCTGTCAGACCAGACTGAAGCCAAGCAATCACTTTCTTGTCTTCCGTGCAACCTTCCCTCCATGCTGCCCTGCAGCCTTCCCTGCAGCCTTCCTTGCAGCCTTTCCTGCAGGCTGTGGTTCTGGAGGTAGACTTTTGGCAGGAGGAGGAGGATGGGCAAACATACATAAGTGGACGTCATCCATCATTTGGCCACTCAACCCCTTATGGATGGCCTCAAAAATGAGTTTCTCGCATTTGCGGCGTGGGCCCTCCTCCATTTGCTGCAAATTTGAGGCTATATAGATGCCATAGGCCTCTACAGCGTCGAGGGAGGATTTCATGGCGTCATTAGTGTCCTTAATAAGGACAAGTGCTGCCTCCTCCACATTCATCCCCTTCCTGGGCCTTTTGGGTGTAAGACGTAGGGAAGGGACCTGGGATTGGGTGAGACTGGGCCCCGCCACCTCCTGGCTGACACTTACCCCTGCCTCCTCCTGTGTGCCACATTTCAGAGCCTCGTCTTATCTGAGGTCTTCCTGTGTATGAAAAAGGGACATAGTTTTAGTTTTTGGTTCATCAATTACTCATTTTTCAGCTCATGACTGTTGCAAATTCAATGGTAATAAATAGAAAAGACTATCATTCTGAACCCAGCATTTTTCATTCTTTTCCCAATCATTTTTGGCCCCTACTGTCTATTGATATGTAAAACACTTTTTGGTAAATCATTAATTTGTTATCAATAATAACATCTGGTTAACAACAATTATTTTCCCACAAAAAATATGTTTAAAAATACTATACCGGGCTCCATCTGGGCTCCTAAATTTCTTCCAGGATGGAAGGCTCAGGTTGGTCCTTGGAAGCCTCAGCTGGGGTTGAGGGAAGGGTGGATGGAAGGGGGGCCGGAAGAGTCAAAAGTGATACCCTGGCTTCAATTTGGTCTTCTAGAAACCGCATCTTGTTGAAGTACCACAGACTGAGTACATCTCCTGCTGCTGCTCCTGACCTAATGGACTTATGGACCTTCTGAAGCTCCTTCCTATGCGTGCTTCTCAAACTACCAATTTTCTTATCCGCAAACTTGATGTCTGCGTTGGGGACCCGAGTCTTCATAAATTCCAGCAGTTTCTCCATCGATGCCTTCCTTGCTGGTTTGTTGCGATATAAGGGGTTTTCGCCTCCCACAAATTGCGCATATCCCTGTATCTGTCTATGAATTTGCTGAGGAAGTCTGGGTCTTTAAATTGTTTCATTTTTGCTGCAAGACCAAACAAAAGACAAAAACACTAATATCAGGCTAAACTCTCCTAATCTTATCCCAATATAGGCCTCAATCTAGAATCGGTATAGGCCAGTCATGTCCCAAGTTAAAACGTTACCTTCGTTATTACGTTCATCGCTTCCGTTCCTCCTTCCTCCGCTCACAGATCGTACATACGACGCACGCGTGTTATGCTTTATATACACTGCGCATGCGTGAAACTACGCCCTCGTAGCCCGCCCCTGACGTTCTTTCTAGAATATTCCCCGCCCTATCTCTTTCATCGCCGTGGGAGAGGAACATGGTGGAGACACAGATAGTGGAGATGGTCGACATATTGAAGAGGGCCGACTATGATGGGAAGTATGGACCGTACCTAAACCCAAATATGAGAAAGGCCAAGATAATGACTAAAGTTGTGAAGAGTCTGTGCTGGAGTTTTGGGGTACGACAATCCAAGGAGCAATTGAGGAAATGCTGGTTGGACCTCAAATTAAGGGAGCAGGATCAGTATAGAAGGATCAAGAAAGTGCCTCTAAAAGTAAGTACTTGTCGTGTGTTCCTATTCTTATTATTACTTGAATGCTGCTCCATGTGCTTTTCTTTACTGTTAGACAGTTTAAAATGGCTACTTTCATGTTCGTGGGCACAGTAATCCGTCGTAGTAAACATCGTTCGCGTGCAAATAAATACGCTGTTTTTGCCAGATACAGGATTAACTACATTTGGTTATGATAATTTGTATTCAAAGAAGTTTAGGACATTGTTGTCTAGATGTGTTTTAAACTAGAATGAATTGCAAACTTGATTCAGTGTAATGTAAGGAGAGGACACTCAGCAGCTGTTTACACATCTGGACTCTGGAGCACTAGTGTGGGACACAAAAACAAACTTTTTAGGGTGTCCCACACAGGTGCTCCAGTGGATACTTGGGGTGTCTACATGTGTAAAAATTGTCCAAAAAAGGGAAGTATTCCAGCTTTGGTAAGGGAAAAAATCATGTCTTCAGCTTTGAACTCTGCCAAAACAGACAATTGTACCCCTATTTCTGGACTCAAATATCTGTATCCTAAGTATACCTTTTGTTTCATTCTCATAGGGGAGCAAAGACTCAGAAAATATGAGGACACCAGGGACCCCCCCCCCTCCTGAAGAAAGAGAACAAAGGTCACAACCTGAAGATGTGGAGGAAGGAGATGTGGTAGAGATTGTCACCACAACAGGTCAGTGTCACCACAGATTCAGGTAATAGATGTATGCCTGCATATTTTTATTACATGGTGTGTATTTTTATTTAGGTGATGTTCAGGTTGTGGTACCAAAATCCAGTCATTTGACCAGTGACAGTGCACAACAGATTATCCATGAAATCATGTTTTGTAGTCGTGATTTGGACATTATCAAAGAAAAAACCAAGGAGATTGAGCAAAAATCTGAAGAACATGATTGATGTACTAGGGAGAATTTAAATCCTAAAAAGATTCCTGGATTTTTTTTTTTTTTTTTTTAACCACTTCAGCCCCGGAAGGTTTTACCCCCTTCCTGACCAGAGCACTTTTTACAATTTGGCACTGCGTCGCTTTAACTGCTAATTGCGCGGTCATGCAATGCTGTACCCAAACGAAATTTGCGTCCTTTTCTTCCCACAAATAGAGCTTTCTTTTGATGGTATTTGATCACCTCTGCCGTTTTTATTTTTTGCGCTATACACGGAAAAAGACCGAAAATTTTGAAAAAAAATGATATTTTCTACTTTTTGTTCTAAAAAAAATCCAATAAACTCAATTTTAGTCATACATTTAGGCCAAAATGTATTCGGCCACATGTCTTTGGTAAAAAAAATGTCAATAAGTGTATATTTATTGGTTTGCGCAAAAGTTATAGCGTCTACAAACTAGGGTACATTTTCTGGAATTTACACAGCCTTTAATTTATGACTGCCTATGTCGTTTCTTGAGGTGCTAAAATGGCAGGGCAGTACAAAACCCCCACAAATGACCCCATTTTGGAAAGTAGACACCCCAAGGAATTTGCTGAGAGGCATGTTGAGCCCATTGAATATTCATTTTTTTTGTCCCAAGTGATTGAATAATGACAAAAAAAAAAAAAAAAATTACAAAAAGTTGTCACTAAATGATATATTGCTCACACAGGCCATGGGCATATGTGGAATTGCACCCCAAAATACATTTAGCTGCTTCTCCTGAGTACGGGGATACCACATGTGTGGGACTTTTTGGGAACCTAGCCGCGTACGGGGCCCCGAAAACCAAGCACCGCCTTCAGGATTTCTAAGGGCGTACATTTTTGATTTTACTCCTCACTACCTATCACAGTTTTGAAGGCCATAAAATGCCCAGATGACATAAAACCCCCCCAAATGACCCCATTTTGGAAAGTAGACACCCCAAGCTATTTGCTTTGAGGCATGTTGAGTCCATGGAATGTTTTATATTTTGACACAAGTTGCGGGAAAGTGACAAATTTTTTTTTTTTTTTTTTGCACAAAGTTGTCACTAAATGATATATTGCTCACACAGGCCATGGGCATATGTGGAATTGCACCCCAAAATACATTTAGCTGCTTCTCCTGAGTACGGGGATACCACATGTGTGGGACTTTTTAGGAGCCTAGCCGCGTACGGGACCCCGAAAACCAAGCACCGCCTTCAGGATTTCTAAGGGCGTACATTTTTGATTTTACTCCTCACTGCCTATCACAGTTTCGGAGGCCATGGAATGCCCAGGTGGCACAAACCCCCCCCAAATGACCCCATTTTGGAAAGTAGACACCCCAAGCTATTTGCTGAGAGGCATGGTGAGTATTTTGCAGCTCTCATTTGTTTTTGAAAATAAAGAAAGACGAGAAAAAACATTTTTTTTTTTCTTTTTTCAATTTTCAAAACTTTGTGACAAAAAGGGAGGTCTGCAAAATACTCACTATACCTCTCATCAAATAGCTTGGGGTGTCTACTTTCCAAAATGGGGTCATTTGGGGGGGTTTTGTGCCACCTGGGCATTCCATGGCCTCCGAAACTGTGATAGGCAGTGAAGAGTGAAATCAAAAATTTACGGCCTTAGAAAGCCTGAAGGCGGTGCTTGGTTTTCGGGGTCCCGTACGCGGCTAGGCTCCCAAAAGGTCCCACACATGTGGTATCCCCGTACTCAGGAGAAGCAACAGAATGTATTTTGGGGTGTAATTTCACATATTCCCATGGCATGTTTGAGCAATATATCATTTAGTGACAACTTTGCGCAAAAAAAAATAAAAAATTGTCTCTTTCCCGCAACTTGTGTCACAATATAAATTATTCCATGGACTCAACATGACTCTCAGCAAATAGCTTGGGGTGTCTACTTTCCAAAATGGGGTCATTTGGGGGGGTTTTGAACTGTCCTGGCATTTTATGCACAACATCTAGAAGCTTATGTCGCACATCACCCACTCTTCTAACCACTTGAAGACAAAGCCCTTTCTGACACTTATTGTTTACATAAAAAAATAATTTTTTTTTGCAAGAAAATTACTTTGAACCCCCAAACATTATATATTTTTTTTAAAGCAAATGCCCTACAGATTAAAATGGTGGGTGTTTCATTTTTTTTTTTCACACAGTATTTGCGCAGCGATTTTTCAAACTCATTTTTTGGGGAAAAAACACACTTTTTTACATTTTAATGCACTAAAACACACTATATTGCCCAAATGTTTGATGAAATAAAAAAGATGATCTTAGGCCGAGTACATGGATACCAAACATGACATGCTTTAAAATTGCGCACAAACGTGCAGTGGCGACAAACTAAATACATTTTTAAAAGCCTTTAAAAGCCTTTACAGGTTACCACTTTAGATTTACAGAGGAGGTCTACTGCTAAACTTACTGCCCTCGATCTGACCTTCGCGGCGATACCTCACATGCATGGTGCAATTGCTGTTTACATTTGACGCCAGACCAACGCTTGCGTTCACCTTAGCGCGAGAGCAGGGGGGACAGTCGGTGCTTTTTTTTTTTTTTTTTTTTTTTTTTTCTTTATTATTATTATTTTTTTATCTTATTTTTAAACTGTTCCTTTCATTTTTTTTTTTTTTAAATCATTTTTATTGTTATCTCAGGGAATGTAAATATCCCCTATGATAGCAATAGGTAGTGACAGGTACTCTTTTTTGCAAAAATTGGGGTCTATTAGACCCTAGATTTCTCCTCTGCCCTCAAAGCATCTGATCACACCAAGATCGGTGTGATAAAATGCTTTCCCAATTTCCCAATGGCGCTGTTTACATCCGGCGAAATCTACGTCATAAAATGCTCGTAGCTTCCGGTTTCTTAGGTCATAGAGATGTTTGGAGCCACTCTGGTCTCTGATCAGCTCTATGGTCAGCTGGCTGAATCACCGGCTGCATTCTCAGGTTCCCTGTTGAGACAGGAGAGCCAGAGAAAAACACGGAAGATGTTGGGGGGGGGGCATTCCCTCCCACTGCTTGTAAAAGCAGTCTAGAGGCTAATTAGCCACTAGGATTGCTTTTACATGAAAGCCGACCGCTGGCTGAAAAGAATGATACCAAGATGATACCTAAACCTGCAGGCATCATTCTGGTATAACCACTCAAAGTCGTGAATGGCATACCTGAAGACAAAAAAATGGTTAACAATAAAGCACAGTAAACGGTAAGGTATAAAAAATTGCATACCTGAAAAGCAAACATGATAAAACATAATAACAATAAAACATTGCAGAATAGAATACAGTAAAAAAGAGCAGAACAATAGAGAGAGAATAGAGAGAGAGAGAACAATAAAACGACAACTATTTTTATTTTATATTTTTGTTTGTGTTTTTTTTTTTTACACTTTTTTTTGTAACTAACTTTTATAACTGTAACCGGTTCCAGGTTCGGGTCTCTCAAAATGCGATGCCATCTTGGGAGACCCTGTGAAAGTGTGCCTAGTCTGTGCAATGCTGTACCCTACTCAACTAGTGCATTGTAGCGTTCAAAATATTCACCAATGCAAAGACCAGGATTGTCAGGACAGGAGGGACAATAATAGCGGGTGTCACGTCTATATCCGCGCTTGCTGCAGACATGACATCTTTTTGGGGGGGTTCGTTGGGTAGGGGTACTCGGGAGGACATAAAGAAAATGCCTCTCATGCAGCCGACTGCATTTGGTTGGGGGTGTGAATGGGGGAAGTATGGGCGCTGCAGAAGCGGTGGGTTCCCAATTAGGATTGGCGAATGCAGCAGGAAGGGCACTATGGGCACGACGGGGCTGTGTTTGTCTTTTTGGTGGCAGCGGGACACTACTTGTGCTTGCCACCTCACCAGCTTGAACTGCACTTATGGGACTCGCCACGTCACCAAGTGTTACTGCAGTGCTGGTTTGACTACGACCGGGGTGTACTAGGCCGCTGGCGCTTGCCAGTTCACCAAAACGCTACAAAAAAAACTGTTAGCGATCGCAGGGATTCGGCCTGACTCTGCGAACGCTGCAGTTATGCGTTTTAGTCTTTTGTAAGTGACAGTGATCGATCGATACTGCACTTGGGTGGGCTGGGCCGGGCCGGGCGGAGGGGCAAAACGCAGGTGCTAGCAGGTATCTGGGCTGATCACGCTAACACTGCGTTTGTGGGAACCCTAAACTGCTGGGGACGCTAGTATAGATCTGATCGGATCAGATATTGATCCGTTCAGATACTATACCACTAAGGGAGGTGTACGGTGCGTGCGTGGGTGTTAGCGGTACTGGCGCTAATCTGACGCTGCCTGGGGCTGGTGCTTGCCAGTTCACCAAAACGCTACCAAAAAAACTGTTAGCGATCGCAGGGATCAGGCCTGACTCTGCGAACGCTGCAGTTATGTGTTTAGTGTTTTGTAAGTGACAGTGATCGATCGATACTGCACTTGGGTGGGCTGGGCCGGGCGGAGGGGCAAAACGCAGGTGCTAGCAGGTATCTGGGCTGATCCCGCTAACACTGCGTGTTTGGGAACCCTAAACTGCTGGGGACGCTAGTATAGATCTGATCGGATCAGATATTGATCCGATCAGATACTATACCACTAAGGGAGGTATACGGTGCGTGCGTGGGTGTTAGCGGTACTGGCGCTAATCTGACGCTGCCTGGGGCTGGTGCTTGCCAGTTCACCAAAACGCTACCAAAAAAACTGTTAGCGATCGCAGGGATCAGGCCTGACTCTGCGAACGCTGCAGTTATGCGTTTAGTGTTTTGTAAGTGACAGTGATCGATCGATACTGCACTTGGGTGGGCTGGGCTGGGCTGGGCGGAGGGGCAAAACGCAGGTGCTAGCAGGTATCTGGGCTGATCCCGCTAACACTGCATTTTCGGGAACCCTAAACTGCTGGGGACGCTAGTATAGATCTGATTGGATCAGATATTGATCCATATAGATACTATACCACTAAGGGAGGCGTATGCTGCGTGCGTGGGTGTTCGCGGTACTGGCGCTAATCTGACACTGCCTGGGGCGACGCATATCACCGCCAGGCGATTAGGGGGCTAAACCTTTATTCGGTAATAAACGGCGGGTGCCCTGACACTATAAAAAATAAACGAACTAACCAGCGTCACCCGTAACAGTTATACGGTGATCAGTGGTGAAAGGGTTAACTAGGGGGCAATCAAGGGGTTAAAACATTTATTAGATAGTATATGGGGGTCCCTGTCGCTATAAAACACTGACGGCGAACCTAAATATTTACGTCCCTAACTACCGTCACCAGCGACACTAATACAGCGATCAGAAAAATGATCGCTTAGCGACACTGGTGAGGGGGGGTGATCAAGGGGTTAAAACTTTATTAGGGGGGGTTAGGGGGGTATCCTAGACCTAAAGGGGGGTAATACTCACTGCCCTAACACTAACTGTCACAAACTGACACTATGCAGTAATCAGAAAAAAAAAAAAAAAAAAAATACTGCTAATGTCAGTTTGTGACAGGGGGGGGGGGTGATTGGGGGGGGATCGGGGGGCGATCGGGGGGGGATCGGGGGTGTAAAGTATGCCTGGCATGTTCTACTGTGTGTGTGTGTGTTTGGTGCACTCACTTGTCTTCTCTCCTCGGCGCTGGAACGGAAACTGCCAGACCGAGGAGAGATGACATCACATCCTCTGCCTGTGTGAAACGACACACAGGCAGAGGAGGATTCCCATTGGCTGGCAGCGATCGCGAGGGGGGGGCCACGATCGGATGGTCTCCCCCTCGCCTCCCGACGCTCCCAGTCAAATGCCGACCGCCGATGGCACCGGGGGGGGGTCCGATCGGACCCCCCGCCCGCGGGAGGCAGATCACGTACGGGTACGTGATTCTGCCTGCCCGTGCCATTCTGCCGCAGTATATATGCGGTAGGCGGTCGGCAAGTGGTTAATATTTTATCTAAAGTTTTAATACAGTTTAAAAGCCACATTTGGAAGATGCACACAGTGTGTCAACAGCTATCTGCCATCAGGGGATTTCATTGTACGCGTCTTGTGGGTGAAACCCCTTCCTCCCAACTCTAGTAGGTAAGAGGAAGTGGTTGCACCCCCAAAACACGTCCATTGATCCCCCATGATGGGAGATAGCACATGTTGACATTAGGTATGGGTTCAGAAAGGAAATCCCCATTTTGACTCACAATTTGTGTGCATCTTCTAAATTTTGCTTTTACAGGGGTGACTTCACCCCATCTGATGAAGGCAATATGAAGACCTTTTTCACACTATAAAATGTCTGATTTTGCATTCTTTTTTGCAATGTTGAACTTTGTAAGTTCCAGAGATGTGTTTGTTATGTTTGTAAACATGCCTGTTTCTGTATTTTTTCATAAATTTCAAGGTAAAACTTTGAAAAAAAAAGAAGATGTGGTTTTTTTTACCGCCAAACGTTTTATAAAACGCACATGTGCATGTGCACGGAGTAAAAGGTTTTATATTCAACAATGTGTGGCTTCTTCTTTCAATGATCAATACCATTTTTTTGTGTTGAGTTGGTGTTTACAGTGACAATGGGTGTTATTTAATAATGGGAAAACCACTTGGCACTACAATTGCACTAGGAGAACCTAGGAGACAGCAAAAAGAAACCCAAGCAGTAAATAAAAATCAAGATTTGATCTGATAAAAGAGAAAATTTATTTAAAATGTGCTGGCATAGCAATGGCCCCCCCTACCCGTAAAATATTCTACATATTTTTCTCACACTTCATCGGCGAATTGGGGGCGCAATCCAGGGCGGCCAGCTTCCAGGACCATCATTGGAGTTTCTGAAAGTCCGGCCTCAGGCTCAACGGAGGCAACATAACTTGCATTATGTCTTTTTAAAAAATTGTGCAGGATGCAGCAAAATAAAATTATATGGTTTAGTTTGTATTCCGCCATATTTATGGCTGTTTAAAATAGGTGGAACCGGCTGGCCAGGATCCCAAATGCATTCTCCACGACTCTTCTCCAGGGTGAGGGTCCTCTGGGGGAATGGCTTCATCACGTGGTCACCCAGACCGAATGCCTCATCTGAGACAAAGACAAACGGCAGTCCACGTTCTCCTCCCAAGCCACCACTCTCGAGACATCGATAGAACTCGGTCCGGGCATATACTCCACCATCCGACATCCGGCCATTCCCCTCCATATCCACATAAAAACTCATATGTCACAGACACCACCGCCATCAACACAATACTATTAAACCCCTTGTAATTATAATAGTACGACCCCGAATGGGGTGGTGGGACAATGTGGATGTGCTTCCCATCGATTGCCCCTCCGCAGTTAGGAAAGTACCCACCGCTGGGCAAATTGGGAAGCCACAGTCTGCCATTCCTGTGGCGTTGAAGGAAACTGTGGAGTCAAACAAGAAAAAAAAAAATTGTCATTTTGCAAATTAGACACAAACATTCTTGGCCAACATCAGTATATCAGTATAGCATTTATTTTAAGGAGTATTTAAAGGCAAAAATATAAGGTCCACTTATCAGATTCCTCACCCCCTCTGATGGCCCATTGTAAAAATTTTAGGGGGCGGTATGTTTTGGACAGGTAACCCTCTCAACTTCATTGAGAGCTGAATGCATAAATAATGTGTTTTACTTTGGTCTTCTTACGTACACTATTGGCAGCCCACTGGACAGGTGTCATAATACAAAATACACACTTCATAAATTGAAACACATTTTTACATTCTGCAATTACCTATCAAGATAATAATCAAGATAATAATAGGAGAACAAAACTTTAAACAGTACCATTTGAAAGTATTCTGGTAGGCCCTTTCACTACATGCTTTTGGGAATTCATCCATAAATATGAACACAAAAGAGGTAGGTATAGTGTGTATGGGTTTGGCAAAGTCAGCAGATAGAGGATAGGTATGGGTTGATTTAGCAGTTGGGGGGGGGGGAGGGTTCCAAATGATTTTGCCCCCCCCCCCCCCCCCCAAAAAAAAAGCCTCTGGCACTCTGCCTGAATTTAATGACACAAATAACATTTGGATACATTTTAGGGGGCGTTTAGGGTAAAGCACTACTATGGAGCTAACAAAATACATTGTTAAGTGAGTGGATATAGGCCCAGCATAGCATGCTGGGGAGGTTAGTGAAGGCAAATATGCATGGAGGCCAAAAAAAGAAAGTTTAAAAATTCAAGCATGCATGAGAACAAAGGGGACATTCACAGCATATTACAATCATGGTAATTATGGAATACAATACAATACAATACATTAGCATATATTAAATACATAGAATGTGATGTTAAAGGAGAAATCTTACCTTAATACAGTCCTTCTGCAGGACCTGAATGATGGCAGAATAGGTCTCTGGAATAATGATCCCCAGAGCCTGGGGGGAGATGCCTGTCGAGAACATGAGGTCCTGTAGACTTCTCCCAGTCGCCAAGTACCGCAATGTGGGGATGAGCCTCTGTTTAGGAGTGATGGCTTGCCGCATGCAGGTGTCCTGCCTGCTGATATAAGGGGACAGCTAAGCCAACAAACGGTGAAAAATGGGGTCCGTCATCCGGAGATAATTCCTGAAATCATCAGGGTTATTCTCCCGGATCTCCCGCAACAAAGATATATGAGAGAATTGGTCACGTTGGAGCAACCAATTCTTGGTCCAGGAACTCCTCCTCGCCCTGTTCTTGGACTGGGCTTGGGTCAAAGCTAGAAGCCCAACACCAAGCCCCCACACAGCACGAACTCTACGACGAGCACATACCCACAACATGGCTTCAAAACGTTTGGCTGGTCAGAACAAACTAAACAGAACGCACTGAAGAACAGCAAGGCCTGTGAAGAGCGAGCTGAAAATCAGTAACAAGCGGACAAGAACGCACTAAAAACCAGATACAAACCCACAAGCACAAACTTAACAGCAGTAAAACGATCTGAAAAAGCAGGAGTCTGAAAAGCGCGAATCGTCTCTCACCAAACTTCTACTAACATGAAATAAACATGAGATTAGTAGAAGGAGCCCAAAGGGTTGCGTGCTGGCTATTGAACTTCCCTTTTCTAGTCCCGTCGTACGTGTTGTACGTCACCGCGTTCTGGACGGTCGGGCTTTGGTGTGACCATGTGTATGCAAGACAAGCTTGAGCAGAATTCCGCCAGAAAAACCATCATAGCTTTTTCCAACGAGAATTCCGATCGTGTGTACGCGGCATAAGACATGGCCTGCAATCATCACTGGAGTGTATTAATGTAGACCAGAAATGACTGTAAAAAGTCTGTAGATCCGCAGCTCTGGCAAGAAATAAACATGGTTTAAACAATTTATTTATTTTTAAAAATTGCAATTGTGAATGATACACAGTGCTTTAGCAAACTAAATGTCAAACAGTAAGGGATTAAATCAACTTTATTATGTTTCTTTATGTGATACTTGACTACAGTGTTGAGAGCAACAATGCTATGGCTGGACTTTTAAGCAGTTTACACGGTCGTGTCTTATTTTTCTGGTCATGTTTTCCTTTTCTGCTGGTGTCTTGCTTGCAATTTAATGGTTAAAATTAAGAACCATAGATGTGAAGATGTCAGTGCTTTTACATGCAAAAAAAACTATTAAGTAAGAAAAAAGGAATGGAAACAGCATAAGACTATCTGACAGTAAAGGGTAAGTAAATATGGACATAAATTGAAAACAGATGTGGAGTTTTATTGTAAACTGATGGTAAATAGTTTATTGTAAACTTATGGTAAATAGCTCAAAATGCATTAAAAAATACCGAATTGGAGTCACAAACAGAAAATGTATTGTCTTGCAGGAATATATTCATTTTATATAACCCAAAAGTAAAAAGCATTTAGATGGGCATAATCAACAAGGGAAAGTTATATTTACAGAGGAATTCCATGTGGCTTCAAACTTCAGATTTGCAATTTTTCTCCACATGCTGTTTGTCAGTATACTTTGTGAAAAGTACATTAAAGAAGAACTGGCAGCCTAGCTAAGGAGAAAACCTATACTAAGGGAGATAACAGAGGCTACCATTGCTGACTTCATAAATATACTAGTTGCCTGGCAGCTTCTGGCTTCAATGCTTTCTGAACCACAGACCAGGAACAAGCATGAAGCAAACAAAGTCAGTGAAAGGTCAGATCTCCAGATTTGCATATTTGTCTTTGGAAAATAGCCCAGAAAGTATATAACACAATTTTTTGGGTAAAAAAACACTTTCATGAATTAAAAAAAAAACACTAAAGTTAGCCCAATTTTTTTGTATATTATGAAAGATGATGTTACACCGAGTAAATAGATGCCTAACATGTCATGCTTTAAAATTGCCTCTGCCCGTGAAATGGCGGCAAACTATGGCGATTAAAATTAGCATAGGCGATGCTTTAAACCCCTTTACACATTACTAGTTTAGAGTTGCACAGGAGGTGTGGTGCTAGAATTATTGCTCTTGCTCTGGCGTTCGCGACAATACCTCACATGTGTGGTTCGATTGCCGTTTACATATGTGTGCGGGAGTAAAGTATGAATTTGCATTTGCACGTAAGCACGGTGGGACAGGGGAGATTTCTTTTTTTTTTTTTTATATTTCTTTATTTTATACAAAAATTATTTTTTTTTTACTTTTTTTGTACTAACTTTATTGCTATCACAAGGGATGAGCAACATCCCTTGTGATAGCATGGGCCGTGACGGGTCCTCTTTATGGAGAGATTTGGGGTCTAGTAGATCCTTTTCCATCGTCAATTCCCCCAGCGATTCTCCCCTAGTGTGCAACTTGCATTGATATTTTTAGCTCCCAAGTTCATTACCTTACATTTTTCTACATTGAAACTCATATGCCATTTACCTGCCCATCCTCTATTTTCTTGAGGTCTTCTAAGATTCTATATCCTGTTGTGAAGTTAGTGCACTTACTAACTTTGTGCCATTGGCAAACACTACAATGAGATAGAACTACAATGTTGTATTTATTCCAACCTCTATATTGTTTATGAACAAGTTAAACGAAACTGCCCACATGACATAGCCCTGGGATACCCTACTCACAGCTCTAGACCATGCAGGAAATATGCCATTATTCCACACCCTCTGGACCCACTCCTGTAGCCAATTTTCTATCCAGATACATATGATGTCATCAATGACAAAAGACCTTAATTTGATAATTAAGCATTTGTGGGGTACTGTATCAAATGCCTTCGTGAAATCCAGATACACTCCTCTTAGAATGTTAAAAGGTCAGCCTGGCAAAAACAGTTCTTCATAACTTTGTGCTCATTGCCACTAATAATACTGTTTTCATCAGCAAATTCTTGAATATGATACCTTATCAGTCTTTCTGATAGTTTACATACTATTGATGTTAGACAGACTGGTATATAGTTTCCAGGTGTATATCTTGTCCCTTTTGTGAATAATGGTACCATGCTTGTTTTACACCAATCAGCTGGTACCATTCCAGTAAGCTTTCCTTGAAAACTAGGAAAAATGGTTTGGCTGTACCATGGCTAAGTTACTTAAAGTGTAAGTTCCCTTTACAGAAAATCTAAGGTGAACTTACACTGGACCCCCTCTCCATCACACCCGTTCCCGCTGACCTGGAGTCTGGCAATCACCCGCACTGACACATGGGGTCGCCACTTTACTGGTCCAGGGATTTGAAATCTCTGTGGCTTTCTCTCCTCTTTGCCTGTGGTGACAGGACGGGCTATGCGGGTTTTGACTGGAATGCCTCCTATATGTACCTCTACAACAGTGGTTCTCAATTCCAGTCCTCAGGACCCACCAACAGGCCAGGTTTGCAAGATAGCTGAAATACATCACAGGTGATATCATTTGCTGCTCAGTGATTGCAGTATTCTAGTCTGCATCTCCAAGGTAATACTTAAAATCTGGCCTGTTGGTGGGTCCCGAGGACTGGAGTTGAGAACCACTGCTCTACAAGGTACTTTTAGAAGTTTAAGCCATGGGGGATTTCTAATCCCCGAACCGCTAAAGTTGCGACCTGATGTGTCAGTGCGGGCACCAGAATCCAGGTCAGTGGGACCGGGGGGATGGGAAGGGGATCCTGTGTAAGTTCACCTTACAGATTTTTCTGTAAAGGTGAACTTACCTTTTAAGGACTCTTGGGTGCAAACCATCTGGTCCTACAGTTACTTGCTTCTTTTTGTTTCTGCAGGACAGAAAATCCCCTTCTAATGGTATACAGAGCAAAAAAAAAAAAACGTTTTTTAGCTCTACCCCACTTTATCCAATCTTTAGATAAACTGAAAAGACCTGTGTACACTAGATGAAAATACCTGACACCATATTAAAGCACTTTCAATTTCTCTGCAAAGCTACACTGCTGCATACAAGGGGAAACCATCTCTGCTGGAAGAATACACAGTGATAATTGCTAGCGGTTATAGCCACTGGCAATAATAACATGAAATATCTGACATGCTGGTTGTTCCCAAGTTGATCGCTTGATCAACTTGGATACAATCAGCCTGCCCATACATGGTTTGAATCTTGGCCGGTTCTTGCTGAACTGGCCAAAATTCTGTCTATGGCTGACTTTACTCCCTCTCCCAGTCTATAGCCCTCTCCCTGCCTTATCTCACTAGCTTCCCAAGTTTACTGTTGTTGTGTATGTTTGTTTGTGTCTTTTTTTTTTCTTCCACTTCTGTGTATTGGTACTGCTTAGACCTTAAAGAAGGGGGTACACCCCAAAAGTTTGTCCTGAAAATTTGGATGTTAGTGCAAATAAAAAAAGAATCAAAGTATTCAGTTGTTTTTGTTCCATATGCACTGATACGGCTAGAAGCACCTCAAGCAAAAACCTCATAAACACACTTTTGTTTGAAAAAGTCAGTGCTTGCAACCTGCGCTTCCACAGATGGCAGTCCTGACACATTGACATGTCATATGAGATATGATTCATATATGTGCTCAAATTGCTGTGCAGCTTTGTAAAGCCAGTTAATTAGCAGATTAGATTTAATAAATCTGTTGGTTCTCTGATGCCATAGAAGCCTTAATTCCAGCTCATTTTTTCCCTCTAGTTGTAGTGGTGTTTATCTTTTCTCTCTGTTTTCTTGTTCTATTGTTTCAGCTGTTTTTGGCTAAATATAATCATGCATGTTATACTGTATGTCTTTTTGTGTGTATTGTTATGTGTACATTGTCATTTTAAATTTTTTATTTTATTATTTTTTTGCTGTCGTTGTTGTCTTTCTGAAAAAATAAATAAGTAAAATAATGAGACTAATGAGGGGCTGTTTTTTTATTGTCACAAGAAAAGATCTAGTTGAACCCTCAGTTCAGTTAACCACAGAACACCTCCCCTCTATGTTATGGAACTAAGGAAAGGGGGATGTGTTTTTACTCAAAAATCAGGAAAGCAGCCCAAAGTAGTATTAAAATGATTGTAAAAGAAAAACATTTATTTAAAAAAAAATAAACACGTCATACTTACCTGCTCTGTGCAGTGGTTTTGTACAGAACAGCCCCTATCCTCCTTTCTTAGGTCCCTGCCGGTGCTCTGGGCCCATCCCTTTTGCTAAGTGCCCCCATAGCAAGCCGCTCGCTGTGGGAGCACTCATGTGTACTCGCTCTCAAGCTCACAGAGAGTACGGCTCAATCCCACTTCCTGCTCCCGCCTCACTGACTGTGATTGACAGCAGTGGGAGCCAATGGCTCCTGCTGCTGCATCTCAGCCAATCAGAAGGGAGAGACCCGGGAGATCCTTGTGGAGGGAAAATGGCTAATTGCAGCCCCAGACCATGACATTCCCACCACCTTGCTTGCCTGTAGGCAGCACACACTTGTCTTTGTACTCCTCACCTGGTTGCCGCTACACACACGCTTGACACCATCTGAACTAAAGTTTATCTTGGTCTCATCAGACCACAGGACATGGTTCCAGTAATCCATATCCTTAGAAATGTAAAAAAAGTTTGCTGCATTCCTACTTTGCTTCTTTGCCATTTGCTTATTAGTGAGGTATTTAACTGCAGCTGGAGTTGATGACCAGTTCTTTTATCCAAAGGCGCTAAGGTT
This sequence comes from Lithobates clamitans, assembly GCA_037952925.1. Lineage (NCBI taxonomy): Eukaryota > Metazoa > Chordata > Amphibia > Anura > Ranidae > Lithobates > Lithobates clamitans. The sequence continues at coordinate 3,514,025 of JBBGZY010001128.1, read as the reverse complement.
TATATTTCTCTGTCCCAATCCATGTCCTTAGTCTGCTTGTCTTCAGCAAACTGTTTGCAGGCTTTCTTGTGCATCATCTTTAGAAAAGACTTCCTTCTGGGATGACAGCCATGCAGACCAATTTGATGCAGTGTGGTCTGAGCACTGACAGGCTGGCCCCCCACCCCTTGAACCTCTGCAGCAATGCTGGCAGCAATCATACATCTATTTTCCAATGAATACCTCTGGATATGATGCTGAACACGTGCACTCAACTTATTTGGTCAGCCATGGCAAGGCCTGTTCTGAGTGGGACCTGTCCTGTTAAACCGCTGTATGGTCTTGGGCACAGTGCTGCAGCTGTTTCGGGGTCTTGGCAATCTTCTTATAGCCTAGGCCATCTTTATGTAGAACAACAATTCTTTTTTTCAGTTCTTTGCCATGAAGTGCCATGTTGAACTTCCAGTTGGTCAGCCGCTTGATCGTTCTTATGGGCGGCGAGAGGGGATGTCCCCCCCCCCCTCCCGCCGCCTTCCGGTGCTCTGCTGACTCACCGCTGCCATCGGTGAGTCAGAGAATGGATCCGCCGGCCCCCGGATGTTTACCATAGAGATTTCTCTGTGATCGTTTGGAGGCTGGGCGCGATGTTATGATGTCATGCCCGGCCTCTGCATTCAAACAAACAGTGCCGCCTCGGCTGGGAAGCTGAGATCGTTTTTTCTTTCATTTTATTTCAGCTGTCCCAGCCTAGAGGTGAGATGTGGGGTCTTATTGACCCCATATCTCACTGTAAAGAGGGCCTGTCATGCCATATTCCTATTACAAGGGATGTTTACATTCCTTGTAATAGGAATAAAAGTGATCAAAATCTTTTTTTTTTTTTTTTTTAAAGTGTAAAACTAAAAAATTTAAAGTAAAATTAACAATAAAAAAAAAAAATGTAAAGTGCCCCTGTCCCTGTGTGCTCGCACGCAGAAGCGAACGCATACGTAAGTCCCACCTACATATGAAAATGGTGTTCAAACCACACATGTGAAGTATCACCACGAACGTTAGAGTGAGAGCAATAATTCTAGCCCTGGACCTCCTCTGTAACTCTAAACATTTAATCAGTAAAAAATTTTAAAGCGTCGCCTATGGGGATTTCTAAGTACTGAAGTTTGGCGCCATTCCATGAGCGTGTGCAATTTTGAAGCGTGCCATGTTGGGTATCTATTTACTCGGCCTAACTTCATCTTTCACATTATGCAAAAAAATTGGGCTAACTTTACTGTTTTGGTTTTTTTTAAGCACAAAACTGTTTTTTTTTTTCAAAAAAAAATGTGTTTGAAAAAGTGCTGCGCAAATACTGTGCAAAATAAAAAGTTGCAATGACCGCCATTGTATTCTCTAGGGTCTCTGCTAAAAAAAATATATAATGTTTTGGGGTTCTATATAATTATTTTGCTAAAAAATTATGATTTTTACATGTAGGAGAGAAATGTCAGAATTGGCCTGGTTGGCAAGTGGTTAATATCACCTTTACCATTGATTACAATGCATTTCTTCTACCCATCTGTACATCTCTACTGAACTGACTTTGCTAACATTTTTGGTAAATGTCTTCTGCTGCCATACCTTTAAACTTCTATATCTAATGCTAGCTCTAAACCAACCCCACTGCAATAGCAATATTACTGGTGATTTATTCTCAACCCCATTTGACTTGAATGATCAAGAGAGGTGTAGCGCTGGTAGATTTGCAATCTACCGCATGTTAGGTAAATTTAGTAAATTGTGCGATGGGAAGGTTAAAAGTTCGCCTCTGTTCCAGCTTGGCTGACGTTGTGGGTGTTTCCGTGCTGACCGGTGGGTGTCGCTGTTACCACTGGTCAGGGTTGGAAAGGCAACGTGTTGAAGCAAAATAGATGCTCCTCTGTCCCAGAGGCACGCTCGGTGGAGGTGGTCCTCCGAGTTGCATTCTGGGCGAGGGTATTTATGGGACAGATGCCATATTTTGGGGTTAATTTTACAGCCACCTGCTGGCCCTCCTGGCCGACAGGTATGCGTTAAGGAGCTACCTCGTGGTCCTCCGATACACAGCGCAGGGGTGGGTCCAGGGGCTTGTCTGGAGCCTACCACCGCGGCCGAGGAATGGTCTGAGCTGCCGGCCCTGTGTGACGAAGCTGGGCAACCGAGGAGATCTGTCAGAGAACTCACACAGCAAGCACCCGTCTCCATGCAGCAGCTGCTAATCCTCATTCTGCTAATGCAAAGGTGCATGCACGGAACCATAGCCAGAGGCAAATGAGATCCAGGGTGAGCATGCACAATGGCACCTCTATGCGAATGCGCACACGCGCTAACGCGCGTCCGCGAGTGCCAAAGCGCTAATATGCTAACGCACATGCGCCAATGTGCCAAAGTGCTAATGTGCTAATGCGCATGTGCCAATGTGCTAAGTTGCTAATGCGCATGCGCGTACGCACGTACGCTGGCGCCAATCCTGGCACACAGCACCCTATATAAACAGAGAGTCTGCCTAGCATCAGTGCTGGATTGTCTTCAGCTTGTTCCTGTGTTCCTGTGTTCCTGTTGTTATTCTGCCTGATTGACCTTGTTCCTGAAAACCCGGCTATCTTCTGACCATTCTCTTGGATCTCCCCTGCCTGCTGAACCTGCCTCTACTTGCAATACTGACCTTGGCTTGAACTTATGATTACGGCTCTGCTTCCTGATTCTGTACCCTGCTGCCCGTCTGTTGCCAAACCCTGCCTGTTCCTGACTACGGTTTTGCCTTCTGACTTGGTATCCCGCTGCCAGCCTGTTGCCGACTCCTGCCTGTTCCTGATTCTGCAGTTGATCCTGATCTGGCTCCCGCTGAACAAGTTTGGTGATCAGTTTCCACATCTCCTCAGCAGAGGTTCCTATATCTCCAAGTTCCAGCCTCCTGCCTGCAGGCACCTGCACCCTTTCGTTGCCCTCGCACTCCCTGTACCGCAGCAAATCTATACATCCTGTGGCAGAGGATCATATGGATTTTATTCCCAAACAAGTCTGTGGCAAAAACTTTGATTCGTGCTGCGTACTGGCTGCCAAGAGAACCCTTTCAGAGAATATTTGAGTTTCTTCTGCGAGTTTCCTTTCTACCTCTTTCCTGCTACTTCCTAAGTCGTTTATTTAATAAAGCATTGAAAACGTACTCCAGTGTTGGTGCGTGTGTCGTCCAGAAGTAAACTCAACGGAACGCTAGACCCGGTGCAGGTGAAACAGAGGGAAGCAGAGTGAAGGTAACAGACCTGCTTAAACCAACAGCTCCACCGAGAGTTAGTGCTACAGAGTTAATTAGCTTTACAACCCTAGCCTGTGTCTGTAGCTGGTCTGGTATTGGCCATCCCCTCTCTCATATTCAGGTGTCTCAAATCAGACACAATAATGACCAACTGAGAAAAGCATGCCTGCTTAGTCTCCCTAAAAATTTAAAGCATCCAATGGGGTGGCGCAGACAGGGGCAAGGCGCAGACATCATGGCTCTGTCACGAGTGATGCGCAGTTTCACCGACGTAGTTTAACGAAAGCAGGATAAAGATACAACAAGAACTCTGCTCCACACTGCAACACGACACGCAAACCAGCTTTTGACATTTAATTTATATTTTATATAAAGTCAGTTTCCCACTCTCTATTTACTAACATGCTCCCTATTCTCTTCCTTCTCACATTGGTGTCTTCTATCCTTAAATTAGCTTTACTCTACCCCTCCTCTCTTCCTTGCAGCATGCACATATCACCCTCACTTCTACCCTCTCCCTACTATGGCACCCATCATCTCCTGCATTTGCTGCACCCACATGCTGGCATAAACACCAGGGCCCCTAGACAAGTGCGCTCATGCACATCCTACTCCCATCTTACCTTTCTTGCCCTCCTCCTTCTCCTAGTCTCAGGTGACATTTCTCCTAATCCTGGTCCGCCATTTTCCAACTGCAAGCCACATATCCAATACCGCTCCCCCTCTGGCAACCACCGCAATCCACTCAGCTTAATTTCTATCCGCCTGCTTCCTCAAAGCAGCCCACCAATCTCATGTGCCCATTGGAACGCCCGCTCCATCTGTAACAAGCTAACATCGGTACATGACCTCTTCATCTCTCATGGCTTTAACATACGCGCCATAACAGAAACCTGGCTTCAAAATTCTGACTTAGCTTCTCCTGCTGCCCTCTCCCATGGTGGTCTCCATTGGACTCACTCCCCCAGACCCAACAGACAGAAAGGAGGTGGAGTTGGCTTCCTTCTATCCCCACAAAGCACCTTCCAAGTCCTTCCTGTCCCTCCCTCTCTATCCCTTTCTTGTTTCGAGATGCACTGTATTCGTCTGTTTTCTCCCATTTCTCTGAGGATTGCAGCAATTTATCGGCCTCCTGGGCCAGTATCGCGCTTTCTTGATGACTTTGCTGCCTGGCTACCCTACTTTCTCTCCTCTGAAATACCCACTATCATTCTTGGTGACTTCAACATTCCTGTCAATGTTAACAGCCCAACTACAGCTAAACTTCTCGACTTAACCTCATCTTTTGACCTAACCCAATGGACACATACTTCAGCTCACTCCAATGATAATACCCTTGACCTTGTATTCTCCCATCTCTGCAACCCTGGCAACCTCACCAGCACCCCCTTTCCTCTCTCTGATCACAACCTCATTACTTTCACTGTATCCTTGCCTCCAACCACCCATCCCTCCAAGCAGCAAACAATTACTTGTAGAAACCTTCGCCACTTTAACCCTTCTCTTCTCTATTCTGCTACTGACCACCTATATGACATAGTTACATAGTTAGTCAGGTTGAAAAAAGACACAAGTTCAACCATAAAAAAAAACAAAAAAAAAAACAAAAAAAATATCGTAAAATCCAATATACCTAATTCTATACCCACAGTTGATCCAGAGGAAGGCAAAAAACCCCAGCAGAGCATGCTTCAATTTGCTACAGCAGGGGAAAAAATTCCTTCCTGATCCCCCAAGAGGCATAAATGCTAGTACCAAGTTATATTATGTACATCCAGGCCTTTCTTAAAGCAATCTACTAAGCTGGCCAGAACCACCTCTGGCGGGAGTCTGTTCCACATTTTCACAGCTCTTACTGTGAAGAAACCTTTCCGTATTTGGAGATGAAATCTCTTTTCCTCCAGTCGTAAAGAGTGCCCCCTTGTCCTCTGTGCTGACCGTAAAGTGAATAACTCAACACCAAGTTCACTATATGGACCCCTTATATATTTGAACACGTTGATCGTATCCCCCCTTATTCTCCTCTTCTCAAGAGTGAATAAATCCAGTTCCTCTAATCTTTCCTCATAGCTGAGCTCCCCCATGCCCCTTATCAGTTTGTTTGCCCTTCTCTGCACTTTCTTCAGTTCCCCGATATCCTTTTTGAGAACTGGTGCCCAAAACTGAACTACATATTCCAGATGAGGTCTTACTAATGATTTGAACAGGGGCAAAATGATATCTCTCTCTCTGGAGTCCATATCTCTCTTAACCACTTAACAACCGGCCCATAGCCAAATGACGGCTACAGGGCGGTTGTTTTACTCTGGGAGGGCGTCCAGGGACGTCCTCCCAGAATTCTGCTCTCGCGCGCCCCCTAGGGCGCGCACTCGAGAGCATCCGTGACCGCCGGGTCCAGAGGACCCGGCGCATCACAGATCCCGGTAAATGGCCGCTGATCGCGGCCGTTTACCATGTGATCGCTCTGTCAAATGACGGAGCGATCACATGTCAACAAACCGGCGTCATCTGATGACGCCGGTTCCTCTCCTCCCCCTCTCCTCCCCTCCTGTGTACCGATCGGTACACAGTGACCGGAGAGGCGGATGGATGGATGGATGGCTGCAGCGTTGTGGGCTGCATCTGTAGTGCCCACAGCGCTGCACAGAGACATCCAGCCATCCATCCATCCATGCTCAGCCATCCCTCACTACTCTGCATGCTGTGCAATACTCTGCAATTCCCTCTGCAATTCCCCACAATACTCTGCAATACCCTGGAATACCCCACAGTACTCTGCAATACCCCTGCAATACTCTGCCATACCCCACAATACTCTGCAATACCCTGGAATACTCTGGAATACCCCACAATACTCTGCAATACTCTGCCATACCCTGCAATACCCCGCAATACTCTGCCATACCCTGCAATACTCTGCCATACCCTGCAATACTCTGCAATACCCTGGAATACTCTGCAATACCCTGGAATACTCTGGAATACCCCACAATGCTCTGCAATACTCTGCCATACCCTGCAATACCCTGCAATACTCTGCCATACCCTGGAATACCCCACAATACCCTGGAATACCCCGCAATACTCTGCCATACCCCAAAATACCCCGTTATACTCTGCCATACCCCAAAATACCCCGCAATACTCTGCCATACCCTGCAATACTCTGCCATACCCTGCAATACCCCGCAGTACTCTGCCATACCCTGCAATACCCCGCAATACTCTGCCATACCCCGCAATACTCTGCCATACCCCAAAATACCCCGCAATACTCTGCCATACCCTGAAATACCCCGCAATACTCTGCCATACCCCGCAATACTCTGCCATACCCTGCAATACTCTGCCATACCCTGCAATACTCTGCCATACCCTGCAATACTCTGCCATACCCTGCAATACCCCGCAATACTCTGCCATAGCCTGCAATACCCCGCAATACTCTGCCATACCCTGCAATACCCCGAAATACCCTGAAATATCCTGCAATACCCAGCCATACTCTGCAATACTCAGTGATACCCAGCCATACTCTGCCATACTCTGCCATACCCAGCCATGCTCTGCAATACCCCACAAAAATCTGCAATACTCTGCCATAACCCGCAATACTCTGCAATACCCAGCCATACTCTGCAATACTCGGTGATACCCAACCATACTCTGCAATACTCGGTGATACCCAGCCATACTCTGCCATACCCAGCCATACTCGGCGATACTCTGCAATACTTGGTGATACCCAGCCATACTCTGCCATACCCAGTCATACTTGGCGATACTCTGCAATACCCAGCCATGCTCAGCCATACCCAGCCATGCTCAGCCATACCCAGTCTCTGTATGTGGCCAGGCTGTGGAAGTCTCACACATGTGGTATCCCCGTACTCAGGAGGAGTAGGAGAATCTATTTTGGGGGGTCATTTTTGGTATGTACATGCTATGTGTTAGAAATATTGTATAAATGGACAACTTTGTGTTAAAAAAAAAGCATTTTAACCACTTCCCGCCTTCCGTCATACAACGTCCTTGACTTTGTGTGGGGATATCTGAATGATGGGTACAGCTACAGGCATCATTCAGATATCATCTTTTTCAGCCGGCGATTCCCTACACCATAAGAATGATCATAGCGGCTGTTACACTGCTTGATCGTTCTTACAGGAGGCAAGAGGGGACGCCCCCCCCCCCCCTCACGCCGCCCTCCGGTGCTTCTACCGACTCACCGCTACGATCGAAGCCAGGATCTTTTTTTTTTTTTTTTTTTATTTCAGGAACAGCCTAGAGGTGAGATGTGAGGTCTTATTGACCCCATATCTCACTGTAAAGAGGACCTGTCATGCCATATTCCTATTACAAGGGATGTTTACATTCCTTGTAATAGGAATAAAAGTGATCAAAAATTTTTTTTTTTTGGAAAAAAGTGTCAAACTAAAATAAATAAAGTAAAATGAACAATAAAAAAAAATAAAAAATTTTTAAAGCGCCCCTGTCTATGTGCTCGCATGCAGAAGCGAACGCATACGTAAGTCCCGCCCACATATGAAAAAGGTGTTCAAACCACACATGTGAGGTATCGCTGCGATCGGTAGAGCGAGAGCAATAATTTTGGCCCTAGACCTCCTCTGTAACTCAAAATTTGTAACCTGTAAAAAATTTTAAAGCGTCGCCTATGGGGATTTTTAAGTGGCGAAGTTTGGCGCCATTCCACAAGCGTGTGCAATTTTGAAAGGTGACATGTTAGGTATCTATTAACTCGGCGTAACTTCATCTTTCATATTATGCAAAAACATTGGGCTAACCTTACTGTTTTGTTTTTTTTTTAAGCAAAAAACAGTTTTTTTTCCAAAAAAAACGCGTTCGAAAAATTGCTGCGCAAATATCGTGCGAGATAAAAAGCTGCAATGACCGCTATTGTATTCTCTAGGGTCTTTGCTAAAAAAACATATATATAATGTTTTGGGGTTCTATGTAATTTTCTAGCAAATAAATGATGATTTTTACATGTAGGAGAGAAATGTCAGAATTGGCCTGGGTGTTCCAGAACGCCTGAAGGTGCTCCCCTGCATGTTGGGCCTCTGTATGTGGCCACGCTGTGTAAAAGTCTCACACATGTGGTATCGCCATACTCGGGACTAATAGCAGAATGTGTTTTGGGGTGTAATTTGTGGTATGCATATGCTGTGTGTGAGAAATAACCTGCTAATATGACAATTTTGTGAAAAAAAAAAAAGAAAAAAAAAAAAACTTGATTTTGCAAAGAATTGTGGGAAAAAATGACAACTTCAAAAAACTCATCATGCATCTTTCTAAATACCTTGGAATGTCTTCTTTCCCAAAAGGGGTCATTTGGGGGGTATTTGTACTTTTCTGGCATGTTAGGGTCTCAAGAAATGAGGTAGGCCGTCAGTACTTCAGGTGTGATCAATTTTCAGATATTGGTACCATAGCTTGTGGACTCTATAACTTTCACAAAGACCAAATAATATACACTAATTTGGGTTATTTTTACCAAAGATATGTAGCGGTATAAATTTTGGCCAAAATATATGAAGAAAAATTACTAATTTTCAAAATTTTATAACAGAAACGAAGAAAAATGTATTTTTTTACAGATTTTTCGGTCTTTTTTCTTTTATAGCGCAAAAAATAAAGAACCCAGCGGTGATTAAATACCACCAAAAGAAAGCTCTATTTGTGTGAAAAAAAGGACAAAAAATTCATATAGATACAGTGTTGCATGACTGAGTAATTGTCATTCAAAATGTGAGAGCACCAAAAGCTGAAAATTGGTCTGGTTATTAAGGGGGTTTAAGTGCCCAGTGGTCAAGTGGTTAATACAAGAAAGGACTTTGCTCACTTTGGAAACCGCAGCTTGGCATTGCAAGCTATTATTGAGCTTATGATGTACCAAAACCCCCAGATCCTTCTCCACTACGGATTCCCCCAGTGGTACTCCCCCTAGTATGTATGATACATGCTTATTCTTAGCCCCCAAGTGCATAACTTTACATTTCTCAACATTAAACCTCATCTGCCACATAGACGCCCAATCAGACAGTGCATTGAGGTCAGCTTGTAAATTGGAGACATCCTGTAAGGACGTTATTCCACTGCATAGCTTGGTGTCAACTGCAAAGACAGAAATGTTACTTTTGACCCAATATCATTTATAAATATATTAAAGACTAAGGGTCCCAGCACTGAACCTTGGGGTACACCACTGATAAACCTAGACCATTCAGAGTAAGAATCATTAATCACTACTCTCTGAATTCTGTCTTTTAGCCAGTTTTCTATCCATTTACAAACTGATATTTCCAAGCCTTTAATGTACACATGAGCCGTGTGTGCAGAACTGTATCGAACACTTTTGCAAAATCCAAGTATACCACCCCTCTGTCCAAGATTTTACTTACCTCTTCATAAAAAGAAATCAGGTTTGTCTGACAACTTCTGTCTTTCATGAATCCATGCTGTCTGTTGCTTAGAATGTTTTTTTCCAGCAAGAACTCGTCTATGTGGTCTTTTTGTGCTCCAGTATCTTCCCGACTATAAAAGTTAAACTAACAGGTCTATAGTTAAGTGGTAAAGACTTTGATCCCTTTTTAAATATAGGCACCACGTTTGCTCTGCGCCAATCCAGTGGTACTATTCCCGTCATTAATGAGTCCCTAAAAATTAGATACAATGGCTTTGAAATTACAGAGCTCAATTCTTTTAGGATCTGTGGGTGGATGCTATCAGGTCCAGGTGCTTTATCCACCTTTATTCTGTCTAAATATTTCTGGACCATATCACTTTTGAGCCATTGTGGATCATTCGGGGCTGTGTCAATACCACCCCCATTATGGACATAAGCTCCCAAATGCTCTTTTGTATACACAGAGCTGAAGAAAGTATTTAATAAATTAGCCTTCTCCTTGTCCCCAGTCACCCACTCTAGATTATTTTGTAAAGGGCCTACATGCTCAGAACTGACATTTTTACTATTAATATATTTGAAGAATTTTTTGGGGTTTGTCCTACTATTTTTTGCGATCTGTCGTTCATTTTGAATTTTTGCATCCTTGATTTCCTTTTTACATATTCTGTTAAATTATTTGTAGCATTTAAATGACACTAGTGTTCCTTCATTTTTATATTTTTTAAAAGCTCTTTTCTTATTGTTTATAGCTTTTCTAACTTTGACCGTGAGCCACATAGGTTTTATTTTTAGCCTTTTAAACTTATTGCCCATGGGAATATACTTTGCAGTGAGGTCCCAAACAGTCTTTTTGAAGAATTTCCATTTCTGTTCTGTGTTTATCAATGCCAATATTCCCTCCCGGTCTAAGTCCTGGAGAGCAGCCCTCATCCTTGGAAAATTTGCTCTCTTGAAGTTAAGTGTTTTTATCTTTCCCGTATGTATCTCTTGTTTACAGCTAACATCAAATGAAATCACGTTATGATCACTGCTACCCAGGTGTTCCTTTATCTGAACATTAGTAATAAGCTCTGCATGGTTTAAGATTACCAGGTCCAACAGAGCTTCATTCCTAGTTGGGGCCTCAATAAACTGGACCATAAAATTGTCCTGTACTAGGGTTATAAATTTTTGCCCTTTAACTGTCTCACCAGTGCCATTACTTCTGTCAATTTCTGGGTAGTTAAAATCCCCCATTATTATCACCGTCCCAGCCCTTGCAGCCCTTTACATCTGTGCAAGGAGCTGAGTCTCCACCTCCTCGTTAACATTGGGTGGTCTATAACAAACTCCAATGATTAACTTTGAACTACGCACATCTATATGCAGTTCCACCCATAATGCTTCAGACTCATCACACTCTCCATCAATCAGGTCCTCTTTCACACTTGCTTTGACATCACTTCTCACATAGAGACATACCCCGCCACCTTTCCTTTTTACCCTGTCTTTCCGAAAGAGTGCATAGCCAGGAATATTAATAGCCCAGTCATGTGAGGATTGAAGCCAAGTTTCAGCAATACAGATTACATCATAGTTCACCTCATGCACCAGAGCTTCCAACTCACCTATTTTGCTTGGCAGACTTCTGGCATTGGTGAACAAACACTTTAATGCATTATTACATTTTGCTCTGGTGTTTTTCATATAATTTTTAGTAGTACAAATGGCACTACAGTTTCCAATGGCTGTTTGCAACATGGGAAATTTCTTGTCACCTGCCATTCCCCCCATCTATCCCCATTCCACCCTCCATTAATGTATGACCCCTAACTCACCTGTCTTCTCGATGTAATTCTAGTTCACCCTCCCCCCTCAATCCTAGTTTAAATACTCCTCCAGCCTTCCCATAAACCTCTCCCCCAGCACAGCAGACCCCCTTCCATTCAAGTGCAAACCGTCTTTAGCATATAGGTTGCACCCCAATGAAAAGTCAGCCTAGTGCTCTAGAAACCCAAATCCCTCCTCCCTACAACAGGTCTTTAGCCATGTATTCAGCTCTCTAATCACCCAGTGCCTGTGTTGTGCATGGCACAGGCAATATTTCAGAGAATATCACCTTGGAGGTCCTTCCCTTCAACTTGCAGCCTAGTTCTTTAAATTGATGCTTAAGGAGCCTCCACCTTCCATGTATACTGTCATTGGTTCCAACGTGGACCAAGACAGCTGGGTCATGCCCAGCCCCTCCCAGTAATTTATCCACCCGGTCCACCGCATGCCGAACCCTAGCACCAGGGAGACAGCAAACCATTCGGTTGAGGCGATCCTGGCGACAAATTATTCTATCAGTCCTTCTGATTATAGAATCCCCTATTACCACCAACTGTCTAGGCCTACCTGCACTCCCCTCACCACATCTACTAGATGGGCTGCTCTCCCGGCTGTTAGGGGTAGCAGTGACGTCTAGGGCTGCCACCCCTGTGTTTGCCACCTCCACATCTTCACCCAACTTGGCAAATTTGTTTTGATGCACAAACACAGGACTGGACTTCCTATTCTGCTAGCCCCTTCCACTCCCTCTAACTACCTTAACCCATCTTCCTATCTGATAATCCTGACTTGCCCCTCCACCCTCCACATCAACCCTACTGACCACCTGCTCAGCGAGCAGAGGACCCCCTTCAAGGTTGTCCTTTCTGCCCAGTGTTGCAACTTGCTCCTCCAGATCTCTAATGCAAGCTTCCAGAAGGGCAACCTGCTCACATCTGTCACAGCGGTATCCATCCTGGAGCTGTTGCATCAATTTTGCATATATGTGGCACACTGTGCACTGAGCAAAACCTTCAACCCTGCTAGCACTCATTTCCCAGTTACAATACAATTACTTAAGGGAAGTTTAAGATGTTACTTACAGATTAGAAGACTCCTGTTTTAACTCCTGTTTTCAGCTCCTGGTTTTTAACTCTCCACTTTAGTTCAAAACTGATAGCAAAGGAAAAAAAAACACCAAAAACAACACTTGCAAGCAGAAGCAGTCAAAAGCACAGCTCCTGGTTTTTAACTCTCCACTTTAGTTCAAAATTCCACTTGTGTTCACAAAATCCACATGCAAGCCACCATCAGCTGGGAGCTAGATGCACTTGCTCCTCTAACCACACGCAGAATCAGGCCCCGACCGTTACAACCCTGGCAAACTGACAACACTAGAAATCTCAAGAGGCATTGCCGTGCTCTTGAACGACTGTGGCGTAAAACCAAATGCCTGCAAGACTTCACCCCATATAAATCTGCCCTTCTAAAATACAATTCATGCCTCCATGCTGCCAAACAAGCCTACTTTGTCTCTCTTTTTAATTCCTTGTCATCCAGTCCCCGTCGGCTCTTCTCAACCTTTAACTCTCTGCTTCATCCCCCACCCCCTCTACCCCCTAACTCACTCACTGCCCAAGAGATTGCCAATCACTTCAAAGACAAGATTGATGTGATTCGTGAGGATACCTCCACTGTGCGTACATCTTCCCCACCAAACATACCTTGCCTAACAGCACATTCAACACTCTCCTCTTTTGAATTGGATACTACTGAAGAGGTTACAAAACTTTTCTCAGATGCCCACTTAACCAATTGTCCCCTGGATCCTGTTCGCTCACAACTACTACGGTCACCCTCCTCTTCTATCCTATGCTCCCTCACTCACATTTTCAATCTCTCCCTCTCTAGTGGCACCTTCCCCTCCCCTCTAAAACATGACAGATCACTCCCATACATCAAAAGCCCTCACTGGACCCTACCAACCTGAACAACTTAAGACCCATTTCATTGCTCCCATTCACCTCTACACTTCTAGAACGCTTAGTCTACAACCGTCTTAGCTCCTACCTCAGTGAAAATAACCTTCTTGACCCTTTACAGTCTGGCTTCCGCTCACAGCACTCCACAAACCTGCCTTACTAAAACTCACTAACGATTTACTAACAGCTAAAACCAACAGCCAGTACTCCATACTCCTACTACTACAAAGACCTCTCTGCGGCCTTTGATACTGTTGACCACCCGCTCCTTCTCAATAAACTCTATTCCCTTGGCCTCCGAGATTCTGCTCTATTCTGGTTCTCTGCCTATTTATGACAGTGCTCCTTCAGTGTCACCTACAACTCTGTCTCCTCCTCTCCATTGCCCCTTTCTGTTGGGGTCCCCCAAAGCTCTGTTCTTGGACCCCTTCTCTTCTCTATCTACACTTCCTCCCTTGGTCACTTGATAACCGCCCACGGCTTCCAATACCACTTATACGCCGATGACACCCAAATCTATCTGTCTACTCCTCACCTCACTCCTTCAGTCTCCTCTCGCATTACTAACTTACTAACTGACATATCAGCATGGATGTCGCACCACTTCCTTAAACTAAATCTCTCTAAAACTGAGCTATTAATATTCCCCCCGCCCGTGCCCCCCTCCATGACTTTTCCATCAAAATCAACAATGCAACCATCAGTCCCTCCCCTCATGCCAGGGTACTAGGTGTAATCCTAGACTCTGACTTGTCATTTCAGCCTCAAATCCAATCGTTGTCAAAAGTTTGTAGAATTCACCTCCGTAACATCTCTAAAATTTGCCCCTTTTTAACAAATGAAACCACCAAGCTCCTAATTCACTCCCTTGTTATCTCTCGCCTTGACTATTGCAACTTTTTTTGTCTACACACGGTCGCACAAAGTTGTCGGAATTTCCGATCGCCAACCACGCGGTCACGTACACCACGTACAACGAGACTAGAAAAGGCCGGTTCAGAACCAAGCGCGGCACCCTTTGGGCTCCTTTTGCTAATCTCGTGTTAGTAAAAGTTTGGTGAGAGACGATTCGCGCTTTTTCAGTCTCGTGGCTTTCAGATCGTTTTCTGCCATTCAGTTTGTGCTTGTGGGTTTGTATCTGCTCTTCAGTGCATGCAGCAAGTTCCGCGTGACTTTAGGTAGTCATTGTATTCTTGTTCGTTCGGTACTGGTTTTCAGGTCGCTCTTCACAGGCCTTGCTGTTCTTCAGTGCGTTCTATTACTTCGTTCTGAGCAGCCGACCGTTTTCTAGCCATGTTTCGTATGCGTACTCCTCATGGAGTTCGTGCTGTGCGGGGGCTTGGTGTTGGGGTCTTGACCTTGACACAAGTCCAGTCCATGAACAGGGTGGGGAGGAGTTCATGGACCAAGAATTGGTTGCTTCAGCGTGACCAGTTCTCTCATATGCCTTTGCTCCGTGAGATCCGTGAGAATAATCCTGATGATTTCAGGAACATTCTCAGGATGACGGACCCCGTGTTTCACCGTTTGTTGGCTTTGCTGACCCCCTATATCAGCAGGCAGGATATCTGCATGAGGCAAGCCATCACTCCGGAGCAGAGGTTGGTCGCTACCCTGCGGTATTTGGCGACAGGGAGAAGTCTGCAGGACTTGAAGTTCTCAACAGGCATCTCCCCCCAGGCTCTGGGGATCATTATCCCAGAGACCTGTTCTGCCATCATCCAGGTCCTGCAGAAGGAGTATATGAAGGTAAGATTTTTATCCTTTTATATCACATTTTATTGTATTGAATGTTTGATAATATCTTGTATTTCTTTCCTTATTCCCTAATTACCATGATTGTAATATGCTGTGAATGTCCCATTTGTCCTCATGCATGCTGGATTTTTATGTAATTATTATTTTAGGTCCTTCATACATATTTGCCCTTCAATAACCTCCCCAGCATGGTGTCTCCCGGCCCTATATTCACCTCATGTAGTCACTTAACAATGTTTTTTATCAGCTCCATAGTAGTGCTTTACCCCAAACACCCCCTAAAATGTTTGGAAATGTTATTTTTGATTTAAATTCAGGCAGAGTGGCAGAGGCTTTTTTTGTGGTGTCCCCAAATAATTTTTAGTGACCCTCCCTCCCCCAACTGCTAAGTCAGCTGATCCCAATTCTCTATGTATCCTCAATCATCTATCTGCTGACTTTGCCAAACCCATACACACTATACCCATCTCTTTTGTGGTCAGATGTATGGATGAATTCCCCAAAGCATGTAGTGCAAGGGCCTGCCTGTATACTTTCAAATGGTACTGTTTAAAGTTTTTGTATCCTATTATTATCTTGACAGGTAATAGCAGAATGTCCAAATTGTAAGGAGATTCTATATTACATTTCATTATTGATTAAGTGTTGATTTCACCCTGTTCATGATATATTCAGGGTTTTTGCTTTAATAATCAGATTTTGCTTTAATAATCAGAAAAATATGTTTATATCTTAGTGGAGGTCAGACTGTCATATGCTTTTACCAAAATATACCAGCCTGACCGTTTTTCCTCTTTTCTGTGTTCATCAGAGGAAGCATCTGTTTGTGGTTTTATCTCTGTACTTTTTTGTCTGGCGTTAGGCTTTTTTAGGGAAGCTGTGGTCGCCCAGTGGACAATGACAGAGGGTAAGGAATGTTTTGACCTATTAACTTGAACTACATGTATGGGTCACCATTTTTGATATCACAAGATGTATTAATGTATTAATGTTTGGAAATTACCGAATATGCTAATATGTATTATCATTTTGATTGGCCCCAAAAATTGTGGGCAGAGTCTTGTAAAGACAGCATAAAAAAGCGAATCTAAAAATAAAGAATTGTAATCATTTTCAGCATACCTATGTGTGTATGTGTCATTGATTAACCGCCGGCGAGGACCTCCACTGAGCCACATCCAAGAGCCTAGGCCACAAGGAGAAGACGAAGCACCTAACAGTTTTGGTACCAGAAGTGGGGTGTTTTGAACAGGTAAGACATTTTTATACCTTTTTGCCTATTTTTTGGTAACTGGTATTGATGCTTGCCTTGTTCAAATAACCTTGTATGTCCACCCACTTACATAACTGTGCCTTCGCAACGGGCTAGGGCTGTAGCCCCTTGGAGGGTTAGAAGGGCTCGCAGAGGTTTTTTTTTGGTTTTTTGTAGTCTGACTAGGTTGGTCTGACTGTGTTGAGTAGATATATATATGTGTGTTTAAAACTCGGGAAGTATAGAATACGCCCGTAGTATAAGGAGTGGCTTAGTGGACGCCCAATTTTTGGGGAAAATATTGAAAAGTGCACTTATTATACTTATTATAACATGTTCATATAATGTAACTTTATCTTGCCACTGTATATATAAGATTTTGCTTGTTTTCTTGCTTGTTTTGCTTCTAGGTAACACCGTAAGTATTTAGAGTGTATAGAGTATTAGAGAATTAGAGATAAGTGTATGATAATATATGTGTATGACAACTGAATGTAAAGTATTGTATTGATTTTGTTGATATTGTATTACACATATATGTACTAAATGAACAACCTAGGACAGGAGCCTGACTGTAGTGAGATAGCGCCCGCTTGCCCACGTTGCACCTTTGGTCTACTGTTCCTTAGTGTTGACAGGACGTGGATCCTGCTCACTACTAGACCAACCGGATTTTCATACCGGCTTGGTGCAAGGGGGGTCTATCCCACCACAAGGAGGGGTACCCTACACCGGGTACTAAGAGTTAATCTTCATAGCTATTTCAGCCCCACTGCCATAAGAGACCAAGGGACTTACTCCCAAGTCAGGGAACAGATTATAGCACAAACAGGTTGCTTTCATCTCTGTCCCTGTACTAGTCATACACTTCCAAGGTTGTTAGATGGGGAATTCTGCGGCAACCCAGACCATGGCCAATCCATCTCCCTATGAGTATGTTAAAAACACACTGCCGGGATCACAGGTAGAACCATTTTGGACACAGGTCAGAGACAGGTGCCAACAGCTGGGGATACATGACCCAGGGCCAGTGGGACCCTGTTCTGAGGATGAGTGGAAGGAAGTGAGCAAGGTGTGTCAGGTACACAAGCACTCCTACCCACCTGGGAAATGGGAAGACATCCAGTATATGAAAAATTGTTACAAAATATGGAATAAATGCTTAGCCAAATATAAAACAGAGTATGTAACTAAAGCCCCCACACCAAAATCTGTAAATTCACCCGCCCTTTCTCAGCAACCCGAAGCACCCCCCCCTTATGTGATGGTTAAACAGGAGGATGGAACATTGGGTCCATGTCTTCAGCTGTATCCATCTTTGGATCCAGCAGTATTAGCTACCATGGTACATAGTGCAGCTGATCAGGCGCAGGTTACACGATGGGAAAACGAAAGTAGAAACAGGAAAGAGGAAGTCCGGGTAGAAGGTATACGTAGGAGAGAAGAAGAGAGGATTAGGAGGTTGGATCCGAAGGAGAGGGAATTAGAAGAGAAGTTAAAAGAGCTCAAGAAAAGGGAGGAAGAGTTAGACCGTTACAAAAGAGAGCTAGATAAGAGGGATGGTGAGATGAGAGAGTATTCTGTGATAGCTAAGGAAGAAAGGGATGGAATGTCCCTGGAAAAGGGAGAAGAGGAAGGAGTCAGGAAGTTAAGCCCCAGGGAAAAGGAATGGGAGGAGAAACAGAAAGAATTTAATAAGAGACAGCAGGAAGAGGAAGAAAGGATACAGAGGAAAAGGGAAGATTTAGAGGCGTACGAGAAGAAACTGGAGAAAAAGGCAAGAAGGATCAAGGAAGCTGAAGAAAAGATAATTTCACAGCCATCCACTACACTCAGAAGCCAGAAACCCCCACAGGAGGAAAGGGAGCAGGGTGAATCCTCTACTGAGGAAAGAGAAATGGAGGTGGAACAGGAAACTCTAGGTGCCACCTTTAAAGCACCACTCATGCATATAGGGGAGACGGAAGTCCATATTCCCTTACCCCTAGGCACACTGTCAAAAATAAAGGAGTTATGCCCCAGCCCAAAGAAAAGCCCTAGGGAGGCTGGTGCTTTCCTTGCAAAATACAGTGCAGGGACAAGCCTGGATAAGGAAGATATAGCAGGGATTCTTAGTATAGTTGACCCTGACAGCCCAGAGGGGCATCCCGTAGAGGCCTTATGGACAGCCCACATAGAAGAAAATAAAGATTGGGTGTCTTTTTGGAAAGGTATGGGGAATCATTGGTCTGCTATATACAAGGGTTCATCTGCACTTCAGGAACTTGTCCTAGCAAAACAGGGACCGAAGGAAAAGTTCTATGAATTTTGTACCCGGGTATATAGTCTGTGGAAAGCAGTAGATAACGCCAACCCCCAATTGTTCACCACCACCATTATGGCTGGTGGCGATACGAAGGTGACACAGTTGCTTAAATTCACTAATCCAAAATGGGCAGAACAACCCCCAGATGAATTTATGAAAGATGCTAGGTCACGAGAAACATCAGGGGTATTTGAACAGAAGGGTGGCATTTTTCCCTCCCTAACACCAACCCAGACTCTGCCAACTGGTGGGACTCCGCCCACCCACATAATGACAATGCAACCTTATCCACCAATGCAATCTTATCCCCCAGACCAGGCCTACCCACCAGACCAGGGGTGCTTTAACTGTGGGGAACTGGGGCACTGAAAGTCCCAATGTCCCTACAGAATTAGAACAAACGCCCAGAGAGGAAGGGGTAGGAATCTTAACACCGGCCCCCGTCGCCTTCAGGATATCAGGTATCCTCACCCACCACAACCCCAACCACCCCCACCACAACCCCAACCACCCCCACCACAACCCCAATACCAGCCTCAACCTAATAGACCACCCCCACGCATTCCGATGCAGTGGCCATCCGCTCGGCGGACACCACAATAGGGATGCCAAGAGTATGTCCCGTCCCTCAGCCTTGTGTGTTATAATCCATCGTGGAAAAGTCTTCCACAGGTACTATTGCGGGTAGACAATCACCTGATATGTCTACTTCTGGATTCAGGGGCTACATTCAGTAGTTTGAATGATGCCATATATGACACACCCCACTGCACTGAGGGAAACTCTATTGGTATAAATGGGACATCAGTTACCCACCCCATCACTCCACCATTGCCCGTGGCTACTCCAGAAGGGCAGGAACTGTGCACTCAGAGTTTTGCTGTCCTTGTGGATTGCCCGGTATCTTTAATGGGGAGGGACCTACTCTCAAAACTGAATATCACCATTAAATTTGACAGAGGGGGCTCCCTCACTGCCAACTCACCGTTCTGTGATTTACATGCCCCAAAGAGACACACTTTCAGGGGACTCTTTGCATCATTGCCACCCACTCTAGAAACACATGCTATATGGGCAGACAACAAAGGGAGTGTGGGTTTTATCAACTGTACCCCCTACACACCACAAATGCGTCCAGACGCTGTAGTACAATATCACAAGCAGTACCCCCTGCCACTTGAAAAAATTGAAGGCATCACACCATTAATCAATGATTACATAGCAAAAGGGATTCTGAAACACATCATAAGCCCCTGGAATACACCAATCTACCCTGTGAAAAAGGCAAATGGGGAATGGAGGCTTGTACAGGACCTAAGGGCCGTAAACAAGCAGGTTATACCTCTGCCACCTTTGGTGGCAGATATTTCTTTCATCTTTTTGAAAATACCTGCTGATTCCCTTTGCTACACAGTAGTAGACCTGGCGAACGCGTATTTTAGCATCCCGATCGATGATGGGGTATCGCCCATGTTCTCATTCTCATGGGGGGGGAAAAAGCAGTTGACCTGGTCAAGATTACCTCAGGGGTATGTGGACAGTCCCGCAGCCTTCTCCATGGTCCTTAATGAGACAATTAAGTCATGGACTGCTGAGCGCGGGTCGGTGCTAATACAGTATGTGGACGACTTGCTCCTGTGCAGTCGATCTGCTGAAGATTGTGCGGTCGATTCCACATCTCTGTTACATCACCTGGCGAGGTCTGGCCACCTAGCATCGAAGAGGAAAATACAATGGTGTCAAAGTCAGGTAGAATACCTGGGATGCATTCTGAAGGAGGGAACCAGGCTGGTATCCCCCAAACGTGCCGCAGCCCTGCAGGCTCTCAGTCCTCCAAGAGACAAAGCAACTTTGCTCTCATTCTTGGGCGCAATTGTATATTGCCGCCAATGGATCCCAGATTGTTCATATTATGATGGCATTCTGAGGGAGGCTACCTTGTCCACTGCCCCAAAGACAGTAGATTGGACAACAGAAAGGCTCTGTGCTTTTCAGGCCTTGTTAAAAAGTCTGACTCAGGCCCCCGCCCTGGGATTGATAGAATATGGCAAACCTTTTCAATTATACTGTGTGGTATCAGGAAATTCTTTTGCTGCGGTTTTGACACAGCAACATGGAACCGGGTACCGACCAGTCTCCTATCTCTCAAAAAAGTTGCCTACCCAAGTACAGGGGATGCCATCCTGTCTACAAAACCTTGCTGCTTGTGCTATGGCAGTTCAGGAGGCTAACAAATCAGTATTAGGCCATGAACTGACTCTCTACACTACTCATTCAGTAACTCACCTTCTACAGAACATGAACACACAGCATATGACAGCACAAAGGCTTAGTGGGTATGAGATCACACTTCTGAATACTGATAACCTCACCCTCAAACACGCACCACCAAGTAATCCCACTGTCCGTCTTTTACATTCTTTGCTCAAGCTGCCACGAGACCCTGATCAGAAGCACAATTGTGTTGAACAGGTTGCAGCAATAACCAGCCCTCGCCCAGATCTCACTGACATTCCCTTACCAGGAGTACAGGACGTCTTCATAGATGGCAGTTGTACTCGCCCCTCTGATGCAACATTCCTGACAGGGTATGCCATTGTCCAACTACCTGATGTGGTGTTGGAAGCAAAAGCCTTACCACCCTCCTCTGCACAGGTAGCAGAATTGGAGGCACTCACGAGAGCTTGCATACTTTTCTCTGATGAGGAGGTAAACATCTACACAGATAGTAGGTACTCTTTTGGTGTAGCGCATGACTATGGCGTAATCTGGGCGAATAGAGGATTTAAAACCGCTGACAACAAGCCAATCGCCAACTCTACGCAAATTAAAGCACTCCTGCAAGCCATTCTTCTCCCAAAGAGGATAGCGGTCGTCAAAGTGAAAGCACATTCATCGGATAACAGCAGAGTTTCCAAAGGAAACGCTCTGGCAGACAGAGAATCAAAAAAAGCCGCTGCCCTGTACATTGGTCAGCCAGCCCCCACAACAATGTTCTTCAAGGAACATTTTACATCACCCAACTTTAAAACCGTTGTGGCACAAATACAGGGATTAGCTACAGAGGAGGATGTTTCTTTTTGGGTCAAGGATGGCTTGACCAAGGACCAAGAAGGTCTTTGGTCAAAAGAGGGGAAGATATTGGGAATACCAGAATCAAGCAGTGTTCTCATACTTTCCTATCTCCATGGTCCAGGACATATAGGTACCACCGCCCTAACAAACATATACATAAAGTCTTTCTGCACAAACAACTTAAGTAAACAGGCGAAACTCCTCACCAGCAGTTGTCTGACCTGTGCACAAAACAATGTCCAAGGGAAAAATCATGGATTACATGGCCACCTGCCCTCACCCCTGGGTCCCCTAACAGATTTGCAAATAGACTTCACACACATGCCCAAACAAAGAGGTAATTTGAAATGCCTTTGCGTGATCGTATGCAAATGGTCGGGCTGGGTTGAAGGAATTCCTTGTACAGGTGAGACTGCTAAAATTGCTGCCAAATGCCTACTGAACCATTGGGTTTGTAGGTTCGGAATACCAACGGCCATTTGGTCAGACAGAGGGCCTGCCTTCAGCTCCTCTGTTACACAGACATTAGCCAAGCTACTAGGCTTACAGTGGAAACTGCACATCCCTTACCACCCACAAAGTGCAGGAGTAGTGGAAAGAATGAATAGGAACATCAAGGACAAGTTAAAAAAGGCCACGGGGGGCACCATGAAAGGATGGTTGGATTACCTTCCTTCTGTCCTATTCCAGATCAGGACAACACCACATGCTAGAACAAAACTCTCGCCCTTTGAGATTTTGATGGGAGTTCCTGCAAACATAGAGCTGCCCCTCTTAGATCAAAACACTGACATTAACATCTATTCTCAACAGGAAATGTACGTGAAAAATCTGGTAAGTATGCTACAAGATATGAACGAACAAGTCTCTGTCACCTTTTCTCCTCTTTCAACAGAACCTACTCATCCCTTCATCCCAGGAGACAAAGTACTGGTGAAACAACTGGCACACAAAAAGAAGGTTGGACCCATTTTCTCCGGACCTTGGAAAATAGAGAAGGTTTCCAGGACTGCTGTACTGACCGATCTAGGAAACACCTGGATCCACGCCAGCCGGTTAAAGAAGTGTCCACAGCAACCCCGGACCCCTGACCCTCCACCAGCATCCCAAGACTTCTCTCTACAGGAACAACGACCGGATTTGAAGGACATTCAAGAAGGCATAAAACAAAATTCTCTGGACGACGAGACGAATCCCCCACCAACAGGAAGAAACGTGTAACAGAACTTTGCACACAGTACCTGACAAAATGATTTCCACCTTTGTGTCAGGAAAAACATTATGCCTCTGGACATGTCTGATTCTGATAGTATTCCTGCCTACTTGGTTAATAGCGAATTGTGTGTACCATCCAGGAGGTTTAGGGCTACTAAAAGGGATTTGTGGAAAGGCCCAGATAGCCAAAGCACCTAGCATAAAATATAAAAGAAGTATGTCCCCCACTGAACCCCCTTCAGGTTTCACTGACAAAATGTCGTTGTTGAGGTTTAAGTACAGTTATGCACAAAAGTCTGGTTTTGAGAAATGTTGGATATGTAGCAAACTCCACCCCAGTACAGCCAGAATCCCATTGATGGCCATTCCCTTAAACATCACTCCTTTTTTGAACGGAACACCCCCCATAATTCTTGCCAATGTCATAAGAAAAAGTCCCAATAAGCCCCTCAGTTTTCAAATTGTGGGCAGGAGCCACGCTCCAGATTGGTGTTTCATACTGGGAAACATTTCCAGGGGAGCTGAGGTGTGCAAACGGTCAAAACTTAATGTCTCCATGGCTTCCCTTACCGACAGCTCACTTTTTCGCACCTCAGACCCTGTGATAAATGCTACCATCTATGACCTTTTTAATTCTAGTTCCCACTCCATGGTCGCACAGTTGTTGGCTCTGCTGATGGCATCTGGTCATTCAAAGGGTGCAAGGACCGTTGTTAGTCAACGACCCTTGGCATTAGGTAACACAACGTACATCTGTTGTGGTAAACTGCTCTGTTACCCATGGATACCTGAAGAACCTCAGGGATGGTGCTACCTTGCTAAAATAGTTCCTATAATGGGAGTAGTCGGAGACAATGGGCAAGGACACTTACTTAAAGCTAGCACCCACCCAAGATACCCTCTAAAACATCTTGGAAAGAGAGAAATATTCCTAGAGAAAGATATGACCTGGGCTTGGTTCCCTTCCTGGACAGGTTGGGGAATAGATTTGATGAAGAGACTAAATAACTACACCTCAATCATTGATGAGATCTTGGAGAAGGACTCTGATGACATCTCAAAATTAAACCTAGAAACCAGAGCTATTAGAAAACAATTGGAGCTTCATGACCTTGCTATAGAAAGCATGAGCGCAGCCCTCACAGGCCTCTGTGAAATTACTGAGGACTATGAATGCTGCACTTGGATACACAACACGAGTATCGAGATCCCTGATTACTATGACATCATTACACAACACAGAAAAGAGGTAAACAAGCTACAACAGGATGCAAGGGATATTGGGAAAACATGGGACCCTTTCTTTACCGGGTTCAGTTTTGGAGGTCTCACTTCATGGTTTAAGAACACTGCAATGACAATTTTTACCATACTGCTTTTCATATTGTTCTTGTATGCATGCTTCACGTTACTCAAATGCCTCTACCAAAAGGGTAGCAAAGCACCTTCCGAAACCATGAAGCTGACTTCCATTACCAGAGATCCCACGGTATGGTACGAGAACCAGGGAAATGAGGCCGAGGAATATGAATCCTTAAGGCGTGATGGACAGGTAGCTGAGGAATATGACTCCTTGAGGCGTGACGAAAAGGTAGAATGACCATTTCGATGATATCGAATGGTCAAAGGGAGGATTGTAAGGAGATTCTATATTACATTTCATTATTGATTAAGTGTTGATTTCACCCTGTTCATGATATATTCAGGGTTTTTGCTTTAATAATCAGATTTTGCTTTAATAATCAGAAAAATATGTTTATATCTTAGTGGAGGTCAGACTGTCATATGCTTTTACCAAAATATACCAGCCTGACCGTTTTTCCTCTTTTCTGTGTTCATCAGAGGAAGCATCTGTTTGTGGTTTTATCTCTGTACTTTTTTGTCTGGCGTTAGGCTTTTTTAGGGAAGCTGTGGTCGCCCAGTGGACAATGACAGAGGGTAAGGAATGTTTTGACCTATTAACTTGAACTACATGTATGGGTCACCATTTTTGATATCACAAGATGTATTAATGTATTAATGTTTGGAAATTACCGAATATGCTAATATGTATTATCATTTTGATTGGCCCCAAAAATTGTGGGCAGAGTCTTGTAAAGACAGCATAAAAAAGCGAATCTAAAAATAAAGAATTGTAATCATTTTCAGCATACCTATGTGTGTATGTGTCATTAATTAACCGCCGGCGAGGACCTCCACTGAGCCACATCCAAGAGCCTAGGCCACAAGGAGAAGACGAAGCACCTAACACAAATGTCCTCAAATGTGTACAGTGTGTATTTATATCTTTGTATTATGACACTTCTTACCTGTCCAGTGGGCTGCCAATAGTGTAACTAAGTAGGGGCTGTTCCAAGTAATACCCATTATTTAGGCATTCATCTCTCAATAAAGTGAAGAGGGTTACCTGTCCAAGATTTCCACACACCCCCTATAATGTTAGAAATGGCCCATGAGAGGGGGGGGGGGAATAATATAGGTGTACCTTATACTTTGGCCTTGTTAAAGTCCCCTTACTAAATGCTATCTGGAGGTTGCCCCATAATGTTTGTGTCTATTCTGCTTGCCATGTTTCTGTGAAAAAATAGTAATGTTTATTGTTTTTTTCTCAACAGTTTCCTTCCACGCCACAGGAATGGCAGACTGTGGCCTCCCACTTTGCCCAGCGGTGGGACTTTCCTAACTGCGGAGGGGCAATTGATGGGAAACACGTCCACATCCTCCCACCACCCAACTCGGGGTCGTACTATTATAATTACAAGGGGTTCAATAGTATAGTGATGTTGGCGGTGGTGTCGGCTAATTACGACTTCTTGTATGTGGACGTGGGGAAGAATGGCCGGATGTCCGATGGTGGAGTCATCGCCCAGACGGAGTTCTACAGGCATCTCCAGAATGGCTGCTTGGACTTGCCAGCTCCAGAGGACAATGCTGAAGGACTCCCATTTGTTGAAGGACTCCCTTCAATGTTGAAGGACTCCCATTTGTGTTCATTGCTGATGAAGCGTTTGCGCTGGGGGACCACCTGATGCGGCCATTCCCAATGAGGACCCTCACCACGGAACAGAGGGTTTTTAATTACCGGCTGGCCAGAGCCCGAAGAGTGGTGGAGAACACATTTGGAATCCTGGCCAGCCGGTTCCGCCTATTTATGACACCCATCCATATGGCGGAGTATAAACTGAACCATATTATACTTGCGTGCTGTGTTCTCCATAACTTTTTAAGGAAACATTTGGCCAACTATGCTGGCTCAGTTGGGCCTGAGGCCGGAATCATACATCAAACCACACTGACGGCGCTTGAAAGTGGCCGTCCTGGCTTGCCCTTCCTGAGTGCTCGTGATGTCCGGTTACGCTACCTGGAGTTCTTTGCGGGTAGGGGGGCTATCAATATGCCAGACAATCTGTGAAGCCTTTTTATAATAAAAAAAACAAAAAAATTCTTTGTGGACATTTACTGCTTGTGTTTGTTTTAGCTGACCCTGACAGAAATGTTTTAAGTGCAGAAAATGGCGTGATTGTGTAACCTTATACAAAGCACTGTTGGCTGTTATTTACTAAATGCAAAAACACATTTCACTACAAGTGCACTTGCAACTGCACTGAACCTGCACTTGTAGTGCAAAGTGGATTTGCCCTTAGGAAATAACCCCCATTTTCTCATAAAACAACAATTACATCACCCCAAAAGTGTTGTAGCGTTGAGACAATAATCCACACATTCTTGATTAACAATCTTTTTAATACCTGCACAATCACATGTGCATTTACCAAAGGTTTTTCAAACAAACCAACATGTTTGTTTTTTAACAATTTTTGTGGTGGCATTATCCAAAATCAAAATGTCCATTTTATAGAAAACAGGCCTGTGTAAAACCAACAAGAAAAGACACAAATCTTGAACTTACAAACGTCACATTTGGTTGAATTTGAAGGCAATATCAGACATGAGTATTTAGGAACTGTGTTTGATATTGCGTTCAGATGGGGGGAAATCACCCCTGGAAAAGCCAAATTTGGAAGATGCACACAAATTTCCCAATGTCAACATGTGCTAGCTGCCATCATGGGGGATCAAGGGATGTGTTTTGGGGGAGAAACCCCTTCCTCACCGCTACTTTATTATTGAGGAAGGGGTTGCACCCCCAAAACGCGTCCATTGATCTCCCGTGATGGCAGATAGCACATGTTGACACACTGTGTGCATCCTCCAAATTTGGCTTTGGGAAAAATCACAAAAACATTTAGCACATTGTAGCACACAAAAGAAGAAAGTGATTTGGAGGGGTTTTAAACTCGCCCCAAAACATCAATGATGTTTTTATATTTTGGAATAACATCATTGATGTTTTGCTTGATGATTTCCAATTGTAAATTACACCCCATGATCTCCCCAATCAGGATCTGGGCACTTTCAGATGTGAAAGGATCTGGATCCACAACCTCACGATCACCTAAAAAGAGAGGGACCCCAATATAAATTTGGTTTAAAAAAAATGCCGCCAATCCATCTTTTATCTGAGCCTGTGGTTGCAGACACTCACCTGTTGTGATGACTAGTTCCACCACGTCTTCATCCTCCTGCTCAGCTTGGGTTGGTGGTATTTCACCTTCTTCCAGAGGGGGGGGCTCTGGTCTCCTCGGATGAGGGGTGTCCTCCGAGTCTTTTCTCCCCTATGTAAAACAAAAATGGTATACTTAGCACACAGATATTTAATGTCAGAACTAGAAATAGGAAACATTGCTTGGAAGTGGGGTACAATTGTCAATTTTAGCAGAGTTCCAAGATGTAGCTTTTTTAGTGTCCTTTGTCAACCTGCAATACTTTACCTGTTTTGTACAAGCTTCACAGATGGAGACCCCCCTATAGTATACACTGGAGCACCTGTGTGGCCCCCCTAATAAAAATGGTGTTCTGGTGTCCCACACTAGTGCTCCAGTGTCCAGATGTGAAAACAGATGCTGAGTGTCCTCTCCTTACACAGAATCTAGTTTGCATTTCATTCTAGTAACAAAGCCATCTACACAACCTAATTCTTTGAAGACAAGTATAGGGCGTCAAAATGGTGGCCAAATGCATATGGGCTAAACAATGGTATTTTATAGTTGGAACGAAAAATGTTTGATCCGCACGAATAATGTGCCCATGAACATGAAAGTTCCCATTTTAAACTGTACAACAGTTCCTAAAAGCACATGGAGCAGCACAAACGTAAGAAACACAAAAAAAATAGGAACACAGCACAACTACTTACTTTTTTGCAGCACTCTCCGGATCTTTCTGTACTGCTCATGTTCTCGTAATTTCAGGTCCAACCACCGCTTCCTGAGCTGATCTTTCAATCGTCGTACCCCGAAATTCCGGTGCAGACTCCTGACCACTTTCGCCATGATCTTGGCCTTTCGGACATTGGGGTTGGGGTAAGGTCCATACTTTCCATCATAGTCGGCCTTCTTCAGGATGTCCACCATTTCCAACATCTCCCCAAAGGACATATTTGAGTCCTTAAATCTCCTTCTGGATCGGGACGTGTCCGGATCCGGTCCCTCCTCCTCCTCCTCCTCCTCGTTGCTACAATTAGCATGATCCTGCTGTCTATCCGCCATGTGCTCTTCCCCCACTGCGCCAAACGAAAAGGGGCGGGGAATAGACTAGAAAGAACGTCAGGGGCGGGCGGAGTTATACGCATGCGCAGTGTGTATAAAGCGTAACACATGTGCATATTACGTACGATCTGTGAGCGGAGGAAGGAGCATCGGAGACGCCGATCGTGATAACGAAGGTAAGATCTAAACTTGCGCCTATACTGCTTCGAAATGGAAGCCTATATTGTAACAAGATTAGGGGAGTTTTGCCTGACATTAGGGTTTGTCTTGTGTTGTGTCTTGCAGAGAAAATGGATGGGTTCAACGACCACAATTTCCTGCTCCTGTTCATAGACAAGTACAGGGAGCTGCCCTGTCTGTGGCAAGTGAGACACTCCCACTATAATCACAAACAGAAGAGGCAGGCAGCGCTGGAGAAACTGCTGGAGTTGGTGAAGCCGGTGGTCCCCACAGCAACCATCCCTTATTTAAAAGCCAAAATTGGTGCCCTGAGGAGCACATATCTTAGGGAGTGCAAGAAGGTCACAGATTCCCAGAGATCCCCAGGCTGTGGTACTACGAGAGACTGCGATTTCTGTCAGACCACACTGAAGTCAGGGAATCCCTCTCCACTCTTCCTTCCACTCTTCCTTCCACCCTAGCTGAGGCTTCCGATGTCCAACGTGGGCCTTCCAGCCAGGAAGAAGTGGAGAAGCCCAGCTGGAGTCAGGTATAGCATTCTTCTACAGATTTCTGGTCAATAAATAAATGATGTTTACTAGATGTTATTATTGATCACTAATTGCTGATTAAAAAACGTGTTTTACATATCAATAGACAGTAGTGGGCACCCAAAATTGGGACAAGAATGAAAAATGCTGGGCTCAGAAGGATAGTCTGTTATATTTGTTAACATTCAATTGGCAGCAGTCAGGAGGTGAAAATTGTGTGTGATTGATTGAAAAAATACTAAAACTATGTCCCTTTTTCATACACAGGAAGACCTCAGCCAGGAGGAGGTTGTGGAATGTGGCAGTCAGGAGCAGGCGGGGATTAGTGGCAGCCAGGAGGAGGCGGGGCTAATTGTCAGCCAAGAGAAGCCTGGGACCAGTCGCAGCCTGACTGAGTCTCAGGTCCCTCCCCTCCGCCTGCCATATAAATGAGCCAGGAAGGCCACTCCGAGTCCCGTGCAGGATTCAGCATTCAGGCTGATCCAGGAGGCTTCGGCGTCCCTCAGAGCCTTACCAACTCCTGAAGAGGCCTTTGTCTGCATGGCTGCCACCAAATTGCAGGGCATGCAGGACGGTCAACGCAGGCTCTGTGAGGACCTGCTTTATAAAGTCCTACGTAAGGGGATGAGTGGGGAACTAACACCCAAGACCGACGTGGTTGAGTTGGACCCCCTCCTCCTCCTCCTCCTGCTGCCACAACTCCACCACCACAGCACCAGAGAGTGATGACCCTGGGTTCAGTCTGGTCTGACAGAAGATGCAGTCTCTCATATGACCACAGCCTGGGGACACAGATGTCATCTGCTGCTTTCCGGATCTCTGGGACTTCTGGACCAGACTGCCCTCCCTTAGATATGGACGCCTCAGGCCACCAATTTTGCTTAAAAAAAGTTGATGTCTGCCCTGGGGGTCCAAGGCTTCGCCCACTTCTGCAGTTTCTCCAGCGTTGCCTCCCTCTTTGTTTAGTTGTCAGCCCTTAATAAAAATTTTTAGGTAAATTATACTCTCCTGTGTGTGTTTTCATCCAAAAAGGACAGTTTGTTGGTGAGGATTCAGGTACATTTCTAACATAAAATGTGAAATTAACAAGGGACAACAACACCAAACAATCTCCTACAGATTAAATAGAACAACATATCAATGGTGTTGTGGGAACTTGTCACAAAAAACACACACAAACATTTTCGGGAGTACAAATCAAAATCGCAAAAAAAATAAAAATAAAATACAAACACAAAAAAAGAATCTACATTAAAGCCAAAAAATATATAAAAAATATACAAAAATATGTTGTCAGATGTGAGAAATCAAAATATATTGAGGGAATCACGATAAATAGTAACGAAATAAGTTTGTGAGAAGTGTGTGTGAATATGAGCAGCAAAAATACTTAATTCTTGTCACATTATAAAGAAGAAGAGAGTGCGCTGTATTAAACCATTTTGAACATTGCAGCGTGACGAAAGTGCTGTATCCTTTGCGAACGCTAAGTTTACCAGAACGAGCTGTTCCGTCTTGGAATTTCTTCTGAGCATGCGTGTCACTTTGTGCGTCAGAACGGGCCACACACGGTCGGAATTGACGCGATCGGATTTTGTTGTCGGAAAATTTTATCTCCTGCTCTCCAACTTTGTGTGTCGGAAAATCCGATGGAAAATGTCCGATGGAGCCCACACACGGTCGGAATTTCCGACAACACGATCCGATCGGACATTTTCCATCGGAAAATCCGAACGTGTGTACGGGGCACCGCCTGAAGGCGGTGATTGGTTTTCAGGGCCCTGTACACAGCTAGGCACTCAAAAAGTCTCACACATGTGGTATCCCTGTACTCAGAAGAAGCAGAATGTATTTTGGGGTGTAATTACACATATGCCCATGGCAAGTTTGAGCAATATATCATTTAATGACAACTTTGTGCAAAAAAAAAATAAAATAAAAATGTTTGTCATTTTCCCAAAACTTTTGTAAAAATATAAAATATCCCATGGACTCAACATGCCTATCAGCAAATAGCTTGGGGTGTCTACTTTCCAAAAAGGGATCATTTGGGGGGGTTGTGAACTGTCCTGGCATTTTATGCACAACATTAGAAGTTTATGTCACACATCACCCATTCTTCTAACCACTTGAAGACAAAGCCCTTTTTGTTTACATGAAAAAAAAAATTGCTAGAAAATTACTTTGAACCCCCAAACATTATATATTTTTTAAAGCAAAGGCCCTACAGATTAAAATGGTTGGTGTTGCAATTTTTTTTCACACAGTATTTGTGCAGCTATTTTTCAAACGCAATTTTTGGGGGAAAAAAAACACTATTATTAATTTTAATGCACTAAAACACTATATTGCCCAAATGTTTGAGGAAATAAAAAAGATGATCTTATGCCAAGTACATGGATACCAAACAGGACATGCTTTAAAATTGCGCACAAACGTGCAGCAGCGACCAACTACAGTATATACATTTTTAAAAGCCTTTAAAATCCTTTACAGGTTACCACTTTAGATTTGTTCTATTTACAGCACTTGCTAAGCACTCGGCATTGTCCAAGTGAGTACAACCTGCACCAATATACCTGGCTTCCGGACGTTTTCTGTAATATATGTTTTATGTTGTATTTGTTTTATTTACAGCACTTGCTAAGCACTCTGCATTGTTCGTGTGAGTACAACCTGTATCAACATACCTGGCGTCCGGACGTATTCTGATATATATGTTTTATGTTGTATTGCCCCTAGACATACCAATTTGTTACAGCGTGGTATGTTGTTCTCCCCTACTAATTTTATGGATGAATAAATAAATAAATAAATAAATAAATAAATAAATGAATTATGGACGAAACGTCTATAAAGATGTAACACTCTTTCTCTGCAAGGTGAACTAGGCAACCCCCATTGAGGAAGTAGATACTCCTGACAGCAGGGATGAAGAGATTCTAGAAAGAAGAGACCATCAATGCTCAACTTCAGGTCTAAAAGAATGCCACCATTAAATATTTGAGGTGATTGTAGCCATATTAGTGCAATTGTGACAGAGAAAATTGAGTACTGTCCGTACTCGGACACACCCCGAAAGCTCGTCCATGAAAAATTATATGTTAGTGCAAATAAAAAAAGTATCACGGACAGTACTCAATTTTCTCTGCCACCATTAAATAAAAACAAATGGTTAAGTCTTTTTTTGGTTGGTACAGTTGGACCTGGGTAGAGTAAACTGGGATACAAAAGGACGTGACAACCTATCCTGGGAGGAACGTAGGGCCATTAGAGAATTATCTGAAGCAAAACAACTTGTCATTAAAAAAAGTGATAAGGGTGGGAATGTCGTCCTTTTGGAAGAGACTAAATATGAGAGAGAAGTCAATCGACTTCTGGGTGATGAAAGAACTTATAGGAAATTAACCAAGAACCCCTTTCCAAAACTAGTAATGGACTTGAACAACAAACTCAAATTTGCTGGGGAGGAAGGTCTCCCTAGGAAACGTGAATTGGAATATCTTATGGTCAAAGAGTTTAATGTACCAATTTTTTATATCATCCCCAAGGTGCATAAATCCCTGGAAAATCCACCAGGGACACCTATAGTCTCGACATCCAAAGGGCCATTGGAAAGAACAGGGAGATACCTTGATAACATGTTAAAGGAGATGGTGACAAGCTTGAAACCCTATGTGAAGGATACAAGTGATATCTTGACACGGATCTCTGAAATCAGGATAGAGGAGGAGATATGGCTTTTGGGTATAGATGTTGAGTCTCTCTACACCTCAATCCCCCATAAGTGGGGGATAAAGGCTGTTGAAACATTTCTTCAAAGAGACTATCCAGAATATGGACCCCAAAATGAATTCCTAGTGGATTCATTTGCCCCGGATAACAATTTCTTTCAGTATCTCTTCAGATTTTACCAGCAGACCAAAGGTACCTCCATGGGGGCCCCATGGGCCTGGCATACGCATGCCTGCATTTGGGGCTATGGGAGGAGGATCTGGTCTTCACCTCGCCGATGTACCTGGCCCACATGCATCCGTGGCTCAGGTACATCGACGATGTGCTTATGATCTGGAGAGGTGATGTCAGGTCACTCGAGGAATTTATTGGAGCATTAAATGAGAATGAACGAAACATTAAGCTTACATATGTCTTCGACCATGAGCGTATCTCCTTTCTCGATCTTTTGATCAGTATTGGAGATTTTACTCTGGTGACCTGCACATAATGTAGGGAGACATCGGCAAATACACTATTAAGAGCGGATAGCCACCACCCCAAATGGCTTAAGGACGGCATATCGACAGGTCAATTCCCCAGCATCAAGCGCAATTGCTTGAGTGTGATGGATTACAGACGGGAAAGTGACAAACTTTATAAGCGATTTCATGAGAGGGGTTACTCCCATAAACAACTCAGAAGGGCAAAGCAAAAAGCAGCTAACCGTTCTGACCTCCTAAAGAAGCCACTCAAAACCACACTAATAAGCTCTGAATTCACAAAAACTACAGAAACAACCTGGCTTTCACAATACCCAGGGAGCAAGAGTATGTTCCCTTGTGGGCACTGCCAGGTTTGTCCGTATGTTCATAGAACGGCAACTTTTCATGACTTGCAAATGAAACAAAGTTTCCAGATTAGGGATCTTATCAACTGCACTACAACTAAAGTCATCTACATGTTAACATGTCCCTGTAACAAAATCTATATTGGGAGAACAAAACACAGTTGAGAATACGTTTGGGTGAACATATGAGGGAAATCATTGAAAAGAACCCTAATAAACCCGTGGCGAGACACTTTACCTAATTTCATAGGGGCATCCTGACAGGCATGAAAGTTAAGGGTATATACTCACTCAATCTTCCACCAAGGAGGAGTGATTTCGAACAGATCCTCCTCCAGAAAGAAAAATAGTGAATTTTTAGATTAGGTTCCCTCATGCCCTCAGGGCCTAAATAATGAATTGAATTTTTAACCCTTTCTTGAGACCTAGGATATTGATTCCTGGATCTCAACACGGATTTGGATTTTCTTCATTGACTACTTGATTAACGTTTGTCCTGTTTTGTGTTTGTGTTTGGTTTTGGTTTTTTGGTTTTGTGTTTGATTTGAGGGGATCTATATACCCCTATGAAATCACGATCCCATTTACCTGTGTATACAAATCCAAATATCCATACCCTTTTATGCTGAAATAATAAGGTATCTTGAATAAGTGAATATCTGATATTGATATGGATTGACGGATATTACCCACCGGATACTACGTACCCAGAGACTAGAAAACCTCTAAAGAAATTTTGAAAATGTTTCAATGCATGTTTGAGCTCAATAAGAGACACAAATCCAATCGCTTTTGTCAATCTACATGTGAATCTCCTTTAAGATTGTTCCTCAGTAGGGGCAGGCACATTCGAGGGGTGGATGATGTTAAAAGGAACCCTCGTACACCGCTCTAACGTCCAGACGAAGCTATGCAATAGCATTGTGAAACGCGCTGACATAATTTCCGCCCAGATGCCGTGCTACGACAGCATACCTCTCGGGTAATAGATGGCAAATCCTTCCACTTGATGGACAGAGGGAAAGTTGTGAAGGTTTGATATCCATGGGTCTGCACCAACCCCTATATGGGGAGGAGCGGTGGCTACAAAGGCATCTAAGCATCGATCATTCAGATGACACCCGACCGGTAAAAACCTTTTGACACAAGGATATACGGATAACCCCGAGTTGTTTGATTATGAAGAGGACTAACTACATTGACTTAGTCTGAGTTTTCAACCAGAGCGGTAACGTATGATTGGTGTGACTTTATCAAGGGTCTTCATAAAGTCACGTGACATGTGACGCAACGCATCGGAGGAGCCTAGTGATGTCATCCATAGTGCTAAAGTGTCACTCGCAGTACAGCGCGAGGAGGAGATTATCGGTGAAATAGCTGACTGCTCTATGCGCCTATACTGGCTTTATCTAAATGTGAGTGTACTCAGTTTCTTACAAATAATGGCTTAAAGCATATTGCGCAATTAATTTTTTCCTGTTTATATTACATGATTGAGATATAATATCGAAGGGAACAAACAGCGGATCTCCAATATAAAAGGGAGCTGATTGAGAGTGCAATTGCATGTGGAACTCTATCTGCAAGGGGGGTATTTACTCAATTCGAGTTTCAGTTGATTGTACCCCATACCTATATGCATACCGAGCAAGCGGACCTGTCATTGTTTAAGAACATTGCAAGATTGTTCCGTGGATCTATATTTGTTACTATTTAAGCAATTTAAAGTTTATGTATGTATTTATTCATCTTCAGCACGTTATAATTTATTCACTTATCACTTTTAATTATTTAATTATTCATAACTCAGCACGAGATCTTAGTCACGTGTCACGTGACATGTGACGCAACGCGTCGGAGGAGCCTAGTGATGTCATCCATAGTGCTAAAGTGTCACTCGCAGTACAGCGCGAGGAGGAGATTATCGGTGAAATAGCTGACTGCTCTATGCGCCTATACTGGCTTTATCTAAATGTGAGTGTACTCAGTTTCTTACAAATAATGGCTTTCTTACAAATAATTTATTCACTTATCACTTTTAATTATTTAATTATTCATAACTCAGCACGAGATCTTAGTCACGTGTCACGTGACATGTGACGCAACGCGTCGGAGGAGCCTAGTGATGTCATCCATAGTGCTAAAGTGTCACTCGCAGTACAGCGCGAGGAGGAGATTATCGGTGAAATAGCTGACTGCTCTATGCGCCTATACTGGCTTTATCTAAATGTGAGTGTACTCAGTTTCTTACAAATAATGGCTTAAAGCATATTGCGCAATTAATTTTTTCCTGTTTATATTACATGATTGAGATATAATATCGAAGGGAACAAACAGCGGATCTCCAATATAAAAGGGAGCTGATTGAGAGTGCAATTGCATGTGGAACTCTATCTGCAAGGGGGGTATTTACTCAATTCGAGTTTCAGTTGATTGTACCCCATACCTATATGCATACCGAGCAAGCGGACCTGTCATTGTTTAAGAACATTGCAAGATTGTTCCGTGGATCTATATTTGTTACTATTTAAGCACGAGATCTTAGAGTACTTAGCTCACCTTTAACCCTATATGCACAATTGCCCTAGGACTGTGCAATGTTGTACCCTACGCTAATACTCCACTAGTGTGTGGTAGCGTTCAAAACATTCACCAATGCAAAGACCAGGTTGGTCAGGTCAGGAGGGACAATAAAAGTGGGTGTCATGCCTATATCCACGTTTTCTGCAGACATGACATCTTCTTTGGGGATTTCTTTGGGTAGGGTACCAGGGAGGACATACGGAAAATGCCTCTCATGCAGCTGGCTCACTGCATTTGGATTGGGAAGTTGGGCCACAGCACCGTCTGGAAACAGAAGGGCTGTGATTATCTCTTCCTGGAATTTAAGGAAGGATCCAGTCCCTCCTGAAGCTTTGTATAGCACATAAGCATTCAGCAGAGCCAATTGGAATAAATATACAGACACTTTTTTATACCAGCGTCTGGCCTTACGGGCAATTAGGTACGGTGCCAACAACTGGTCGTTAAGGTCCACCCCTCCCATGTTTAGGTTGTATTCATGGACACAGTGGGGTTAATCCACAACATCAGTCGCCATTTAAATTTGGACCATCGTGTCTGCGTGAAGGGAGGATAGAACGAAAACATTCTTGTTATCCCTCTACTTCACAGCGAGCAAATTATTAAATCTCAAGCAGGCTCTCTCCCCCAGTCTAAGATGGAAATCTACAAGCCACTGGGGTAAGCCCCGGAGATTAGATCACACAGTTCCACATGCACCAATTCCATGATCAAACAAGTGACTAAAAAGTGGCAATTGTCCACATACAAATGGTACCCCTTTCTGAATAAGGGTGACACCAAGTCCCACACAATCTTACCAGTGCTCCCTATGTAGTCTTGGCAGTTTTTGGGCTCTACGTAACTATCTCTTCCCTCGTAAACCATAAAACTATATGTATAGCCTGTTGCCCTGTCACAGAGCTTATACATCTTGACCCCATATCTGGCACACTTGCTGGGAAGATACTGTTTGAATGACAAGCTGCCAGAAAACTTAATCAGGGACTCATCAACGCAGACAATTTGATTGGGAGTAAACAACGCTGCAAACTGCTGATTAAAGTGGTTTACGAGGAGCCGAATTTTGTAGCGCCGATCGTATTCGATAGAGTTCATTGTCACTGAAATGCATGAACCACAAGATCCGCTCGTATCGTGTCCTAGTCATGGAGGCAGAGAACAAGGGCATATGGTGAATTGGGTCAGTGGACCAATATGACCGCAACTCACGTTTTTTAGTTATGCCCGAGATAAGGGATAGGCCCAAGAAGGTCTTAAATTCGGAGACCTTAATTGGTCTCCAATCTCTGGCAAGGGTCAACTGCGGGATGAACGGTGATGAATTGACCAGCATACAAATTCCACCTGAATTCCGGGTTGGCCAGTGAATGGGGGAAGTACGGGTGCTGCAGAAGTGGTGGGCTTCCAATTCGGATTGGCAAATGCAGCAGGAAGGGTACTATGAGCTAGACGGGGCTGTCTTTGTCTTCTTGATGGCTGCGGGACACTAGTTGTGCTAGCCACCTCACCAGCTTGAACTGCACTTATGGAACTTGCCACATCACCAAGTGTTACTGCAGTGCTGGATGTACGACCAGGGTGTACTAGGCCGCTGGTGCTTTCCAGTTCACCAAAAGGATGAGCGGCACTAGTACTGGCTGCTCCATACGAGAGCCCTGTCGTTCTTGCACCTCAACAACAGCAGAAGAATGGGGTTGGGTACGCCTGACCTTGGCAGGGACCACTACTCCGTTGTCAGAGCTATCTGTCAGGGTGTCGCTACTGTCTACAGGTTCGTATGCTGAGCCTGAATCTGACAGTTGGGTGAGTTCCTCTTCACTCTCATCTGTCATTCTCAGAAACATGTAGGCCTCTTCAATTGAACATTTTGGCCTCTAAATTTACTGGTACAACTAGTGAGACTTAAAGGAAAAAAGAGCACCTGACTGTCAGCGTCTGCTTCAAACGCTACCAAAAAAACTGTTGGCATTCGCAGGGATCAGGCCTGACTCTGCGAATGCTGCAGTTATGTGTTTAGTGTTTTGTAAGTGACAGTGATCGATTGATACTGCACTTAGGTGTGCTGGGCTGGGGGGAGGGGCTAAATGCAGGTGCTAGCAGGTATCTGAGCTGATTCAACTAACACTGCATTTTTGGGAACCCTAAACTATTGGGGACGCTAATATAGTTCTGATCAGATCAAAGATATCGATCCTTTAAGACACTATACTACTTAGGGAGGTGTATGGTGCATGGGTGGGTGTTAGCGCTATTGGCACTAATCTCACACTGCCTGGGACAGACCCTAACTGATGCTAAAACCTGACTGATATCACCCGCTGGGTGATCGGGGGTTAAACCTTTTATTAGGTAATGTACGGCAGGTGCCCTGACGCCATAAAAAAATAACTAACCAGCATCATCCGTGGCACTAATACAGTGATCACTGGTGACAGGGGGTGATCAAGGGGTTAAACCTTTATTGGGGGGTTTAGGGGGGGGTCCCTAGACCTATCTGGGCCTACTAAGTACCCTAATGCTGATTAGTGTCACAAATGACACCAGTACAGTGATCAAAAAAAATATGAACACTGTACTGGGTGACACAGTGACAGGGAGTGAAAAGGTTAACTGGGGGGGGGGGTACGATTGGGTGGTGATCAGGGGGTGAAATGTGTGCCTACGTGTACTGTGTCAGTGTAGTGTTGGTGCAACTCACGTTTGGATGTCCTCTCTCCTCTCTCTGGAACGGAAAAGAATTCCAGAGAGGGAGATGACGTCACTTCCCCTGCGTGTGTTTACACTTACAGGCAGGGGAAGCATTTCATTCGTCAGAACCGATCAGCAGGTCTAGGCCAGAAATCATTGGCCTGGGCCTGGAGACTGATCAGTTCTGAAATGATTCCGATCATTGCGGCCGCCTAGGGGGCGCGCGCCTGACGTAAGGTAATGTCATTTCGCCCACCTGTGCCATTCTGCTGCAGTAAAACTGCGGCGGCTGGTCGGGAACCGGTTAAATAATAGTAGACATCTCGGGCACTAAATGTTAATGTGAGGCTTAACATCCCCACAAACCAACAGTAGAACACTCCCCGTAGTAAGCGATTTAACATCCATGCTTACTGCATTTTATCACATCCTGCAACATAGATGTTAGTATGGGAGAACAGCCCACAGTGTCATAAGTACCATGCAAAAACCATAGACATGATTTAATGGCTGAGGATTAGTCATATTAGGTATGACAAAACAGGAGAATAACACAAAAATGCACATATACAGTATGTTCAGCAATATCTACCTGTGACTATGAAGATGACTGGGTCCTTTAATTCACAGCCTTAGAATTAATGGACCTCTTGGAATTTTTTTTTAAATAAAAGTAACAGCTGCCATGCTTTGCAAATGGAGGTCTGCTTGCTGCAATTGCCCTCATTAGCTTTCCACCACCTGGGGCATTATGCTTTGTGTTGAGGGGACATTGCCACTACCTCTGTCATATCTGCAGGCCAACATCAATTTTCTGAGCAAGTATAACACACATATAGGGCACAAAGTAGACATCTCATAAACTTGTTGTACTGCTGTCAGACGGCATTCTTACACTTTGTCAGAATTCTGTGTATAAGTCAACATTCATTTTTTGTAGTTAAAAATACGACTTTGGGGAAAGCTAGGCAGGGTAGGTTTTAGGCTATAAGTGCCCCTGACAAACCCCTTATATACACATATGCCTACATTGACTTCTTAGTGAATTATTTCTGATGCCACTAAGCACCAAAACCTGCAACTGAAACACTGTAAGAAAAAGGTTTGAAGAAGGGCATAATTTTGTATTCTACCTAGAAATAACTATCAGCAGATGGATTACATATGTGTATATGTACAGACATAAAACCAGACCACTCTGCAATTCCCCAGGCCGAGTAGTGTACTTAAAAAGTTAACACACTGGGCATGATGTAGAAAACCTCAAAAAGCATTTCCATGTGATCATTTATTTGCATCAGATCGTTTCCCAGGTATAACCTGCTTCAACATTCACATACAAATTGTTTTTCACACTCAAATGCATTCAAAACAAAGTTGAAATACCACAGGTTAAATATCTTTTCAAGTTAAGTGGATACCTGTTTAAAGTATTTATAAAGATGTGCTATTTTTAACAGGTAAAAAGATGTGGTATGTAAAAAAAAAAATTAAACAGTTTAGGTAGATTGTATTAGGCTGGGTTCACATTAGTGTGAATTGGATGCAGAAATTTGCACAGCAGGAGATAGTGACCTGTTCTCTATTGAGCCGGTTCACATATCTCCGCAGTGGCTCTGGTGCGATTTGCACAGGAGCCCTATGCATCTTTTGGTTCATTTCAGGTCCAAATTCAGCCAAACATTTGGGCTGAAATCGGACCTGAAACGCTGAAACACCAGACTCCTGCTGTGAGCCGCTGCATGCTCATATGTGAACCCAGCGTCAGACATTAGAGAAGGACAGACTTTTATCCAAAATATATGGGTGATCACTGCTCCCTCCTTTCAATTAGAAAAATTTAGATTATTAAGAAATGTTCAATGTCTTCTGGTTTGCCATCCCCATTTGGTATCTACAGAATTTACAGTCTTTATCATTTCTTGTGTTATCCATCCCTTCCTTCACAAGCAATCCTAGTTATATATTTATTTATAAAATGTTATCCTTTCCTGTATATAGGAAGATTTTTACAATTCCCAGCTGGAGAAACCCTGGCCCCACAATGATTTCAGCAGAGAACTCTGGGGAGGGGACTGTCTGGTGCTCCTTGGTGACATCACTCAATAAAAATTCCATATTAGTTCTAAAATCTACAATGGCATAATGCTTACATTACTCACCATATGGGGTATTACACCTATTATGATTTAGTAGTTGGACTGAGCATTTTCAGGTGGTCTAATTGATCAATAAATATACTCCATTTAAATCTTGTCTTCGGGCATACATCTGAATGAATAATCAATGAAAGATACCAACTAATATAGAACTTCTCCAAAGTAACAACTCAGGGAAGAAAATTGTAAGATGCTGGGAATGAGTCCTTAGCCCCCGTTTACACCGGTGTGACAGTTCCAAATAGCATTACAAGTCGCACCCTATTGTCAGCAATGGAACTGTTCAGATCGGTGCCACTCCAACTTTGTGGTGCCACACTGATTTGAAAAAAAAGGTTCCTGCACTATTTTTTGCGATTTCAGATGCGAGTTGCATAGACATCTGTGCATGAAGTGCCGCAAATGTAAGCCAAGTAGCACCTGAAATCACACTGACCTCCTACTTTGAAATCGTGCTACTTCAAGTAAAGTAGCGCAGTTTCAAAGTAGAATCAATGTGAACCAGGGCTAGTTATGTTTCTAACAGTTTAGAATCACAGACTGAGATTTCTGTTTCTCTGTTGTGAAATATATGGCTGAGTTCCCCACAATGCCTAAGGCTACAGAGGTGAACGACGGTTTGTTTTAAGTGCTTTCACTGCTTATTTAGAATATATAAATAGTATAGTGTTCATAGTCTGGGCACAGATTTACTTTAAGGGTAATGCAAATCAGCTGGTACATTGTATGAGGTGGAGCATAGATCAATGTTACATCTATGTATCACTAAGGCCCCTTTCACACTGGGGCGAGGGCGGCATCGGCGGTAAAGCGCCACTATTGTTAGCGGCTCTTTACCGTCGGTATTCGGCCACTAGCGGGGCAGTTTTACCCCTGCTAGCGGTTGAGAAAGGGTTAAAAACCACCGCAAAGCCGCGCTGTTCCATTGATTTTAATGGGCAGGAGCGGTGAAGGAGCAGTGTATACACTTGCTCCTTCACCACTCCGAAGATGCTGCTAGCAGGACTTTTTTTCCCGTCCTGCTAGCGCACCGCTCCAGTGTGAAAGCCCTCGGGGCTTTCACACTGGAGAGACAGCAGCGGCTGTTTCGAGTCGGTTTGCAGGCGCTATTATTAGCGCAATAGCACCTGCAAACCACCCCAGTGTGAAAGGGGCCTAACCGTGTTAAGTGTGTGCAGCTTTAAACTTTCTGTGAGTGAAAAGTTCACTTAAGCCAGCCATACATGGATCGAAGTTCAGCCGCTTCAGCAAGGATCGAACAAATTTTAAGCTATGTATGGGCAGGGTACAGAAGTCAATCTACCAAATACTTCTGTACAACTGCCCTGTTGGAAATTTCCACTATAGCCGGCAGAGCTGATCAGTGTATTCTGACAGTGTGGAACTCTTTGTGCTGTTGGGGTTCTGGTTTCACCCCTCTCCCCCTTCCTTCTGCTGGTATATTTTTTTTTCTTATTACATTATAGGTTTATCTCAGGTTAGTGGTATTATGGGTCCCTCTGATCTCGATCTATATGCCACTGGCTGTGATCTCTTGCCTTGCCCCTTTTGGGGAGGGGGGTTGGCATTTGCCCAATCCCACAACTCCCCAGGCAGATACCCACTGTCTTGTTACAATTTGGAAGTCTTTGAACAATACTTAATTTCTATCCACTGCATACTGATGTGTAAGTAAGGGCTCCTGTTATCTAACATAGAATTTTAAATAGTTTTTCCCCATTTA
Organism: Lithobates clamitans; assembly: GCA_037952925.1. Taxonomy (NCBI): domain Eukaryota; kingdom Metazoa; phylum Chordata; class Amphibia; order Anura; family Ranidae; genus Lithobates; species Lithobates clamitans. Next base: position 3,470,931 of record JBBGZY010001128.1, on the reverse strand, counting down.
TTATAGGGGTATATTACTTAACCACTTCAATACCAATCACTTTTACCCTCTTCCTGCCCAGGCCAATTTTCAGCTTTCAGCACATTTGCACTTTGAAGGACAAATTGGTCACGCAACACTGTACCCATATAAAATTTGTATCAAAAAAATTAAGCTTTTTTTTTTGCTATTTAATCACCACTGAGTTTTTTTATTCTTTGCTAAATAAACAAAAAAAGACCAAACATTTTGAAAAAAAATAGTTTTTCTTCGTTTCTGTTATAAAAGTTTGCAAATAAATATGCTTTCTTCATAAATGTAGGCAACATTGTGTTCTGCTACATTCCTTTGGGGAAAATAACCCAAATTGGTAGTTATTATTTAGTCTGTAGGAAAGTTATAGAGTCCACAAATTATGGGATATACTGTATATCTGAAATCGATTATCTGATGTACTGATGGCCTATCTCATTTCTTGAGACCTGAAAAAGCCAGGACAGTACAAATACCCCCTAAATGACCTTTTTGGAAAGTAGATAGTTTGAGGTATTTAGAAAGAGTCATGGTGCGTTTTTTTTAAGTTGTAATTTTTTGCCACAGTTTTTTTGAAAATTAAAATTTTTACATACTGTCACTAGTGCAGTACAGCATCATCATATAACTGGTGTGGCGGTGACCAGGGACAATGACTGGTGAGAGTATGTAAAAAAAAAATAATTACCATATATACTCGAGTATAAGTCGTTCCGAGTATAAGTCGAGGCCCTAATTTACCACAAAAAAATGGGAAAAACTTAGTGACCCGAGTATAAGACGAGGGTGAGAAATGCACAGCTACTGTAAGTGGAAAAGAGGGTCAACAATGCCCATTTGCAGCCTCACTGTGCCCATTTGCATGCCTCACTGTGCCCATTTGCAGCCATAGGTCCCCCAAACTTCAAACTCGGTAGTTAAGGGTTCCTAGATGCCCCCTAGCTGCAGCCAAAATTTGGGGTCTCTGAACCCAAATGGTCCCGAAATGACAGTGCTGCAGATGGACACAGTTGACCGACTTTGGGGCCCTGTATCTCGGGGTCACTTAATGCTAGGAACCCCAAATTTGGTGTGCAAACTCAGGGGAACTAGCACCATAAAATATCCAAAGCTGTGGTTTCTAGCACAAAGTGGCCCTGAGATATGGGGCCCCAAATTCGGTTCAGAAAATGTCAAGCACTTTTCTGCAGCAGAGAATGACATTTTCCAAACCGATTTTGGGGCCCCGTATCTCGGGGCCACTTAGTGCTAGGAACCCCAGATTTGCTGCAGAAAAGTGCTTGACTCGTGTATAAGTAGAGGGGGGCACTTTCAGCACAAAAAAATGTGCTGAAAAACTCGACTTATACTCAAGTATATATGGTATAGTTTTTCTTTTTTCTTTTCCTTTTTTTTTTTTTTTTTACATACTGTGACCAGAGCAATAGTAATAATGTACCACTCTGGGGAGTTAATCGGGATTTTTTTAATTTTTTCTTTTACATACTATGTTTGCTTATAAGTGTGAATTTCACTGCTAAAAGCAAATATTTTTACTGAATGACAGTGTGTAGACACTGCCTATTGTTGTGATTAGCTGTGATTGGCCACACCTAATCACAAAATGGGCTGTGATTTTCCCTGTCTTTACCATGTGACCACTGTGACCAATCGCAGTTAGCAACACAATTGTATACAATGAATGGCATGAAAGAAAGCTATTCATTGTTTACAACTGTCATGTGATCTGCTGTGATTGATCACAGCGTTCACATGGTACCGGCAGTGGGCCAGTACACTGATCAGTCATCAGGGTGACAGATCACGTCAGAGTGCGGCCCGAAGCATCTGCACTAATGCATTCTCGGGAGGACATCCTATTTTACAATGGCTTGGGCGGAAAGCAGTTATTATCTATATTTTTAAATTAGATTTCCTGATCTGCAGATACCATATCAATAGCATCTACTCCTGAGGAAGTGAATGAAGTTAACGAAACGCATTGAGAATTGGGATGCACTTGATTTTGGTATTGATAATTACTATCATGTACAGTTTAACCACTTTTCGACCAGCCGCCGCAGTTTTACTGTGGCAGAATGGCACTGGTGAGCGTGTTACGTCGCTTCACCCTGTGGCCCGCTGCTCGCCCCCGGAGCTAATGCGAGTGCCCGGTGGGCGCGATGACCGCCGGGCTCCCACGAACACTCGTGACAGAGCGAGTACCGGGATTTGTGTGTGTAAACACAGATCCCGAATCTCTGAGGGGAGAAGAGGCAGATCGTCTGTTCATACAAAGTATGAACAGCGATCTGTCATCTCCCCTAGTCAGTCCCATCCCCTTTAGTTAGAACACACATGAGGGAACACAATTAACCCCTTGATCGCCCCCTAGTGTTAACGCCTTCCCTGCCAGTGACATTTTTATAGTAATCAGTGCATTTTTATAGCACAGATCGCTGTATAAATGCCAATGGTACCAAAAATGTGTCAAAAGTGTCCCATGTGTCCGCTATAATGTCGCAGTCCCGATAAAAATTGCAGATTTCCGTCGTTACTAGTAAAAAAATAATAATAATAAAAACGCTATAAATCTATCCCCTATTTTGTAGACGCTATAACTTTTGCGCAAACCAATCAATATACGCTTATTTCAATTTTTTTTTTACCAAAAATATGTAGAAGAATACATATCGGCCTAAACTGAGAAAAAATAAAAAATAATGGGGATATTTACTATATCAAAAAGTACAAAACATTGTGGTTTTTTTTTCAAAATTGTCGATCTTTTTTTGCTTATAGTGCAAAAAATAAAAACCGCAGAGATGATCAAATACCACCAAAAGAAAGCTCTATTTGTGGGAAAAAAAGGGCCTTTTTTTTTTGTTTGGGTGTAGCGTCGCACGACCGCACAATTGTCAGTTAAAACAACGCAGTGTTGAATCGCAAAAATTGGCCTGGTCATTCAGCAGCCAAATCTTCCGGGGCTGAAGTGGTTAAATATGCATATTTGTGTGTTAATTTTGGAGCTCTAACTATAGCAGTAGTGAGCCTATTTCATTAAGGCATATTTTTTACACATACTGACTGCTATGTACCTGTTCCTGAAGACGAAATGCTGAGAGGGCTGTCCTTGCAGCAAAGTACTCGGTGTCCCTGAAGGTGGTGACAGGAAACACGAAGCACAAAGTAGCAGAGATTACCAGCTGGGTGGTTGGTGGTATGGAGATCTCTCTACAGGTGGACACCAGAGGAGGTGAGCAGTAGGACCCAGGATCGCTGATGATGGTGCAGACTGCACACGGCTGGAAGCAGGTTGCAATGGTAAGTGCAACAGGCAGAATCATACTCAAGGTAGGTACTGCAGGCTGGGTACAGCAGATAGGCACTAAAGTGGATCACAGCAGACAGGGCACAGTAGAAGGCATATTTGGGGATGGTAGCAGAGATCAATAAGCCAGTGGTCAGCAGATCGGGTAGCAGAGTCGTGGTTAGGTAAGCCGGGGTCATACACAGGGCAGAAGACAAGAGAAGATCCGTGAACAATCCGAGGTCAGAGCTGGGAGCGAGACAAGAGGTATCCAAGGGCAAGTCAGGTCAATAACAGGTGAGAAGCAGAAGCACGGGAACAGGGAGCAGGAAGCTGAAAACCAGTCAGCAATATTCAGGTGCCACAGTCATCCTTTTAAAGGCCTGAGAGCACTGGGATCTGACATGCATTGCGTGCACACGTCTTCACTATGGTGAACGTGTGTTCGCAATATTTGTGCAGGTGCGGCCATATTGAGAATTGGCTAATGCCAGGTCTGTGGGCAATTATCCTCCAGCTAGTTCCCTGGCATGGACTTATTGTAATAAAATCTCTCTCTTTTTTTAGCTGTACTGTTGCTTGTGTTGTACCTCATATGAAGTCCAATGGGCATTTAAATTGTTTAAGTGGGGGGAAGGGGTGCCACATGGCTGCCCTGCCTTCCATATATTGATTTTGTCATATTCACTACATATGTGTGCACAGGTGGGAAGGAGCTGTGTATGTACAGGTGGAGGAGGGAGACTGTATGTGTACAGATAGGTGGCATTATGTGTATCTGTGGGGGGAGCTATGTTTTTGCAGGTGGGGAGGAGCTGTGTGTAAAGGTGAGGGAAGGAGGGTCATGTGTGTACAGGTGGGGGGCGTATCTATGTGGATCAAGGTGGGGAGGGAGCTGTGTGTACAGGTGGGGGAGGGGCTGTGTGTGTACAGGTGGGGGGGCTGTGTGTGTGTACAGATGGGGTCTGTGTGTACAGGTGGGGGGCTTTATGTCTGCAAGTGGGAACTCTATGTGAACAGGTGGTGGCTATATGAGTACAAGGTGGGACAGGGCTGTTGGGGGTGCTCTGTGCAGGACCTTGTGACATTTAATTTGGCATTGCTCATCCTGCTCGAGCACCACAGACCCAGTGCCTGAGGTGAAATATAGAGGGATGTCCTGCTATGTGAAGGGAGCATTAAAAAGAAGAAAAAATGCTGGATGCCTAGTAGTAAGCACCCAGACCCAGGATAAGTCTGACCACCAAGGGAGAACCAAGGAGTAGAGATCTAGACTTCCTCTTGGGAAGAGATCCTGCAGAACCTCACTGCTCAGAAGGTAAGTGTCTGATACAGTACTATCTATGGGGAAGAGCCCTGATCCCCTATGTATAGCAAGCCTTTTTGCAATAGTGCATAAACTATAACTTTTATTTAATGCATTTCCCCAGGGCCCTGTGAAAATGAGGTGTGATCACTAAATTATTCTTTCAGTGGCTGATTCAGAGTCAAAACATACAGTTGTGCTCATAAGTTTACATACCCTGGCAGAATTTATGATTTCTTGGCCATTTTTCAGAGAATATGAATTATAACACAAAAACATTTCTTTCACTCATGGTTACAGTTTGGCTGAAGCCATTTATTATCAATCAACTGTGTTTACTCTTTTTTTTTTAATCATAATGGCAACAGAAACTACCCAAATGACCCTTTTCAAAAGTTGACATACCCTGGTGATTTTGCCCTGATAACATGCACACTAGTTGACACAAAGGGGTTTGAATTGCTATTAAAGGTAACCATCCTTACCTGTGATGTTTGCTTGTAGTTAGCGTGTGTGTGTATAAAAGGTCAATATGTTTCTGGACTCCTGAAAGGCCCTTGCATCTTTCAACCAGTGCTGCACTGACGTTTCTGGATTCTGAATCATGAGGAAAGCAAAAGAATTGTCAAAGGATCTGTGGGAAAAGGTAGTTGAACTGTATAAAACAGGGAAGGGATATAAAAAGATATCCAAGGAATTGAGAATGCCAATCAGCAGTGTTCAAACTCTAATCAAGAGTGGAAAATGAGGGGTTCTGTTGAAACCAAACCATGGTCAGGTAGACCAACTAAAATTTCAGCCACAACTGCCAGGAAAATTGTTCAGGATGCAATGAAAAACCCACAAATAACTTCAGGTGAAATATAGGACTCTCTGAAAACATGAAGTCTAAGTGTTTCAAGATGCACAATAAGGAGGCACTTGAAGAAAGATGGACTGCATGGTCAAGTCGCCAGAAGAAAGCCATTACTGCGCTACGCTATCCCACTTGCAATACGCCAAACAGCATAGAGACAAGCTTCAAACCTTCTGCTTCTGGCACAAAGTCATTTGGAGTGATGAGACCAAAATTTAGTTTTTTGGTCACAACCATAAACACTGCATTTGAAGAGTCAACAAGGCCTATGATGAAAGATAAGGAGGTGGATCGCTGATGTTTTGGGGATGTGTGAGCTATAAAGGCACAGGAAATTTTGTCAAAATGGTTGGCAAGATGAATGCAGTATGTTATCAAAAAATACTGGAGGAACATTTGCATTCATCAACCAGGAAGCTGCACACGGGACGTACTTGGAAATTCCAACATGACAATGATCCAAAACACAAGGCCAAGTCGACCTGTCATTGGCTACAGCAGAATAAAGTGAAGGTTCTTGAGTGACCATCGCAGTCTCCTGACCTCAATATCATTGAGCCACTCTGGGGAGATCTCAAACGTGCAGTTCATACAAGACAGCCCAAGAATTTACAGCAACTGGAGACTTTTTGCCAAGAGGAATGGGCAGCTTTACCATTTGAGACGATAAAGAGCCTCATCCACAAATACCACAAAAGACTTCAATCTGTCATTGATGTTAAAGGGGGCAATACACAGTATTAAGAACGTGGGTATGTAAACTTTTGACCATTATGACTTGATAATAAATGGCTTCAGCCAAACACTAACCATGAGTGAAAAAAGTTTTTTTCATTCATATTCTTTGAAAAATGGCCAAGAAATCATAAATTCTAAAAATGTATATATAAATTTAAACCTATGAGCACAACTGTACTTCCAAACTGTATGTACAGTGTACATTCTGCTTCACCTAATCCAATGTAGCTGTTACAGTTTTGGTGTCTGAAAGCAGTAAGTTGGCAAGGTGCACTCTAAATCATTGACCTGGATAAATCTTGCTGATCAGAAGGGCAGAGTAATATCGGAACTCCTGATCAGCTTCTTTTTAAGCAATTTATAAAAAAAAATGAAAAACTTGACAGCTAGGCAACATTTTTTTTAAAGCAGTAGTTGGAAAGAAAAAAAAATCTGAGCCCCCTTTAGGTCTATCCCATAATGTGCTAGTATGCACCACATATTAGCACATTATGACAAACTTACCTTAGAAACAAAGCCCTTCAGCTCTCTGTTATCACTGCAGAGGCTTCCATCTCCACCTGGTCTTCCTTCCGGACTTGCTGGTTCCAGCTGTTGGAATGGCTGAGCCATGACCGTGGCCATGTTCGCAGCATGGCACTCTGCATTCCACAGCATACTGTGTGGCCATGAATGCAGAGCGTCACTTCACAATGCACAAGTGACGTCATCGCCCATTGCCAATGCAAATATCTCCTAAATGGTACACGTTTAGGAGATATTCATTGTACCTACAGATAAGCATGATTGTAAGCTTATGTGTAGGTACAAGTGCACTTACAGGGTTAACTACCACTTTATGGCCCCTTTCACACTGGGGCAGGAGCGGCGTTGGCAGTAAAACGGCGCTATTTCTAGCGCCGCTTTACCGTCATTTAAGCATTCAGCTTTGCCGGTGGTATAGCTGCGCTGCCTCATTGATTTCAATAGGCAGGAGCAGTGAAGGAGCGGTGTATACACCACTCTTTTACCGCTCCAAAGATGCTGCTTGCAGGAGTTTTTTTCCCGTCCTGCAAGCATGCCTCTCCAGTGTGAAAGCCCTCGAGCTTTTACACTGGAGACACAGCAGCGGCTGTTTCAGGGCACTTTGCAGGAGCTATTTTTAGCGCTGAAGCACCTGCAAATCGTCCCAGTGTGAAAGGGGCCTAAGAGAGAGATCAGCTCCAGCAGCTTCTATAGTCTGTCATTACAGCTTTTTTTTAATGCAAGGTTCATTTTGAAGGTATCACTCCAGGTAAAACACCGCTCTATATCAGATTCTTAAGATAAGGTTTTTCAGCCTGAAAGGCTCACAGAACTGTCCTATGTAAGTAGGGCTGGCCCAAGACATTGTGCTGCCAAGACCTCCATCACCACCAGCAGCTGTTCGACAGCCTACAAACTTTTGCACAAGAAACGATCTTTTCCATGAGTGAGCTGAGGAGTCTGCAAAGCTACTGATGCCTGCCACTGGCTGAGCCAGGGAAGGACTAGAGGGCGTGCACAGCCTGAGAAAAGCGGTGCAGCCTTTGTATTGGGCATCAGAGCGTCCTGGGTGGAAATTGACACCCTGCCCTCCGGTAGGGTGACCACATTTCCAAACTGCCATTCAAGGACACATTTGCCAAGGATCAGGGGGAATGTAGTCTCAGGGTCGATGGGAAATTCAGAGGTGGGAGTAATTTGTCAGGTGAATGGCCAGTGTAAGCACTTAAATCATGCCAACACCATGCTTAATATGATGTCAGGATGATAAAATCACACTTTTTTTTCTATTATTACATTGTAATATATAATTAAATAGTTCAACTTACCATAATACAGAATCAGTGGGAACCCTGAGCGTGTCACTTGCCACCAGATGCAGCATGTCACTTGCCACCATCGCCTGCCGCCAGATGTAGCGTGTCTTTGCCCACTGTCGCTTGCCATCAGATGCAGTGTGCCACTTGCCATCGTCTCTTGCCACTTGCCACTCTCCTCCTTTTGCCCAGTTACCACAGAAGAAGTTGATAAACTCCTCTCCATGGCCCACCTCACTACATGTCCCTTGGACCCTGTCCCCTCTCAATTACTGCGACCACCTTCCCACTCTATCCTCAACTCCCTAACCCACATCTTCAACCTCTCCCTCTCCTCCGGCACCTTTCCTTCCCCGCTCAAACATGCACTGGTTACCCCCATACTCAAAAAACCCTCACTAGACCCCACCTGTTTGAATAACTTAAGACCTATCTCCCTTCTCCCGTTTGCCTCCAAACTCATCGAACGCCTTGTTCATGACCAAATGAGTCGCTACCTCACGGACAACAACCTTCTCGACCCCCTACAGTCTGGCTTCCGCCTACAACATTCTACTGAAACTGCCCTACTAAAAATCACCAATGACCTAATAACTGCCAAAACCAATGGCCACTACTCCATACTCATACTTTTAGACCTCCCTGCTGCCTTTGACACAGATGACCACCTGCTGCTCCTCAGCAAATTACACTCCCTTGGCCTCTGTGATTCTGCATTATCCTGGTTCTCCTCCTACCTATCTCAGCGCACTTTGAGTGTCACTTACAACTCCATCTCCTCCGCTCCCCTTCCTCTTTCTGTTGGGGTACCCCAAGGCTCCGTCCTTGGGCCTCTCCTTTTCTCACTCTATACCTCTTCCCTGGGCCAGTTGATAACCTCCCATGGCTTCCAATACCACCTCTATGCTGATGACACACAGATCTATCTCTCCACTCCTCAACTCCCCCCCCACTATCTCCTCACGGATCTCAAACTTATGAATGACATATCGGTATGGATGTCACACCACTTCCTCAAACTTAATCTTTCTAAAACTGAGCTTGTTATATTTCCTCCTTCACGGTCCCCCTCCTGTGACTTCACCATTAATATCAACAACACAACCATTGGTCCCTCCACACATGCCAGGGTCCTGGGTGTAATCCTTGACTCTGACCTCTCCTTCAGCCCCCATATCCAATCACTGGCTAAATCCTGCCGCCTTAACCTCCGCAACATCTCCAGAATTCGACCCTTCTTGACTAATGACACCACAAAGCAACTTATTCACTCCTTGATTATTTCCCGCCTCGACTACTGCAACTCTCTCCTTAATGGCCTACCCTTAAGCAGGCTATCCTCCCTTCAGTCTATTATTAATACTGCTGCTAGACTAATACACCTCACTAATCGATCTGTGACTGCTGCTCCTCTCTGCCAATCCCTTCACTGGCTTCCCCTACCCCACCGTGTAAAATTCAAAATGCTAACCATAACATACAAGGCCATTCACAACATCGCCCCCATCTACATCACCAACCTCATCTGCAGATATCGCCCAAATCGCCCCCTCCGCTCCTCCCAGGACCTCCTGCTCTCTAGCTCCCTTGTTACCTCCTCCCATGCTCGCCTTCAGGACTTCTCCAGAGCCTCTCCCATCCTCTGGAATTCCCTGCCCCAGTATGTCCGATCAGCCCCTACCCTGTCCACCTTTAGGAGATTCCTGAAAACTCATTTATTCAGGGAAGCCTATCCCACACCCACATAACTGTCCCTGAGCCACCCCCATCAAATCATTCTTTGCAGCTATTACCTTTTGTACCACCACCCCCTCCCTTTAGAATGTAAGCTCTACGAGCAGGGCCCTCCTGTACCTTTTGTATTGAACTGTACTGTAATTGTGTTGTCCCCCTTATACATTGTAAAGCGCTGAGTAAACTGTTGGCGCTGTATAAATCTCGTATAATAATAATAATAATAACTTGATGCAGCATGTCACTTGCCACTGTCACCTGCCACCAAATGTAGCATGTCATTTGCCACTGTTGCCTCTCACCAGATGCAGCGTGTCACTTGCCACCATCTCCTGCCAACAGTAGCAGTGTCACTTGCCACTGTTGCTTGCCACCAGATGCAGCGTTTCACTTTCCACCATCGCCTGCCACCAGATGCAGCATGTCATTTGCCACTGTTGCATCTCACCAGATGCAGTGTGTCACCTGCCACCATCGCCTGCCACCAGATGCAGTGTCTCTTGCCACCATCACCTGCCACCAGATGCAGTGTCTCTTGCCACCATCGCTTGCCACCAGATGCGGCGCGTCACTCGCCACCGTCACTTTCCACCAGATGCAGTGTGTCGCTTGCCACTGTCGTCTGCCACCAGATGCAGCATGTCATTTGTCAAGATTGCCTGCTTCCAAAGAGAGGGCAGGGAGAGAGAGGGGGGAGGGGGGTTAGAGAGAGGCGAGACAGGGAGAGAGAGGGGGACAGAGAGAGGGGGACAGGAAGGGGGCAGAGAGAGGGGTACAGGGGGGAGGGGAGGCGGAGAGAAAGGGGGAGGGGGAGAGAGAGTGGGGGAGAGAGGGAAAGAGAGAGGGGGGAGGGCGAGGAAGAGAGAGAGGGGGAGGGAGAGAGGGGGGACAGGGAGAGAGAGGGGGGGTAGGGGGTAGGGGGAGGGGCAGAGAGAGGGGGACAGGGAGAGAGAGAGAGGGGGGCAGAGAGAGGGGAACAGGGAGAGAGAGGGGGGGTGGGGGGCAGAGAAAGGGGGGACTGGTCAGTGACACTGCTCAACTCACTCAATTGGCTGGTCCACAGGGAGCTTACAGCTTTAATGTGGCTGTCAGCTGCTTGTTTAATCTTCCCGCCTTCTTTTCCTCTTCACAGATGCAGTACATGGGCAGGGAGAGAGGGGCAGGAGAAGCGGTGTGTGTCATAAGCTGGCTTAGGCAATGCTGGACGAAGCAGTGTACGGATCCCCTCTTCTAGGACAGCTGCACCGAGTCGGCTGTAACCCATTGCCCACAAACTGACACCAGGGATGATCAAGAGAATGGAGTGTCAGCGGCCACCGGAGGACTTCTGTCCCTGCCCACCACCGTGCCCTATCACATACCTACCACAGCCAACTGCAGAGCTAAAGGAAGTGCTCCAAACCCCTGTCGGCTCTGTGCTACAGGTGGTGGACGGGCCGGCAACGATAAGAAGCCTGCAGCTTTGGCAGCAGCAAACAAGCTGCTCTGAACACCGAAGCTCTCAGTATGCTGCCACTGGCCTAGTCCACCCCTGTATTGCTGCCCCTCTCAAATTGCCGCTTGGGTCCCATGGACCCACCAGGACCCATGGTAGGGCCGGCCCTGTATGTAAGGCACCCACTAACATGGTTAATTAAGTATACATTTTTGATATATTTGTAGTGCAGTAAATCCATCTGCATCTGCAAGAGGATATACAGTACATACTCTACAACTGAGAACTATAAAACATAACACTAAAAATAGCCAGTAAGTGTAAAATACCAGCAGATTTAGGCTTAAAGAATAGAGCACCATAAATAGCTTGTACAGAAACATTTTAGAAAGTTACAGGAGCTTAACATGACACAGGTACAAGATACAGTTGAGATGAGGTTATTATTATCGGTAGAAATACATTGCTGCAGGTAGATGACTTCTCATTCAGTAATTCCAGTGAAGGATAGTACAGCAAGCATTTCTAGAGTTTGATATGGCCAGTACATGTGTTTTCATTGCTCGTGCATAATCCTGACTGCACCAAAACTGATCTAGACACATTGTAGTGGTACATTTGTTTTCAGCAGTGGTAGTTGTTGGTGCAAGGATCTTGGCAATAAAAGACTTTACATGCATTTCCACATTTGCATCCAAACTGGGATGACACCTACTTTATATTTGTTTATTATCCCTATTCACATAGCATAACTTAAAAAAAAATTTAAAAATTGCAGATTACCCATTTAGATACTCTGTTATGGGCCCTCCAACAAAAAAAAAAACCTAGGTAGTTTTCTTTGTTTGTGGGGGCTGAGCAGCTATGTTTGCCATAATTAATAATCTGGAAGTGACTATTTTCCCTTCTATTTGAGGCACTAAGCGCAGACAGTAACGTTCTTTTTATTTTTGCCATAGTTGTATGTACTGTGCAGGCAGATCTTCATTATGAATTGTAACTAGGTTAGAACACTGTTCTAACAAAGGGTTAAAGGTGTAGCAACTGGGCTTCACACTTGTGACAGGCTCACTCCAACATTATGACACCTCCTTCTGAGAAACATCTAAAAGGTGGGAAATGTAAAAGAAATAAACAAAATTGGCATGTTATGTGAATGGGAACATACACTATATTGTCAAAAGTATTGGGACACTTGTCTTTATACACACACACATAAACTTTTACTGTATGTCATCACAGTCTTAGTCCGTAGGGTTCAATATTAAGTTGTGCGTTGGCCCACCCTTTGAAGATGTAACAGCCAGGGGCGTTGCTAGGTCTACAAAAGATCTGGGGCTAGAGCCCATAGCAGAGAAGTAAAGAAAGTCATACGCTTGGGCGGGCATACACATGTATATAATATACATGTGTGTGTGTATGTGTGTGTGTATATATATATATATATATATATATATATATATATATATATATATATATATATATATATAAAATATCATTACGTATCTGAGTGCGGATCCCCCCTTACATCAGGGTCCCAAGAGAGCCTCCAAACTTACATCAGGCTCCCCAAAAAGCCCCCCTTACATCAGGGTCCCCAAAAAGCCCCCCTTACATCAGGGTCCCCAGAGAGCCCCTTCCTTACATTAGGGTCCCTAGAGAGCCCCCCTTACATCAGGGTCCCCAGAGAGAACCCCCCTTACAACAGGGTCCCCAGAGAGTCCCTTCCTTTCATCAGGGTCCCCAGAGTGCCTCTTTCTTTCATCAGGGTCCCCAGAGTGTCTCTTCCTTACATCAGGGTCCCCAGAGAGCCCCTTCCTTACATCAGGGTCTCCAGAGAGCTCCTCCTTACATTAGGGTCCCCAGAGAGGCCCCCCTTACATCAGGGTCCCCAGAGAGGCCCTCCTTACATTAAGGTCCCCAGAGAGCCTCCCCCTTACATCAGGGTCCCCAGAGAGCCTCCCTCTTACATCAGGGTCCCCAGCAAGCCACCCTTACATCAGGGTCCCCAGAGAGTCTCCCCCTTACATCAGGGTCCCCAGAGAGCCCCTTTCTTACATCAGGGTCCTCAGAGAGCCTCCCCTTAAATCAGGGTCCCCAGAGAGCCCCCCTTACATCAGGGTCCCCAGAGAGTCCCTTTCTTACATCAGGGTCCCCAGAGTGCCTCTTCCTTACATCAGGGTCCCCAGAGAGCCCCCTTTACATCAGGGTCCCCAGAGAGCCCCCCTTACATCAGGGTCCTCAGAGAAAAGAAAGGGGGGCTGAGAGGGGGGGTGAGGGAGAGTAAGAGAGAGGGGGTGGGAAAGAGAGACCCCCTAGCCCTGCCTGCAGTCCCTACTGTCCCAGCCCCTGTCTGTGGGGGTAGGCGTGTGTGATGCACCTACCTCCCACCCGTCCTCGGTCAGCCTGTTTTCTTCCTGTTCCATGACAATGACAGCTGGGAGAGGAGCTTGGAGAAGGAGTGCAGCCTCTGGGTGGCACTAGGGATGCTGCTCAGGGTGGCGTGAGGTCTCGTCTTCTCTCTCTCACTCCCTCCTAGGCTCTTCCCGGCTGCCCAAGCCTCACCCTTCCTGTTTGAAGGTGCTGCTGCCCTGCACCCCACCGCCACCGGACCAGCGGCTGGACGCTTCAGTCCAGGACCATGACAAGGGGCCTGGGCTCAACTCTGTAGGCCCCATGAGCACTAGCGCGGAGGAGGTGCTAGGCAGGGAGGGAGTCGCGACAATGACGTCACTGGTTGCTAAACGCTAGGCGGCTCTAGCAACCAATAGCCAGAAGTAGAGTCGGGTGGAGGCGGGGCAGAGCCGGAGCCAGCGCTACCTCGGCTCAGTCCGCCACCTGTCCCCTGCATTCCGGACTGCTCCCAGTGTTAGTTTTATTCTGGGACAATACAGTGTCATGGAATGAAGGTGAAAGGGACATACCTGCTAATTGCGGGCCCCAAAAGTCACCCTCTAGCGACGCCACTGGTAATAGCTTCAACTCTTCTGGGTAGGCTGTCCACAAGGTTTAGGAGAGTGTCTATGGGAATTTTTGACCATTCTTCCAGAAGCGAATTTGTGATGTCAAGCACTGATGTTATACAAGAAGGCCTGGCTCGCAGTCTCCATTCTAATTTGTCTCAAAGGTGTTCTATCAGGTTGAGATCAGAACTCTGTGCAGGCCAGTCAAGTTCTTCCACCCCCAAACTCGCTCATCTATGTCTTTGTGGACCTTGCTTAGTGCACTGGTCCAAATCATTTGGAGGTGGAGGAATTATGGTGTGGGGTTGTTTTTAGGGGGTTTGGCTTGGCCCCTTAGTTCTAGTGAAGGGAACTCTTAAGACGTCAGCATACCAAAACATTTTGGACAATTTCATGCTCCCAACTTGGTGGGAACAGTTTGGGGATAGCCCCTTCCTGTTCCAACATGACTGCGCACTAGTGTACAAAGCACGGTCCATAAAGACATGGATGAGAGAGTTCGGGGTGGAGGAACTTGACTGGCCTGCACAGAGTCCTGACCTCAACCCAATAGAACACCTTTGTGATGAATTAGAGCAGAAACTGTGAGCCAGCCCTTCTCATCCCGATATTTTTAACAATATAGTGTATAACAAACATGCGATGGAGTTTTCTAAGCATGGACTGCAAAAGTGGAAAAACTGCAACTCCAAAAATTACCCTCTAGATTATGTAATTTCCTTAACCTGACCCTAACATCTGGGATTGGAGATATGGAGATGGGATTCACTGAATGCTAATGCCAAGTCACAGCCCTCTGCATTGCCCCAGCAGGAAGAGAGGGGTCAGGTAGCAAATAGGAAACAAGCAGAAGGTAGCGATAGGTCAGGTAGCGATAGGAAACAAGCAGAAGCGTAGTAAATATACAAGACAAAAAGTCAGTAAATAGTAGTAGTTGGCTGAGATAAGGCAAAAGCATAGTAGACAAACAAGCCATGGGTTGGTAACAAGCGTTAGCAAAGATAGCACAGCAGAAGGAACAAAAGGGGCAAGATATCAGCTGGGGAGAGCACAATCATCTGGCAAACAAGAAGTGCAAGAGAGATACTGAGAAAGAAGACTAATGCAGTGAGTTTCAATAGAGGAGAGGAATAGAGGGGGAGGTGCAGGAACTTGAAACATGATTTTTACAAACAGAAGGATTTTAATTCCACCTCCCTTTTGTCTGGGTGAGTGAGTTCAGTGAAGGCCACCATGGGGGAGGACAGCTGGAAAGGAAGAGTCAGATTGCTAAAACCCGGGTTTCAGTCACAGCACATAGGTTAAATGAATTGGGGATAAAAAGGTCACAGACATGGTAATTTAAGATTGCATAACTTCATTAATTTGTGTCTTTTATTTCTTCATAGAGTTCAGTTTTAAATTAAACTCCCTGTGCATCTTCCCTTTTTTTAACATTGCAGAACAATGTTTTGGCTAGAACCACTTACTTCTATTGCATATACCTCCACATATAGGAACTTTGAAAGACTGTTGGAAGACCTCAACAATGGAATTTGCTAGATCAGTGTTAGATTGTGAGGTAGTCCAGAATCTAGACAGATTGAGGAGTTCCCTACCAGCACTCTGCTTCTTCCTCTTATTAATGCACCTGTGCGGGCATACTCCCGATAAACACACAGCGTGGTTTGTCCAGGCCATCAGCCCCCCTCCTCACAGGATTTGACTGACAGCCTATTGCTTCTGCGGCTGGCTGTGTCTCTTGTGGGACCAGGAAGAGAAGGAACAGTGATACAGCCAGCATGGCACTGGATCAGTGATAAGAGGCAGGTAAGTTTTTAGGGGCAGGGTGGGGGGATGGATAGACAGGTAGTGTGACTTAATGCATTCTATGTTCTAAAACATTTACATTTTAGAACCATTTTTTTTTAAAGAAAGCTCTATTTGTGTGAACAAAATGATAAAAATTTAGTTTGGGTACAGTGTTGCATGACCATGCAATTGTCATTCAAAGTGTAATGCCGCGTACACACGAGCGGAATTTCCGACAGAAAGAGTCCGATGGGGGCTTTTCATCGTATACACATTCCGGACTTTTTATTTCGAAAATTCAAACAGACTTAGATAGCGAACATGTTCTATATTTTTCCGACGGAACAAATTACTATCGGAAAAACCGCTCGTCTGTATGCTGTTCTGACGCACCAAAAAACGACTCATGCTCTGAAGCAAGTACAAGATGGAAGCTATTGGCTACTGGCTATTGAACTTCCGTTTTCTAGTCCCGTCGTACGTGTTGTACGTCACCGCGTTCTGGACGTTTGAAATTTGGTGTGACCGTGTGTATGCAAGACAGCTTGAGAGGAATTCCGTCGGAACTCCGTCGTAAAAACCTTCAGAGTTTATTCCAACAGCAAAACCGGTCGTGTGTACAGGGTGTTACAGTGCTGAAAGCTGAAAATTGGCAAGGGCAGGAGGGGTTTAAAAGTGCCTGGTATTAAACTGATTAAAGATACTCTGCAGTCCATCTTTTATAACAGTCCAGGCCAACCCTTAACCCTCTGAATAGAAATTGACAATGCCCAACAAAATCACTGAGAGCTAAAGGCTATGTTTAGGCAAGACATTATTTGTAGGATTCACAAGATGCAAGTATGCTCAAGGAAATGCATATTGACATGTGCATTCTGTTGTTTTCAAATCTTTTTTGGAACAAACTCCAGCAAAACAGAGTACTTAGCCTATACTGACATTGCTAAAGCACCATAACCTAACCTATTGTTGGTGCTAGGGAAGAGAAGTGAGGAACCTGACTCAATGTTCTGACATATTCACTGTTGTGCAACTTGAACTGTACTGCTCTATAAACAACAAGGTTGGGCAATAAGAGATTTAGAGAAACATTTAATGTGGAAAGGTGCTGAGAGCTCCACCTTCTTGCTACGTATGAAAATACAAAGTATTGATATGCAATATTTCATATTTAACAAAGCAAAATAAATGTTAAACTGTCTCTATGTTATGTATACGTTCTAATGTAAATGTTAAACTGTGTCTATTTAAAGGATAAGTTTACATTTTGTAACATGTTACATGTTACGCCTATATTCAGGGTTACTGTTGCAGCAACCCCCTCCCCCCCACCCCATCCCCCGTTTTGTCACAATTTAAAAAAAAAGTGGCTGTGCGGGGCTCGGCCCACCTGGCTGCACCATTCATCCTAATGCCCTGTACACACGATCTGACATTGATCGGACATTCCGACAACAAAATCCATCTGATTTTTTCAGAAGGATGTTGGCTCAAACTTGTCTTGCATACACATGGTCGCACAAAGTTGTCGGAAGATCCAATCCTTCTGAACACGGTGACATAAAACACGTACGTTGGGACTATAAATGGGGCAATAGCCAATAGCTTTCGTCTCTTAATTTATTCTGATCATGCATGGCACTTTGTGCGTCGGATTTCTCTACACACGATCGGAATTTAAAGGATTGGATTTTGTTGTCGGAAAATTTTACATCCTGCTCTCAAACTTTGTGTGTCGGAAATTCCGAAGGATCAGGAGGAATCACAGGAACCGAAACCGACTCCAACTTGGAAGTGGAGGAAAATTGTCGTGACAAGCCGTCAGCCCTTACATTCTTAGTACCGGGTAAGAATGAGACAATGTAATTGAAACTTGACAAGAAAAGAGTCCATCGCGCCCTTCTGGGAGAGAGCCGTTTAGCCTCAGACAAGAATGTGAGCTTCTTATGATCTCCATTCTTTCAGGGCTAAAATGATCGCCAACAGCTCTCTGTCACCAATCTCGTATTTGCACTCCGCAGGTGATAATTTCTTGGAAAAGTAGCCACAAGGATGCATAGCACTCTCAGAGGTGTGACGTTGAGACAGAAGGGCGCCAACACCAGTCTCAGAAGCATCAATCTCAAGCATAAAAGGTAATGTAGAATCAGGATGTGCCAACACAGGAGCAGAAACAAAGGCATGATATGACCTTTTTGGTCATATCAGTCAGGGGCTTGACCAGAGACGAGAAGTTACGAATAAACTTCCGATAATAGTTGGCAAAACCCAGGAAACGCTGCAGAGGATGTAAACCCACGGATCGAGGCCACTGTAGGACTGCCGAAAGTTCCTCTGGGTCCATCGAAAAACCAGCAGTGGAAAGGACAGGAATTTAACCTGTTCACGATGGAGCTGGCACTTCTCCAGTTTACAATAGAGATTGTTCTCTCTTAGTTTTTGAAGCACACGACAGACATCTGTGTGGTGGCTCTCCAGGGACTTGGAAAATATGAGGATATCATCGAGATAAACCACCACACATAACTGCAACAAATCTCGGAGGACATCGTTAATAAATTCCTGGAAAACTGCCGGGGCGTTACAAAGGCCAAAAGACATTATGAGGTACTCATAATGACCTGTTCTGGTATTAAATGCAGTTTTCCACTCGTCACCCTCCTTAATCCTCACGAGATTGTAAGCCCCTCAAATCAAGCTTCGTGAAAACCGTTGCTCCCTTGAGGCGGTCAAATAACCCAGTAATCAATGGAATTGGGTAGGCATTCTTAATTGTGAAACGATTGAGACCCCTATAATCAATACAAGGTCTCAGTTCACCGCTCTTCTTTACACAGAACAAACCGGCACCAGCAGGAGACGAGGATTTGCGGATGAAACCTCAAGAAAGTGCGTCTGCAATGTACTACTCCATGGCTTTATCCTCCAAGACCGACAAAGAGTAAACCCGGCCACGAGGGGTTATGGCACCAGGTTGAAGGTCAATTGCACAATTATACAGCTGGTGTGGAGGCAAACTACTGGCTTGACCTTTGTCAACGATATCGCTAAAATCACGGTACTCCTCTGGCAGGGAGGAGAGTGAAGAGGTGCACAGGACCTTGACTACCTTCTGGAAGCATGTCTCACTGCATTGTGGTGACCAGGACAGAACCGCAGCACGGAGCCAATCAAAAGAGGGGTTGTGCCTCTGTAACCAAGGATAACCAATAACCAGTGGAAACTTAGGTGAGGAAATAACTTGGAATTGGATTATCTCATGGTGAAGCGCCCCTACGGCCATGGACAACGGAACCGTCTCATGAGTCACATGGGCAGGCTGTAGAGATCTCCCGTCAAGAGCCTCAATGGCAAGTGCAGTGTCACGCAGCTGCAGTGGAATCCAGTGCTTTGATACAAAGGCAGCATCAATGAACAGGCTTGCCTGTTGACAGGACCTCAGGGTTCGGTGTTCCCAGGACGGGTAGGACAAGACTTCAAAAAGTGACCAGCCTGGCCACAATAAAGGCACAATCTCTCCTTCCTCCTAAAGGCTCTCTCATCCGCAGAGAGACGTGTGAAGCCCAAGTGCATGGGTTCATCTTCACTGACCGACTCGATACCAGGAGGCATGGGAGGTGAGGGAGGCACGGGTGGGACTGCAAAGCTCAGAGGCAAATGTACAGGAGGCTTCCACAAGCGCTCCTTAAAACAAAGTCTTTCTCTGAGTCTGGAGTCAATGAGGATGGAAAATGAGATCAAGCTCTCCAGCTCAGTGGGTATATCTCGGGCTGCTATCTCATCCTTGATGGAATCCGAGAGACCATGAGAAAAAGCAGCCACGAGGGCCTCATTGTTCCAAGCAACCTCTGCTGCCAGAGTACGGAACTCAATGGCGTAGTCGGCAACAGTTCTCGTACTCTGTTTGATGGACATGAGGCACTTGGCAGCAGAAGCGGAGCATGCAGGAACGTCAAATACTCTTTTAAAGGAGGCCACAAACTCAGGTTAACTCAAGACAACAGGTTTTTGCGTGTCCCATAGAGGCCATGGCTCTCTCAGAAAGCAAAGATATCACTAACCCTACTTTGCTTCTGTCCGTGGGAAACACCTAGGGCAGCATCTTGAAAGTATATCTCAACCTGATTGAGAAACCCTCTGCATTAAACTGGATCACCCCCAAATCGATGGGGAAGCAGAGCGGAACCAGATATACCTCTTATAGAGGTAATACTCAAGGCGGGTGCCTGCACAGAGACTGGCGCAGCAGCAGGGACGGCCTGCGACTCAGTTTGTACCGGAGCAGCCACAGTGGGGGATTCCAAGTGAGCGTGCGAATCAGGAGCGTTTGTAAGGCCATGGCAAACTGATCCATGCGGTGATCCTGCTCATCCAATCTGGAAAAAATATTACCAACAAGTGGATTGACTGTATCTTCTGAATTCATGGCCTTCGCCTACTGTTAGAAACCATGAATCAGACCGAGACAGAAGTACAATTAAATCACACTTGTTTATTAATAAAAATAAAAAGGTAAATAGAGTGAGCATAGTCAAAGCATAATCAGAGTTCAGTAACCAGATTGGTTAATCAGCCAAGCCAGAGTTCAGTAACCAGATCGGGTAATCAGCCAGGCCAGAAGTCAGGGATCCAAGTGGAACAGCAAGCAGGCAAAGGAGCCAGAAGGGATGTCAGCAAACCCAGTCTTTAAACAGGAACGCAGGAGATGGTTTCTTGTGATGTGACCAAGGTGAAGGCAGAGATGAAGTGAGCTGGACAGCTTTAAGTAAGCAGGTCAGACGAGCAGGATCAGGAACAGCTGACTAACTGTGGAGAGAGATGAGAGCTGGCAATTAGCCGACAGCTGAGCGGCCAATAAAGACATAAGGACTTAAGCAATAATGCAAAAAGTAATATTCACAAAGCCACCAGTAGGATTCAGACCTTTAGGGCAGGTTAGACAGTGACTGGAGACATACTTCTAGTTTTAGTGAGAACCCATACCGCCGCCATACAGTAAGATGTGTTTTCTTTTTGCTTTCTAGGGATGAAAATTAATGTTTCACTTTATGTTGTTAGCTCAAAAAATACCGGGCAAGTTTAGAATACTCCCAGAATCTTAATCTATGAGGTTTTTTTCTTAAGAAGGACATTTTATTGCTTAATTGCAATTAAAATGGCTTTCTTTGGAATGGCTCCAACTTACTTAAAAAAAGATTAATGTTATGCAGAAGAATCATAGTTACTGCAATATCATTGCTGATTACTCATTGATATAGATGTTTAATATGTAAGTTGCTCCTAGCTCATAATTAGGCAGGCAGTTATTTAAAAATAATAGACATGTACCATGGCTGAGTGGAAAACTCTTCAGGGGCAGAATGGAAAAAAAAGGAAAAGTCCAACATCCTCTAGAACTATTTCTGCCTCTCATACATCTGCATAATACAATTATATAATACAGACAGTTGCTGTGGCTGCATACACACCTATCCTTTTAAGACATGTATGTGCACTAAACTGCCATTGATATGTAAAGAATAGTTTATTGCAATTTGTATAAAAACATGCACTGTGAACACACATTGATGCATGGAACCCCAGAAGACGGCTTTTTAGTTGAAACGCGCGTCGGGTGGACCCACATACATATACCGCTTTCTGTTCTTGTACTTATCGAGCCTAATTGATGATCCTCTAATATGTGAGTTTATTACCTTGTTTTAAATAAAACCTATTCAAACATTATCACGCTAAAATTTTTCATTTATCTCTGCATGGCCTTTGAACACTAAGTTTTTACCTACTGGAATGTTATCTTCAAATCTGATGACCCCTAACGTCCATGTTAAGTCGTTTTGATTCAAGACCTGTTGTGCCAGCCTAGTCCGGTATATCCATCAAGTCATTTGACTTACAAGCTTATATGACCTAGGGGGCATAAGCCTTTCTAGGTCATCGACATCTGGTCAGCCTCCTCTTGTTTACTGGTGGTGGTTCATTTGTGAATACAGTCCTTTGGAATATCTACACAGTGTGAACACTTTTGGACTTTTTTTTTTTTTAAACACGTTTAGCACTTTTGGACTTTTTTACTTTAATTTATGTGCCAATTTTGGTCTTCATATGTAATATTTGCTGTGGTATGAGTTTATTCGCGCACCTGGTTAATATTCACTGATCCCATTCGTTTTTTACTTTTTATTTTTTTTCATTTACCATGTTGCTCACGTAGCATGGTTTATTTTGGTATAAGTCACCTATTCTAACCAAAGTATTCCTTTATGCGCTTTATGTATACCCCTCCTTTTTACATAGGAGGGTATTCTTCTATTTTGTTACATTTGCTTCTGTGATTGGGACCAGTCTGAGCTTAATTATTTGGATCTGACCTCAGAGGGGGTGTTCTTGGGATAAATACTGTAAAAAAAAATAGGTTCCATATATCTATAACTGTCAATTCTATTTTCAAAGGCTTTGAGCTGTCCCTCTCATCACATGGCCAGAGCTTTTTCCATTAGAACGTTTATCAGGACTAAGCATAACTACTCATCTGATGTGATGTTTGCTGTGGAAGCTTAATGTTTGAATTCTTGTAACGAGCCACTGAGAAAGACAGGGGTGATCACCTGAGTGAAATTAAGACACATAAAAGATCTAATAGAGTACCAACATTTGTAACCACCTTTTTCAGAGAATACGATAAAAGAGTACAAATTATCTGAAGGAATATTCCTGTTTTATATGGTGAAAACCAGATGTCTAATATCTTAAAGAATGGATGTGCGTTTGCAAGCAGGAGGGCACTGACTTTGGGTTCCCTATTTTCTCTGCCTTTGTTTAGGGATCCACCCAGTAGGAGTGGGCACTTTGTTGTCCTTGAAAGGTTTGTTTAAATGTGGGATACCTACATGGAGTTGCTGTGATTTTCACACTTAAACAAAGTTGGTTATATAGGCAATGTCTGATGTGACATTTCCTCATACTGGGGCACAATAAATGTTTTCCATGTAATTTCCTGTTTCAAACTTGACATTCAGGACATAAGATATCCCTCCAGACACCTCTGAACTTGGATTAGTAAATATTTCTGTGGGGGGCAGAATTTCTGTGGTGTCCCATTCCTCTAATGTGTCCTGACATTTTTTGCAGAAGCACAGGGGTGATGTTTCAACTTTTTCTTTTTAAGGCATCAAAAGAATTTTCTCTCCCCCAAGGTGATGTGACACCTGCAGAAAGCTTTGAGCAATGGAGTACTTTTGGATATTTACATTACAGCCTCAAACCCAGAAAAGGGATTACATTATCAGCTTATACTTGAAATAGCTATTAGAATGGAGTTTGGAGATGCAAAATCTGGTGCAGCTGTGCATGGTAGTCAATCAGCTTTTAACTTCAGCTTGTTCAACTAAGCTTTGACAAAAACATGGAAGCTGATTGGTTTCTATGCAGAGCTTCACCAGATTTTGCACTCTCCAGTTTTACCAAACCAATCTAATTGTATCAGATCATTCACCAATTGTTTGGGTCATACACTATACATGTCTTTACATGTCTTTAACTATTTTGTAGTATATGGTATGGTATACAAGAGATTTTGTAATTGATTTTAATGATAATTGCATATACAGTTGCAATAAAAAGTATGTGAACCCTTTTGGAATGATATGGATTTCTGCACAAATTGGTCATAAAATGTGATCTGATCTTCATCTAAGTCACAACAATAGACAATCACAGTCCGTTTTCCGTTTATAGCGCAAAAAATAAAAACGGCAGAGGTGATCAAATGCCATCAAAAGAAAGCTATATTTGTGGGAAGAAAAGGACGCAAATTTCGTTTGGGTACAGCATTGCATGACCCCCCAATTAGCAGTTAAAGCGACGCAGTGCCAAATTGTAAAAAGTGCTCTGGTCAGGAAGGGGGTAAATCCTTCCGGGGCTGAAGTGCTTAAACTAATAACACACAAACAATTAAATCTTACCATGTTTTTATTGAACAACCATGTAAACATTCACAGTGCAGGTGGAAAAAGTATGTGAACCCCTAGACTAATGAGATCTCCAAGAGCTAATTGGAGTAAGGTGTCAGCCAACTGGAGTCCAATCAATGAGATGAGATTGGAGGTGTTGGTTACAGCCCTGCCCTATAAAAAACACACACCAGTTCTGGGTTTGCTTTTCACAAGAAGCATTGCCTGATGTGAATGATGCCTCGCACAAAAGAGCTCTCAGAAGACCTACGATTAAGAATTGTTGACTTGCATAAAGCTGAAAAGGGTTATAAAAGTATCTCCAAAAGCCTTGCTGTTCATCAGTCCACGGTAAGATAAATTGTCTATGAATGGAGAAAGTTTAGCACTGCTGCTACTCTCCCTAGGAGTGGGCGTCCTGTAAAGATGACTGCAAGAGCACAGCGCAGACTGCTCAATGAGGTGAAGAAGAATCCTAGAGTGTCAGCTAAAGACTTACAAAAGTCTCTGGCATATGCTAACATTCCTGTTAGTGAATCTACAATACGTAAAACACTAAACAAGAATGGATTTCATGGGAGGACACCACAGAGGAAGCCACTGCTGTCAAAAAAAAAACGTCGCTGCACGTTTACAGTTTGCACAAGAGCACCTGGATGTTTCACAGCAGTACTGGCAAAATATTCTGTGGACAGATGAAACCAAATTTGAGTTGTTTGGAAGAAACACACAACACTATGTGTGGAGAAAAAGAGGCACAGCACACCAACAACAAAACCTCATCCCAACTGTGAAGTATGGTGGTGGGGGCACCATGGTTTGGGGCTGCTTTGCTGCCTCAGGGCCTGGACGGATTGCTATCATTGAAGGAAAAATGAATTCCCAAGTTTATCAAGACATTTTGCAGGAGAACTTAAGGCCATCTGTCCACCAGCTGAAGCTCAACAGAGGATGGGTGTTGCAACAGGACAACGACCCAAAGCATAGAAGTAAATCAACAACAGAATGTCTTAAACAGAAGTAAATACGCCTTCTGGAGTGGCCCAGTCAGAGTCCTGACCTCAACCCGATTGAGATGCTGTGGCATGACCTCAAGAAAGTGATTCACACCAGATATCCCAAGAATATTGCTGAACTGAAACAGTTCTGTAAAGAGGAATGGTCAAGAATTACTCCTGACCGTTGTGCACGTCTGATCTGCAACTACAGGAAACATTTAGTTGAAGTTATTGCTGCCAAAGGAGGTTCAACCAGTTATTAAATCCAAGGGTTCACATACTTTTTCCACCTGCACTGTGAATGTTTACATGGTGTGTTCAATAAAAACATGGTAACATTTAATTCTTTGTGTGTTATTAGTTTAACCACTTCAGCCCCGGAAGGATTTACCCCCTTCCTGACCAGAGCACTTTTTACAATTTGGCACTGCGTCGCTTTAACTGCTAATTGGGGGGTCATGCAATGCTGTACCCAAACGAAATTTGCGTCCTTTTCTTCCCACAAATAGAGCTTTCTTTTGATGGCATTTGATCACCTCTGCCGTTTTTATTTTTTGCGCTATAAACGGAAAAAGACCAAATATTTTGAAAAAAATGATATTTTCTACTTTTTGTTATAAAAAAAATCCAATAAACTCAATTTTAGTCATACATTTAGGCCAAAATGTATTCGGCCACATGTCTTTGGTAAAAAAAATGTCAATAAGCGTATATTTATTGGTTTGCGCAAAAGTTATAGCGTCTACAAACTAGGGTACATTTTCTGGAATTTGCACAGCTTTTAGTTTATGACTGCCTATGTCATTTCTTGAGGTGCTAAAATGGCAGGGCAGTACAAACCCCCCCCCCCAAATGACCCCATTTGGGAAAGTAGCCACCCCAAGGAAATTTCTGAGAGGTATGTTGAGCCCATTGAATATTTTTTTTTTTGTCCCAAGTGATTGAATAATGACAAAAAAAAAAAAATTTACAAAAAGTTGTCACTAAATGATATATTGCTCACACAGGCCATGGGCATATGTAGAATTGCACCCCAAAATACATTCAGCTGCTTCTCCTGAGTACGGGGATACCACATGTGTGGGACTTTTT
The DNA here is from genome assembly GCA_037952925.1 of Lithobates clamitans. Taxonomy (NCBI): domain Eukaryota; kingdom Metazoa; phylum Chordata; class Amphibia; order Anura; family Ranidae; genus Lithobates; species Lithobates clamitans. The sequence goes on along the minus strand of JBBGZY010001128.1, from coordinate 3,444,945 downwards.
GGGAGCCTAGCCGCGTACGGGTCCCCGAAAACCAAGCACCGCCTTCAGGATTTCTAAGGGCATAAATTTTTGATTTCACTCCTCACTACCTATCACAGTTTTGAGGGCCATAAAATGCCAAGATGGCACAAACCCCCCCAAATGACCCCATTTTGGAAAGTAGACACCCCAAGCTATTTGCTGAGAGGCATGGTGAGTATTTTGCAGCTCTCATTTGTTTTTGAAAATGAAGAAAGACCAGAAAAAAAAAATTTTTTTTCTTTTTTCAATTTTCAAAACTTTGTGACAAAAAGTGAGGTCTGCAAAATACTCACTATACCTCTCAGCAAATAGCTTGGGGTGTCTACTTTCCAAAATGGGGTCATTTGGGGGAGTTTTGTGCCACCTGGGCATTCCATGGCCCCTGAAACTGTGATAGGCAGTGAAGAGTGAAATCAAAAATTTACGCCGTTAGAAAGCCTGAAGGCGGTGCTTGGATTTCGGGGTCCCGTACGCGGCTAGGCTCCCAAAAAGTCCCACACATGTGGTATCCCCGTACTCAGGAGAAGCAACAGAATTTATTTTGGGGTGTAATTTCACATATCCCCATGGCATGTTTGAGCAATATATCATTTAGTGACAACTTTGTGCAAAAAAAATAAAAAATTTGTCTCTTTCCCGCAACTTGTGTCACAATATAAAATATTCCATGGACTCGACATGCCTCTCAGCAAATAGCTTGGGGTGTCTACTTTCCAAAATGGGGTCATTTGGGGGGGTTTTGAACTGTCTTGGCATTTTATGCACAACATTTAGAAGCTTATGTCACACATCACCCACTCTTCTAACCACTTGAAGACAAAGCCCTTTCTGACACTTTTTGATTACATGAAAAAATTATTTTTTTTTGCAAGAAAATTACTTTGAACCCCCAAACATTATATATTTTTTTAAAGCAAATGCCCTACAGATTAAAATGGTGGGTTTTTCATTTTTTTTTTCACACAGTATTTGCGCAGCGATTTTTCAAACGCATTTTTTGTGGAAAAAACACACTTTTTAAAATTTTAATGCACTAAATCACACTATATTGCCCAAATGTTTGATGAAATAAAAAAGATGATCTTAGGCCGAGTACATGGATACCAAACATGACATGCTTTAAAATTGCGCACAAACGTGCAGTGGCAACAAAATTAATACATTTTTAAAAGCCTTTAAAAGCCTTTACAGGTTACCACTTTAGATTTACAGAGGAGGTCTACTGCTAAAATGACTTCCCTCGATCTGACCTTCGCGGTGATACCTCACATGCATGGTGCAATTGCTGTTTACATTTGACGCCAGACCGACGCTTGCGTTCGCCTTAGCGCGAGAGCAGGGGGGACAGGGGTGTTTTTTTTTTTTCTTTATTATTTTTTTGCTTTTTTATCTTATTTTTAAACTGTTCCTTTCATTTTTTTTTTAAATCATTTTTATTGTTATCTCAGGGAATGTAAATATCCCCTATGATAGCAATAGGTAGTGACAGGTACTCTTTTTTGAAAAAATTGGGGTCTATTAGACCCTAGATCTCTCCTCTGCCCTCAAAGCATCTGACCACACCAAGATCGGTGTGATAAAATGCTTCCCCAATTTCCCAATGGCGCTGTTTACATCCGGCGAAATCTAAGTCATAAAATGCTCGTAGCTTCCGTTTTCTTAGGCCATAGAGATGTTTGGAGCCACTCTGGTCTCTGATCAGCTCTATGGTCAGCTGGCTGAATCACCGGCTGCATTCTCAGGTTCCCTGTTGAGACAGGAGAGCCAGAGAAAAACACGGAAGACGGTGGGGGGGGGGCATTCCCTCCCACGGCTTGTAAAAGCAGTCTAGAGGCTAATTAGCCACTAGGATTGATTTTACATGAAAGTCGACCGCTGGCTGAAAAGAATGATACCAAGATGATACCTAAACCTGCAGGCATCATTCTGGTATAACCACTCAAAGTCGTGAATGGCGTACCTGAAGACAAAAAAATGGTTAACAATAAAACACAGTAAACGGTAAAGTATAAAAAAATTGCATACCTGAAAAGCAAAGGTGATAAAACATAATACCAAATAAAACATTGCAGAATAGAATACAGTAAAAAAGAGCAGAACAATAGAGAGAGAATAGAGCGAGAGAACAATAAAACGACAACTATTTTTTTTTTTTTTTATATTTTTGTTTGTGTTTTTTTTTTTTTTTTACACTTTTTTTGTAACTGTAACTTTTATAACTGTAACCGGTTCCAGGTTCGGGTCTCTCAAAATGCGATGGCATCTTGGGAGACCCTGTGAAAGTGTGTCCTAGTCTGTGCAATGCTGTACCCTACGCTAATACTCAACTAGTGAATGGTAGCGTTCAAAACATTCACCAATGCAAAGACCAGGATTGTCAGGACAGGAAGGACAATAATAGCGGGTGTCACGCCTATATCCGCGCTTGCTGCAGACACGACATCTTTTTTGGGGGGGTTCGTTGGGTAGGGGTACTCGGGAGGACATAAAGAAAATGCCTCTCATGCAGCCGACTGCATTTGGTTGGGGATGTGAATGGGGGAAGTACGGGCACTGCAGAAGTGGTGGGTTCCCAATTAGGATTGGCGAATGCAGCAGGAAGGGCACTATGGGCACGACTGGCCTGTGTTTGTCTTTTTGGTGGCAGCGGGACACTACTTGTGCTTGCCACCTCACCAGCTTGAACTGCACTTATGGGACTCGCCACGTCACCAAGTGTTACTGCAGTGCTGGTTTGACTACGACCAGGGTGTACTAGGCCGCTGGTGCTTGCCAGTTCACCAAAACGCTACAAAAAAAACTGTTAGCGATCGCAGGGATCAGGCCTGACTCTGCGAACGCTGCAGTTATGCGTTTAGTGTTTTGTAAGTGACAGTGATCGATCGATACTGCACTTGGGTGGGCTGGGCTGGGCCGGGCGGAGGGGCAAAAGGCAGGTGCTAGCAGGTATCTGGGCTGATCCCACTAACACTGCGTTTTTGGGAACCCTAAACTGCTGGGGACGCTAGTATAGATCTGATCGGATCAGATATTGATCCGATCAGATACTATACCACTAAGGGAGGTGTACGGTGCGTGTGTGGGTGTTAGTGGTACTGGCGCTTCCCTGACACTGCCTGGGGCTGGTGCTTGCCAGTTCACCAAAACGCTACCAAAAAAACTGTTAGCGATCGCAGGGATCAGGCCTGACTCTGCGAATGCTGCAGTTATGCGTTTAGTGTTTTGTAAGTGACAGTGATCGATCGATACTGCACTTGGATGGGCCGGGCTGGGCCGGGCAGAGGGGCAAAACGCAGGTGCTAGCAGGTATCTGGGTTGATCCCGCTAACACTGCGTTTTTGGGAACCCTAAACTGCTGGGGACGCTAGTATAGATCTGATCGGATCAGATATTGATCCGTTCAGATACTATACCACTAAGGGAGGTGTACGGTGCGTGCGTGGTTGTTAGCGGTACTGGCGCTAATCTGACGCTGCCTGGGGCGACGCATATCACCGCCGGGCGATCAGGGGGCTAAACCTTTATTCGGTAATAAACGGCGGGTGCCCTGACACTATAAAAAATAAACGGACTAACCAGCGTCACCCGTAACGGTTATACGGTGATCAGTGGTGAAAGGGTTAACTAGGGGGCAATCAAAGTGTTAAAACATTTATTAGGTAGTATATGGGGGTCCCTGTCGCTATAAAACGCTGACGGCGAACCTAAATATTTACGTCCCTAACTAGCGGAAAAATGATCGCTTAGTGACACTGGTGACGGGGGGTGATCAAGGGGTTAAAACTTTATTAGGGGGGGGTTAGGGGGGTATCCTAGACCTACAGGGAGCTAATACTCACTGCCCTACCACTTCTAACTGTCACAAACTGACACCATGCAGTAATCAGGGAAAAAAAAAAAAAAAAAAACCTGCTTGGTGTCAGTTTGTGACAGGGGGAGGTGATTGGGGGGGGATCGGGGGGCGATCAGGGGGGCGATCGGGGGGGGATCGGGGGTGTAATGTATGCCTGGCATGTTCTACTGTGTGCGTGTGTGTGTTACACTTACTCAGATGTCTTCTCTCCTCGGCGCCGGAACGGAAACTGCCGAGCCGAGGAGAGATGACATAACATCTTCTGCCTGTGTGTACTATACACAGGCAGGGGATGTCTCTCATTGGCTGGGAGCGATCGCGAGGGGGGGCCACGATCGGATGGCCTCCCCCTCGCCTCTCAACGCTCCCAGACAAATGCCGACCGCTGCTGGCACCGGGGGGGGGTCCGATCGGACCCCCTGCCCGCGGGAAGGCAATCACGTATGGGTACGTGATTTTGCCTGCCCGTGCCATTCTGCTCACGTATATAGGCGTGAGGCGGTCGGCAATGGTTAAGCAGACTATGATTGTCTATTGTTGTGACTTAGATGAAGATCAGATCACATTTTATGACCAATTTGTGCAGAAATCCATATCATTCCAAAAGGGTTCACATACTTTTTATTGCAAATGTAGAATATGGCAAACTGTCACTGATTTTGAGATAAAGAGTGACTTATGGCTTAAATGTATGTTACTGATAACATTTGTCTCAGATGAGAGAGGCGGGTATTTTAATGTGTTTGGTTTATAGTAACTTAAACTATTACCAAGGACAACCAAGGCTAAAATGTTTAAGATATTTGCTTTTTTTAAAACAAAATGTTATGAAATAAAAAATTTTGGAGGAGGTAATTTTGCCTGTATTCTTGTATTCACATTAAGATTTGCCTTGAAATAATTCCCTACAGCTTGTTCACACGTGCATCAATACCATGTGTTTAAGTGACATTTATTCAGCATTTTTAAAGCCTTATGACCTCCCTTCACTGCCTGTGAACACACACAGGCATGACACACAGGAGCGGTACCGTTGGGTTGTGTTAGAAAATAAGCAGCATGTCATTTTTTGAGGCATTGACACTTGTCAGCCGTCTCCATTGATTTCAGTGGTACTGCTCTTTAACTGCACCCTAACAGCACCTAAAGCATTATGGCATGTTAGTAAAGCATTTATAAGGTGTTAGCAGGGTTCTGGGGAAGAGGCAGTGGAGGTTCCTGTATCCCAGAATGCAGTTGGAAATAATAGAGAACTAGAACAGAGCAACTCCAGCCACTTCCTGTTTGTATAGAGCAGCCGTGTGGTGGAACCATTTGCTTATGTGTGCAGGGAAAAGCATCAAGACAGCCAGCAAAACTAACAGAACCAGGCAGGAGAAGAGACATTGAGCATTATTGCCAGTGACAATGCTTTTTGTTTCAGTAAAGCTGAGCTGAATCAAGCCAAGTGTCAAAGAGATCAAAGTATACAAATCTATCTTGCAGAGAAATCATAAAAAAATCTGCTATCACACCACAACCTAACCATGCCTCAATGTAGACCATTTTCTCTAAACTGCTTTAGCTTTAAGCACTTCCCACTAGAAAAGCAACACTTTCATGGGCATCTATCAAGTATTCCTGAGGCTCATTTACTGGTGCCTTTCAGGTGTTTTTTTGCAGCTTTTTACAAGCTTTTTAAAGCATTTTAGAAGTGTATTACAAGCGTTTTACAGCTCAAGACATTTTTGTTTAGCCAATAGAAAGCACTAAGGGAGAAGCAGGAGAGGAATTTAAGGGTAGAGAGCTTCTATTTGAGCAGAAAACGCTCAAATCAGTCAGGCGTTTCTATTGAAGTCTATGTGGCCAAAAATGCTTGTAATCTGCCAAAAAAATAAGCTCATGTACTTTTTTGAGCATCAGGTGTTTTGCTTCAGGCAACAGAACACTCAGATGTGAACAGGGGCCACTGAAATCAATAGGATTTGGCTTGTTGAGCATTTTAGAGCTACAAGTTTCAAGTAGATAATCACTCAGGTGTGAATGGGGCCTAAAGCTTTTTCAATTCTTCAAAAACACAACAAAAACTTGTTATAAATGCTATAAGCACATTAAAAGCAATACTTCATTATTCATCATCAACACATGTGTAAATTGGTCTTTATTGTCCCTTTTCACACTTGTATGCTCAGTTGCCTTATACTCCATGCCCCATAATCAAAAAGCATAGTCAACTATAGTCAGGCATTTTGGCTCCATAAGCTTCCATGGGAATGACTGTAAACACACGTTAGACGCACTTTTGTGGGTGTTTTTACAACTGAAGAATTTCCCTCCTCCTATAGAACTGTTTTTTCCCCTTGCCCAGCCCAGAAAACAAACTGCTGAAGCTTGCAAAAATTTCTGTAATGCACCTAAAAAATGCCTATAAAACACCTGAAAAAATGCTTAAAAATGACCATGAATATGCTCTGTTCAGGTGTGAATGCAGGCTTATGCTGATCTACTGGTTTTATCACTTTCTGAGCTACTGCCCTCAAGCAGGCGTGCCAATCCGGAGTTAGAGAAACTTTTCTGACTCCTTTATCTGCATATTTGTTCTGAGTTAGTAACTCAAAGTATTGACCCAAGATGGTCAGCATGACAGACAAGCATTAAGCATTTTCAGATATAAGAAGTAGCAATCTATATGGTTTTATCAGGTAAGGTTTCTGTTAAAATAATCCTAGATAAATTTAATCACACACATAGGTTGGACTTGATGGACTTGTGTCTTTTTTCAACCTCACCTACTATGTAACTATGTAGGAGGATGTGTAAATGGTGTGGGGTAATATCTAGGTGACCTTGTAGTGAAAATAAACTAGATTCATACTTTGGCCTACTAGGCCATTTTTTTTGTTAGCCCCACTTCTCGAATCAGCTGGCTACCCTTAGGCCCCTTTCACACGATTGGACCGTTCAGGTCTGCCTGTCAGTTTTGACGGCGGACCTGAACGGCGCTCCATGTTAGTCTATGGAGCGTTGGATGTCAGCGGAGACATCAGACCCGGTCCGATCGGCAAAAAGCAGACGGATGGCTCTACGTCCAGGTCCATCGCTGGCGTATCGGATCGGGTGAGATCTGATGAAAACGGACATGCTGTCCGTTTTCATCCGATCCCTCCATAGGCGGCAGCGGCGCCTGATAAGCCCCTCCCCGCTCAGTGAGCAGAGAGGGACCTGTCATCTGCCGGCTCAGCAGAGATCAACGGACAGATCTCCCGGTGAGCCGGAGGACTGAGGCGGGCTCCGTAGAAACGGAGTCCGCCTCGTGTGAAAGGGGCCTTAGTAACACACAACTAAAACCAAATGTCATTGCCACACAAGGCACAAGTCTGGAGGAAATAGAGAAGAGACATTGTTTAACTGGCAGCAGAGGATCACTCATATATCCTGGGTGATCTGGAGTATTTGGAAAAAGCAAGGTGGATGATAATACACGTCATTCATTGCAGAAATACTCATGTGCTCATATGACCTGCTTATTAACTTAAGAGGTCATTTACCTTTGGTGAGTTTATCCCTGAGATGGGTAAAGCATGCAGTGGTAGTCACTGAGTTGGAATTTCACATTGGAGGAGAAGTGAATGTAAGTGCATGTACACAGAATTTTTTTTTGTTGCACTTCAAAAGAGCTTGGCACTTTCTATGAGCTAATGCACTTTAAATAAATTGAACTAATGTCGTTTGCGTTAGTTACTGCACACTATAAGCATTTATATATACAGTACATTTATTTAATATGCATAGACGTAGTATATAATTATTGTTTGTATACTAGTTATTATATAGAGTGAGGGTTTATGAGAGCTGTATTTTGGATTTGTACACACAAGCCACGCCAAGGCTGGGAGTGGAAAGGCTGAAATAGGCTGCCTAGTCTGTCCACTATGCATCTTTACAACTAGAACTGATGACTAGAAGAAAGGGCAAATTACTGCTATTCTGGTAGGAATTTTAACAAGCAACCAGCTGATAGGCCGTGTGATTGCCTGGAACCATTTTTATATCTAGGAATGTGTTACTGATAGTGAGGAATATGATGTATGGATAGCTTTGCACTATGGTCCTAGGCTAAAATCTATGAGCTATGGCGAAATATGGCCCTAACAGTGTAACATTTACACAGCTAATGGGAGTTAATTTCCCCTTCTGAGACCAGTAGTAAACCATCTCCCCACTATACAGCATATGTAAATTATTGTTCAAGGAGATGATAATCTCCCACTTTTCTCCAACTACGCTTAGTAATTGTGACCAAGAATAATCCCAATAATTGACATTTTGGATCTGAGACTTTCTATATTTTATTAAGAGGATGCAACAACCCCTAAAGAAATAGTGTAATTTCACCCTATGCTGCCTATAAAATTGACAGCAATTACATTTGTGTTGTGTTTTCACCTTGATGAAACAGACTTTGATTAATGGAGTTCCAAAGATTTCTTATTTTTATTTGACAATAGTGCACAGTGCTGTAATATATGCACTCAAAGGGTTGATTTAAAAAAATGTACAGGACATGGTACAGTGTTCATTCATAAAGCAAAGTATTTCTTTGAAGCACTGCAGATATAGCACATGGATTCTTTTATTTTGCCAACATATTTTTGTTTAGCCTTTATTCCTTGATTCCATGAGCCAGTGCACAGAGTAGCATTATATGCAATGGCAGGGTTAATTTAAATATTATTTACTGTGCGGGGTTTATGTGTAACTATTATGTGTGGCATCTATTTACAGCCCTGCACCTTGCAGAAATGATGTTCAGATACATTGGTTTCACAATGCAGGATATCGTTAATGAAATGTCACCCAAATCCTGGTTTGCTTCCAGTGCACAGCATTGGTACAAAGACAGAGCAGGTACTGTAAATCTCAATATTATTTACAGTGCAATGCTTTGTTTATATGTAACTATAGTACATATTATTTGTTTATAGCACCACACCTTTTGTTTTATCATGCATTATAATCTTGTCATTTTGGCTACCACACAGGTTTGCTTGGATCAGAATCTCAGTAGAAAAGGGTGATCAGAGAGAGCTCAGAGCAGCCAGCTCTAGTTACCATGCTAGTTACCATTTGAGTGAACTAGCAAATGTGTGCCTATCTCTTGGATGGGTAATTCAGAAATGTGCACAGCAATTTAGTTAATTTCTCTATAGAAAAGATAGAATCAAGTAATAACATAATACAGATGTCAAAAAGGGCATACCAGCATGGGCGTCCGCAAATAGGGGCAAGGCAGGGCAATTGCCCCCCCCCCCGGAATTATCAGGTGTTGTTGCCTTGCAGACTGTGTGTTGAAATGTCCGCCCCCGCCGCAATCGCGGCCGCCGCAGACTTTTTTTCCTACGTATGTTTCTCTGCTGGCTGCTCTGAGCTCTCTCTGATCACCCCCCGCGCTGCGGCAGCAATGGTCTGGTCTGTGTTTTCCTCCTCGCTCCTCCCACCACTGCTGCTCTGCCGAGCCAGGCCTGTTATCATTCTCCGCCCGAGTGGCGCAGCTGCTACTGCACACTGCGTCTTCCGGACCTGGTGTACCTGAGGCTGAGCAAGCCGCCCTCCCTGCCAGTCTCCTCCAAGGTGAGCTTGTGATAAGGGGGTGTGGGTTGGCATGGTGTTCGCTGCCTTCAGCTGATGTGCTGTGAGAAGAGGGTGGGGTGTTTGTTTCTGCCTCCCTGACCTGGTCTGATAAGGGCAGAGGCTGCTGTGTCCACCACCACCCACTAATGTACTAACTCACTGCTTTTAGTTTAAAGGGTGATTCAGTGATTGGAGTGCAATAATTTTTACCTGGGAGTCATTTTTTGATTTGACTTTACTTGCTTGCTGTTCCATATTTTGCTTGTTGTTTTTCCAATGCAGCTTTGAAAATGCCTGCTGGATTCCTGTGCAACTCCATGCGGTGCAATTTGTCAGCTCATTCATTTAACTGGGATGAAATCACATTGGATCGCACAAAAATGTAATGCACACACTACTTTTTCAAAAGTGTATTGCACCAAATTGCATGGTACTATGGTACCATGGGATCTGGGGCAGGCAAAAGCACTGCAATTGTGATCTGTGTTTGAGGTGTCCTTAGAAAAATATATATACACCTGCAGGAGATCACATACCCAATGTGTTTTGAACGCAGTGTGGGAAAAGCACACGGAACATGGATTTCCTGCACCACCTTCTGGTATAAACGAGCCCTTAAAGTGATACTAAAGGTTTGTTTAAAAAATAACAAATATATCATACTTGCCTCCACTGTGCAGCTTGTTTTGCACAGAGTGTCCCTGAACATCCTCTTCTGGGGTCCCTCGGCTGCCCTCGCGGCTCCTCCCCACATTAGATAACCCCCTAGGAGAAGCGCTCTCCAGAGGGGGTTACCTTGCGGGCGCGCTCCTGATTCATTCATTCGGCGTCCATAGTCACCAAGTGTATGACTTGGCCCCGCCCCCCAGCACCATTGTCAAAAAGGGACCGAGCATGGGTGTCCATAAAATTATGCCCCCCCTGAAAAAAGTTCTGCGGACGCCCATGCATACCAGCAGGATGGCTCAGCAGGATGGCTCTGCTGGACAGCATCCTGTGCATAGGCGTAGGCTAAATTCATGGTCTTTTACATGCACTTAGGAAAGGTGCACGTGCTCATGCATGCGTGTCCATCTGTTGCTCGCATTGACGCCAAGCTGGCTAACTTAAACGGAGTATTTGCTATGCTTTAGTGCTGTCTTGTCCACAGCGTTCCCGTGCATAACCGCAACATTACTCTGCATCTGACTACAGTTACCAACCCAGCTTGTCTTGAACCATCCCTGAACTCCCCCTGCACTTATCCTGGCCTGCCTCTGACCTTGCTTCTACCTGTTCCCCTTGCTGCTGCTCCACTGATCTGTTACCAACTCAGCCTGTATCCTGACTTTGCTCCTGCCTACGCTTATGCATCTGATCGGTCTGCATTTATGACCCAGCTTGTCTGACTCTGTCTTTGTTCCAATTGCTGCTGGACTGCCTGTTGTGAACCTCTGCCTACAATCCACTGGTGCCTGCTCACCACCTGTCTGCTACCAGCCTGTGCCTGTCTGCTGTTGCCCATGCCAACCTGCTCCTGCCTCCTGTTCATTGGTGTCCATCCGGCACTCCTGTTCTGCTGTGGTCCACTGACGGTCTTCCTCTGCATGATCAGGATATTCCATCCAGTCCTTCTGCTAGCAAGACCAACAGGCACTCATGCCACTCTGTTCTCTTACGCCACCTGTCCATTCTATCAGGGGCCCAAGTCATTGGTGTAACCTGTAGCAACCAGACACCACGGGGGGTTATTTATCAGTTCTATCCCACAACATAGCAATGCTAAACAGATTTTGCAAAAGTTTTATAGCAAGATTACAGTCATAAATTCCTCCTTTGGCTGCTTTGTAGCACTGCAATATTATGAAAGCTGACCCTGGTCACTTGTTTCCAGAAAAACAGTTTACAGAAGAACTGGCACATCTGCTAATGCCCAGCGGAATAGCAGATTGGTACATAGAAATTGGTGAATGAAAATGCAAATGCACGCACGGGCACGCATGGCCACGAGGCTTAACCACTTCAGTCCCTGGAGATTTTACCCTCTTCTTGACCAGAGCACTTTACAATTTGGCACTGCACTGCTTTAACTGACAATTGCGCAGTCGTTCGACACTGTACCCAAACAAAATTTGCGTCCTTTTTTTCCCACAAATAGAGCTTTCTTTTGGTGGTATTTGATCATCTCTGAGGTTTTTTTTTTTTGTGCTATAAACAAAAAAAGAGCGACAATTTTGAAAAACAAAACAATATTTTTTACTTTTTGCTATAATAACTATCCCCAATTTAAAAAAAAAATCACAATAAGCGTATATTGATTGGTTTGCGCAAAAGTTATAGTGTCTAAAAACTATGAGAAAGATTTATGGCATTTTTATTTTTTTTATTTTTTTTACTAGTAATGGCAGTACTGCGACATTGGGATGGCCAGAACAGAGACTTTTGGGACCACTGGCGTTTATGCAGCGATCAGTGCTATAAAAATGTAAAAATGCACTGATTACAGTGTAAATGTCACTGGCAGGGAAGGGGTTAATTGTGTGTTCCCTTAGTGTGTTCTAACTGTATGGGGATAGTATTGACTAGGGGAGGAGACATATAATTTTTACTACTTAGTAGGAACAAAGGAAATGGCTCCTCTTCCCTGACAGCACAGGGATTTGTGTGTTTACACAAATCCCCGTGCTGGCGAACGCGAACGCACGTGGCCGGCGGCGATCGTGCCCGCCAGCCATGTGCATCAGGTCCCCCACTGTGCAGCAGACGTGCTCGCGCCCTCTGGTGGCTGCTAAAGGGAAGGACATACCATACGGAATTTCGCCCAGGGGAGCCATTCTGCCGCAGTATGTCTGCGTGAGCCGGTCGGGAACCGGTTAATGTGCCAATATGCCTAGTGGCCTATTTAAATCCAGCAGCATGAGCCATTAGTTGCTGGATGATCTTCAGCTCCCCGTGTGTTCCTCAGTTCCTGTTCCTGTTATTATTGGGTTTCCTGTTACTGACCCAGCTTGCCTTTGACCTGTCTTGTCTCCATTCCTGGCTTTGACCCTCGGCTTGTTCCATTGACTCCACTCCTGTCTGCTGAACCTGTGTATGACCTCTTGCTTCTTTTTTTGGAATCTGCTGCTGCCTGATTGCCAGTGCATGACCCGGCTTATTCCTGACCTTGCTTTCTGCCTTACCCCTGGCTGATCTTCCATGTATGACTAATGGTTTAGCTCCTGATCCTGCTCCTGGCTCTCCCTTCTGCCAAGTCTCACCTGGTACATCTGAGGAACCCCAGCCCAGAACTGATTACTGCTCATCCAGCTGATTACTGCTCATACTGCTCATCCAGCCCCCATCCAGCAGACATCTCATCACTCAGCCTGTTGCTGGCAACCCCTGCTTCTTTGGGCATTGCACTCCCTGTTACCACCTTCAGTAGTGCCCTGCACTCAGCCGCAAGGGAAGCCCTCTCAGCACTTCGGCATCTGTTTAGAGCAGCTTTTCTGAACCTTTTTAACCCTGAGGATTCCTTGAAAAAACTTTCCAGTCTCAGGGAAACCCTGCTAATAATATACCTACAGCTCAGGGTACATTATTGTGATGGTAAATGGGAAGATTACTTCTTACACCTGCGGTCAGTGGGAAGAATCCCCCTCTTACCGATAGCTAAAAAGATCTTTAATGTCAATAGGAACTTATCTGACAGAAGTTGCTTATTGCTTAAAGAACTCATAGAACCTTCTGGAGGAACCCTAGGATTCTACAGGACTCATGTTGAGAAAAGTTGTCTTTTGAGTTAAAATCTGTCTTATTCTTAGTATTAAATTTGTCTCAGAACTTTGCAAATCTGTAGCCACTGGCAGGATAGGCTAAATGAGTGGCTGCCTGAATTGCATCTATGTTGCTAATTTGTTCAATAAATGTCCCCCCATTGTTTAGCTTACACTAGTAAGCTGAAAGAAACGTTCTGTTAAAAACGGAAAACAAAGTCTTGATATACATACGGGGAGCATAAGCTGTCCAATCAGTACAGACATTGCTGTAAAGCATCTGCCACCCATTCTTTCTTTTTGTTGGTAATATGCTGATTCTAGAACATGTCTGCTTGTTATGTTGGACCATGCCTCTCATTATTAGTGTGAATATGCCAGTGCTAAGGAATTTCTCTACACCACCAATACTATTAAACCTGCTGTTAGGAAAGGCTCCGCCATAGTGCAGATGCAGTTTTAGGCACACACGTATGCGTATGCACCGGCCGAGAATGGGCCAAGCAGATGTACACAGACAAGCGCATGCGTGTTCATAAATGTGCATTTGCAAGTGTGCATCTGTCACCAATACTGGCACCAAATGGCCTTTTTAAACTCAGTTTCTCCACTGGCTAATTGCTGTTTGGTCTATAGCGTTATGTGTATGTTCCTGATTCCTGTGTTTGACCCCTGATCTTGACCTGGCTTGATTTTGCCTCTGCCTGCTTCTCCTGTTTGATCCTTCATCTATTGCTGACATTGCTTGTGACCTGACTATTCTGCCATCTATGCCTGATCTGCCCCCCCCCATTACAGACCCGGCTTGTCTGACCCTGCATCCCGCTCTTCCAGCCTGCTACATCTCCTTCAGTTCAGCTCATCCAGCAGGGATCCTGCTTCCTGCTGTGCATCCACAGTCTGTCACCAGCCAAGCCCTGAGCCAGTCTGTCTGCATCCAGCCGTCCTGTTTTAACATCTGCCTGCTGTCTCAACTGTCTGTTGTCAGCTGCTCCTGGCTTCCCTTCCGTGAATCATTGGCTACTACCAGCACAAACTACTGGACTGATAATAGGTGCTTATACCTCGCCGTGCTCTAGGGACTACTGTCTCACCATCAGAGGCCCTGGAGCTAGAGCTCTACAAGAGGCCTTCCTCTACAAGGCATGCCAGGCTCACCGACCAGGTAAGTGATACCTGCCTTAGAAGAATAACTGTGATTGGTGATGCAGGAAGCTGAGAAGGAGTAAGTACACATCACAAGCGTCACGGCTTTTTGCACGGTGCAATGTTTACTTAAAAACATTCGATGTTTCTACTAGTTGCCTGGAAATTGATGTTGAAATTTGATCGGGTACTATAGGTTACATCTTCCTGTTATTTATACTGTTTACAGGATAAGCCAAATTTTATTTGCAGGAAATAGTGGAGAATTTTCTGACTGGTCTATTGGTTGCTATGGTGAGGTTACTCCAGCAAAGGAATGTATGCAGGACAAACCTCGGGGGAGTACAGATTATTCATAAATAAAAGAATAAGAGCAAACATGTTTATTACTAACACCTATTCCTAAATAGATGCAGATTACAGTCTATAGATGATGTATGATATATAATGTGTAAAAAACACACAGTTAAATCTCTATAAAAAGATTACATGTGAGGTTAGATGGGTTTAATAAGTTTAATTCTGATTGTCTATTTTACATATAGTTAATAGATGATAGGTCAGTCTTGTGTTTTATTAAAGCCCTTTACATTTATTTCTTAAAAACATATTTTGGATATATCTATGGATGAGATCTGAAAGCTGTAATGTAAGTAACCATGCAATATAATTAGCAAACAGTGTGCCAGAGCAAAACAGGTTAGAATTATACAGGAAGAGGAGAAACACAAGTAGGGAGCCATGCTACCTTTCTCAGTTTAGAAAAGGAAAATTGGTGTTTTCCACTCAAAATACGTTTTTATAAAATATACAGTTTCTATAAATTAAAGTATAATAATACTGATATTAACTATAAACCTAACCCCCCTCCCCTTCACCTTGCCAATGACATCTAAAGTTAACTTTATAGACCTCTATAGATATGCAAGAAACCTTGTCAAGGGCAGGTAGGCAGTTCCGAAATCCTCTCCTCTGAGCTAGAGGGCTGTAAAGTATTGCATATGGGCAGCCCTTTTCCATAGACACTAATAGTTAACACACATATATATATATATATATATATATATATATATATATATATATATATATATATATATATATATATATACACTGCTCAAAAAAATTAAAGGAACACTTTTTAATCGGAGTATAGCATCCAGTCAATTCAACCCCTGGGATGTTGATCTGGTCATTTAAGTAGCAAAGGGGGTTGTTAATCAGTTTCAGCTGCTTTGGTGGTAATGTAATTAACAACATGGTGCACTAGATGGGCAACAATGAGACAACCTTCAAAACAGGAATGGTTTTACAAGTGGAAGCCACTGACATTTTTTCCCCTACTCATCTTTTCTGACTATTTTTTACTAGATTTGCATTTGGCTAGGGTCAGTGTCACTCCTGATTAGGGATGAGCCGAACACCCCCCTGTTTGGTTCGCACCAGAACTTGCGAACAGGCAAAAAATTTGTTCGAACACGTGAACACCGTTAAAGTCTATGGGACACGAACATGAATAATCAAAAGTGCTAATTTTAAAGGCTTATACAGTATGCAAGTTATTGTCATAAAAGTGTTTGGGGACCTGCCCCAGGGGACATGGAGCAGTGATTTTAATAATGCTTAAAGTGAAACAATAAAAGTGTAATATTCCTTTAAATTTCATACTTGGGGGGTGTCTATAGTATGCCTGTAAAGGGGCGCACGTTTCCCGTGTCTAGAACAGTCTGACAGCAAAATGACATTTCAAAGGAAAAAAAGTAATTTAAAACTACTCGCGGCTATTAATGAATTGCCGGTCCGATAATACACATAAAAGTTCATTGATAAAAACGGCATGGGAATTCCCCACAGGGGAACCCTGAATCAGAATTTTTTAAAAAAATGACGTGGGGGTCCCCCTAAATATCATACTAGGCCCTTCAGGTCTGGTATGGATATTAAGGGGAACCCCAGCCAAAATTAAAAAAAATGGTGTGGGGTCCCCCTCAAAATCTATACCAGACCCTTCAGGGGGTCCCCTTGTTAAAGGGGGCTTCCAGATTCCGATAAGCCCCCCCACCCGTAGACCCCCACAACCACTGGGCAAGGGTTGTGGGGAAGAGGCCCTTGTCCCCATCAACATGGGGACAAGGTGTTTTGGGGGGCTACCCCAAAGCACCCTCCCAATGTTGAGGGCATGTGGCCTGGTATGGTTCAGGAGGGGGGGTGCTCTCTCGTCCCCCCTCTTTTCCTGCGGCCTGCCAGGTTGTGTGCTCGGATAAGGCTCTGGTATGGATTTTTGGGGGGAGCCCACGTCATTTTTTTAAAAAATTTTGGCGCGGGGTTCCCCTTAAAATCCATACCAGACCTAAAGGGTCTGGTATAGATTTTGAGGGGGACCCCACGCCATTTTTTTTTTATTTTGGCCGGGGTTCCCCTTAATATCCATACAAGACCTGAAGGACCTGGTATGGAATTTAGGGGGACCCCCCACTTAATTTTTTTTTTTAATTTTGGTTCGGGGTTCCCCTGAGGGGAATTCCCATGCTGTTTTTATCAATGAACTTTTATGTGTATTGTCAGACCGACAATTCATTAATAGCCGCAAGTAGTTTTAAATGACGGACGGGTCGGTGTATTGGCGGCGGCGTCAGTGACGGCAATGCGTTCAACTGACCGCGGCCATTTTAGAAAATCCTATGTCCAGTTTTGGCATAGGAAACCACCGTTTTCAAGGTAAACAAGGAGGAAAAGAAAAATGAAACTAAACCTCTGGTTTTCAAGGCGGATTATTGAAATGTAAGAAGAATCATTGACCTGGAGGAGAAAGAGGCCACACGTTAGTCCTCATTGAGAGGGCACACAGCGGCAGGAATATTGATTGAAGACCTTGCCGCTGGGTGCCCTGGGTGTCCGTGCATGCCATAATATCAAGAAGGAGGAGCTAGAACGGAAAAGGGCACCAAAATTATAT
This sequence comes from Lithobates clamitans, assembly GCA_037952925.1. Lineage (NCBI taxonomy): Eukaryota > Metazoa > Chordata > Amphibia > Anura > Ranidae > Lithobates > Lithobates clamitans. Next base: position 3,427,625 of record JBBGZY010001128.1, on the reverse strand, counting down.
ATAATATTACAATAATAAAAAGATAAATAAATAAATTGTGTGAAATAGAAACATGTTATGTTTTTTATTTATTTATTTATTTTATTTTAAATTCTTCAAGAGATTTTTCCTTGAAGAAAATTTTTATGTTCAAATTCAATTGTTTTTAAATTTTAAATATTTAAATGGAGAGTGTATTATGGTTAAGATGGGGAAAAAAATGTTTCATTCATTTTATAGTTAATTGTGATGCCACAGTATATCTCCTGATGAAGCTTAAGAAAGCGAAACATGTTGAGAAAGTGGTATCAAGCATTGTATCATATTTTTATTCTAACTGTTTTGTAAACAGAAATGCTTTGTTCTCTTGTCTGTCTTTTTTAAACAAGATTTATGAATAAAATATATTTTTTAACAAATTTCTAATTTGTGCATTAAGCACTGTTAAAGTCCCTGGCCTATCCATGGCCAAAAGTCCCTTCTTTTCTTTTTATTAAGCAATTGGGATGTGGTGCTTTGGTTTGACTCCTCCCCTCCACCCTTACTAATGTTATTTTCTTTACTTGAAAACCCTAATAAAACAAAATTGAAACCGTAAAAAAAAGGAAGTTGCATAAATGGTAGAGATAAGTTCCGACATACCAGGTGAAGGGAAGACAGATATTATAGTAAATGGAAAAAACAAAAGTCAATATAGAGCCACCAACCAGTGCTGAAGCTGCAAATTGTGCTAATATTCAGAGGTGGGAGCTCCACAGTGTTCTTGCAGGGAAGTCCAAGTGGGGAAAGTGCGAGATGTAAGAAAATAGTAGACATAGGTGAACATAATTTGCTACTTTCTTTTTTTTTTTTACTGTTTCAATTCTGCTTTATTAGGGTTTTCAAGTAGAGAAAAAAAAACAGAGCTTAAATTTACAATAGACAAAAGTTCCAGTCACCAAAGCTCCAGTGTTGAAAATAGTCCCAGGATAGGGAATGAAAAGTGACAGTCACCAAAGCTCCAGCGTTGAAAATAGCCCCAGGATAGGGTATAAAAAGCGATGTACATGTATATATTTTGAGAGGAAAGCACCTGGGATTGTTCTAGAATGTAAAAGTTGGATAACATAGATTATCTTTTGGACATTATCCTACAGTAACTGTTGTGAGGATTGGAGTATAAAGTGAAGTAATTGGCTCTCAGGTGAAATTCTCACTAGACATCAGCTAAGCCATATGTTTGCTTTGTGCAAAAAAAGTCCCTACCTGGAGGGACGTATTGCGGGGATAATCTACTAACCTGGCATATGGCTGCTTAATGGGACAGAGGGAGGGGGGGTAAGAGGGAGGGCCGAGCAGGGCAGGGAAAAGAGAAAACAAAGGAGGAGGGACAGGGAAGAGAGAGAAGAAAGGGATAAGAGCAAAAGGGAGGAAGGAGAAAGGCAGGGAGGAAGAGAAGGGTAGAACCATGGGAAAGATCAGATGTAGCAGAGGAGCTAATTAGCCCTACGAGTGCATAAACCCCTGGAGCCAAGATAATTGGCAAGGTAATGCCCAGCCATAAGTGAAGGGCCAAGCAAACATCAAGAGTTTCTTGCTATCTAACTGTAATATTAAGGATACACCCCCCTTCTGGTCCTACCAGTAGATCCGAAGGACCAATAAAAAATAGCTCCAAATCTCTGGTGGTTTTTGAGGGAGGGATACAAGGCACATAAAAGCCACCAAGAACTGTATACAGGCTGAACAAATTATCACAATATTAACCTTTGAAAGGTAAATAGCCTCAAAGTTATCCCGCGCTTGCTCCACCCAAGGTAACAGTATCTAGAGAAGGCCCAAAAGGATCCAGAGACCCATAACAAAATGAGTAACCATCAGCTAAAGACCCCAAGTAATAATCTATTGAAACCAGGCACCATAAAGGCATATGGTCCCATAGAGAACAGGGCTGAGCGTGAGCGTGAGCAGGCTACAGCAATGCAGTTTTTAAAATATAAAACATTTAAAAAACAATGCAGGAAGCAACAGATTGGTAAAGATCACCATTCATCACACATCCAGCTGCTACCACAGAATATACAATGGTCAGTGAGGGGCACATGCAAAAGTCCAGGTGAGGCAGGTCATGAATTTTCAGTGAAGGGGTTACGTCCAGGTAGCTAAGTGGTCATGCGGGAGCACCCAGTAGTAGCTATAATGTAACTGGCAAGGGGTGTCTCTAGGTTCCCTGGGACAGTACAACGTGAGAGGTTGCAAATCCCAACGGTAAATGAGATAGGTAAGGTCCTGTCAACAACCTGGAAAGGGGGAGACAGGCTATTGTTAAAACCCATAAGAAAGTTCAAATGAGGCAGCAATCAAGCATTCTTCCTTAATATCAAAGTGTCTGTATTGTCTTTTATTCTACCAAATACAAGAAGCACCTTAATGTTAAATATCAACTATGGGTAACTTGTATTTGGTCAATACATCTTTTCATACATCTTTTCATTTTTTCATCTGGAATAAAGGTTCTTCCCCTGGTTCTTTCTCCTCCTATTCTGTTCTATTTCCCCTACTTCCCTAATGTTTCTCCCTTTCCTATTTATTGATTCTGTTTGTGTTGTACACTCCTGTGTAACAGGTTATATGTTACCTTATTTAAATAAGTTAATAGTAGACATAGTACATTCAGCCAAAGTTCAAGATCTAGAGGTTCATATGCTGTATTTTCCATGACAGTGCTCAGAAAAGTACATACTTAACTTTTCATTAGAAATATTCATTTATTACTTATAAATGTGATCATCATCTTGGTATTGCCGATGAACATACTATTGTGTTGAACCGTGAAGAAAGAAGAAAAGTTTTCCACTGTTTTATTTTATGCTGTGCATAATGAGAGTGCAGTTTCTTTATAAGGTTCCCCAAATTCTAACCCTATTGTTAACTGTAAGGGCACTTTCACACTGTCAGCACCCGGGCATCGGAGGTATTTTTAGCGGTGCTTTTTGGCCGCTAGTGGGGAGCTTTTAACCCCCACTAGCGGGCAAAAAAAGGGTTAAAAGCACCCGCAAAGCGCCGCTGCGGAGGAAAATTGATTTCAATGGGCAGGGGCGCTTTAGGAGCAGTGTATACACCGCTCCCACAGCGCCTCAAAGATGCTGATTGCAGGACTTTTTTGAGCGTCCTGCCAGCGCACTGCTCCAGTATGAAAGCACTCAGGCTTTCACACTGGAGTGAGAGGAGAGGCGCTTTACAGGCTCTATTTTGAGCATTATACCGCCTGTAAAGCGCCTCCAGTGTAAAAGGGGTCTAAACGTAAAGAAGGACCTTAATAAAACTGGAACAGACAGAATTTTCTTGCAGTTGTGCTTAGTAACAAATCAGCTTCTAACTTCAGCTTGTTCATATAAGTTTTGAAAATGGAAAAGAAAAGCTGGTTGTTTATCATGCAAAGCTGCTCCAGATTCTGTCTTCTACATTCTTATTAAATTCTACTCAAAGTGTATCTCTAGGCCAAACTATATATATATATATATATATATATATATATATATATATATATATATATATATATATATATATTTAGTTTTTTTAGAGCGGCTGCATAGACACACAGAGCTTGCAATATGTGCCCCCATAGAAAGCCACTTGCTATTGGGGCACACAAAGAAGAGGAGGAGCCAAAAGTGTTGGCAGGGGACTCCACAAGAGAAAGTTTGGGGCTGCTCTGTGCAAAATAATAGCACAGAGCAGGTAAGTATAAGATATTTGTTATTTTAATTAAAAAAACATTACCTCCAAAATAGCAAGAATAACTTGCCACAAATTTGTGGCAGTGTTGAATTGAAGTCTTGTTAACTTGCTGCACATTTTCACTGGCAAGTTGTACACTTGCAGAGCACTTGAAGCACAAGTTCTAGTTGACACTTTTCCAAATTGTAGCAAATTTGCATGGCAAGTCTCTAGCAAGAGCCCTGCGAGTCTACAGCAAGAGCCCTGCGAGTCTACAGCAAGAGCCCTGCGAGTCTACAGCAAGAGCCCTGCGAGTCTACAGCAAGAGCCCTGCGAGTCTACAGCAAGAGCCCTGCGAGTCTATAGCAAGAGCTCTGCGAGTCTACAGCAAGAGCTCTGCAAGTCTACAGCAAGAGTTATGCAAGTTTATAGCGGGGGGTTATGCAAGTTGTAATATTTGGGGGTTCTTTAGCTCAGTGTAAAGCCTACCAGTGAGATGAGTCCATGCCAGTTGTGCCAATTAAGGGCTTGTTGGCCCACGTTTATTAAAGTAAAAATGAAACAAGTCCAATAACAGAAGAGTTGCCCACGCAGGGGGTTTCAGCTTTCCACAGCAACAATGTAAGTTACAAACAGAAAATACAGAGCCACCTGGCTTTCTTTAGCAGTGCTGCTGCTCAGGCTTTATGCTTCAGCCCTCTTGGCCATATAACAGAGTCCTTGTACAAACACTGTACCTCTTTTCCAGCTTTTTGCGCTGCTCAGCCCACAGGCTCGGGCCCTCTTTCTAACTATAACATGCAGACGTGCATGTTTCTCCCTTGCATGCCTGGGCTCCTGGGTGGAGCCCAGAGCCATGGTCAGGTGTCTACAAATAGCCCAGCACACACCTGACCAGTCAGTATGCTGGTGGATCTCAAAACCCGGACCCAGGACTGGGGATTTCATCCCACCCGGATCGCTAAAAAATCCCTGGGGTCCAGGTCCCAAAACGTATTTTCCTAAACAACGTGGAAACTGAAAAACCAGTTTCCTCCCAAATGAGCAAATCCCCTGGAGCCCCTCAACCTGCCAGGTTGAGAACCCTGGTGGGGTACCACACTACCACAAAGTCTACAGTGGGAATTATGCAAGTCTACAGCAGGAGTTATGCAAATCTACAGCGGGAGTTATGCATGTCTATAGCAAGATTTATGCATGTCTACAGAAAGAGTTATGCAAGTCTACAGCGGGAGTTATGCAAGTCTACAGCAAGAGTTATGCCCCGTACACACGGTCAGATTTTCCGACGGAAAATGTGTGATAGGACCTTGTTGTCGGAAATTCCGACCGTGTGTAGGCTCCATCACACATTTTCCATCGGATTTTCCGACACACAAAGTTTGAGAGCAGGCTATAAAATTTTCCGACAACAAAATCCGTTGTCGGAATTTTCGATCGTGTGTACACAAAGTGCCACGCATGCTCAGAATAAATAAAGAGATGAAAGCTATTGGGTATTGCCCCGTTTATAGTCCCGACGTACGTGTTTTACGTCACCATGTTCAGAATGATCGGACTTTCCGACAACTTTGTGTGACCATGTGTATGCAAGACAAGTTTGAGCCAAAATCCGTCGGAAAAAAATCCTAGGATTTTGTTGTCGGAATGTCCGATCAATGTCCGACCGTGTGTACAGGGCATTAGTCTTTTTAGAGTCTATTCACTAAAAAGTGAAGAGAGTCGAATTGTCAGGAGAATTGTAAAATCAAAGCCAAAGTGGCTAAAGTAGAAAAAAAATCTCACATTCAAATATTTCTAGTTCAGCTATTTTGGTCTATATTGTACTTTTTCCCTAAAAAAATTCCTTGATTCATTAAATAGTGCATTAAGACAAAGCTGAACTAAATAAAAAACATTTATTAAAATATTTTAATAAAATCAATACATAACACTTTATTATATCTTACAAACAGTTATTTTTTTTATTAGGTTGAACATTTACAAAACCATGAAAAAGAACATTTATAAAAATATGAAAAAGAACATGTACAAAAACAATACTAAAATGGTACAATAAAAATATATAATCTTTATCTGTCCTATAGGCTTGGATTTGGAACTAAACTGTTAAAATAAGAACAAAATCAATTATTGCATAGCACAAAAATGAAATATTTTAATCTATAGACACATTAACTCTCAGCTGCAGCTGGTAACTGGTAATTAGGACATTGTATGTCTTAAACAAGGTAAGAGGGGATGGAATCCTCATAATATCCAATATGAAGTCTTAAAACTCAATTGGTTCTTGCTCTAATCTTCACTTAGAGATCTAAGGTGAATTTTGCATTTTGTGATTGAGAGCCGGTATTTTATATTTTTCTGACTTCTTAGAGAAAAATGTGCAGCTCCAGATCAGGCATTCTGCAGCTCCCACAGTACTATAGCCCTGTCCCTGCTCAGGTCAGAAGGGGATGTGTAGGATTGAGTGACACAGCTAGGACAAGCTGTAGAAATGAGAGAGAAAGGGCAGTTGGGGGGGGGTGAGTGACAGGGACACACTGATCCACAGATGACACATATACTCATACTTACAGGGCATCCCATGATGGGAATCCTTGATGGATCTCTCTATACACAATACAATGAAACAGTCCCGATTTTCCTGGGACAATCCCGATTTTGGGACCCTCGTCCCGATTGGAGGCTGTCCCGAATCAGGATTTTCCATAAGGAAAATCGGGAATGTTGTTTTTGGAGCAGCGGGCTCCAGCAAAATGGCGGCCGGCGCCGCCGCTCTATCTTCCCCCTAGTGTTGAGTGGAGAGTGGAAGGGGACTCGATCCGTGCAGCCAATGCAGCGGCTTCTTTAGCTGCACGGCCCCTCCCCTCTCCACTGAAGCAAAAGCAGAAGACATGGCGCCGTCGCCATGTCTCGCCGAAAGTTCCCCAGCCCCGTACTGCGCAAGCGCTGCGCCTGCGCAGTACAGGGGGTCCTTCATTGCCGAAGGGAACTTTCTCGGCAGAACACCGGCCGCTCCTGCACTGAGCAGGGGCTGCATTGAGGGGGGCTGCACTGAGGGGGGTCTGCACTAATAGAGGGGGGCTGCACTAATTGAGGGGGGTCTGCACTAATTGAGGGGGGTTGCACTGAGGGGGGGTCTGCACTAATTGAGGGGGAGGCTGCACTAATTGAGCGGGGGTCTGCACTGAGGGGGGTCTGCACTAATAGAGGGGGGCTGCACTGGGGGGGGCTGCACTAATAGAGGGAGGGCTGCACTGAGGGGGGGCTGCACTGAGGGGGGTCTGCACTAATAGAGGAGGGGCTGCACTGAGGGGGGCTGCACTGAGGGGGGGTCTGCACTAATAGAGGGGGGCTGCACTGAGGGGGGGCTGCACTAATAGAGGGGGCTGCACTAATAGAGGGGGGCTGCACTGAGGGGGGGCTGCACTAATAGAGGGGGGCTGCACTAATAGAGGGGGGCTGCACTGAGGGGGTCTGCACTAATAGAGGGGGGCTGCACTGAGGGGGGGCTGCACCAATAGAGGGGGGCTGCACTGAGGGGGGGCTGCACTGAGGGGGGGCTGCACTAATAGAGGGGGGTCTGCACTGATGGAGGGGGTCTGCACTGATGGAGGGGATCTGCACTGATGGAGGGGGTCTGCACTGAGGGGGTCTGCACTGAGGGGGTCTGCACTGAGGGGGTCTGTACAGACTCTGCCGGGGGCACCTGATGCAAGGACAGACTCTGCCGGGGGGCACCTGATGCAAGGACAGACTCTGCCGGGGGGCACCTGATGCAAGGACAGACTCTGCCGGGGGGCACCTGATGCAAGGACAGACTCTGGCGGGGGCACCTGATGCAAGGACAGACTCTGCCAGGGGGCACCTGATGCAAGGACAGACTCTGCCAGGGGGCACCTGATGCAAGGACAGACTCTGCCGGGGGCACCTGATGCAAGGACAGACTCTGTCGGGGGCACCTGATGCAAGGACAGACTCTGCCGGGGGCACCTGATGCAAGGACAGACTCTGCCGGGGGCACCTGATGCAAGGACAGATTCTGCCGGGGGCACCTGATGCAAGGACGGACTCTGCCGGGGGCACCTGATGCAAGGACGGACTCTGCCGGGGGCACCTGATGCAAGGACGGACTCTGCTGGTGGCACCTGATGCAAGGACGGACTCCGCTGGAGGCAACGTGGCTAGTGACACGCTCAGGGATCCCACTGATTCGGCATTATGGTGAGTTGAATGATTTAATTTTATATTACAATGTAATAATAGAAATAATGCGCTTCAATCATCCTGACACCATAACAACCATGGTGCCGGGCTGATTGAAGCGTTAACACCAGGCGTTTGGAGTATCTTTATCTGCTGATTGTTAAACTTTCTAGAATACACATATTTCTATTGTGTAGGATCTGGGGCTGCTGTCCCGTCATTTCCCTCTCCCCTTTCCTTCTCCCCCTTTCCCTCTCCATCCCTCATTCATCTCAGACTCTAACCACACCCTCTTAAGCCACGCCCATTTAAGCCACACCTACTTTTCACGTAAGCCACGCCCACGTGTCATGTAAGCCACGCCCATTTTCGCTGTGGCGCGCTTTGCGCACCGCACTTAGAATTTTTTTGCTAAGCCACGCCTACAAACAAATGCTCCGCCCCCTAATTATTGTACGGCTCCGCCTACTGCCAAAAAAGTGTCCCGCATATTTTTTTTGCAATGTTGGCAACTATGTGAATGGATCTCTCTACATACAGCACTATGTATTGGGGTTGCACCAATACCACTTTTTTAAGACCGAGTACAAATACCGATACTTTTTTCAAATAAGTGAAGTATGTGGCGCTAACTAAAGTGCAGAAATGAAACAATGTGTTGTGGCATTGGGACCCTGTGCTACCTGGAATATTGCTTGGTTTACATCAGATTTTGGAGAGAAAGGCATGCCGATTGCACAGCTGTGTGCTGGGCTATTTAGTTGTGACCTGGCTATGGCTCAGGGCCCCACCCGACAGACAGGAAGTCAGTGCATGGGAGTCAGGTGGACTCCCATTCCTCTGCAGGAGTCAGAGACTGCATGGATGCAGCCAGAGCATGCATGTCTGCAGGAGGCAGATCTAGTTTGTGACAGAGCAGCAAGGCGCTGATCAGGAGTAAGCTAGGAGAGAGCTTAAAGTGGGGTTCCACCCAAAAAACAAAAATACCTGGAAAAATTCTAAAAAAAAAAACAAAAAAAATTTGGATATTTTTTTTTTCACTTACCTCTAAATGCCTGTTGCTAGGTGGTCCCTCATAGTCTGACTGTTCCTTTGCCTGGGCTGGTGACATCACTTCCCCCTCGGCACAGGAAGTGCTCCGCTCTGCTCCCTCCCTCCTGTCAATCATCTGGGACCCATTACAGGTCCCAGGTGATTGAGCGGCCAATCACAGCGTGCGGCGTCGCTCGCGCATGCGCAGTGGGTGCCAGGCTGTGAAGCCACAGCCCGGCGCCCACAGTTGAAACGCCGGCGCCGACGAGCGGAGGGGGGGGGAGCGGGGCTTCGATCCCCCGCATCGCTGGACCCAGGAAAAGGTAAGTGTCCAATTAAAAGTCAGCAGCTGCAGTATTTGTAGCTGCTGACTTTTAATTTTTTTTTTTTGACGGCCCCCCTGGGTGGAACTCCTCTTTAACTCAAAGAAACCCTTTTGTTCTAAGGAGCAGACCTAAGGCCTAGGCTACAGGCCTGAAGCAGCCGTGTGGCAATAAAGTAAGTCAGGAAGCTGTAAGAGAGAGTGTCACCAGAGGTACAGTGTAGGTACCAAACAGGGACACAGTTATAGGGTCAAGAGGACCGAGGTCAACGCCTGAGCAGCATTGCTGACCAGAGAGACAGGTGGCTTGGTATTTTCCATTTATTTCATTATTGCTTTGTGGAAGAAAGCCCTGTGTGGGAATCCTGGATGGACTGTTTTTCTTTTACTTCAATAAACATGGGTCAAAAAACGTGAAACTGTCCTCCTGGAGTGTAAAAGGTGAAACTCAAAAAACAAAGTCCAACAAGTGATAAACACTAATATGAATAAGTTCACATATATAAGTTCATGAATTAAATCCGTGTGCAAAAAAAAAAAAAAAATTGTGCAAAAATAACTTTCAATCCATGTCAAATTCCTCCAATCACATATATAATATCTGTGGTGCGCCACACGATTCCCAAAGCTTCTCACCTCAGTATGGTAAACAGCAGATCCCAGCACAATGATCAATTTCCAACGATTGTCCCGTTTGTCCAAACAATAGCATATTTTTGGGGGTGACTCCAGGCTTAACCAATGCGGTGAGGACATGAAATAAAAGAGGGAGGCTCCATCGTGTAGTATTTCCCAAAAGTTATTTTAAAAAAAAAGAGTAACTTACAGTTTACAATCAGATAATCCAGCAAACAGCAGAGTACTTCCGATCTCGGCCGCGACCAGAAGTGACCACACCTGGCTCTTCCCTGACGTGTATCGTCACTGAACAGGTGACTTTTCAAAGGGTAAACCATGATACTTTTTTTCAAGTACTCGCCAATACCAATTACCGATACTTTTTTTATGTCATGTGACAGTGACACTAATATGCAGCACTGATGGGCACTGATAGGTGGCACTAATGAGGCGTGAACTGTGTCGGGAGTTTTTTATTTTTTACAATTTGTTTTTAATTATTTTTTACAATTTATTTATTTATTTTTTTACTTGAGACAGGGAAAGGGTCTGAGGACAAAAATTCCCCAGTCCCTTTCTCTGCAGCCTCAGCTGCACTGAAGATGAATGGACAGGGGACAGCAGCTCTTCTCCATTCGTAAACTGAAGCATTGTAAACATAGTTTATGATGCTCAGTTATGAATGGACAGAGTCAGTGATCACTGACTTTGTGCATTCACAAAAGGAAGTAGCCAGTAAATGACATATTTACCAGCTCCTTCCTCCGCTCTCCATCCTGACAGATCCGGGACAAGGGGGGGACCGGAGGAGCACAGAGGAGGTGGAGGAGCACAGAGGGGGCGAAGGAGCATGGAGGAGGACACAGAGGGTGATTGGAGGAGCACAGAGGAGGACACGGAGGGAGAGCACAGAGGGGAACCGGAGGAGCACAGAGGGGGAGTACAGAGGGGGACCTGAGGAGCATGGAGGACATCAAGGGGGAGTTCATTTCAAGTGTGCTATTTGCATTTGAAATCTGTTGCTGTCAACTCTCAATATGAGATCCAAAGAGCTGTCACTATCAATGAAGCAAGCCATCATTAGGCTGAAAAAACAAAACAAACCCATCAGAGAGATAGCAAAAACATTAGGTGTGGCCAAATCAACTGTTTGGAACATCCTTAAAAAGAAAGAACGCACCGGTGAGCTCAGCAACACCAAAAGACCCGGAAGACCACGGAAAACAACTGTGGTGGATGACCGAAGAATTCTTTCCCTAGTGAAGAAAACACCCTTCAGAACAGTTGGCCAGATCAAAAACACTCTCCAGGAGGTAGGTGTATGTGTGTCAAAGTCAACAATCAAGAGAATACTTCACCAGAGTGAATACAGAAGGTTCACCACAAGATGTAAACCATTGGTGAGCCTCAAAAACAGGAAGGCCAGATTAGAGTTTGCCAAACAACATCTAAAAAAGCCTTCACAGTTCTGAAACAACATCCTATGGACAGATGATCCAAAGCATACCACCTCATCAGTGAAGCATAGTGGTGGTAGTGTCATGGCGTGGGCATGTATGGCTGCCAAAGGAACTGGTTCTCTTGTATTTATTGATGATGTGACTGCTGACAAAAGCAGCAGGATGAATTCTGAAGTATTTCGGCATATTATCTGCTCATATTCAGCAAAATGCTTCAGAACTCATTGAACGGCGCTTCACAGTGCAGATGGACAATGACCCGAAGCATACTGCGAAAGCAACCAAAGAGTTTTTTAAGGGAAAGAAGTGGAATGTTATGCAATGGCCAAGTCAATCACCTGACCTGAATCTGATTGAGCATGCATTTCACTTGCTGAAGACAAAACTGAAGGTGAAATGCCCCAAGAACAAGCAGGAACTGAAGACAGCATCACCAGGGATGAAACCCAGCATCTGGTGATGTCTATGCGTTCCAGACTTCAGGCTGTAATTGACCGCAAAGGATTTGCAACCAAGTATTATAAAGTGAAAGTTTGATGGATGATTGTTAATCTGTCCCATTACTTTTGGTCCCTTAAAAAGTGGGAGGCACATATACAAACTGTTGTAATACCTACACCGTTCACCTGATTTGGATGTAAATACCCTCAAATTAAAGCTGAAAGTCTGCAGTTAAAGCACATCTTGTTTGTTTCATTTCAAATCCATTGTGGTGGTGTATAGAGCCAAAAAGATTAGAATTGTGTCGATGTCCCAATATTTATGGACCTGACTGTATATACAATACATGGCTCTCTATTTACAGTACAATGCATGACTCTCTATATACACCCCCTATAGCTGGTGGCATTCTGCATTGTTACTGTATCGCTGGAATCTGTAGTCCTCTATACAGTGGTGGAAGTACCAGGCTTCTTGCACCGGGTCTATGAGGTTTCTACTTACGCCTCTGGTTACATACACACATTTTCTGCAAAATCTCAAAAGAAAATGTAAATATTCAAAATTGTGCTATACCAATGAGATATTATGGTTAGTGACTATTTGATTTCTACCTCCCTGAACTCTATATCAGATCTCATGGTTACCACTTACCTCTCTGCACACCGCAGTCATTGTAAAATGGCTGCCAGCACCAATTAAAGAAAAAACTTACACACAGCAAGGAGCAAAGATGGACATTTAGTCACAGTGACCCCTGTGGTGGGATGAATATTGCAAAACATAACTGAACCAGAACTTGCAGCAGACTTGCAGAATGTTTGCAAAGAAAGTTAATCTGGAGTCATGCAATGCAGACTTGCTGCAAATGTGCAACAAATGTGTGAAGCCTGGCAAGTCTAGCAATAGCTAAACAATTCGTTTTCAAACTTGCAGCTCAATGGCTTGCTATCTCGGCTTTTGTAACACTTTAAAGTTTACTGGACTGATATAAAAAAAGGGACCCTGAGCAAAAAACCTGACAGGTTTGCACAATCAGGTTTGCACAAGAAGCTGATTATTAATGTATAAATCAGGGGCGTAACTACCACCATAGCGACCCATGCAGGGGCTATGGGGCCCGCAGCCGAGTGGGGCCCAGTGAGGATAAGAGCACCGCCGGCACAGTCTCCCAGCCAGGGGAAGAGAGAGGAAAGGAAGAGGCGAGCTGTCTGTATTAGCAGAGAGCTGAATTGCCCGATGTAAGAGCTTTCATTAGAACTTCCAGTGTTCCCGGGGGTCATGTCACATAGCTCCACCTTTTGGCCTGGTGCCTTTGATAGACAGAACGCCGATCCAATGTGGGACATGTGACGTCATCAAAGGCGTCGGGCCAAGAGGTGGGGCTATGTGACGATGAGCCCCGGGAAGACAGGAAATTCAAATGAAAGCTATTACAGCAGGCAATCCCGCTCTCTGCTGATCCGGGTGGCTTGCCTCTTCCTCTGCATAGGTGGGGCTGCATGGGGCACAGGTCACGCTGTATGGGGCACAGGTCACGCTGTATTGGGCACAGGTCACGCTGTATTGGGCACAGGTCACGCTGTATTGGGCACAGGTCACGCTGTATTGGGCACAGGTCACGCTGCATTGGGCACAGGTCATGCTGTATGTGGCACAGGTCACGCTGCATTGACACTAGGGCAGCTGTGGGGGGGGGGCTGTTTGCAGGGGGGCCCCATACAACATTTTGCTATGGGGCCCTGCTATTTCTAGTTACGCCCCTGGTATAAATGTAACAGCCCACATCACCCAGCTGAATTCAATTACTTGATTTTATTATACTGAAACTTGACTGGGATATGTAAGTCACTATAGTGTGTACACCACGATTGCTCTTTGTGCTACCTTAAAACTTTAGCTGGTATATCAATAAAGAATGAACATATCATTATGGAGATTATCTTGGACAGAACCATGCATAACATACCACAAACACTTATCTAGCAGCAAAGCAAGCTTGTAAATTAGAATCAAATGTTGGCACCCATATTAAGCTGAAAATCAGGAGCATTTTTCTAGATGAATATTTTAATATCCAATGTGATAAAGGATCACTTGTAGGTAGGGTCCATGTCTATTTATTTCCTCCCATTTCAGAGTGAACACAAGAACATTTAATTAGCTGATAATGCCGGACCACAGGACTTTGCCAATTAACAGCAGACTTTCTATTTGAACAAATCTGAATGATGGTGTGAAAAACAAACAGGAATTAATTATAACCAGTTCATAAATTCTGCAACTTACTCAACTCATGTTGCCAACCCAATTTGTTGCTGCTAATAATGAAAAGATATAAGGTAATTGTTGGACTGAAGTAATAAAATGACTTCCATGACTGGAACACTAAAATGTTTTTAAATATGGGACAATTAACCAAAAATCATGTTAAACTTTTGTGACAGTACAGTTCCCTGTCCTAGCAATTGTCGCCCAGGGTTCTCAAATAGGCAGGTTGAGGGGCTCCAGGGGTATTTAATGTGGAGGAATCTGTTTTATCAGTTTCCTCCAAAGTTTGTAAAACCTCCATTTGGGGACCTGGAGCCCGGAGATTCCATAGCGTTATGGGTGGGACGGAATCTCCAATCCTGGGACCGGGTTTCGGGAACAGCCAGGAGTATGGCTGGTTGATTGAGCGGGTGGGTCCTGGGCTTATAGCAGAGTCAGGATTAGGGTTCTGGGCTCCACCCTCCCGAGAATTCCAGAGAGTGCAGGTGTGCACTAGTGGAAGCCAGAGACCCTAGTCTGAGTATCAGAGCAGTGAGGGGCTGCTTTCTAGATAGACACTGTGTGCGTTGAAGCTGTGTGTGTCCAAGGAGACAGATGAGAGCCTGAAGTGGAAGGCCTGAGCAGCAAAGAAGCTGAAAAGAGGTAGAGTAGTTGTACGGGAACCCTGTTATATGGCCAAGAGGGCTGAAGCTTAAAGCCTAAGTGGCATTACTGCTGAAGAGAGCCAGGTGGCTTGGCATTTTTCATTCGTTATTGTTTTTGGGAGAAGAACCCCTGTGTGGGCATGCAAGTGCATGTATGAACTTTCCTTTATTTTATTCCTTTTAATAAATGTGGGCTACCATGCCCTTAAACTAAAGTTCCTGTTCCCTGTGAACTGACTGAAAAGGCATCTACCACTGAGCTAGACATCCCCCAATGTCACACTTTGTTAAGAATACAGAAACTGCTAAATAGAAATAAATATTTTACCAACGATGTTAAACCTAAGGCCCTGTGGTTCAACTAAGCCTATATCCTCCTATCTTGCAAATGGGAAAGGTTTCCCCCACTGTGTTTTTTAGCAGCAAAATATCACAAATTATTTGATGTAGAAAAGTCTTTTATTAAATGAGTAAAGGTCACATATTAAACCTTAAAATATGAGCTCTGGTCGTGAGCATTGTACATATACCAGAATGCAGCATCGCAAAACATACATTTGTACAGCATTACAGATAATCATTGCTATATCAGAAAACTCTGATGCGTTTCGACCTGATTGGTATATTTACCACTGAAAGCAGGAATGAATAGCCTCAGAGCCAATAGTCTAAAATCAGTTGAATGATCCAGCGGACCACATGGCCACCTGCACATCCCCCGAGAAAAAAACCCAGCCCAGGTGGCTTACAAGAAGCCACGCTCTATGCCTCCCCAGAAGGGAGGGGAATACGGCACCAGCAACAATTCTCCCAGCTGTTGATGATATATCAAGGAGGAATATAAATTAGTATGATACATTGAAATTCCTAGTGTGTTCTACATATCTTTTCATTAAACAAAAACAAAAGTTATGAAGAAAACGTCATCATTCTAAGTGACATAATTTACCTTAAACTACAATATAGCTGGTTTGGATCATCGATTCCAAGAGGGGATCGTGCCTAATAATCAAAAATAATAAATATGGCTTTAAGTTTAATGTACTATCAATAAAAATGTTCTAACCCAGCTACCATACTAGCCAGGCTCCTCAGTCAGGTAATGAGATGCTTCTTACTTTTGGCAGTGAATTTAGAGTATCTGTATATCCAGGTATTACACAGGATCATGGATCGATCCTCATGCTGCCTGGTTCTTATATGTTACCTTATATTGTGTGAGAAAACCTGATTGGTGGATGCCGATGTCACCTCTCCCCCCCCCAGGTGTTGGCACAAAGGCCGCTGATGAGCAGCCAACGCGTGGCTCCCTCAGCATCCCGGAAGGCTGTAGCTCCGACCATAATTGTCACTTCTGCCACAAAAACGTGCAACGTTAGGACGCGCCGCGCACGCAGGATGAATCGCACATGCACTGCTAGCAACGGCGTCCAGAAGTGATCACGGGACCCCGCCGGCCTCATTCTAGTTGCCAAAAAAGTGTATGGCCACTATATAGAGCATATTGTGGGAATGCAGTGCCGGGAAGCCAAAAAGGCACCAGGGTTCAATCTCAGAGAGGCCAGTAGATGTGCCGCAGGTCCGCCCGAATCTAAAACCAGAAAAATAAAACAATTAATGTTATTAATAGACATTATACACTATTTAATTCATTATTCATATATTTATTTTATTGTACATTCAAGCTGTGCGTACGTTCAATGAATATACCTCTGTGACTACCATTTCTAAATTAATTTTGAAAAAAAAGGAGAAACCATATTATTTATATAGGCTTATTCAACAAGAATAACATTGAGTTTTGCCAGACGCAAAACCCTGCAGAAACGGAGCAAAAGAGATGGTCTCATTCAGGCCGGGGTATGTTGTAGCCCATAACCTGAAATTACATCTCTGCTCCGGCTGCAAAAGAGTTTTGTTCGAATCAACGCCCCGATTGGGAATATGAACTCAATCTAGGGCAGTGAAGGAGACCTTTGGCATTTTGTGGTTATCTCTGAATACTACATGTCTGCTTAGTGGCAAATATCGATTTCCGCTCTGCATACTATAAATGTGTTTGGTAATGCGGCGCCAAAACTCTTGTTTGGTTTTTGCTATGTGGAATGCACCACATTCACACAACATCAGATAAACCAATCCACAAGTTTGGCAATTGGCAAAATGGAGAGGGCAAAAAATGTCACCATTGGGAAGAGAAGGTTTTTTTCTTTCTTAATAAGGGGACAATAAGAGCAATGTCCACACGGGAAGGAACCTCGTGCTGGGCAAAATCTTCTCCCAGACTCCCCTTTATATTCACTCTAAAACAATATGTCTTTGACAGATGTGGCTCTTTTGTATGTAGATGGGGTATCAGAGAAATATGGTTGGACCTTTGGATCATCCGTAAGTATTGTCCAATGTCCTTGAATTATTTCTTTGATCTAAATTCATTCAAAGCCCTGTCATGACGGGAGCCTTGTTGGAGGATCCTATGTACAGCAGCCAATCCCTTACTGTTAGGGATTGAGCTATACAAGGCCTCCACATCTATAGCAACAAGAATAGAGTCATCAGAAATAGTTAATTCCTCCATTTCCATTAGGGGGTATGATGTTAGATTAATTACATTTAAGGCTCAGGCTGGATCAGGACTACGTATGGGTCCAAGCCATTCCCTCCCCTGTTCATTTAGGGGGAACAAGCCCCCCTTGTTGGGTTTAAAGATTTTGTTGTTGAGGGTTTAAAGCGACCTGTCACTTGGGAAATGTTGGTATTGCTAGGGTGTCAGAGAGTGAGGAATCAGATTCCCCTGTTCCCATGTTTTGTGTCGGATCTGTCTGTACTATGGATGTGGAATGATCTTTTTGAGAGACATTATTTGCAAAGTTTGTATCTGTACCTATGGTTCGTTTTTTGCTATCTTGCTCAAGAGAGCCTCTATTGTTACAACTTCTTTTTTGCCTCCCACAATCCCTTTGAGAGAAATTACAGACACAATTTTCAGAAGGAAAAGTATTTGGTTTTGATGTATTTGTGTACTGTCGTTGGCCCTAACCTGCTGTTTTCTCAATTGTGTATTATTGGTGTTCCATTCATAAGCCCGCCCTTCCGAAAAAGCTGTCTTATCTCTCCAAAAGTTGGTTT
This sequence comes from Lithobates clamitans, assembly GCA_037952925.1. NCBI lineage: Eukaryota > Metazoa > Chordata > Amphibia > Anura > Ranidae > Lithobates > Lithobates clamitans. Next base: position 3,409,821 of record JBBGZY010001128.1, on the reverse strand, counting down.
CCTTCTTTTGTAAAATACTTTTGTTATAAATTGATAAATTGTCTGTCAATTTAGCCTGTAGTTTGGAATACAGCTTATGATGTATAAATGGAACCAAAGCTAACTCCAAACTACTGATTTCTGAATCCAACAATGCAATTTTTTGTTATATTCCCTAGTAAGAATAAGCATAATTTCTTAAGCAAATTTTCCTCCCATTCTTTCTTACATTCGTTACTTATCTATTCTAAATTGGAAAAGATTTGTATACGTAAGGACGGATTGTGACATCAACCTATTTCAAAGAGACGGACCGTAATGGTTTTATTCACACCAAGAGTTGCCATCATAAGGCTTGGTTGGAATCGATCCCCAAAAGCCAGTTCCTGAAGTTGAGGCGGAACTGCACTAATCTGGATGATTTTAACAGAGAAGCCTCTATCCTCAGGGATCGGTTCCTTAAAAAAGGTTATAGTGCACATCAACTAGATGTTGCACTTGATCTGGCTCGAAACAAAGAATAGGGAAGATTTGCTGGTGGTTAGGCCAAAAACACAGGATGACTCTTTCAAATTTTCCTTTGTTACTGGCTATTCCAACCAGCATTATGATATAAAAAAAATCATACAGAAACATTGAAAAGTCCTACGGGGTGATTAGGTTTTGGGCCCTATTATACCCAAGCGACCACAAGTAGTCTATCGGGGAGTCTCTCCATTGAGGCTACAGGTGGCTCCAAATATAGTTGACCCTCCAAAAAAGGTGTCTTTTTTTTTTCCAAACCATAGGAGGTTTTTATCCATGTAGGAGATGTCCTATTTTCAACATCAATAGAAGTAGAAGAACGGATTCCTTCCAATCAACCTCTACCCAGGAGACCTTTCCAATCAAACCTTTCATCACGTGCACCACAAAATATGTGGTTTACCTGATTAGGTGTCCATGCGGTTTGCAATATATTGGACGAACAAAGCGAATGCTCCATATTAGACTCAGTGAGCATGTGGCTAATATCAAACGCGGCTTTCCGAAGCATAGTTTATCCAAACATTATGCTTTGAAGTATGATTGCAATCCAAATGGCACTAGTTTTTTGGGCATAGACAAATTTTGTGGACATTGGAGAGGTAGCCATATGGTTAGAGAGATTTCACATTTAGAAACTAAATAAATCTATCAAGCTCAAACATATGTTCCCTTTGGTATGAACATTGAGTGGGACATCAACGCATTTATCAACAATGGTTAGATTTTTTTTGCCATTTGTTGACGCGTTAGTTTTATCCTTCCGGTGTACTTCTTAGGGTTACCTAGTGACTTGGTGTATAAAAAATGTTTTCGCCACTCCTTGATGTCAAGATTCATAATTCCTCTTCCCATATAAACATCCTTTATGTATTTTCCTAAAAATAGAGTTCTTTTTATATAATGGTTTCATTTGGGTTTTGCATCCAATTGATTATCCCACCTTGAAAATGTTTTTTGTAATTTTTTAAAATTTTGTTTGGAATTTTATTTTTAGAAGTCTTATTTTAATATTGTTTTCTATGTCGGGCATGTTCCGATGTGTGAGAGGAGTTTTTTTACTTCTCTTGTTTTGATTTCATAACGTGTCTTAATAGATCGTAAACCCCCTTTTTGCGCCATTTTTGTGAAGTGTTGTTCATTGGGCTGAGGTTTCTCACTTCTGCCCGGGGGGCACGCATGTTACTTCCGGGTGGGTGATTGTATGGGCGAGGGTCATTGCACTCCCGTCCCATATATTTTATACAATGTGTTTTGGTGCGTTTCATGGGCTGGGAGATCACTGCTTCTGCCTGATGGAGTGCACATATTTCCTGTTACTAATGCTGTCCAATTGATGGAGGTTCTTTGCGTCCATCGGGTGGAACGCATATAACTTCTGGGTGGGCGGAGCATGGGTCGGGAGATTCCTACCTCCGTTCTGTATATCACATGTTATGTGTTCTGGTGCCTCATTGGTTGGAGGCTGATCACTTCCACCTAATGGAACGCACACAACATCCAGCCTTGCAGATTGACCCACTCCTATAAATTACAGCATCACACGTCGTCACCGCGCCCCTGAGGACGCACACTCTCGTGACGAAACGTCCGGCCAACAAGGGACGAGTGACGCATTGTGAATAGAGGAGTGGTGCCATCTTGTGGGTAGGAAGCGCTGGACTCTTTCCTTTGTGCTCATGCCTATTTTCATTTACCTAATGTGAGTTGTATACCTAATCTTTTGTCAATAAATCGTCATATTTTACGGATGTTTGCGCAATGAGAATATTTTTTCATCCCCTCACATGTAACCATTGAGTATGTCTGTGGAGTTCATCTCCCGGTCGGGGTTGGAAAAATAGAGCCATCCTAGTCTCTGGGGGTCTGTGAAACAGGATTTCTAGTCCAATGAGAGGACCCAGCAGATGATTAAGAATTGTGGAACTGGCTTTTCAGATTTTTGCTCAATATGCATATCTTACACACTGGTAGTAAGAGGCAGTCTTATTGGGTGTCGGTGACGGTTCTCCTTCTGTCTTTCTAATTGGAAGTCTTTGGATGGATTGCAATATTTCATTTATGGACTGTATTTTTTATACATTTGCTTTTTTGTCATTTTGATTTAGTGCTACATCTATACCTGTCAGTTGTTGCTATTGTATCCAACAATATTGTGTTAGCTGCTTCTTTTTATTTTATTTAGTTTTGAGCGCAGCAAATTTTTTCTTTTTTATTGTATACGTAATCCAAATGGGTTAATTGACTCCCTGATGTACCTATCGAAGGACTCGGTATGCCAGAATAATGCAGACCTTTTTTCAAGTGTTCGATCTAATTTTTGAAGGAGGGATGAGATTAAGGTTTCAATCTGATCCCCCTTTTCAAAGTCAGTCTCATAGCCAGACGTAAGGTTAGCCCTCTCTTCACCTTGAAAATTACTCATCATAAAACTATTATTGTATAACACAAAGATATTAAAAAACAGTTGAACAAAAACACACAGCTCATATTTCAAATCTCATATGTCAAGGGGGAATGTCAAGCAAAAAACGAACCATAGATACAGACTCTTACTATGCAAATAATGTCTCTCAAAATAATCATTCCTCATCCATAGTATAGACAGATCCGACACAAAACATGGGAACAGGGGAATCTGATTCCTCACTCTCTGACACACCTAGCAATACCAGTCACATTTTCCAAGTGACAGGTCACTTTAAACCCTCAACAACCAAATCTTTAAACCCAACAAGGGGGCCTTGTCCCCCCCCCAAATGAACAGGGGAGGGAAGGGCTTGGACCCATACGTAGTCCGGATCCAGCCCGAGCCTTAAATGTAAATAATCTATCATACCCCCTAATGGAAATGGAGACACAAGTGCTCTCAAAAGGTCTAAGTTTTTGTCCACAAGAAAATTTTGATCTCTTTGAAGTCATTACTGATCTACAACTTTTTGTGCGGAAATTATTGCTAAAATGCACATATGCCAAAAATGACATCGAGATTGATACCACAGATTGGTCCGAGTATAGTATGAGGGAATTTAAAGCCCTGCGAGACCTTACACTTCATTTCCAAGAAAATAATACAGTAGATCTAATTGATCAGATTGGTCTTGATAACATTTTTGAAGACCTCAATAAATACACACAAAATCCCATTACTCTTTTTTAAGAAACCTACAAAGTTTCCTCCGCCTAACACCAATCCCAACGTAGCGACCTTCTAAAAACAAACTATTAGGGATATATGTAAACTACCACTCAAGAAAAACAATCCTCAAAATTTGAATGATGAGAAAAATAAGGCTTTGAGATCACTATGCAACAATTAAATCTATTATAGTAAAAGCTTCAGATAAAGGAGGAAATGTAGTCCTTATGGACAATCATTTCTATAAATCTATGTGTCAGAAAATTCTGAATAATTTAACAAATAATTTTATATGTTGGTTGATCAAGCATATGAAGGAGGCATTATTTCAAAAGACCTTTTTGAATTTATATGGATTAAACATCCAAGGGTGGCTACTTTTTATAGCCTCCCAAAAGTACACGAGAACCTCATAAACCTTACGGGACATCCAATAGTCTCTGGCAACGGAGGCATTTCCGAGAATCTGAGTAGAGTATAATTACAACCGTATGTTATAAGTATGCTATCCTTTGTTAAAGATATGATTCATTTCCTACAAACTATTGAGGAATTGCCTATTTCTGATGACTCTATTCTTGTTGGTATAGAAGTGGAGGCCTTGTACAGCTCAATCCCTCATAGTAAAGGATTGGCTGCTGTACATAGGATCCTCCAACAAGGCTCTCGTCATGACAGAGCTTTGAATTAATTTTATACTCAGTGGTCTTGAATATATTCTTGCCCATAATTTTTTCATGTTTGATGGTTCCCACTACCTCCAGGTACAGGGCGTAGCGATGGGGGCATGTTGTTCCCCATCCTACCCCAATCTGTACCTGGGGGAGTGGGAACATTCACTCCTAGGTGGCGAGGACCTTGTCGAGTATACGAGCCATGTCTCTACATGGCTCCGATACATCTACAATGTCTTTGTCATCTGGGATGGGCATGAGGAGATGTTGTAGTTCTTTCATAGGATCAACATCAACGATCTTAATTTAAAATTCACAATGGTGCATGATAGAAACACCAATACATTTCTTAATGTTTAAGTGTTTCGTAACCCTAAAGGGAAATTATGCGTTACTCTGTTCCGAAAAAGTACGGCTGGTAACGTGCACGCTGACAGCATTCACCCAACTATGCTAAAAAAATGATATCCCGTATGGGCAGTACCTGCGACTTTGCAGAAACTGTTCCAATGATACCCTTTTTAGAGAGGAAGCAGGCAAACGCCAAAACAGGCTACTAGAGTGAGGGTACAGTCATTGTTGTCTGCGTAAAGCTTACAATAGAGCGGCTGTGAAATCTCGACAAGAACTTCTTTTCAAACATAAATTCAAAAATATCTCAGACTGTGATCCAACTAGGATAATTATGCGTTTTTCTATACAACATAAACAGATCAAAGAAATAATTCAACAACATTGGACAATACTTACAGATGATCCGAAGGTTCAACCATATGTTTCTGATACCCCATATATTCCATACAAAAGAGCCACATCTGTCAAAGACAGATTGGTTCAGAGTGAATATAAAGGGGTGTCTGGGAGAAAACATTGCCCAGCACGAGGTTCCTTCCCGTGTGGACATTGCTCTTATTGTCCTCTTATTAAGAAAGAAAAAATCTTTTCTCTTCCCAATTGTGACATTTTTCTCCCTGTCCATTTTGCCAATTGCCAAATTGGTTTACCTGATGTGTAAATGCAGCGCATTCTACATAGGAAAAACAAAACAAGAGTTTTGGCGCCACATTACCAAACACATTTATAGTATGCAGATCGGAAATCGATATTTGCCACTAGGCAGACATGTAGTATTCAGACATAACTACAAAATGCCCAAGGTCTCCTTCACCACCCTAGATCAAGTTTACAGTCCTGATCGGGACGGTTATTGAAACAAAACTCTTTTGCAGCAGGAGCAGAGATGGAGTTTCAGGTTACGGTCTACAACATACCCCAGCCTGAATGAGACCATCTCTTTTGCTCCATTTCTGCAGGGTTTTTGCGTCTGACAAAACTCAATAATATTCTTCATGAATAAGCCTATATAAATAATGTTTTCTCCCTTTTTTTTCAAAATTAATTGAGAAATGGTAGTCACAGAGGTATATTCATTGAACGTTTGTACAGCTTGAATGTACAATAAAATAAATATATGAATAATGTATAATGTCTATTAACTAAATTGTGTCAAACGGAGCTGACGTCCAAGATGGCTGCCTAGGGAGATCGGGAGGCAGACATGCTGCAGACGCTATAGAGAAGGAGGTCCATGCCAACTGTTACACAGGCTTAACTTCTAGACTGCATGCTAGAGACTACCTCTAATTAGAGATTGAGTCACCTAATAAGTGCCGCCACAACCGGAGCGGTGTACTGAAGCGGCCTGAATAGTTCCAGGAGATTAAGGAAAGAGCGGTACCTGCCGGGCGCTGGTGAGAGATCGAGGACGGAGCCAGGAGCCAGGAGTCTGCACAGAACCGTGCGGGAGTCCCCGTCTGTCTGCATACACAGGCAGCGGAGGCAACTCGCTGGGAAGACGCGCACTACGGCGGACGAGCTCAGGAAACAGACAGCAGAGCTTGGGAGCAGAGCTCAGGAAAATCAAGCGACCTCAAGCCACAGAGTCTATACTTCTTACATAGAGGAAACAGGAGCACCACGATACTTAAAATAAACAACAAATAAAGAAAGGAAAACAAAGATCTCTATACAAAGTATGAAGGCATATAAAGGAATAGTGGAATGTATAAGGACTATATAAGGGCTGCATACAAGTCCATAGGACTGCATAAATAATTACTGTCTTTTAAACCTTCCTTAAAGAGTGGCATGGAGAAGATTTAAGGGTCTCTTTCATAGGTATTGTTGGGGCAATAAAGCCTACTAAACCCTAATCACACAATACAGGTGTAGAGACAACACACACTATGCCAATAGTTTCTATGGGTTTCCCCAGTACTAATTAAGGATCTGAGTATATAAATTTAAATTAAAGGGCTTGGCAACACCCTGATAATTATTGTGCTCATTTAAAAGAAGGGGGAGAAAAGGAAGAAAGGAAGATATCAAGCAAGAGCCAAGACGGATAAGTAATCATAAAGAACATATAAAATATCCGCTTTATACAGCAAGGACTAAGAAACAGAAGCTTTAATTAAATATGGCACCCAAGAAAGGTAATAAAACACCCCAACATCAAAAAAATAAGAAAGATAAAATGGAGAGCAAAAATAAAAACCCTACAGGGGCCCAATCTACACAAAAAATATAAAGGAGATTTTTCAACAATTACAATTGCAATCACCCCAAACTATTCAAGGTTTGCAGACATCACAGGAAATATCAAATATTGCGGAAACCTCAGCCACATCTAGATCGTCATGGGAAGAGCAAATCACTCACCCAAGAAATAGCTCACCAATAGATACATCAGGCTCTTTAAGCGAACAAAAAGAAGAGGATAAAGGAAACTGGGATATGAGGACATACATTCAATCTCTCCCTACCAGAGCAGATATGGATCAATATGTACATAGATTGGAAAAAACATATAAAACAGAAATCCAAGAACTCAAGATAGCCACAAAAGATGCACAAGAAAAAACAACTAAATTAGATAATAGAGTTTCAAAAACAGAACAAGAGCTATTGAAGATAAAAGAAAAAATACAAAAACAAGGGAATCAAATAAATCAATTAATAAATAGCCTAGATGAGCAAGAAAATATAAGTCGAAGGTCCAATATAAGAATCAGAGGATTAAAAGAAGATGTTAATGCTAAGGATCTTACAACGTTACAAAAATTTTTTCAGGAAATAAGTCAAGATACAGATATAAAAGACCTGATAATAGACCGTGCACATAGAGTATCAGGAATAAGGAGAGTAGATCCTAGCAAACCAAGGGATACCATTTGCAAGATGCATTATGCTCACATAAAGGACAGAATCATGCTAGCAGCAAGACAAAACCAAAATATCCAGCACGAGGGAGATTCATTATTATTTTTTCAAGATTTATCAAAATATACACTAAATCGGAGAAGAGCACTAAAACCCCTGGTGGAACAACTTAAAAGGAACAATCTGCAGTTTAGATGGAAATTTCCATTTCAGTTACAGGCCCAAAAAGAGGAAGTAATTGCAACATTCAACGATTTAGAAGACCTACCACAGTTTTTGGCAACTCTTAAACTTTCAGAAGTGGAACTGCCGGACTGGCCCATTTCTTATATGAAATCGCCGAGAAGATTTTGAGGAGCAATGTATGGGGGAGGGGGGAGGGGAGAGAAAGGGTGATATGGGATCATTAATCTACTAGTTACACAAATAGAAGCTGCACAAAGGAGGGGGGGGGGGGAGAGAAGAGAAAGGAAAAGTAAATAATATAGGGGGGAGTGAGGAAAGGGGATTTTGTAAATTTTTTTTTTTTTTTGAAGGATGAGAAGGATATCTTTTGTAGACCTTTTTTTTTTTTTTTTTTTTTTTTTTTAGACTCGCACATTATTCTTGTGGTGAGATACTAGCACAACATAATACACAATAACGTATCATAACAGTATAGTTTGTTGGGATGGTTTTTTTTTTTTTTTATATAAATACGTAGGATATTTTTGTAGATTTGACACTGTTTTTTCTTAGTGAGATGTTTCCACCATATTACTTATTATTTACAATAAAATAGCATAGATTGATAGATAGGATGGATATGACGGTCACTGATGGATATGACACTTAGAGGGTATGGGGGGATATGGGGGGAGGGTTAGTTAGGGAGGATGGGGTTTTTTTTTTTTTTGGTTTTTTTTTCACGTTGGATATTTTTGCAGATTTGAACACTGTCTTTTGATGAGATGCTTGCACTATATAATTTATTACTATATAAAAAAATAGTTAGATTGATGGATAAATTGTGTCAAACAACATTAATTGTGTTGTTTTTCTGGTTGTAGATTTGGGCGGACCTGCAGCACATCTACTGGCCTCTCTGAGATTGAGCCCTGGGGCCTTTTTGGCTTCCTGACAAGAAAGGGGAGTGTGGTTACACTGCATACCTGCAATATGCTCTACATAGTTGCAATAGCCTTTTTTGGCCACTAGGGTGAGCACTTTCTTGCCGGCGGGGTCCCGTGATCACTTCTGGATGTTGTTTGCCGGCCGCGCATGCGCAATTCATCCTGTGTGCGTGACGCGTCATGACGTCACACATTGTTGCAGCGTGACGATGATGGTCGGAGCTACAGCCTTCTGGGACGCCAAGGGAGCCACATGTTGGCTGCTCATCAGCGGCCCTTGTACCAACACCTGGAGGGAGGAGAGGTGGCATCGGCATCCAGCAATCAGGTTTTCTCACACAATATAAAGTAACATATATAAACCAGGCAGCTTGAGGATCGATCCATGATTCCATGCAGTATCTGGATGTACGGATACTCTAAATTCACTGCCAAAAGTAAGTAGCATCTCATTACCTGACCAAGGAGCCTGGCTAGTATGGTAGCTGGGTTAGAACATTTTTATTGATAGCACTTTGAACTTAAATCCATATTTATTATTTTTGATTATTAGGCTCCCTGGTAATTTCTCCATAAGAGCCCATACCGCTTCTCTTTTGATCACTAATAATTAGACACAATCCCTTTTTGGAATCAATGGTCCACACCAGCTATATTGAAGTTTACGGTAAATCATGTCACTTAGAATGATGACGTTTTCTTCATCACTTTTGTTTTTGTCTTTATTTTATTTTTATCTTTATTATTTTTTGATTGTTCACATTAATCTTTATTTTGTGTGTCTTCACATACCCAATCCCTGAAATAAGGATCCTCACTTTTTGTAGTTCCATATACTCTCTTAATATAAATATAAATATAAATATAAATATAAATATATATATATATATATATATATATATATATATATATATATATAAGACTAAATAGTATGTCTCAATTAGTTCATGTACATTCACAATTTAACACATTTTTTCTTTGGTCAGTAATTTTATTTTTTGATTCACAATAGTGTTATTGGGGAAGAGTTCATCTCCCCCCAACTAATTCATTGTTGTTAATACGCAATATGCGACACATTAATTATTACCTAATACACCTATTCACACATGCACGTGAGTAAGTATTACTATCTATTTTTAATAATAAAATATTTAGAACACACTAGGAATTTCAATGTATCATACTAATTTATACTCTTCCTTGATATATTATCAACAGCTGGGAGAATTGTTGCTGGTGCCGTATCCCCTCCCTTCCGGGGAGGCATAGAACGTGGCTTCTTGTAAGCCATCTGGTGTGGGTTATTCTCTCGGGGGGAGGTGCAGATGGCTGTGTGGTCTGCCGGATCATTCAACTGATTTTAGACTATTGGCTCTGAGGCTATTCAATCCTTCTTTCAGTGATAAATATAGCAATGTTTATGTACATGTAATTGGTGCATATTGAAAGATGTTTTTTGAAAATTAAAATTTGATGCATTTGTTTTAGAGTAAACTATCCCCCAGATGAAGAGCATGACTATTCAGATCGAAATGCGTCAGAATTCTCTGATATAGCAATGATTATCTGTAATGCTGTACAAATGTGTGTTTACAATTCTGCATCCTAGTATATGTACAATGCCTCACGACCAGAGCTCATATTTTAACGTTTATTATGTGACCTTTACTCATTTAATAAGACTTTTATACATAAAATAATTTGATATTTTGCTGCTAAAACCTGTGGGGGAACCCTTCCCATTTGCAATTTAGTTGGGGTGTGCAGCCTTTTCTCTCAGATGTCTGTCCAATTACATATCCTCCTATCTTGAGAGTTAGCAGGTATTATGTAAGAAACAACTGAGTACTGTCTGTGATACTCTTTTTTTTATTAGCACTAACATCCATATTTTCAGGGCAAGCTTTCAGGGTGGTCCAAGTAGTACTAATACACAAAGTATTAGCAGAATGAGATAGGAGAGCTCAAACCTTTTGGGCCCCAACAACATGGGCATGTGACCGCCCCACCCGCTGTGTTTAAGGTGTAAGTTCACCTTTACAGAAATCTGTAAGGTGAGCTTGCACAGGAGCATCTCCTCATCACCCCCGGTCGTGCTGGCCTGGAGTCCGGCGATCACCCGCACTGACACATCCGGTCACCGTTTCACCGGTCCGGGGATTAGAAATCCCCTTCAGCTCAATCTCCTAAAGGTACCTCATCAGGAGGTATGTATAGGAGCACTCTAATTGGTCAGCGCCATCACATGGGCAGTGCTAATCAATCAGAACCCGCAAAGCCCGTCCTGTCACTGTAGGCAAAGAGGAGAGAAAGCCGCGGGGATTTCAAATCCTCCTGGCTGGTAAAGCGGTGATACAATCTGTCGTAATGGGAGATCGCCTTACTCCAGGTTAGCGGGACCGGGTGCGATGGGAAGGGGCTCCAGTGTAAGTTCACTTTACAGATTTTCTGTAAAAGTGAAATTACACTTTAAAATAAAAAAAAATGTGTTTATAAAAAAGGGGTAAGGCCCCTTTTAAAATGTTTAAATGGAGAACAGGTACGAAGGCAGGAATACAGTGATCACGGGACATTGGGGAATTTTCTGGAATGTCACATGATCTAGTGGAAGGTTCCAGAACAGTTGGGGCTCATTATATAAAGAGGCCCCACTAAGGGAACATTGCCAGCTGGTCAGTGTCAGTGCAGCAAGCTCCCCACCCTCCCTCCCTTATTCCAAGGCATGGTATGTGGTACTGTCACTCTTTATATCTAAAGGGTGGACTTGTATTTATATTTATTCAGTACTGCTCGAGTCCTTTAAGACTGAGCTGTTTTGAAGTTTATTTGTTATGAAATGTAAGAAATTTAGGAATTAATAAATGATTAATATGCTGTTATTTCTTTAAATAATAAAATTTAAAAAATTAACATTTAAATAATAAAACCAATAAAAGTGCCATGCAATTTTATGGCATCAATTTGTGTATCAATATTTATTTAATTATTGGTGTATTCGGGAGAGGGAATGGTGCGGCCTGCATTCCCAGGTTAACTAAGACAATCTCTGAAAAAAAAGAAAATATACACAGCAATGGTAATTAAACTTGGATAGTTAGTAGGTTAAGAAAAGGAGACCATTGCTGTGTATGTTTGTGTTAAAGCGGGGGTTCACCCACACCGCCAAAAAAAAAAAAAAATATTAAAAGCCAGCAGCTACAAATACTGCAGCTGCTGACTTTTAATACATTGCCACTTACCTGTCCCGGGGTCCAGCGATGTCGGCAGGGGACGCCGAGAACCCTCTCGGTTCTCGGCAGCTGCCGCCGCCATCCTAGGTGAGAAAATCAGGAAGTGAAGCGTTGCGGCTTCACTTCCCGGTTCCCTACTGCGCATGGGCGAGTCGCGCTGCGCGTCCCTAGTGGTCCCCGCTCTCTGCTGGGAGCAGTGTGTTCCCAGCAGACAGCGCGGTCGGGACGGGAAGAGGCATAGACTCAAATGGGAGTCTATGCCGGAAGTGGGTGCAAATACCTGTCTTTGACAGGTATCTGCACCCCCCTCCCCCCTGAAAGGTGCCAAATGTGACACCGGAGGGGGGGAGGGTTCCGAAAAGCGGAAGTTCCATTTTTGTGTGGAACTCCGCTTTAATATGAAAGTTTTCATTTTCTGAAAGAGTAGTTGATGCTTAGTATAAACTTCCGGCCGATGGTAGTGAGTAAGTCAATAGTAAGTAGATTCAAACGTTCACATGGAATAAACATAGATTTAGAGAAAAAAGTTACAAATATGGGGCAGACTTGGTTGGCTGCTGTCACTCTTCTATCGCTGCATTTAACATGCTAACTTTCTTGCTGCTTTAACCTGATTTAGGCCCCTTTCACACATGCAGATCGTTCATTTCATCAGTTCAGTCACGTCTTTTCAAAGAAAAAATAAATGGAGTTTTCATCTGTTTTTCATCTGATTTTCATCAGCTGCTCATCAGTTTTTCATCAATTTCTCATCAGTTTATTTACATCCACTACCAATGCAAAAACTGATGAAAACGGACCGTTTGTTTGTCAGTTTACATTAGTTTTTCATCCGATCCATTTTTTAACACAAGAAAAATACAACTTTGATATACGTTTTAAAAAACGAATGTTGACGGATGCGGATGTAAACTGATATGAGTGGATGATCATCCATTTACATCTGTTTTTCATCCGTCAACGGTAGGGATTGTTCGACTCGAACATCAGTGTTCATTTGTTCATAGAACAAACGAACATATGGGTCGCTCGTGGGACATTCGTCCACCATGGAGTGCCCCATAATGCACTGCGAGATTGACAGCTGCCGATTGGCCAAAGCATGCACCTGACCTGTATGCTTTGGCCAATCACAGCGCGATGTGCTTTGAGAGCCATGATTGGCCAAAGGCAGGGTGCCTTTGGCCATTCATGGCTCAGGGGCTAAGTCCACGCCTCACAGTATATAAGGCTGCTGCTTACACAGCGGCCATATATAGTGAATGAATGGAGATTAGGCAGGTAGTTAGTGCAGTGTGCAGTCAGTGTAGAATATACAATACAGTTCAGAGTATAAAGTGTAGTAAATATAGTACAGTTCAGAGTATATAGTACAGTCAGCGTAGTATATATGATACAGTGGAGAGTATATAATGCAGGCAGTGTAGTGTATATATATTACAGTGGAGAGTATATAGTGCAGTCAGTGTAGTGTGTGTATAATATAGTGCAGAGTATGTAGTGCAGTGCAGAGTATATAATACAGTGTTATGAAGTGGTTAAGGGGAACCCTATGACAGAAATAAGAAACAAAATCCATACCAGGCCCTTTGGGAGTAATATAGATTTTAAGGGTGTCATGAACAGGTGTGACCAGACTGTGTGGACTGCACAGAGAAAACCCAAACGCATGTAAATGAATAAATAATATTTATTAAAATAAGTGATAATTCAGGAAATACAGATAGTGCAAAACCAACACAACAACCCCACTACAAACAACAATATATATATCAAGGGGCAATACCGGAATGACAGATGTCAGCCAGGCCAGGGTCATACACAGCCTGACTAACCAAAGATTGTACTGAATAAATGCAATCGGATAACACCTGCTGGGAACAAGCGGAATAATGTTCATCAAAGAAAGCCGGATCATCCTCTAACAACCATACCAGGGATTCAACCTGGTCACAACTGAAAGGAGGGGAGAAATCGTCACTACCTTCGGGAATGCATGACAAGGCCGACTCTGCACACAACTGGATCAAAGGCTGAACATCCTCAAATAACGCATGACCCCGATCTACTAGTAAATGGGCTGTTTGGATCGTTTCCAGCAGTTGGTCACGGGTCCAATCTTTAAGAGTCTGACGGCAATATTCATTATCTTCTGCCGCCAGCAGAGAATAATAGCCAATTTCATCAAAGTCCATCTTTTGCGCGCCCACCGTAACAGGACGGTTTCTCAGTGCAGCCACGTCTGGTCAGGGATGGCCTTGGTATACTGTCATGAACAGGTGTGACCAGACTGTGTGGACTGCACAGAGATAACCCAAACGCATGTAAATTAATAAATAATATTTATTAAAATAAGTTATAATTCAGGAAATACAGAGTGCAAAACCAACACAACAACCCCACTACAAACAACAATATATATATAGCAAGGGGCAATACCGAAATGACAGATGTCAGCCAGGCCAGGGTCATACACAGCAGGTCAGCAGGAACAAGGGATATACCAGAGACATAAATGTTTATCCAAGCCAAGGTCATACACAGGAGATCAGCAACTAAACAAGGGCAGGTTGGGAAAGCGAGATAATGGATGGGATAGGATACAGGCTCAGGAACAGGTTCAGGGTCCGATACAGGTTTACAGGATAACAGGTTCAGGATACAGGTTCAGGATACAGGTTCAGGATACAGGTTCAGGATACAGGTTCAGGATACAGGTTCAGGATACAGGTTCAGGATACAGGTTCAGGGCGCAAGGAAGAAAGATACCAAGGCAAGCATATGAGGGCTTGCCGGGTATTTATAGGACTGACTATAATTGACTTCAAGTCACACCTGAGCGCAGAGGGTGCTGTTTGCTCCACACTGCTGGAGTGCACCCGCTGGTGGACACCGGTACTACGGCCCAAGGATGCAACAGTGCCACCAGCAGGAGAGACCTCTTACTGCAGGTCCCAGGTGTTGGAAGACACCCGCTGGTGGACACTGGTACTGCAATCCAAGAGGCCAATAGCGCCACCAACGGGTAAACCCTCTCATGACAAAGGGGAACTCCATGCCAAAATAAAAAAAAAATGGCGCGGTCCCCCCCTCCAAAAAAAATCCATACCAGGCCCTTTGGGTCTGGCATAGATTTTAATGGTAGCTTCATGCCAAAATATTCCCTCTTTTGTAGACGCTATAACTTTTGAGCAAACCAATTAATATACGCCTATTGCATTTTTTTTTTTTTTTGTTTTTTTTTTTTTATACCAAAAATATGTAGAAGAATACATATCGGTCTAAACTGAGAAAAAAATAGTATTTTTGATACAAAATGTGGGATATTTATTATAGCAAAAAGTAAAAGATATTGTGTTTTTTTTTTCAAAATTGTCACTCTTCTTTTATTTATAGCGCAATCAAATACCACCAAAAGAAAGCTCTATTTGTGGGAAAAAAAGGACGTCAATTTTGTTTGGGTACAGCGTTGCATGACTGTGCAATTGTCAGTTAAAGCGATCCAGTGCCGAATCGCAAAAAATGGCCTGGTCATTGAGCAGCCAAATCATCTGGGGCTGAAGTGGTTAATAGCGTTTGCATGTTCGCTAGAACTTTTTGCCTGTTCAAGGCGTTTTGGTGTGAAGCGAATCGGGAGGTGTTCGGCCTATCAACGGATGGATGACAAACGGACCGCATGTGTGAAAGGGGCCTTAGTGTATCGTCACTCACTGCTATTCCTCATTAATTTAGTCTGAAGAGAATGTGGATTTGAGACAACCCAAGAAATACTAAAGCACCTCTAGAAACATAGCACCTGTGGAAAACCAGAAAATATGTTCCAATTAATTCACTATAATACTGCAAGGTTTCTCAGGAGTCTACCTGCAGGACATCTGGGCAGAAACTGTAAAGACTTTGACCTTTTGACTAACTGCAAATAGAATGTGCAAAAAAACTAGGGTAAAATGAAATAGTGGAAAAGGAGGTAAAGTTGCTAATGCACAAATATTGCTGGGGGGAAAAAAGTACTATACTGAATAGCATAGCAAGCTGAATGGGGCAGATGCCTTGGATACTCTAGACATGAATACACCAACTCATAGCACTGAGAAATTACAGGGTTAAAAACACAAGCCATTTGCAGATAGGATGTGGTTCCTGCAGACATTTCAGGCCCTTACTTATTTTCTCTATTCACCAACAATTCTTTGATATGTAGCTGTTGTACTGTTTTCCTTCACCGTCTCCAAACCTGTGGCTTCAGGTTTGTCAAGATACAACTGCAAAGCCTATTGCCAGTAAATTAATTACATCTAAAACTGAAGGTGTCATTAGATATTAGATGACAGCCTCCTGTTACAACCAAGTTTTACTGAAAAATATGGGCAGGTCAGAAAACCTTGTCTAGGCACTGTTCTTCTCCTCTTGATAAGCTGTAATAGGTCTGAACAAGAATGGCTGCCAAAACGCAAATCTGTGTTTGAGAACTCAGCTATAGACACAGATCTAAGTCCAAGGGTAGTAAGCTCAAGCCCTCAGGCATGACTGTTCTCCAGTGTCCATGGAATTGTGGACTAATGAGTCATTAGATCACTGCCATTCACAAGATCACTCTTCTTATATCCCGGCAGCTGATAAGCCTATAAATCTTTTCCTAGAAAAGGCCACAAAGTATGCAATATCTGAATAAACAGGAACAAAGACTTAACATTATATGGTAAAAAAATCCTAAATAATAACACCACTTGGATTTTGTTATTTATGTGGCCAGTCTGTTAGGAAACAGATTGTAGAACACAGTTTTATGGCCGAATGCTGCTTGAAATATGAATAAATATGACAGGCCACATATTAACGGATAAAGCATCATAATGGCCCACAGCTAAAGAATAGTCAAGCCTTCCTGTAATGTTAGACTGGTTTTTCTGCTCCTGTAATAATTTAATGCTAATAGATTATTTTGAAACACTTAGAGACATACTAGGTTCAAGTGATTGTAAACGTTCACCTTGTAAAACAACCCATTCAGTTTAAAATAGAAATGAAAAGGAAAATATTTTTGTATGGATATTCAAAAACAAATACCTTTTTTTTCCCTTTTTATAAGTGATCACATTTCCTCTGTTCTCAGCTACATAAGAGCCGGGGGAGGAGAAGCAGCAGCACACTGAGTTTCCCAGTGAATGGCTGTGCAGCAGGGGCGTGTCAGGCAAGTCTATTCATTGGAGGAGAGCATACTGAGTTCCCAGCATAGCTAGAGAACTGACCAAGGTGTGCTCTCCTCCTTAGTGTGGTCCGTTTTTAATAGGAAAACAGAGGGACTGGCAGGAACACCAGGGATTTCACACAAAGGAAGCAACACAAAGAGAACAGGAGATTTTCTCATACAAGTACATGGTACAGCAGCCACATATCAGGTATATGAAGTGTTGGGGTAACAAATGCTTTATGAACTACCTAATGTTATACAGAGAGAAACCTTAACCACTTCCCGTCCGGCCTAAAGCAGATTAACGGCCTGGGCGTCATATGCCGTCCTTCAGGATAACAGCCGCCGCGCGCCCATGGGGGTGCGCATCGCGGCGATCTGTGGAGCGGTGTGTCAGTTTGACACACCGCTCCACCAATCTTGGTAAAGAGCCTCCGGCAGAGGCTCTTTACCATGTGATCAGCCATGTCCAATCACGGCTGATCACGATGTCAATAGGAAAAGCCATTGATTGGCTTTTCCTCACTTGCCTCTGACAGACGTGAGTAGTGGAGAGCCGATCGGCGGCTCTCCTGACAGGGGGGTCTGCGCTGATTGTTTATCAGCGCAGCCCCCCCTCGGATGCCCGCACTAGATCACCAGGGAAGCTGCCAGGACCACCAGGGAAGCGGGCAACATGTGGATGGCCAGGTATGTACCCAATGGCCATCCACATGTGCTGAATGTTCCCAGTCTGTGCCCAATCTGTGCCAATCAGTGCCCACAAATGGGCACTGACTGGCACCATTATAAATCATTGATGCCAATCAATGCCACCCATCAATGTCATCAGTGGCACCAATCAGTGTCAACAGTGCCACCCATCAGTGTCCATCAGTGCCCACCTATCAGTGCTCATCCATGCCCATCAGTGCCCACCTATCAGTGCCCATCAGTGCCACCTATGAGTGCCCATCAGTGCCGCCTATGAGTGCCCATCAGTGCCGCATACCAGTGCCACCTATCAGTGCCCATCAGTGTCCATCAGTGCCGCCTATCATTGCCACCTCATTGGTGCTACCTCATCTGTGCCCATCAGTGCCACCTTATCAGTGTCCGTCAGTGCGGCCATATCAGTGCCCGTCATTGAAGAAGAAAGCTTACTTATTTACAAAAATTTTTTACAGAAACAAAGAAAAACTTGTTTTTATCAAAATTTTCGGTCTTTTTATATTTGTTGTGCAAAAAATAAAAACCGCAGAGGTGATCAAATACCACCAAAAGAAAGCTCTATTTGTGGGAACAAAATGATAAAAAATTTGTTTGGGTACAGTGTTGTATGACCGCGCAATTGTCATTCAAATTGCGACAGCGATGAAAGCTGAAAATTGGCTTGGGCAGGAAGGTGCCTAAGTGCCTGGTATTGAAGTGGTTAAAGAGTAATTGCAGGTAACAGGTGAAACCAAGCAGTTGGCTATCCATGCATTCCAGGGCATTGTATTTGTGCTAAAATCACAATGTTTACTTAATTTACCCTGCTCTCTAGTTCTCTGCAATCTATTGCACCCACAGCACACAGACTACCTTGCAGGGTCAGTGGGAGGGGAGTAGGAGTGTACTTTCTAAAGCCTGTGCTGTGTAACTTCCTCCCAGTCTTATTCTTTTATCGGCAATCATCTTAGCTTCAATAGCAGCTTTGAAACTGATTGGTATCTGTGAGAAACATCATATTTTTGTATCAGGCATTCTGTATGAGACATACTGCAAACAGGGTGTTCCTAGCTTACAAGGTATCAGAGTTTTTCAGCCTTTTTAGTTGTGGCACCCTTTTAAAATATGCAAAATCTCAAGGTACCCCATGTTGAAAAAAACAGTCCAAAAACACATTGCCAGCAACAAGACAGTAATAAAGAGATACTGGCACCTTGCAGCATTTCTCAACCTTTTTTAGTCACAAATGCACTCTTGCACACAGGCGCCCTGAGCCCATATAAGGCAAATTCCAAAGTATTTACCCTGCCTGGGAAGCCCAGGTGCTGCGTACAGCCACCCATAGATATGAATGGTTGTGCATGGCTGCACAACCATATATACATTGGTGCTCATGTAAACAAAAGTATTGCATATGAGTAATCAAAAAATAGAAAAATGTATATTCTAGGAAAAGGTCTGTGCGCTATGTCTGTGTATACACGTGCACAGTGTTCTGTCCACTAGATGTCTTGCTGATTATTTGTACCTTATTTGTACCTGTGTTGTTAAATTTACATGCAAAAATGTGTAATTTACCTAAGACCATCATATGTGGTGTGCAGGCTCCATCTAGCGTTCCTTTTTGATATTGCTGCAGTTCTGTTTACTTGTTTTATTGTATGTGTAATTAAGGAAGTTGTCAGCAAGCAGGGAATTCTGGGTAGAATCTTAACAGGAATTGAACCAGCCACCGTTCATTTCAACACATTGCAGGAAGCCATGTCTTTCTCAATCCATCGTCAGCACCCCTTAGGGAACTTAAAAAGTAGGTTTTTATTATCTCATCTTGTACTGTATATCGTTGTTTCTGCAATGTATGCTGTATTGTATGTGATATTATACTTATTGAAGTCTATTTCTGTTATTTTGTAGTTTCACCTGGCTTGTTCTAATAAAACTGAGATCAAAGAAATATGGTATCTGAAGTTATTGGGATAAGCAGGTTTAGCTATCTGTCCCAGAGACAGAACAGTGACATTTTTAAGCTGACCTCTGTAGGGAAGATAAGCCTACTTCAGAAGTCTGTACAGCCCGGGGCTACGCAGTATCTATACAGTCAGAAGCCTTAAAGAAACAGACCTGCGGCAGGCGAAGCAAGCAGCCATGCTACACAGAGACGCACTCTGTCAAGCAGCATCGACACTAGAACAGTCTCTATACAGCAAGACAGCTTCTTCCCTGCAGCCATGTCTCACAGTGGGACATCTTCTTACAAAATACGTTCACGAATAAGCTCATCCAGGTCATCTGTCGCAAATGCAGCAGCTATCGCCCGGTCAAAAACGGAAGCAGCAAGAGCCAGGGCCACATTCGCAGACCAAGAGCTACAGATGAAAAAAGAAGAAGCCCATCTTGAAGCAGAAAGGGTGAGACAGGAACGAGAGAGAGAGGGAAAGAGTACGCATTAAGCAACAAAGAATATGCCTGGAGGAAGAGCTAGCCCAGCAGGAAGCATCTCGGAAATTGCAGCAAGCTATCTTAGAAGCTAACATAGAGAAGCTGGCAGTGGACCGAGACACTGCTGCCGCCATTGCAGAAGCAGAAGCTTTAGAAGCAGCCGTCTACGATGAGCCAAGAGTAGGCAGCAGCATACCGGGTCTAGAGGAGGACCAACAAGATTCTTCGCAACGCACGTCAGATTATGTCTTCCAGCACTGTGACCCAAGCAGCATCCCACAACAAGAAATTAAACATGACGTCAGTGAGTCACATCAAATAATGCAGCAACAAGATGACCTGGGACCCCAGTGCTACAAGCAAGAAAAATCTGACAGAGTTCCAGACTTTCCAGTTTCAACCAAACCTTCTACTCCACAAGGTACCCAGCATTAACGGAAGCATCAAACACCAGTCTTCACTCCAAAGGTGTATGCAACGAGCGGGTACGAACTGCCAACCTTATGCAAGTTTGAACGCAGCGCGCCTAAAGAAGAGACTTTTACCAGGTATGCCTTTACACCGCACCACAATACACCAGCAGAAACAAAGGATTTGTCTGGTTGATAATGCAGCACCCCTGAATTAGGCACCTCATATACATCAGCAGCCTACCCCAATGCCAATTAGGCTACTGTAGACTTTGCCAAGTTCCTGGCCAAAAGAGAGTTAGTTACCCAAGGACTTGTCAAATTCAGTGATCGCCCTCAACACTATAGGGCGTGGCGATCCTCTTTCCAGAGTGCCATTCAAGGTCTAGATCTATCCTGCAGGGACCAGATAGACCTCCTCATAAAGTGGTTTGGCAATGATTCTGTTGAACATGCCAAAAGGATCAGAGACATTAACATAAACCACCCTGAGTCAGGCCTTGCAAACATCTGGAACAGGCTGGATAGATGTTATGGCACACCAGAGGCTATAGAGAGTACACTGTTTAAAAGAATAGAAGACTTCCCAAAAATACCTAGCAGAGGTTACCAAAGACTCAGAGAATTCAGTGACCTGTGTATGGAGTTACAAGTGGCTAAAGCAGAAGGAGACTTACCTGGCCTTTCTTATCTTAACTCTGCTAGAGGTATTAACTCCTTAGCACAAAAACTTTCTTATGAGTTACACGAAAGATGGATTACTCATGGCTAGGGATGAGCTTCGTGTTCGTGTCGAACCCATGTTCATGTCGAACATCGGCTGTTCGATCGTTCGTCGAATTGCGAACGATATGGGCAGTTCGCGCCAAATACGCGTGGCATCGCAGTGCATTGCTGGCTGATGATTGGCCAAGCATGCACTATGACCCGCATGCTTGGCCAATCACAGCGCCGTCGGTAGAGAGAGCTGTAATTGGCCAAAACCAGGGTGGCTTTGGCCAATTATGGCTCAGGGGGTTTAGAACAAGCCCCACACTATAAAAGGCCGCCTGCACGGCGGCCCTGTGTAGTGTGTTCCGGGCGTGCTTAAAGAGAGAGAGACAGTGTCATTTCATTTGAGTTAGCTAGATTAGGCAGGACAGTCAGTGAGTTAGCTGCACTTACAGTGTATTGTGTATATATATATGCATCCCAGGTGTTGTGTGTGTGTGTGTGTGCGTGTATGTGTATATATATATATATATATATTATACACTGTATTCAGTTTAGCTAGAGCCGTTCCTGTTATCTTCCCACTGACAGGCAGGCTTGTCTTGTTACAGTATTTGCAGCTACCTGAAGAAAATTGCTTGTGTTCTTTTGATCCTATTAGTACCACAGTGAGGCAGCTAGACTATTTACAGTTAGTGTAGTGTGTCCTCCTCACAGTGTTCAGTTAAAGCTACAAGTTAGTTTAGTGTGACCTCTGCACAGTGTTCAGCTAAAACTACAAGTTAGTGTAGTGCAGTGTTCAGCTAAAGCTACAAGTTAGGGTAATGCGTCCTCCTCACAGTGTTCAGCTAAAGCTACAAGTTGGTGTAGTGCGTCCTCCTCACAGTGTTCAGCTAAAACTACAAGTTAGTGTAGTGAGACCTCTGCACAGTGTTCAGCTAAAGCTACAAGTTAGTGTAGTGCGTCCTCCTCAGTGTTCAGCTAAATCTACAAGTTAGTGTAGTGAGACCTCTGCACAGTGTTCAGCTAAAGCTACAAGTTAGTGTAGTGCGTCCTCCTCACAGTGTTCAGCTAAAGCTACAAGTTAGTTTAGTGTGACCTCTGCACAGTGTTTCAGCTAAAGCTACAAGTTAGGGTAGTGCGTCCTCCTCACAGTGTTCAGCTAAAACTACAAGTTAGTGTAGTGCGACCTCTGCACAGTGTTCAGCTAAAGCTACAAGTTAGTGTAGTGCATCCTCCGCACAGTGTTCAGCTAAAGCTACAAGTTGGTGTAGTGTGTCCTCCTAACAGTGTTCAGCTAAAGCTAAAAGTTGGTGTAGTGTGTCCTCCTCAGTGTTCAGCTAAAGCTACAAGTTAGTGTAGTGCGACCTCTGCACAGTGTTCAGCTAAAGCTACAAGTTAATGTAGTGCGTCGTCCTCACAGTGTTCAGCTAAAACTACAATTTTTAGTGTAGTGCGACCTCTGCACGGTGTTCAGCTAAAGCTACAAGTTAGTGTAGTGCGTCCTCCTCACAGTGTTCAGCTAAAACTACAAGTTAGTGTAGTGAGACCTCTGCACAGTGTTCAGCTAAAGCTACAAGTTAGTGTATTGCGTCCTCCTCACAGTGTTCAGCTAAAACTACAAGTAAGTATAGTGCAATCTCTGCACAGTGTTCAGCTAAAGCTACAAGTTAGTGTAGTGCCTCCCCCTCCTCACAGTCTTTAGCTAAAGCTACAAGTTAGTTTAGTGTGACCTCTGCACAGTGTTCAGCTAAAGCTACAAGTTAGTGTAGGGCGTCCTCCTCACAGTGTTTCGCTAAACATACAAGTTATTTTTTTGCAAGCTCTGCACAGTGTTAAGCTAAAGCTACCTGTAGAAGGTTGGTGGTGTTTTCCTGATCCTATCACTACCGCAGGCAGCTAAATAAGCTACAAGTTAGTGTAGTGCGAGCTCTGCACAGTGTTCACCTAAAGCTACCTGTAGAAGGTTGGTGGTGTTTTCCTGATCCTATCACTACCGCAGGCAGCTAAATAAGCTACAAGTTAGTGTAGTGCGAGCTCTGCACAGTGTTTACCGAAAGCTACCTGTAGAAGGTTGGTGGTGTTTTCCTGATCCTATCACTACCGCAGGCAGCTAAATAAGCTACAAGTTAGTGTAGTGCGAGTTCTGCACAATGTTCACCTAAAGCTACCTGTAGAAGGTTGGTGGTGTTTTCCTGATCCTATCACTACCGCAGGCAGCTAAATAAGCTACAAGTTATTTTTTGGCGAACTCTGCACAGTGTTCACCTAAAGTTACCTGTAGAAGGTTGGTGGTGTTTTCCTGATCCTATCACTACTGCAGGCAGCTAAATAAGCTACAAGTTATTTTTTGGCAAGCTCTGCACAGTGTTCACATAAAGCTACCTGTAGAAGGTTGGTGGTGTTCTCATGCTATAGGCAGGCAGTTGATTTTGCTAGCTGCAGTATCATATATATATATATATATATATATATATATATATATATATATATATACAAATATATATATATATCCCAGCTTAGTGCAGCTACAGGCCATTAGTATGTCTGGAAGGCCCACAAGGAGAGGCAGACAGTCACAAGCCAATGAAAGAGGGCAAGCAGACTCTGTGTCTAGAGGCAACAGTGCTAGTCCTGGAGACGGTGCATCCTCATCAGCATGTGGCCGTGGGACACACTTGGCCTTTTTTTCGGCAGCTGGCCGCGTTGAGCCGCAACATGCGGAAGACTTGGTCGAGTGGATGACCAAGCCGTCCTCATCCTCCTCATCCTCTCACACATGCTCAGGGTACTTTGTCTGGCAAAGCAGCTGCCAACGCGGCCTCTTTCCTCGGCTCAATGTCATCAGTGACTCCTTCCCTAGCACCACCATGTCCTCCTGAGGAGTCCCTCGAACTGTTTGACCACAGTATTGAGTACATGCTTCAGGAGGATGCTCAGCGTTTGGAAGGCTCTGATGATGATACTGAGCTAGATGAAGGCAGTAATGTGAGCACGGACAGAGGGGGTGCCCAAGAAGGACAGCAATCTGGCAGTCATGCTCCCCCTGCAGCAGCATACTGCCAGGTTTGCTCCAGTGATGAGGAGGGAGGGGATGATGAGGTCACTGACTCAACGTGGGTGCCTGATAGGAGAGAGGAGGAGGAGGCACATCACCAATGAGGCAGGATGCCCTCCAGTGGCCAGCCTAAGGGCAGCACACTGACTGCATCACACCCCAAAGCTCTGCATGTGCAGGGCGCTGCAGTCTCTGCGCGTTATTCAAAAAGTTCTTTGGTGTGGGCCTTTTTGAGACGAGTGCATCAGATCGCACCACTGCTATTTGCAACATATGTCTCAAGCGTATCTCGCGTGGCCAAAACATCTCCCGCTTGGGCACCACATGCTTGACCAGACATATGTTGACCTGCCATGCAGTTCATTGGCAAGCGTATCTAAAAGAGCCTCACCAAAGAACAAAGAGGACCTCTCCTTGCTTCTCATCAGCTGAGATCTCAAACCCCACTATACCTTCAGTCCTCTCTGAGACCTGCACTGAGAGGAATGAAGGTGTAGAATTAGGTGTGTCACAGCCAAGTACTTGTGGGCAATCTGCTTTCGGTACACCGACGTCAGATTGTACCAGGCAAATTTCCCTGCCCCAGCTGCTGCACCGCCGAAAGAAGTTTGCTCCCAGCCATCCACATGCCCAGCGGTTGAATGCTAGCTTGGCAAAATTGCTAGCACTTCAACTACTGCCTTTTCAGTTGGTAGGCTCTGCCCCCTTCCGTGAGTTTGTGGAATGTGCGGTTCCTCAGTGGCAGGTACCCAAACGCCACTTTTTCTCACGGAAGGCAATTCCGGCTCTCTACCGGCATGTGGAAGGCAATGTCCATGCCTCGCTGGACAGGGCAGTCAGCGGTAAGGTGCATATTACCGCTGACTCATGGTCCAGTAGGCATGGACAGGGACGTTACCTAAGTTTCACCGCGCATTGGGTGACTCTGCTGGCAGCTGGGAAGGATGCAGGACAAGGTGCAGTAGTGTTGGAGGTTGTTCCGCCACCACGCCTCGAAAATGCCACTACTGATTGTGACACACCTCTCTCCTCCACCCCTTCCTCTTCTTCTTCCTCCATGGCCTCTTCCTGTGCTTTGTCCTCGGAACCAGCGGTTCTCCATAGGCATTCAAGGGGCTACGCAAGTATGCAGGCCAAAAGATGCCATGCGGTGTTTGAGCTGGTGTGCTCGGGGGGCAGGAGCCACACTGGGGCAGAGGTTCTGTCAGCTCTGCAGGGGCAGGTTCAGAGGTGGTTGACGCCACGCCAACTTAAGGCAGGAATGGTGGTTTGCGACAAAGGCACCAACCTCCTCTCTGCCCTCCCACAGGGACAAATGACCCATGTGCCCTGTTTGGCTCACGTCCTTAACTTGGTGGTGCAGCGGTTCTTGGGCAGGTACCCGGGCTTACAGGATGTCCTGAGGCAGGCCAGGAAAGTCTGTGTGCATTTCCGCCAGTCATATAATGCCAGTGCTTGGCTGGCGGACCTCCAAAAGGAGTTTAACCTGCCCAAGAACCGCCTAATCTGTGACATGCCCACCAGGTGGAACTCAACGTTGGCCATGCTGCAGCGGCTGCACATGCAGCAGAGGGCCATCAATGAGTACCTGTGCGACTATGGCACCAGGACAGGGTCAGGGGAGCTTGTTTTTTTCCCCATGCCAGTGGGCCATGATCAGGGATGCATGCACTGTCCTGTCACCATTTGAGGAGGCCACGGGGATGGTGAGCAGTGACAGTGTATGCATCAGTGACACTGTCCCCCTTGTCCACCTGTTGGAGCACACGCTGCATGGAATAATGGACAGGGCACTTGAGGCAGAACAGAGGCAGGAAGAGGAGGACTTCCTTAGCTCTCAAGGCCCCCTTTATCCAGACAGTGTTCCTGCGTGCCTGCCGATCACACAGGAAGAGGACGAGGAGGAGGAAGATTGTGTCAGTATGGAGGTGGAGCCTGGCACTCAGCATCAGCAGCAGTCTTTAAGGGATCGGTCCCAAGAAACACATGGACTTGTACGTGGCTGGGAGGAGGTGGCTGCGGACCATGTCGTCCTTAGTGACCCAGAGGACTCCGGACCGAATGCCTCAGAAAACCTAAGCTGCATGGCCTTCCTGATCCTGCAAAGCCTGCGTAAGGATCCTCGTATTTGTGGTATCAAGGAGAAGGACCAATACTGGCTGGCAACCCTCCTTGATCCACGCTACAAGGGTAAGGTTGCGGACCTTATCTTGCCGTCGCAGAGGGAGCAGAGGATGAAACATCATCGGGAGGCCTTGAAGAAAGGTCTGTGCAATGCGTTCCCAGAGACTGGGAGGTTACAAACTCCGGTTTCTGAACACCGTGTTACTGAGGCTTCGGTCAGTCAAAGAAGGAGCAGTGGAAAAGGTGGGCGTTCAGACAATTTTTTAGTCCGCAGCCCCAAGGTATGATCGGTTCCAGCAACCATCGCCAGCGTCTGTTTTACATGGTGCAGGAATACCTAGGGGCAAGATCTGACTTGGACACCTGTCCCACCGAAAATCCTCTGGGTTACTGGGTCTTGAGGATGGATCACTGGCCAGAGCTTGCACAGTATGCAATTGAGCTACTGGCCTGTCCTGCATCCAGCGTTCTTTCGGAACGCACATTCAATGCTGCTGGAGGCTTTGTAACCGATCACAGGGTACGTCTGTCCACCGACTCGGTCGATCGACTGACCTTCATAAAAATGAATCAGTCTTGGATCACCACCAGCTACCAAGCACCTGATGCTGATGTAACCGAATAATTTTTTTTGAAATCTCAGATCCCTTCAAAGACTGCCTATGCTGATTCTGAGTGACTATCCTGAGTAATTATCCTCTTCCTCCTCAATGATAATGCTGATAGCTTGTAAGAACATTTTTGGTTCTGGGCGCCGCCACCAGTGCCTAAGGCCCAATTTTTCAGCCCCTGTTTAACAGGGGCGTGTAATTACAATTTTTGATGCAATACTTTGCAGCAGGGCTCGTTCCTGCGTTCCAACTAGAGTATCTGTAAGGGGTTGCAGTGTTGTGGCACCAGTGCCTAAGGCCTAATTTTTCAGCCCCTGTTTAACAGGGGCGTGTAATTACAATTCTTGATCTAATATTTCACAGCAGGGCCCGTTTCTGCGCCCACCAAGAGCGAGTGAGGACTTACAGTGTTGTGGCACCAGCACCACTGCCACCAAAGGCCCAATTTTTCTGCCCCTGTTCAATAGGGGCATATAATTACAATTCTTGATCTAATATTTCACAGCCAGGCCCTGTGAGGGCTTACAGTGTTGTGGCCACAACAACACCTAAGGCCCAAATTTTGGCTGAGTATATAGGGCAAGCCTCTACTTTCAAACATCCAACTTACAAACGACTCCTACTTGCAAACGGAAGGAGACAACAGGAAGTGAGATGAAATCTACCCCTAGGAAGGGAAATTCTCTCCTGTAAGCGTTAATATGGGAAAAACATTTCTCCTTTCCACTGATGCTTTATCACCAATCCTTGTTTCACAAAAAACCCCAAATTTTCAAAAAACATTTGTCGTTGGGAAAAAAAGTGGGGTGAAATCTTCTGAAGAGGAGCACAGACAGCAAAACAAATGTCACAGGGGTGATAACCCTTTCCTATGTTTTCCAAAAAGCTTAAAATAGATTTTTTGGCTGGAGCAAAACACGTTAAAAATGTACCAGTTCAAAATTATAAACAGATTCTACTTAACAAACCTACAGTCCCTGTCTTGTTTGCACCGCCTGTATACTGCTGTTCAGGGTACAGAGCCTGTATACTGTTGTTTCCTTTTTTAATTTGGGTGCGGGGTTCCCCTTAAGATCCATACAAGACCCAAAGGGCCTGGTAACGGACTGGGGGGTACCCATGCCGTTTGTCTCACTGATTTTCATCCATATTGCCAGGACCCGACATTACATTAAAGCCGCAAGCAGTTTTAAATGACTTTTTTTCCTTTAAAAATGACATTTTGTGCAGGGACTGTTCTAAGCACGGGAAACGCGACACTTTACAGGCATACTATAGACACCCCCCAGGTACGATATTTAAAGGAATATTTCACTTTTTTTTTTTTTTACTTTAAGCATCATTTAACTCACTGCTCCCAAAAAAACGTCCGTTTTTAAAAGTTTTTTTTTGCATTGATACATGTCCCCTGGGGCAAGACCCGGGTCCCCAAACCCTTTTTGTAGGACAATACCATGCAAATTAGCCTTTAAAATGAGCACTTTTGATTTTGAACGTTCGAGTCCCATAGACGTCAATGGGGTTCTAACGTTTGTGCGAATTTTCGGTCCATTCGCAGGTTCTGGTGCGAACCGAATCGGAGGGTGTTTGGCTCATCCCTACTCATGGCTGTAACTACAAACGAAAAAACAATGTGCCTTTTCCACCCTTTAATGAGTTTGTGGACTTTGTAGACAGACAAGCAGGAATGAAAGATGACCCCAGCTTAATTTTTTCAGTGTCTTATACCACTTCTTCTGGCCCTAAACAACTCAGAGCCCCAGTAGCAGTGCACAAAACTAACATTTCTTCCCACAGATTTGCAGAGTCTCAGCCAGAGGATCAAGACAGCGACCCTACTCCTGAACTGAGGGAGGAGCCGGATGTGGGCGAGGTCGGACTGCTTGGGCTGAGAGTGGGGAGCTCGGCGTCCCTCCAGCCGTGATGCAGACCAAGAGCTCACGGACCGCACGCTAGCCTCATCCCGGTGTGCTGCGCGGGGTACGCGGCTCTCATCCCCCCCTCCAACCCGCTCTTCGGCTCCGGGAACTAGCGGTAAGGGTGAGTTCCACAAGAAGGTGAGCGCCTGTGGAAGGGGTGCCGTAGCCCGTTTAGCTGGAGCGGAAGATTGCAAGTGACAGCGCTGTGAAAGAGATCCCAGGTACAGGTGCAAGCACCCAGGAGTTGAAAGGAAAAAAGGAACAGCGTAATGGGAAGCTTGGTGGGTAAGACCTTGTCTAAAATTCTATCTAATAAGGAGGGTAAGTAACCCATTACTCAAGATTTAAAGCTATATGGATATTTTTACCTCAAGGGACTGAAGCTTCTAGCTGCAATACTTATTAACTGACCTAAAGTATTTTCGTACCATTGATGTAACAATTCTTATAAAGTGTATTTAAGCTACGTATAATAAGACACACCCGGCATAAGGGGAGACATGAAGGCGGGGGGGCGGTAAGAAAGAAGCCACAAGGGTACTAGCAGCCCCTGCATTTTTTGAGCACCTGGGGGGGTAGGGGTTCGCTCCCCCTTGTCCGGGGCTGTACTCGAACAAAGCGGAACCAGTTTTACATTACATACTCAAGGCCGGGGGTCCGGGTGGGAGTGTAATTGCTGCTAAGACAGGGAGAGGGCCCCCAAGAGGACTCTGAACGAACTTGAGCAATTAAGGAGATAGCGGAAGCAACAATCGGTGCCACGCCACCTGTTAATACCATTTAGGTAATCTTTCTCCTGACGGTCTGCCTACCTCACCGGTTTGCCCCCCCAGGGGCTGAAAGTAATAGGGAAATGAGAGGCAAGTCAACAAGAGGGGCCACAGTAAACCCACCCAGGACCAGCTCAAGCCCAGGCACCATTAGGAGATACATGGTAAATGAGGGTAGCAAAGAGAGCCCGGGTAAATCAATAGGGGCAACAGCGGCAACAGGTGCAAAAAATAAAACCTCAGAACGCCCAGGTAAAATGGGGACAAGAAGACAAATGGCCGAAGGGGATACAAGACCCCCAGGGAGCGATACAGGAGCAGAAATGCCAGTGGAGACCCAGCAGGATAGAATACTCCCCACCAAGGAGGAAATAGCTGAAATGTTCGCTAGGTTGGAGGTCTCAATTAAGGAGCAGATTAGCATTGTGCATGAAAACATGAGTCACATTTTGAAAAGAGTGGAGGAGGCGGAATCCATAGCTGATAAGCAAGCAGCCGAAATTCAAAAACTGAAACATCAGATGGAAGTTATGCAGATCGAACAAAGAAATATCAAATACAGACTGGAAGACCAAGAGAACCGAAGCAGAAGAAAAAACCTCCGGATCAGAGGTCTTCCAGAACCGCAAGAAGAAACAGAGAACCTACAGGTTAAAATGGAAGCAATCTTTAAAGATCTGGTGAATCCAATAGAAGCCAGCAGAAAGCTTAAGCTGGATAGGGTGCACAGAATAAGAAAACCACCAGAAATTAGGGGGGATGCACCATGCGATGTCATTGTGCGATTTCATAATTATTCGGATAAAGAGCAGATAACTTCCAATGTAAAGAAAAACCGTCAGGCAAAGTATGGAGAAATAAATCTGCATATCTTCCAGGACCTTGCAACAGGAGAAGAATCCAGAAACCACTCCTGGCAACCTTGAAATCGCATGGAGCTTCCCAGCCTGCTGGGGCTTCCCAGCCTGCCTAATTGGATGCAATGAGGGCAGAATGGCCGTGTTAAGATTCCCGGAAGAAACTCAAAAATTCTGTGAACGTCTAGAAATACCTTTAATAGAAATCCCGGGCTGGTGGGAGAAAAACACCAACCAGGAACCAATAGGGGAAATACCCACCTAGAAACCTGTAGTAAATACAAATAGAACATAAGGGCAAAAAATAGCTCAGTGGACTCAGTGGAGCTTCATTATAGATATATATGTAATCTGCTTAGTGGCCATGGAGTCGGAGGGGGGGTGGAGGGCGAGGGACCGGGAGGGGGGAGATGGGAGGTGTGCGGGAGGAGGGACCGGGGCTGACAGCCACCCCATAACCAGCGGGAAACCTGCGGTCTCTAATGAATCCCACCCTGAGCTCAACCTCTGGGGGACAACCGGGGGGCCGGGTGGAGGAGGGGGGCCACGGTTATACTTTGGGTCGAGGCAAGACCCGTCATACCCCCAAAAGATTGGGGAAGGGAGAGGAGGGAGGGGGGAGGGAGATGGGGGGTTGGGGGAGTTTGGGGGGTGGGGGGAGGAGGGGAGGTTGGGGGGGTTGTGGGAAAGGGAGGGGGGGCAAGAGAGGGCCCAACAAAGCTAATAGTACCAGGAGCCTGTCTTTCAGAAGGTAGAAAACAAATAAGAGTGAGTTATGACACCTAACCTAAAAATTATTTCTTACAATGTAAGGGGTCTGAATGCCTGTGTAAAACGAGCAAATATTTTAGGGGAATTGAAGTTCCTGAAGGCTGAGGTGGCAATGCTTCAAGAGACACACTTTAGTGCCAACAGGAACCAAAAAATCTACTCCAGAAACTTCCCAGTCTGGTACTACAGTGACTCACCAATTAGGGGTGCAAGGGGAGTGGCCATAGGGTTTGCCAGGGGAACTAGATTTGAACTGGAGGAGAGACTATCTGATCCGGAGGGGAGCTTTCTCTTCCTGAAAGGTCAAATTAACGGCCGGAAGTGCTCCCTGGCAAACATCTATGGGCCAAACAAAAATACTTACAGAAGAGTAATGAGTATACTGACCAAATTTGGGGAATTCAAGACAGGGAGGGCTATAGCAGGAGGGGATTTCAATTTGTGCCTGGACCCTGAGAGGGATTGTTCGTCGTATGCCAGGGGGAGAGGGGGAGTGTGGGTCGGGAAATTCAAAAAAAAGCTGCACCAGCTCCAGCTGGTAGATGTTTGGAGGATACAACAAGGGGATACAAGGGACTACACTTACTACTCCCCTGTGCATGCAACATATTCAAGACTTGATTTTTTTTTGGTAGAACACAGGTTGTTGGAAGAGATTACAGGGGCAGCCATTGGCAATATGACATTCTCTGACCATGCACCCGTGAGCTTACACATAAAGATAGGGGAAATTGATATACAGGGCGCGGGGTGGAGACTGAATGAAGATCTGTTAGCAGATAAAGATATCCTAAGGAGAATTAAGGAAGAGCTGGAGTGGTTCTTTAAAATCAATACTCCCGGGGAGGTAAACGAGGCTACAATCTGGGAAGCCCATAAAGCATACATAAGGGGTATTTTCATGATGGTAGGGGGGGAAAAAAATAAGAGATTGAAAAATCAAATGCTAGTCCTGACCAAAGAGATCCAAGAATTAGAGCAACAACATAAAGCATCAGGTGGAAGGGAGGTATGGATAAACCTACTTAAAAGAAGGGAAGAGCTGAGGACCTCTTTGGAACAGGAAACACGCAAAACTTATTATTTGGTTAAAAAAGAGAGATACATGAATAGCAATAAACCTGGCAGGCTTTTAGCAAGGGCCCTAAAAAAAAAAAGAAAACGAGCAACTATATCGAAAAAATTAGGACCAAGTCGGGGGAAATTAAGCACAAAACGCGGGATATAGCGAAAGCTTTTCAAGCGTTCTATGGGGCGCTGTATGCAATTAATGCAGATAACTCTCAGGAGCGGGATAAATATAAGCACAAGGCTAGTAAAACGTTTTTAAAGGAGGCAAACTTAACAAAAATCACGGAAGAAGACAGTGACATGTTAGATGCCCCCGTGACCTTACAGGAACTGGATGGAGGGCCATCCAGGATATCCCAAATGGGAAAAGCCCAGGGCCTGACTGCCCTCTACTATAAAAAGCTACAGGAACCACTGCTCCCTATATTGTGCTCTTATATTAATGGGATTGGGGAAAGCTGGAAGTTGAGAAAGGAAGCACTCGAAGCGAGCATCGTTGTCATAAGGAAGGAGGGAAAGGATAGCACTTTGTGTTCCAGCTATAGACCCATTTCCCTCCTGAATGTAGATACGAAGATTTTTGCAAAGATTCTCGCAGACAGGTTGAAAAAGGTTATAAAAGAGGTGATCCACTCCGATCAAGTGGGATTTGTACCTGGGAGGAAAGGGAGAGATAACAGCATTAAAACATTAATGGTGGCCCAGATAATGAAGGACAGGGGAGCCCCAGGACTACTCCTGTCAATGGATGCTGAAAAAGCATTTGACAGGGTAGACTGGGGCTTCATGTGGAACACCTTGGAAGAGTTTGGTATAGGTAACAAAATGATTAGAAGGATTAAGGCCCTGTACACCCACCCCACCGCCAGAGTTAAAATTAACGGTACCCTGTCCGGTCCCATTGCGCTGCACAATGGCACCAGGCAGGGGTGCCCGCTCTCCCCGCTGCTATTCGTGCTGACATTGGAGCCGTTGTTGGCTAGGATAAGACTCAGTCCTGATATCAGCAGGGTTAAAATGGGGGAAGAAGAATTTAAAATAGCAGCCTTCGCAGATGACGTCTTGTTGTACATCACCCGTCCGAGGATCACCCTTCCCAATCTACTTGAGACTGTTAGAAACTACGGTCGAATATCAAATTTTCGAGTAAATGCGACCAAGTCGGAAGTAAGGGAAGTAGTAGAAGATAAAGATGGGGATAAGGCCTATCAAAAGAGTCTACCATTTAAATGGGGGATAAAAGAATTGAACTATTTAGGAGTCAAAATATCATCAACAAAAGAGACACTGTTCCAAGCCAATTACATGACCCTCCTTAACGAGATTGGGGCTGAGTTAAACAGATTTCCGCGGAACTGACTTTCTTGGGGAGGTAGAATAAACCTACTTAAAATGTCAGTTCTCCCCAAAATCACATATAAAATCCAAATGCTCCCAATTGCAATTCCACAGAGTTTTCTGAACAAAATTCACACACTGTTTCTAAAGTTCATATGGAGGGGGAAGAAACCACAAATAAAGTATGCACAATTAGTGAATGTAAAGAAGAGGGGGGGTTGGGGGGCAACAGACATTAAAAAATATTACACAGCAATAGTATTGTCACGTATCCCGGATTGGGTTAACAATAATAAAGATAAGCAATGGGTGAAAATAGAGAACACACGGGGTGGGGTTGATCTAGGAAAAAATGTATGGATACCACCACAATTCAGAAAACTGTGCACAAAAACATTTGATATCACTAAACACATTTTGAACACATGGGACAAAATATACACTAGGGAGAAGTGGGGATATAACTCACCACTAGTCCCGCTCAAGGACACAGATTACTTTCTGCCGGGGAGGGAGGAATTGGCTGGGAGATGGATTTTATGTGAAGAGGCCCAGCTCAAAGATATTACCAGTCAGGGAACGCTGTGTACCTACCAGGAACTCAAAGCTAAAGACAATTGGTTTGTCATGGATAACTGGAAGTATAGGCAGTTAAAACATTTTGTAGAATCCCTCCCGCAGCCAGTAAGGTCGATGGAAGATCTTTACCCCCTTGAAAAAGTATGTATGAAGAAAAATAGGAGGGGAGGAATGTCCAGGATCTATAGAACTCTGATTAGAATGGGAGAGGTGGAGCGCCCAGGATTTCTCAGGAAATGGGAGGAGGAATTAGGAAACAAGATCAGTGATAATGAGGTGGGGAGGGTCCTGAGTAGAGTGAACGCTACATCAGCAAACTATAGGATTGCTGAAATGAATTTTAGAATCCTGGCTAGAATGTATGTCACTCCGGATATAGCGCATAAAATTCAGGAAGAAACTTTGCAGTATTGTTGGAGGGGGTGCAGGGAAATGGGGACAATGGCACACATTTGGTGGATGTGCCCGGTAATGAAAAAATTCTGGGAGGAGATAAGGGGGATCATATATATGATTACCAACAAGAGGGTCCCAGACGATCCCTGGGTATGACTGCACCATGGAAGTGATTTGCCTTCCAAGAGGTATCGGAAACTACTGTTACCGCACCTTCTCAATGCAGCTAAGAGTCTCATCCCCAAACACTGGCTGGATAGTAGGAGACCTTCAATGCGGGAGTGGTTCGACAAAATAGAGGAAATTCACTGCCTGGAATATCTAAGATATAGTGAAGGGCTGGAGATGGAGGAGTTTGAAGAGACATGGAGAGACTGGGTTTGGTACAAGGCCTCTAACCAGGCGGCTGAGGTGTGGGATGACGAGTCAGACAACTCACCTTAAATAAAATACAAACTCAAAACCGAGTCACACACCTTAACAGGCATCAAGAACAAAAATTAGGAAAATAGCAACAGGTGGGACTTTGTGTGAGGAAGGGGGGCCGCACAGATCCCATCCTCCATCCCATATAAGTATGTATAAAGGGGTTGAGGGGCGGGACTTTGAGTGAAGTACACGGATGCATTAGAGAAATGAATTAAGAAAATGGTTTATTAATTGAGTCTTTTCTTAGAACATAAGTTGGAGGTATACAGTTCAATACATAAATTGCATATCAATGCCTCAAATTACATATCACATATAAATGCATGGTCCAACCAAGGTTTAAAACAGTATTTTACAAGTACACAGGTCACGTAATCACATGATTAATTGCATTGCAGGGAATACTCATAAAAGTAGCTTGCGCATTAAAGCGCCATTAGAAATAGTAATAAGGATAAGATAAGTAGGAAAAAATAATCTAAAAACATACATAATGACTCTATTGGAAGATATGTGTCAGTATTTTACAGTTGCACGGGTCACTTCAGAGCGTGATTAATTGCAGTGTAAATGATACTGGAAAACAAAAATGGATGCATTAAAGCATCACTTGGGAATAAAAGGAGTAAATATACTTGGTGAAGAGAAACGGCCGTGGTAGGTTCATGAATGCACTGTGGTAACGGTAGTTGTTAGCTCTACGCGTTTCGCGACCTTAAAGTCGCTCGTCAGGAGCAAAACCGTATTGGTTATCTAAAAAGATGAAAAATAGGGACATGGGTGGTTATCTGAAAAAATGCATGGGCAAATGCAGAAAATGTGAAAACCCCCACACAAATCCATACATTTGTCCCACAAACTTACATGAGCGTGACCGCGCATGGGAGAGATCACCGCCGCACAAGACAATCCGGCCAAAGATGTCACTCCCCGGAGCTGAGGGGGCCCGACCCGGCAGCACAGCCAGCAGCGGTAATATCCCCAAGTAGTGACAGGAAAAAGGTGAATGAGAGGTATGGTGCATGGGAGAAGTGAATGGCCCCAGACGGGGGAACCTGCTGGAGAAAAAGCAGCCAGTGAATGAAGTGCACTGGAATGGAAAGGGAATATGGGGGAAAGTGTAGTGATGGAGAGTGAGAAAGGGTGAAGATACATAGTGAGGAAACGAAAAGGGGTGAAGAGAAGAAAGGAAAGGGAGAGGAAAGATAGGCAATGGAGGGAGAGGAGGAAAGAGAAAAGGGAGAGGAAAGGGGGGAAAAAAGCGAATGAGAGTAGAAAAGGTGAAAAAAAGATAGCCTGCTGCACAGTGAAATTGGACAAGAAAGCCAAGGAAAGTGGTGTGAGGGTGAAACTAGGCATCAAAGACAGAGGTGCCAATCACACCTTGGGGGGGTAAAAACCCCAGCCGGGTGAGCCGTCCAGATCCGACCTCCAACGTCATGCTGTAGCCAAGTGAGGAACAGGGAACACACCAAAGGAGCCCGGCATAGCCAGCCCTGGGCGTCAACATGATTTCCCCACTGCTGAGGATGGAGAAGCCGGTCAGCTGATTTATAGGTGCCGAGTGGACACCAAACAGCTGACACTGATTGCATGACGCTGACGAGCAGTGGGGGAAATCCCACCCGCCCTATAGGAGGAGGGGGCGGTGGGAAAACCCACAGTGCTAGTCACAGCTCCAGGAAGTAACAGGAGTGACACAGGATATGCCCAATGACGGACACTGACCCCCATGCGCGCTCACACTACATATATTTAGGAAATGACATTAGAAAAAAAAAAAATGTATAAAGAGTGTTATTGAGATGGATGGGGGGTGGGGTGGTGAGGTAAGTTGTTCCAGTAGTATGTGCAAATAACCACCTATTGCACAGGGAGAACTGGAAAGGAACCATGGGAATCGTGTAAACGGCTGAGAAGCAGCCATAACAAGTATAAGAGCTATATTGGCATTGCAGCCGTGTACTTCCATCCCTGTAGGTTGAACAAAAATTAGGAAAATAGCAAAAGGTGGGACTTTGTGTGAGGAAGGGGGGCCGCACAGATCCCATCCTCCATCCCATATAAGTATGTATAAAGGGGTTGAGGGGCGGGACTTTGAGTGAAGTACACAGATGCATTAGAGAAATGAATTAAGAAAATGGTTTATTAATTGAGTCTTTTCTTAGAACATAAGTTGGAGGTATACAGTTCAATACATAAATTGCATATCAATGCCTCAAATTACATATCACATATAAATGCATGGTCCAACCAAGGTTTAAAACAGTATTTTACAAGTACACAGGTCACGTAATCACATGATTAATTGCATTGCAGGGAATACTCATAAAAGTAGCTTGCGCATTAAAGCGCCATTAGAAATAGTAATAAGGATAAGATAAGTAGGAAAAAATAATCTAAAAACATACATAATGACTCTATTGGAAGATATGTGTCAGTATTTTACAGTTGCACGGGTCACTTCAGAGCGTGATTAATTGCAGTGTAAATGATACTGGAAAACAAAAATGGATGCATTAAAGCATCACTTGGGAATAAAAGGAGTAAATATACTTGGTGAAGAGAAACGGCCGTGGTAGGTTCATGAATGCACTGTGGTACCGGTAGTTGTTAGCTCTACGCGTTTCGCGACCTTAAAGTCACTCGTCAGGAGCAAAACCGTATTGGTTATCTAAAAAGATGAAAAATAGGGACATGGGTGGTTATCTGAAAAAATGCATGGGCAAATGCAGAAAAATGTAAGTTATCCTTATTACTATTTCTAATGGCGCTTTAATGCGCAAGCTACTTTTATGAGTATTCCCTGCAATGCAATTAATCATGTGACCTGTGACCTGTGTACTTGTAAAATACTGTTTTAAACCTTGGTTGGACCATGCCTTTATATGTGATATGTAATTTGAG
Source organism: Lithobates clamitans (assembly GCA_037952925.1). Lineage (NCBI taxonomy): Eukaryota > Metazoa > Chordata > Amphibia > Anura > Ranidae > Lithobates > Lithobates clamitans. The sequence continues at coordinate 3,371,666 of JBBGZY010001128.1, read as the reverse complement.
GCATTGATATGCAATTTATGTATTGAACTGTATACCTCAAACTTATGTTCTAAGAAAAGACTCAATTAATAAACCATTTTCTTAATTCATTTCTCTAATGCATCCGTGTACTTCACTCAAAGTCCCGCCCCTCAACCCCTTTATACATACTTATATGGGATGGAGGATGGGATCTGTGCGGCCCCCCTTCCTCACACAAAGTCCCACCTTTTGCTATTTTCCTAATTTTTGTTCAACCTACAGGGATGGAAGTACACGGCTGCAATGCCAATATAGCTCTTATACTTATTATGGCTGCTTCTCAGCCATTTACACGATTCCCATGGTTCCTTTCCAGTTCTCCCTGTGCAATAGGTGGTTATTTGCACATACTACTGGAACAACTTACCTCACCACCCCACCCCCCCATCCATCTCAATAACACTCTTTATACATTTTTTTTTTTTTTTTCTAATGTAATTTCCTAAATATATGTAGTGTGAGCGCGCATGGGGGTCACTGTCCGTCATTGGGCATATCCTGTGTCACTCCTGTTACTTCCTGGAGCTGTGACTAGCACTGTGGGTTTTCCCACCGCCCCCTCCTCCTATAGGGCGGGTGGGATTTCCCCCACTGCTCGTCAGTGTCATGCAATCAGTGTCAGCTGTTTGGTGTCCACTCGGCACCTCTAAATCCGCTGACCGGCTTCTCCATCCTCAGCAGTGGGGAAATCAGGTTGACGCCCAGGGCTGGCTATGCCGGGCTCCTTTGGTGTGTTCCCTGTTCCTCACTTGGCTACAGCATGACGTTGGAGGTCGGATCTGGACGGCTCACCCGGCTGGGGTTTTTACCCCCCCAAGGTGTGATTGGCACCTCTGTCTTTGATGCCTAGTTTCACCCTCACACCACTTTCCTTGGCTTTCTTGTCCAATTTCACTGTGCAGCAGGCTATCTTTTTTTTCACCTTTTTCTACTCTCATTCGCTTTTTTCCCCCCTTTCCTCTCCCTTTTCTCTTTCCTCCTCTCCCTCCATTGCCTATCTTTCCTCTCCCTTTCCTTTCTTCTCTTCACCCCTTTTCATTTCCTCACTATGTATCTTCACCCTTTCTCACTCTCCATCACTACACTTTCCCCCATATTCCCTTTCCATTCCAGTGCACTTCATTCACTGGCTGCTTTTTCTCCAGCAGGTTCCCCCGTCTGGGGCCATTCACTTCTCCCATGCACCATACCTCTCATTCACCTTTTTCCCGTCACTACTTGGGGATATTACCGCTGCTGGCTGTGCTGCCGGGTCGGGCCCCCTCAGCTCCGGGGAGTGACATCTTTGGCCGGATTGTCTTGTGCGGCGGTGATCTCTCCCATGCGCGGCCACGCTCATGTAAGTTTGTGGGACAAATGTATGGATTTGTGTGGGGGTTTTCACATTTTCTGCATTTGCCCATGCATTTTTTCAGATAACCACCCATGTCCCTATTTTTCATCTTTTTAGATAACCAATACGGTTTTGCTCCTGACGAGTGACTTTAAGGTCGCGAAACGCGTAGAGCTAACAACTACCGGTACCACAGTGCATTCATGAACCTACCACGGCCGTTTCTCTTCACCAAGTATATTTACTCCTTTTATTCCCAAGTGATGCTTTAATGCATCCATTTTTGTTTTCCAGTATCATTTACACTGCAATTAATCACGCTCTGAAGTGACCCGTGCAACTGTAAAATACTGACACATATCTTCCAATAGAGTAATTATGTATGTTTTTAGATTATTTTTTCCTACTTATCTTATCCTTATTATTATTTCTAATGGCGCTTTAATGCGCAAGCTACTTTTATGAGTATTCCCTGCAATGCAATTAATCATGTGATTACGTGACCTGTGTACTTGTAAAATACTGTTTTAAACCTTGGTTGGACCATGCATTTATATGTGATATGTAATTTGAGGCATTGATATGCAATTTATGTATTGAACTGTATACCTCCAACTTATGTTCTAAGAAAAGACTCAATTAATAAACCATTTTCTTAATTCATTTCTCTAATGCATCCGTGTACTTCACTCAAAGTCCCGCCCCTCAACCCCTTTATACAGGCATCAAGAACAGTTAGAAGACAGGGAGAGGCTAGGTTGGGACTCTCATGGGAGGAGCAGGGGGGGAGGGAGGGAAGGGGGGATGGTTGGGTAAGGGGATTAATGGGTGAGGTAGGGGGGATGGGGGGGGACATAGCGTTATGGTATTGAGATACCAGAAACGGAAGAGGATAACATATTTATATTTTATTTGTATGGAATTTAAAGATTATGTGCAAAAAGAAATGGCCACAATGATGTGAAAGTATCAAGGGATAAGTTTGATTTGAAAGTTGAAACAACATCCTCCTACGAATAGTACTTGGCTGATGTGGCAAAAAAAAAAAAAAGACCGCGACCCTACTAAGTTCTGCCCTCTACATAAGATGTCACATCCTTTTCTGAAATGCAGTGCCTTCATCACAAAGACCATCCAGGATCGCAAAGCTTTCCTCAAAGAGAACAACATCTGTTACAAGTGCTGCTCTTCGTCCACACATTTCGCCAAGGACTGTAAGGTCAGTGTCAAATGTACAGAATGTGACAGCACAGAGCACAACACAGCTCTACACCCAAGGCCTACTTCAAGAACTTTCCCACCTGTTCATAGGGACAAGGAGCAAGGCAGGGAAACCAAAGACTTTAGTACAGACGCCATAGCAATCACTTCACAGTGCACTGAAGTCTGCAAAGGAAGTACAGATCCCTCTCTAAAATCTGTCTCGTGAGAGTTTACCCAAAAGGACGCAGGGACAAAGCAGTCAAGCTCTACGTCATCTTGGATGATCAGAGTAATAAGTCACTAGCTAGATCTGTGTTTTTTGACATTCTAAACCTGAAAGGCCCCAGCAGCTCTTACTCCCCTAAGACTTGTGCAGGTACAGTGGAAACGGCGGGGAGAAGAGCTGAGCCTACAAATTGAATCTATGGATGGTATGACATGCCTACCCTTACCGACCATAATAGAGTGCAACCAGATGCCAGACAACAGATCAGAGATTCCCACACCACACGCAGAAGCTCACCAGACTCACTTGAATCACTGGTATGAGAGCACATCTCATACCAGAACTAGATGATCAGGCTCAGATAATCTTACTCCTAGGGAGGGATAAGTAGCAAATCCACACAGTAAGAAAACTGATCAACGGTCCTAAAAATGGCCCATATGCCCAAAAACTGGATCTCGGGTGGGTCATTATAGGTGATGTTTGCCTGGGAGGTGCACACAAACCTGCATCTGTTAATAACCTGTTTACTAGTACCCTCGAGAATGGTCGTCCTTCTCTTTTCCAACCCTGTCAAAATCACATCCTCATAAAGGAGCTACCACACAACAACCCTGTACCTCTTCCCTTCCTAAGTCCCCTCTGTGACAGCAATACCTATGGCGAAAACCAAAGCGACTTAGAAAGCACAGTGTTCAGGAGAACAAAGGAAGACAACCAGGTAGCAATGTTTATTTAGGATAGGCTCTTCTTAGAAGTTATGGAAAAGAGTATGGAGAAAGACGGGACTAATAGCTGTGTTGCACCTCTTTCCTTTAGACCACAAAGGCGATGTTTACCTAACAGAGAATTAGCACATAAACATCTGACTTCCCTAAGACACAATCTTTAAAGGAAACCAGAGATGAAAGAACATTTTCTTTCCTTCATGGAGAAAATATTCCAGAATGGTCATGCTGAGATAGCCCCAAACCTCAAAGATTTAGAGGAATGCTGGAAATAGAGGAGTATAAAGCCTTGATGTCAATAGCGACAAGGAGGCAATCTGTTGGGATGGTAAGACCGTCAAGACTTTTTAGCAGGTCAGTAGTGTCCTTTAAATAAGAGGGCAGTGTGATAACATGGGGGCGAAGATATTCATCAACCAGCTTCCTGGCCCGCTCAGTAATTGAGCCCACACCCAAGACAATCAGTCGTCCTGGTGGATTATGGAGATTTTTATGCGTCTTTGGGAGCGCATAAAATGTGGGGGTCTTCAGGTGTGGGAACTGTATGCCCTCAACTATTTCTTTGGTAATCAAGCCCTCAGCAAGGGCCGAATGTATAATTTGTTCATACTCAAGATTATATTTAGCAATAATGTTAGCGGAAATTGGTTTATACCATTGTCTGTTCTTGAGTATATCCCAACACATATTCCTGTATTGGAGTTCGTCCAGCAGAACTACGTTGCCAGCCTTGTCTGAGGGCTTGATTACCAACTGAGAGTTTGCACTAAGTCTAACAAGTGCATTTTTGTGGGCCTGACTCAAGTTATGGCTACCCAATTTTCTAGAAACTAGAAGTTCCATTTCTTTAGTTGTTTGTGTCAGAAAAGTCCACACGTTTGGATTTGAACGTAATGATGGAAAGTGAGTAGATTTTTGTTTCACAGCATTACCCAACATGGTAAGCTCCTGATGATAGATCTTAGCCTGTATTTGCTGACCAATAACGTGATCGGACTCAGGTGCAGTCACCTGTGTCACGTTGGCATCATTCTCCTCTAAAAGGGGCACCAGATCTTTCAGCGCCCGAAATTCAGCAACTGTGAAGTCCTTCCAAATTTCTTGCTCTGTAAGATTTTTTGGTTTTTCTTGTCTACCCTGATCAAAAAGAAATTTGTACGTTAATTTCCTAGAAAAGAGATGCAGATCTTTGATGTTAAAAATATCAGGTGTTGAAATAGGGCAGAAACTCAGCCCCAATTGCAAAACCTCCTTTTCCACTACATTTAGGGAGTAAGATGAGAGATTCATTATTTTTAATTGTTGAGTATTCCTAAGAGGGGTCTCTGAAGGGTTCACGAAAGAGGAAACAGATAAGGGTAAAGTATTCTCACAAGGTTTGTTAGTATTCGGGAAGAATTGGTCAATGCGTAATTTTTTTAAATCCTTCCTAATTGCACCCGCTGCTGCTGTGCTACTGGGTCGTGAAGAAATAATAGATTGTGCACAGTCAGCTATACTAGGTTGAATATCAGATTTAACGGCAGAGGTCAAAGAAACCGATGAGATGGAAGTAGTGGGGGGAGCATTAGATGCAGCTAGGTCGGGGAACATAGATATTCCTCCATTATCCTTAGGTATAGAGTGCTGTTGTTGAGCATGGTTATTATCTAGTGGTTGAACATGTTCGTCCATCGATTTCTTTCTATCATTGCCTGTCTGCTGCCCATTCCCAGTCTGTCGTCGTTTTCTCGAACCTTGACCCCTCTGTCGTCCGCGATCAGAGGCCCGTGAGTTGTGTGAGGCAGGAGAGGTAGCAGAGGAATCAGAATCGCTCACTCTATTACCATATTTTTTAAAATTATTTCTATAAGGACGCGTAGAGTTCCGGCCGCCCTGTTGTTTACTGTTCAAGGGCCAGTTATATGCATAGTTACCAGGAAAGGCTAGCTTATCCCTCAACATTTTATCTTCCGTTTTCAACAATAGATTTTTCGTAAAGACTTGAACATGACTTTTTAAATGTGTGTCAAAGACTTTAAAGTCAGAATGGTTAAGTAAAACGGTATTGTCATCATGAATACGTTTAATCTCACAGTCTACCAACTTGAGTTCCTGCATGTAATGTTCCACCATAAGCTCCATTATTTTTCTTGTACAATCTTGTAAATTACGTTCCCAGTGAGCTTTAAAGTCCGAATCAATTGTCCAAATATTTGGGAAGACCTGTATCCTAAGGCCCTTAGGATTCAGGTCTTCAGAGATGTACTGCTCAAAGTACTTAATATGCCAGAATAAGCTGGCTTTGCGTTCAAATATTGACATGAGCTTATGGTAGGGGATCTCCATTTCCATTTGATTAACCTTCATAACACAACATGTCTGCTTAATGTCTAACATAAATCCTTCCCAGTTGTTCCCTCTGAAGTCCGCCATAGGGAAAGAGGACTAAGGGAAGGAAGGAGGGGAAAAAAAAAACACCACCAATAAGTATAATATAAATTCTAAAAAAAAAGGGAAACAAGAGAACAACTGTATATATATAAATATTGGAGTGTAAAAGGAGAGGAGAAAAATGAAAAAGGGGAGGGTGTCTGCCACCCTAAAAGTCAGGACAAAAAAATAGAGAAAAAAGGACACTCCTATGGCCACATCCGTATAAATTATGTCATAAGGAAAAAGAAGGGGGTTCAACAAGGACCCCCTGAGCGGACTTTAGAGGCACAACAAACCTGAGAAAGCATAATCAACATCAAAATAACAATATAATCAATTTTATTCAATAAAAATACATACAATACAAAGACATTGACAAAAGATAATAAAAAATCATCTATATAAAAAAAATATACATGATACAGGCCCCAATGTGTCAAAGGAGGAATGCTGGTACTTACCCATATTTGGGGTCTATCACCCTAAGATGCCAGGGCAGATTAGAGTGGTGTTCGATTCTAGCTCCAAACATGAGGGCGTCTCTCTAAACGATGCCCTTCTCTCTGGCCCTGACCTTAACAACAGATTATTAGGAGTACTTCGCTTTTGCAAGGATTCAGTCGCATTCATGGCAGACATACAGCAAATGTTCTATTGCTTTCTTGTTAAAGAAGAACACCGAAACTTTCTGAGGTTTCTCTGGTTCAGGGACAACAACCCCTCTGGAGACATCACAGAATACCGCATGGGGGCGCACATATTTGGCAACAGTCCTTCCTTGGCAGTTGCTATATATGGCCTCAGACACTCTGCTAGAGTGGGAGAGTCAGAGCAGAGTATTGGTCAGATGTCAGACAGTTTGTGGACAAGGATTTCTATGTAGATGATTGCTTGAAATCACTACCCACAAATGAAGCCGCAATCATTCTCCTCAAAAGAACTCAGGCAATACTTGCTTGTTCCAACTTAAGACTCCACAAGATTGCTTCCAACAGTAGAGAAGTTTTAGAAGCCTTTCCTGTCCAAGATCATTCTAACGAGTTAAAGGTCTTAGATCTGGGCACAGACTCACTTCCCATGCAACGCAGTCTTGGTTTGCTTTGGGACTTAAGATCTGACACATTTACTTTCCAAGTAAACACAGAAGAAAAACCCTTTACCCTGTAGAGGTCTCCTGTCTACCATAAACAGCCTGTATGATCCCTTAGGCTTTGCAGCACCTGTCACCATTCAGGGTAAAGCACTACTTAGAGACTTAACCTGTGAGTCGCTAGATTGGGACCACCCTCTCCCCACCGACAAGAAGAACCTATGGCTAGAGTGGAAGGACTCACTAACAGCTCTATCCAACCTCAAAATTCCATGACCATATGCTCCTCTGTCATCTGCTGACATTCAGATGCAAAGACTTTGTGTGTTTTCGGATGCTTCTGTTAAAGCAATTGCTGCTGTAGCTTACCTGAAAACCATAGACACTAAAGGACAATGCCACATAGGGTTCGTAATGGGGAAAGCAGAATTTGCACCACTTCCCGAACACACCATACCCAGGCTGGAACAGCAAGACTGCACATGGATCTTCAACCCACCTCACTCTTCTTACATGGGAGATGTTTGGGAGAGGATGATAGGCATAGCCCACATAATTCTTGACTCTATCTTCCTACAAGTAGGAACTGCAAGGCTTACTCACAAATGTTTAGTGACATTTATGGTAGAGGTCACAGATATCATTAATGCCAGACCTTTGACCTCCATTTCAAATGACTCTGGAGATCCAGTGGTCCTCACACCAGCCATGTTACTCTCGCAAAAGACTTGTCTTGCCGGTGCTCCAGCTGGAGAGTTTTGTGAGAAGAACCTTTACAAATGTCAATGGAGACAAGTACAAACCCTTCTGGAATAGGTGGAGAGAACAATATATATCTACTCTACAAGTAAGGAGAAAGTGGCACCATGAAAAGCCTAATCTTAAACCTGGTGATATGCTCATGAAAGATTGCCAGGCACTAAGGAATATGTGGCCTTTAAGTTTGATCACCAAAGTACTGCCAAGCAAGGATAATCGTGTCCGTAAGGTCGAGGTCAAGATCTTTCAACAGAATGAGGTTAAAGTATTCTTGAGACCAGTGACCGAACTTATTCAGTTGCTCTCTACAGAGGACTCTGTTGGTGACATCACTTGATGTCAGGCGGGAAGTGTTCTGTCCACCAGATGTCTTGCCGATTATTTGTACCTTATTTGTACCTGTGTTGTTAAATTTACATGCAAAATGTGTAATTTACTTAAGACAATCATATGTGGTGTGCATCTAGCGTTCCTTTTTGGTATTGCTGCAGTTCTGTTTATTTGTTTTATTTGTTTTATTGTATGTGTAATTAAGGAAGTTGTCAGCAAGCAGGAAATTCTGGGTAGAATCTTAACAGGAAGTGAACCAGCCACCATTCTTTTCAACACATTGCAGGAAGCAAGACATGTCTTTTTCAATCTTTCGTCATCACCCCTTAGGGAACTTAAAAAGTAAGTTTTTATTATCTCATCTTGTACTGTATATCGTTGTTTCAGCAATGTATGCTGTATTGTATGTGATATTGTACTTATTGAAGTCTATTTCTGTTATTTTGTAGTTTCACCTGGCTTGTTATAATAAAACTGAGATCAAAGAAATATGGTATCTGAAGTTATTGGAATAAGAAGGTTCAGCTATCTGTCCCAGAAACAGAACACACAGGGAATACCCGAATACTGCCGCACACATCCATTCAGTGTATGCAGCACCTGAGCATCCTGGGCAGGGGAAATACGCTGCAAATAATGGTGTATGGGTTTAGGCGCCCATGTACAAGAGGACTTAAAATGAGGGGAAAATCCAAAAATGTAAGCTGTCAACAGAGCAGGAATAGAGGAGATATCTTCCAAGGCCTCACCAAACGACAATCAGTAGATACTGATCAAATGACACCTCATGCAGTTGATGAAAATAAAGTACAATTTATTTTAATTGAGTGCTCCTTGAAAAATAGAAACTTGAGAAATAGAAACAAGCTAGAAATGCCTTCACCATTCTGGGATACTATACTACATAAACTGTACTTTGCTAGGATACAGCCATTTGAAAGAAAGTTAATTCCCTAATTTATATAACAAAGTGATGATGCGCGCTGCCCCAGGTGTAATGAACTGAATATCCGAAACCGCTGCAACCACTAAATGTGCTCCCACACCAATACTAAAAAGATAATATGTGTTTGTGCTGCTTCAATATCAACACTCCACTAAAGTGCCTCAAAATAATACAAAATATATGTCCTATGCATATACGATCATGATTAAGTGTTTAAATTATTGAAGTAGAAAATTGGCAAAACCGTATTCTGCCACGTACACACCATCGGATTTTCCGAAAACAAAACCGTGGATTTTTTTTCCAAAGGATGTTGGCTCAAATTTGTCTTGCTTACACAAGGTCATACAATGTTGTGGGAAATTCCGAACGTCAAGAACGCTGTGACATACAACGGGACTATAAAAAAGGTTCAATAGACAGTGCGCCACCCTTTGGGCTCCTTTTGCTAATCTCGTGTTAGTTGAAGTTTGGTGAGAGACAATTCGTGCTTTTCAGCCTCGTGCTTTTCAGTCCGTTTCTGCTTTTCAGTTTGTGCTTGTGGGTTCGTATCTGTTCTCAGTGTCTGTTGTCAGTTCATTCCTGTCTTTTAGTGCGTTCTATTTAATAGTTTGCTTCTGTTTTTCAGTGCGTTCTTGTCCGCTCGTTTCTGATTTTCAGCTCGTTCTTCTCAGGTCCTTTCTGATTTTCAGTGCGTTCTGTTAGTTCGTTCTGACCAGCCGACCATCTTCAAGCCATGTTGCGGGTATGTACTGGTCGTAGAGTTTGTGCTGTGCTTGGGCTTGGTGTTGAAGTTCTTGCTTTGACCCAAGTCCAGTCCATGAACAGGGCGAGGAGGAGTTCATGGACGAAGAATTGGTTGCTCCAGAGTGACCAATTCTCGCACATACCTTTGTTGCGGGAGATCCAGGATCCAGGCTGTCCCCTTATATTATGAAGCAGGACACCTGCATGCGGCAAGCCATCACTCCCGAGCAAAGGCTCGTCGCCACCTTGCGGTACTTGGTGATGGGGAAAAGTCTCTAGGATATCAAGTTTACGACTGGAATCCCCCCAGGCTCTGGGAATCATTATTCCAGAGACCTGTTCTGCCATCATTCAGGTCCTGCAGAAGAACTATATTAAGGTAAGTGTTATCCTTTAACATCACATTCTATGTATTTATTGTTTGCTAATGTATTGTATTTATTTCATCATTCCATAATTACCATGATTGCAATATGCTGTGAATGTCCTCTTTGTCCTCATGCATGCTGTAAGCTTTTAATGCTCCTTTTTTGTCCTTCATGCATATTTGCCTTCACTAACCTCCCCTAAAATGTGTCAATGTTATTGTTGGCCTTAAATTCAGGCAGAGTGCAAGAGGCTTTGTCAGGAAAGGCTGGCTGGGAACAGTGGTTTGTCACCTGCCTGCGGGCGTCTGGGCACATGCGCGGGAACCTGCGTTCGCGCGGTTACTGGCGCCAGGATCTTGCTGCTTGATCTACAGCATTCCTGAGCTTACCTGCTGACCCGATCTGATCTTGTGTTGACCCGGCTTATCCTGTGACCTGCCCTGCTTTCTGCCTGCCTCTGACCTCCGGCCTGTCTACGACACTGCATCTACCTCATCCTGTGGTCCATCCATGCCCATCTGTTACCGACCCGGCCTGCTCTGTGACTCCATCCGTCTTCTGCACCTGTTCCTGTACCGACTGTCTGGTTTGACCCGGCTTGCCTGACCCTTCTGAGTGCCAGCCCCAGAGTAACTTATTATAAGGGGTATAAGGTTGTGTATAAGGTTGTGGAGTATAGTGTTGTTGGCGGTGGTGTCGGCGACTTACGAGTTTCTGTATGTGGACATGGGGAAAAATGGCCAGATGTCGGATGGTGGAGTCATCGCCCAGATGGAGTTTTACAGATGGCTCCAGAATGGCAACTTGGGCTTGCCACCTCCGGAAGACAATGTGATGGGACTCATGTTCGTCTTCGGCGTGGGTGAAGCTTTTGCGCTGGGGGACCATCTTCTGCGTCCATTCCTGATGAGGACCCTCACCCTGGACCAGAAGGTTTTTAATTACCGGCTTCACCCACTCTTATGCCCCGTACACACGGTCGGACATTGATCGGACATTCCGACAACAAAATCCATGGATTTTTTCCTACGGATGTTGGCTCAAACTTGTTTTGCGTACACACGGTCGCACAAAGTTATCGGAATTTCCGATCGCCAAGAACGCGGTCACGTACACCACGTATGACGAGACTATAAAAGGGCAGTTCAGAACCAAGAGCGGCACCCTTTGGGCTCCTTTTGCTAATCTCGTGTTAGTAAAAGTTTGGTGAGAGACAATTCGCGCTTTTTCAGACTCGTGGTTTTCAGATCGTTTTCTGCTGTTCAGTTTGTGTTTGTGGGTTTGTATCTGCTCTTCAGTGTGTGCAGTCCGTTCGTATTGTACTTCTCATTGCGATCTTGTCCGCTTGTTACTGTTTTTCAGGTCGCTCTTCACAGGCCTTGCTGTTCTTCAGTGCGTTCTCTTACTTCGTTCTGAGCAGCCGACCGTTTTCTAGCCATGTTGCGTATACTCCTCGTAGAGTTCGTGCTGTGCGGGGGCTTGGTGTTGGGGTCCTTACCTTGACACAAGTCCAGTCCATGAACAGGGTGGGGAGGAGTTCATGGACCAAGAATTGGTTGCTTCAGTGACCAGTTCTGTCATATGCCTTTGCTCCGTGAGATCCGTGAGAATAATCCTGACTATTTCAGGAACTTTCTCCGGATGATGGACCCCGTATTTCACCGTTTGTTGGCTTTGCTGACCCCCTATATCAGCAGGCAGGATACCTGCATGAGGCAAGCCATCACTCCGGAGCAGAGGCTAGTCGCCACCCTGCGGTACTTGGCAACGGGGAGAAGCCTGCAGGACCTCAAGTTCTCGACAGGCATCTCCCCCCAGGCTCTGGGGATCATTATCCCGGAGACCTGTTCTGCCATCATTCAGGTCCTGCAGAAGGAGTATATTAAGGTAAGATTTTTATCCTTTAATATCACATTTTATTGTATTTAATGTTTTTATAATATATTGTATTTCTTTCCTCATTCCCAAATTACCACGATTGTAATATGCTGTGAATGTCCCCTTTGTCCTCCATGCATGCTGGATTTTTATGTATTTTTTTTTTTGCTCCTTCATACATATTTGCCTTCACTTACCTCCCCAGCATGGTCTCCTGGCCCTATATTAACCTCATGTAGTCACTTAACAATGTATTTTATCAGCTCCATAGTAGTGCTTTACCTCAAACACCCCCTAAAATGTTTTTAAATGTGATTTGTGCTTTAAATTCAGGCAGAGTGCCTGAGGCTTTTTTTTGGGTGTCCCCAAATCATTTTGAACCCTCCCTCCCCCCAAATGCTAAGTCAGCTGGTACCAATTCTCTATCTATCCTCAATCATCTATCTGCTGACTTTGCCAAACCAATACACACTATACCCATCTCTTTACTGGTCAGATTTATGGATGAATTCCCCAAAGCATGTAGTGCAAGGGCCTGCCTGTATACTTTCAAATGGTACTGTTTAAAGTTTTTGTATCCTATTATTATCTTGATAGGTAATAGCAGAATGTCCAAATGGGCTCAAATGTGTACAATGTGTATTTATATCTTTGTATTATGACACTTCTTACCTGTCCAGTGGGCTGGCAATAGTGTAACAAGGATGGTCTGTTCAAAGTAATACCTATTATTTAGGCATTCATCTCTCAATGAAGTGGAGAGGGTTACCTGTCCAAGAGTTCCCCCCCTATAATGTTAGAAATGGCCCATGAGAGGGGGGGGGGGATGTGATAGGTGTACCTTGTATTTTGGTCTTTAAAAATTCCCATAAATAAATAGTATCTTGATGTTGGCCAAGAATGTTTGTGTCTAATCTGCTTTCCATGTTTATGTGCAAAAAGACTAATTTTTCTTTTTGTTTGACTCCACAGCTTCCTTCCACGCCAGAGGAATGGCAGACTGTGGCCTCCCACTTTGCCCAGCGGTGGGACTTTCCTAACTGCGGAGGGGCAATTGATGGGAAACACGTCCACATCGTCTCACCACCCAACTCGGGGTCATACTATTACAACTATAAGGGGTTCAATAGTATTGTGATGTTGGCAGTGGTGTCGGCTACTTACGAGTTCCTGTATGTAGACATGGGGAAGAATGGCCGGATATCCGATGGTGGAGTCATCGCCAAGATGGAGTTCTACAGGCATCTCCAGAATGGCAGCTTAGACTTGCCACCTCCAGATGACAATGTGGAAGGACTCCCATTCGTCTTCATTGCGGATGAAGCATTTGCGCTGGGGGACCATCTTATGCGGCCATTCCCGATGAGGACCCTCACCCCGGACCAGAGGGTTTTTAATTACCGGCTGGCCAGAGCCAGAAGAGTGGTGGAGAACACGTTTGGAATCATCGCCAGCTGGTTCCGCCTATTTCTTACACCCATACACATGGTGGAGTGCAAACTGAATCATATTATCCTGGCGTGCTGTGTTCCACACAACGTTTTACGGCAACATTCTGCCAACTATGCTGGCTCATTTGGGCCTGAGGCCGGAATTCAAAATGAACCAACCCTGACAACGCTTGAAAGTGGCCGTCCTGGCTTGCCCCCCCTGAGTGCCCGTGATGCCCGGCTAAGATACCTTGAATTCTTTGCGGGTAGGGGGGCCATCAATATGTCAGACAATGTCTAAAACCTTTTTCAAATTAAAAAAAAAAAAGAAAAAAATTATTTTGTGACATTTACTGCTTGTGTTTGTTTTAGCTGATCCTGAGAGAATTGTGGTCCTGAAAATGTTGTGATTGTGATTGTGTAACATTACAAAGCAATGTTGGGTGTTATTTACACACTTGAAAATGCACTTGTAGTGCAAAGTGGATTTGCCCTTAGGAAATAACACCCATTGTCACTGAAAACAGCAATTAGAGCACCACAAAAGTGTTGTAGTGTTGAGACAATAATCCACACAATCTTGATTAACAATCTTTTTAATACCTGCACAATCACATGTGCATTTGTAAAAGGTTTTTAAAACAAACCAACATTTTGTTGTATAACAATTTTTGGGCTCACATTAGAAAAAGTAGAAATGCCCATTTAAGATAAAACAGGCATGTTTAAATCCAACTAGAAAGACACAAATCTTGAACTTACAAAGTTCACATTTGGTAGAAATTGAAGGCAATATCAGACATGAGTATTTACAAACTGTGTTTGATATTGCGTTCAGATGGGGTGAAGTCACCCCAGGAAAAGCCAAATTTTGAAGATGCACACAAATAGCCGAATGTCAACATGTGCGACCTGCCGTCAGGGGGGATCAAGGGACGTGTTTTGGGGGTGCAACCCCTTTCTCACAGCTACTTTATTATTGAGGAAGGGGTTGCACCCCCAAAACGCGTCCATTGATCTCCCCTGATGGCAGATAGCACATGTTGACACACTGTGTGCCTCTTCAAAATTTGGCTTTTCGACAATTTGACAAAAAAAGGTAAAACAATTATAGCACACGAAAAAACAAAGGGATTTGGAGGACTTTTAAACTCTCCCTAAAACATCAATGATGTTCTTATTTTTTTGAAGAACATCATTGATGTTTTTCTTGATGTTTTCCAAGTCCCTATTACACCCCATGATCTCCCCGATCAGGATCTGGGCACTTTCAGAGGTAAAAGGATCTGGATCCATAACATTACGATCACCTAAAAAGATAGAAACCAAAAAAAAAACATGCATTATAAATATGCCGTCATCCATCTCTTACCTGAGCCTGTGGTCGCAGACACTCACCTGTTGTGACAATTTCCACCACGTCTTCCTCCTCCTGCTCTGCTTGGCTTTGGGGCATTTCTCCTTCTTTCAGAGGTGGGGGGTCTGTTGTCTCCTCGGATGAGGGGTGTCCTCCGAGTCTTTTATCCCCTATGTAAAAAAAAAATGGTATACTTAGCACACAGATATTTGATGTCAGAACTATAAATATGAAACATTGCTTGGGGTACAATTTTTTTTGTGGGCAGAGTTCCAAGATGTAGCATTTTTCTTGTCCCTGGTCAAGCTTGAATACTTTACCTGTCTTGTACAAGCTTCACAGATGGAGACACCCCTATAGTTTACACTGGAGCACCTGTGTGCTCCACTAATAAAAAGGGTGTTCTTGTGTCCCACACTAGTGCTCCAGAGTCCAGATGTGTAAACAGCTGCTGAGTGTCCTCTCCTTACACAGAATCTAGTTTGCATTTCATTCTAGTTACAAACCCATCTACACAACCAAATATTTGTCAGACAAGTAGGCCCTAAAAAATGTGTGGAAATGCATATGGGCAAAACAATGGTGTTTTCAAGGCCGAATGAACAATGTTTGATACGAACGAACAATGTGCCCATGAACATGAAAGTTGACATTTTAAACTGGACAACAGTTAAGAAAAGCACATGAAGCAGCAAAAACGTAATAAATATAAAAAATAGGAACACAGGACAACTACTTACTTTTTTGCAGCACTCTCCGGATCTTTCAGTACTGCTCATGCTCTCTTAATTTTAGGTCTGACCACCGCTTCCGGAGCTGATCTTTCGATCGTCGTACCCCGAAATTCCGGTGCAAACTCTTGACCACTTTCGCCATGATCTTGGCCTTTCTGACACTGGGGTTGGGGTAAGGTCCATACTTCCCGTCATAGTCGGCCTTCTTCAGGATGTCGACCATCTCCAACATCTCCCCAAAGGACATATTTGATGCCTTAAATCGTCTCTTCCGGGATCTGGACGTTTCAGGCTCCGGCTTTCCTCCTCCTCCTCCTCGTTGCTGTAATTAGCACACACCTGCTGTGTCTCCGCCATGTGCTCTTCCCCCACTGCGCCAAACAAAAAGGGGCAGGGAATAGACTAGAAAGAATGTCGCGGGCGGAGTTACACGCATGCGCAATGTCTATAAAGCGTAACACGCGTGCGTAGTACGTACGATCTGTGAGCGGAGGAAGGAGTATCGGAGGCGCCGATCGTGAAAATGAAGGTAAGATCTAAACTTGGTATGAGAGATAGTGTGGGAGAGGAGTGGCGCTGCCCTAAGAATATTTATTGGTAAATGAATTACAACCTTTATTCATTACCATAAGTGCTTGTATAGGCTGTCTCCTTAATTGTACCTAAGTATGGTCATATCTCAACAAATAACCTTGTGTGTGTGAATCCCAAATAATAAACCAAAAAATAATAAACCAAAAAATAAGTGAAAAATTGAGGGTTAAAATCCTATTGCCCTATTATCAGGGGGTGCTTATTATATTCAAAATGCCATAGATAATGTGAAAAAAGACCATTAATGCTTTTAAAAGTAGATAAAATAAAAATTGACCCCAAGGTTCAAAAGTATTGTGACACTAAACCATCCTATAAAGTGCAGTATAAAAAGTATTTCATATGATCAAATTGACATGAATAATGTGAATATGAAAAAAGTTTCTTTAAAAATTAGATAAATTAACCCCAAGGTTCAAAAATATTGTGACACTGTAGCATCCTATAAAGTGCAAAAATATTCTTTTAGGTGAAGGAATGTGTGTGATAAATACGGGGTGTCAGTGTGAGACGAAACGCGTAAGGCGGAGTCACGCTCACACGTCATACCCGGAAGTGGTACGCTGGAACGCAAGGTGGAACGCACGCTCGTTTCTTGTTCCTGGTCCCATCCTTGCACACAGCGCTTTTCGATATTACAATATATAGTATACCTGTTCTATGTGTATGGACTTTGCTATTACTATATGCACCAATAAACTAGGACATACTTCACGAAGGAAGCCCCTGTTTTTTCTTTCTCTGGGTGGACTGGAGAGTCTAACATTTAGTAACTGGCAAGCAGTGGAGGAACCTGGTTTTCTGGAACGCATGCTTTTATCTGCAATCAGCGGAGGAACCATACAGATCTGAGGAACAGTAATAGTACTGGAATGATCCATACCCATCCCCAAAGGCACCCACTCTATCGCTCGGTACCCCTGTAGGGGTGTTTCTTTCTGGTGAGTGGGGGAGCACGGGGGGTGAGCACCTCGAGTCACTGTTTGAACTACACACAGAAGTCACTGTTTTTTGTTCCTGTGGTTGATGAACTGCATATAATACTGAACTCAGCTAACCATACTGTCCGGATAGAGGCAATTTTTTGGTTTTAAACGGACAAAATATTTTATAAATCCCTATTGCAATTGCTGACATAATATAAGAGTTTCACTATTCTCATGCGACTTGCCTTGTGGATTATCTCAATGTAATTTTAATTTGTGGGTATACCAACTATTCCTCTGAGAATCGCAATAGAATCTGGCACTGACACTTTGTATTTATAATTATATTTATATGTATTAGGCAGTTTGCCCTTGATAAGGTGCCATACTGTCCCAATAGTTTTGGACTTTCAAATAATATTTATTTAAAGTACCGAATTAACTTATTTTGAGTTTCTAAACACCCTTTCACACTGACACCCCGTATTTATCACATACATTCCTTCACCTAAAAGTATATTTTTGCACTTTATAGGATGCTACAGTGTCACAATATTTTTGAACCTTGGGGTTAATTTGTTAATTTATCTAATTTTTAAAGAAACTTTTTTCATATTCACATTATTCATGTCAATTTGATCATATGAAACACTTTTTATACTGCACTTTATAGGATGGTTTAGTGTCACAATACTTTTGAACCTTGGGGTCAATTTTTATTTTATCTACTTTTAAAAGTATTAATGGTCTTTTTTCACATTATCTATGGCATTTTGAATATAATAAGCACCCCCTGATAATAGGGCAATAGGATTTTAACCCTCAATTTTTCACTTATTTTTTGGTTTATTATTTTTTGGTTTATTATTTGGGATTCACACACACAAGGTTATTTGTTGAGATATGACCATACTTAGGTACAATTAAGGAGACAGCCTATACAAGCACTTATGGTAATGAATAAAGGTTGTAATTCATTTACCAATAAATATTCTTAGGGCAGCGCCACTCTTCTCCCACACTATCTCTCATATCTATTCAATTAGACCCCTTCGGGGAACTAATTAGGGAGAGGCTGCAGCTCATACAGTGTCTGAAGCGCGGATTTATTTACTTAAGATCTAAACTTGGGCCTATACTGCTTCTAGATTGAGGCCTATATTGTAACAAGATTAGGAGAGTTTTTACTGACATTAGGGTTTGTCTCGTATTGTGTCTTGCAGATAAAATGGATGGCTTCAATGACCACAATTTCCTCCCCCTGTTCATAGACAAATACAGGGAGCTGCCCTGTCTTTGGTAGTTGAGACATCCCCATTACAACAATAAACAAAAGAGGCAGACAGCGCTGGAGAAACTGCTGGAGTTGGTGAAGCCGGTGGTCCCCACAGCAACCATCCCCTATTTAAAAACCAAAATTGGTGGCCTGAGGAGCACGTATCTTAGGGAGCGCAAGAAGATCACAGATTCCCAGAGATCCGGAGCAGGAGCAGATGACATTTATGTCTCCAGACTGTGGTACTATGAGAGACTGCGATTTCTGTCAACCAGACTGGAGTCAGGGAATCCCTCTCAACCCTTCCTTCCACTCTTCCTTCCTCCCTATCTTCCACCCCAGCTGAGGCTTCCGATGTCCAACCTGGGACTTCCAGACAGGAAGAAGTGGAGGAGCCCAGATGGAGTCAGGTATAGCATTGTTCTACAGATTTCTGATCAATAAATAAATTATGTTTACTGCATGTTATTATTGATCACTAATTGCTGATTTCATAAAGTGTTTTACATATCAATAGAGAGTAGTGGGCACCAAAAAAGTCGGACAAGAAAGAAAAATGCTGGGCTCAGAATGATAGTCTGTTATATTTGTTAACATTCAATTTGTAACAGTCATGAGATGAAAATTGAGTGTGATTGATGAATAAAAAACTAAAACTATGTCCCTTTTTCATACACAGGAAGACCTCAGCTAGGTGGTGGCTGTGGAATGTGGCACACAGGAGGAGGCGGGGGTAAGTGGAAGCCAGGAGGAGGCGGGGATTAGTGGCAGCCAGGAGGAGGCGGGGCTAAGTGGCAGCCAGGAGAAGCCTGGGACCAGTCGCAGCCTGACAGAATCGCAGGTTCCTCCCCTTCGCCTTCCATACAAAAGATCGAAGAAGGCGACTCACATGCAGGATTCAGCACTCAGGCTCATTCAGGAGGCTTCTGCGTCCCTCAGAGCCTTACCCACTCCTGAAGAGGCCTTTGCCTGCATGGCTGCCACAAAACTGCAGAGCATGCAGGAGGGTGCAGGAGGGTCAAAGCAAGCTATGTGAGGACCTTCTGTATAAAGTCCTAAGTAAGGGGGTGAGTGGTGAACTAACACCCAATACCCACCTGAGTGAGTTGGCTCTTCCTCCTCCTCCTCCTCCTGCTGCCACAACTCCACCACCACAGCAACAGCGTGGAAGGAAGACCAGAGAGTGATGACCTGGATTCAGTCTGGTCTGACAAAAGATGCAGTCTCTTGTATGACCACAGCCTGGGGACACAGATGTCATCTGCTGCTTTCCGGTCTTTGGGACTTCTGGACCAGACTGCACTACCTCAGATATGGACTCCTCAGGCCACCAATTTTGCTTTAAATTAATGGATGTCTGCCCCGGGGGCCAAAGGCTTCACCAATTTCAGCTGTTTCTCCGGCGTTGCCTCCCTCTTTGTTTAGTTGTGAGCCCTTAATAAAGGATTTTTTGGTTAAATTATACTCGCCTATGTGTGTTTTCCTTCAAAAAGCACAGTTTGTTTGTGAGGAGGCAGGTACATTTCAAAAATACAATGTGAAATTAACAAGGGACACCAACACCAAACAATCTCATTGAGATTAAATAATACAAGATAATAATGGTGTGGTGGTAACTTGACACACAAAACGCACACAAAAATATTATGGAGTAAAACACCAAAAAAACAAAAAAAAACATCAGCCTTGGAAAAAATACAAATACAAAAAAAAAATGCCTTGACCTAAAAAAAAAAAAAAAAAATTTTAAAACCAACAAAAAAAAATTTGGTAAGATGTGACAAATCTAAATATATTGAAGGAATCACAATAAATAATAAAGAAATACGTTTGTGAGAAGTCTGTGTGAATATGAGCAGCAAAACTAGTTCATTCTTCTCACATTATAAAGAAGAAGAGAGTGCGCTGTATTAAACTATTTGAAACATTGCAGCGTGACGAAAGTGCTGTATCTATTTCGACCGCTAATTTTACCAGACTGAGCTCTTCCATTTCTTCTGAGCATGCGTGGCACTTTGTGCGTCAGAACTGGCCACACGCGGTCGGAATTGACGCGATCGGATTTTGTTGTCGGAAAATTTTATAGCCTGCTCTCAAACTTTGTGTGTCTGAAAATCCGATGGAAAATGTCCGATGGAGCCCACACACGGTCGGAATGTCCGACAACACGCTCCGATCTGACATTTTCCATCGGAAAATCCGTCCGTGTGTACGGGGCATTATACTTGCTGGGTCTTCCACTGCCTGTTGTGTCTACAGATGCAAGAAAGTTACTCCTGCATGTACTTACTGCTGCCAGATGCTTTATTGCCTCTCTCTGTAAGCACAAGAGAGAGGGAGAACCAAATATTCAGCTTAAACATCCATAAAGCTATATTCTTTAAATTGGGTAACAAAGCTTATTGTCACCTTAGTGTCAAGAATAAAGTGTTATGGACTTTTAAGCTGATTGTTTTGCACTCTATCTTTCTTGCTTATTGAGTTTGCTCAGGTGGCTTCTACTTTGTGTGATTGGCCTCCTACTTTGTGTTTCTGAGTGGCCAAAGTCAAAGTTAACAAGAGATATTATTGACCTTAATATGAAGTAAGCCAAGTGTGAGTCCAACACCTCAATTTTATTTTCTTATGAACTTTCTCACTATAGGTGGACAAACAGATTGAACACACTGGGCTTAAACTCTTGCATTCAAGTTTAACTCAAGGAAGCCCTTTACCAGCAGAATTAACAATGCCCTTAAGGTCTTTGAATGGGTGTTGCATCCCTTGGTCCACTTCGATTCCCTGCTTTAAATCTCACACATGAGGCAACCCCTGTGTTCTGCAACCAGCTGGCCATCCTGCTCTCTCCCAGCAACCTTTATCTTTGGACACTACCGGCCTGCAATTCTCCATTTGGCATATCACCTGAGCCCACTCTCTGGGCTTTTATTAGTTTTGACATCTCCTAATGGTTGAGAGACTCCCACACTGAGCAAATTGCAACCTCTAAAACCATAGTTCTCTCATTATCAATGAGCCATATACTACCAGTACTTATTGCATCACTGATCATCATGCTCTTTGGGAACTGTACTACTTGTCCCTATCTCGTATGTGGCTACTCAACAACGCTGCCATGTCGCATCAGGAGTTCCCATGGAGATATCCAACGCTGAACCCAGAACTGATGCCAGTGTTACTGGGCACTGAAGCCAGTGATACTGGGCACTGGGTTGTAATAGTGGCCTACCATTGAAGTTGTGCACTGTCACATTTTGGAATAAGATGCACTGAAGCTGAGCTGCCCGAAGTGCTGGAGGAAGTCTGCAAATTTCTCCCCCTGAGTTCCCTGCCTGAGCTGCAATACCTTGCTGTCTGTGCCCTAGGGCAAATACAAGGAGCCAAGGCATCTAGGGGTTGATGGAATCTATTTGTTGCCGGCTGCTGCACCAGTGTCACCACTAATGATGGCCCTGCCACCTGTGCTAAAGTTTGCCACTGGTTTCCTGGATCCTGTGACTCTTGGACCAGAGGAACTGTGCCTGGACTTCCCCATCACAACCAGGGTTAAGTTAAGAACCCTCTGTGGGAGCTACACCCCCAAAGCCAGCTGTCCCAGCTTCGCCCACTCCTTCTTGGGACAAGGATGTGTTGGAGACCACTGCTGCAAGCACAGAGAACACTATTGCTAAGCCATCGAGTTCCCAACCCTGGTTTTAGCTTACCTGTACTCGAGGTGTTGGAGCAGCCTGCTGCGCCTGGGTCTGGGCTGGCTGACTCCACTACCCCTGATTAACAGATTGCCCACCCATTACATGAGGACCTTCTGATGCAGGGCCCTACAGAAGGTCACCTGGTGATTGGGAAGAGCGGCCCTAACCCATGGTAAGTAGTAAGGACAAGCCTGCCTATCAACCATCACTACAAGTTGGTCACTCCACCCCAGTTTCTTTGGGTGGCCAGCAAAACTTCTCCAATGAGGAGCACTAACATTACTGAGACTTCCATTGAGCACTGGATGCCTTTTTATCACCAGGGAATTGACAAAACACTCCCTGCCTCAATCAGTTTGTCTGTACTGGTTGGAATTTCTGTACATTCCAGAGCCACTTTTCTGTCATCTACAGTTTGAACGGCCAAAACTGTATAGCCAAGCTATCTGGGAACATCTCTGAATACCCCAACCTTCCGTAGTTTGCAAGATCAAAATGAACATACTGTGGCTGAGTACCACCAGGTCTACAAAGAAATTAACTTGGGTAAACACATTTACATGAACCGAGTTGAGCATGAATTAGAGCGCCCGGTTGCTCACCAAATTAGGGGAAGGCACCCAGATGCAGGTGAATGGGTACATTTCCCTGATACGACCTATTACATTTATAAATCGACTTTCTATATTAATGTTTGTTTTCCTTGTTTCTGAAATGTTTCTTATTATGCGTAATGTTGCCTGTTGAAAATTGCATTATTTCCTATGGTACTAATAAGGGTTTTTATTATGTACATGTTGTTATATCAATGTTAATTTCAGATTTGTTAAAGTGAGTAATGTGTATTTGATCTGGGATGGATCAACCCTAAAGGGGTAGGAGTGTAGGCAGGTGTCTGCTAACTGATTGTGTTAATTTTTTTGTAAAGCCTTGCCTGTACTAATTAATAATTATTATTATTATTATTATTGTTTAATTATTAGGTGACCTGGGATGAAGTGACAATTAACTGGGCTAGTAGAGTCCGGTGCACGTCACGTGACACTGGCTCAGAAATGCTGCACAAAAGTAAAGAAGGGTAATAGGAATCATTATCTTTCATGTACAGTGCATGAAGGTGATAGAGCTGTGCCACGGAATCCAAAAATGAAATTACTGTCTGTGTAGAGAAGTGTCGCTTATTATGGAGTCCAAACACAATATTCTCCACGCACACATTCATGAAAATGTCTGTAGTAATGCTGGGTGCTGTAATGAACACCGTCTGGAAACCGTAGACAATCAGGGTGAAGAAATGTTACCAGCACACCAAGGATTCCTCAGAAGGGTCCAAAGCTTTGTTCACATGATCACACGGTACACATACAGCAACGTTTCGGAGCCACCCAGGGCCCCTTCGTCAGTCACTTGCCTGATGAGGGGGCCCTGTGTGGCTCTGAAACTTTGCTGTATGTGTACCATGAGACCATGTGAATAAAGCTTTGGACCCCTCCGAGAAATCCTTGGTGTGCTGGTGACATTTCTTCACCCTCGCTTATTATAGAGAGCGCTGCTTAACTCCGTACATGTGTTTTGGCATATGCTTCTAGCGGTCTGCATGGGCATGAGCGCACACTCCTCCTGATCCCCACCTGGGCACCATCCACAAGCATTTTTAGCTTAATACATTAAGCACTATAAAATAAACATTGCCCAGTAGACTATTTGTTAAAATTCTTACCCAGGGGTTGCTCCACAGGATGTTGCAAAGAAAGGAACCTGGGGCAGTGAACATGGCATCAGCTGATATAGGAACATAGGAAAGATTAAAAGATGAACAGTTTTTCACCCCGGAAGAAATCATACTTGCCATACAGTCTTTCCCGGCGGGTAAATCCCCGGGCCCCGGTGGCTTGCCCATTGAATTCTATAGAGCCCACACTGAATTACCTGCTCCAAGACTGGCCGAGTTGTTCAAATCCTGTTTACAAGCTTTACCCCCCTTCATGAAAGAAGCCCATATTATCCTAATAACTAAGCCCAATAAGGATCCCAAGCTGTGCACCGCATACAGACCAAGTGCACTTTTTAATTGTGATCTGAAGATCCTTATCAAGTTGCTAGCCACCAGTCTAAACAAAGTTATAAAATCCCTTGTAGACCCGGATCAAATGGGCTTTATGCCAGGTAGGTCCACAAATATCAACATACGTAGATTATTCTCCAATATCACCCACAACATACAATGGAGAACCTAAGTACAATACACAGAACAGAGGATACCAGGACCCCAGAGATAGAAATGGAGCCATGACCTCAAGACAACAGACACATGATGAAAGATATGGTAATCACTATCAACACACTCCTCATCGGGCAGACAAGAGACCTCCGTATAATGATCGGACACCACAAAACAGATGGAAAAGACTTTATTATTGGAAGAATAATGGCCCCAGAATGGGAATAATAATTGGTACAAACCACCAAATGATCAATAGGATAAAAGAAAAATACCGCGCTGATAACACCTAAAACAAACCACCAAAAATGAATAAAAGAAGTGAGATACACACATATAGTTAATAGGAAAAAATGTAGCAGCGCTACATTTTTTCCTATTCACCAAATGATCAGAGAGAGTACAGAGGACCACCACAAGAATATAGGGATTACAGAAAACCAGCATATGAATATAGGGATAACAGGGCACCACCATATGAACAGCATGGGCAATGTGGAAGAAGCCCAGCTCAGGAATATGGACATGAAGAAAGAAGAGGGCCACAACAGAGAAACCATCGTCAGAACGAGCAAGCCTGATACGTACCTACAACTATTATGCCCCCCTAATGAACCGATATGAGGAAGAAAGATATGACCGACACCATCCAACACAGTATGGTGGCACTGATTACAATAGGTCTTTTTTAGACAGAGGCAGGGAGAATCACCAACCGAGGAACCCAGACAAGGACAATCTGGACAAGAATCTGGACAAGTTCCTTCCTTTATTGATATCCAAAAATATGTGAGTAAGTTGAATATTAAAAAATATATTGCAGGCACCCCTTTTAAACACAGACCGCCAGGATTTGGAGAGGATGGAATTTTACACAGCACACTGAGAAACAAATCTATTTTGAATCCCCCTGTGAAAAATAATAAACATATTGAGTTTTTTTTTGTTTTAAAAAGTGGTTTTAGAGGAAATTAAGGATCTAAAGATAAAGAAAAAGGAAGAACCAGGCTATATAAGAAGTGGCATTCGAAAACTCACTAAAAGGAAGGATCTGGTCATCCGACCAGCGGACAAGGGAGGCGGAATTATAATCCTCTCAAAGTAACAATACCATAACAGTATAAAGAGTATGCTGGAAGATGAGAATACATATAGTAGACTACTGAGTAATCCCATGTTCAAGTGCAGAAACGCACTTGAACAAGTAGTACATCTAAGGTTAAAGAAAAATATACTTAATACACCGGTACACCGATCATATATTCACTTCCAAAAATACATAAAGACAAAACAAACCCACCACCTAGGCCAATAGTAAATGGAATTGACTCACTCACTTCTAGAATGGGCCAATATATGGACCATTACCTGCAACCAGCCGTACAAAATACAAGGGCATACCTTAGGGATACGAAACAGATGTTACAAATTATTGAAAACATCCCTAAAGAAGATGGACCCTGGGTAATGGCCATTGCAGATGTATCATCTCTATACACCATAATACTCCATTACCTGTTGTGGAAATTTTATGAAGATGTATTTAATATGTATTGTCATAAGTGTCTCCCAGTGTTATGCCTTGTACACACGGTCGGATTTTCCGATGGAAAATGTCCGATCGGAGCGTGTTGTCGGACATTCCAACCGTGTGTGGGCTCCATCGGACATTTTCCATCAGATTTTCCAACACACAAAGTTTGAGAGCAGGCTATAAAATTTTCCGACAACAAAATGCGATCGCGTCAATTCCAACCGTGTGTGGCCATTTCCGACGCACAAAGTGCCACGCATGCTCAGAAGAAATTCCGAGACGGAACAGCTCGGTCCGGTAAAATTAGAATTCGGAATGGATACAGCACTTTCGTCACGCTGCAATGTCAAAAATAGTTTAATGCAGCGCACTCTCTTCTTCTTTATAATGTGAGAAGAATGAAGTAGTTTTGTTGTTCAAATTCACACAGACTTCTCGCAAACTTATTTATTTATTATTTATTGGGATTCCCTCAATATATTTAGATTTCTCACATCTGACCAAATATTTTTTGGGTTGTTTTTAAATTTTTTTTCTTTTTTTCAAGGCTGTTTTTGTATTTGTTTGGTGGTTTGTATTTTTTTCAAGGCTGTTTTTTTATTTTTTGTGATTTGTATTTTTTAAAAGTCTGATGTTTTTTTATTTATTTTTTTGTGTGTTTTACTCCATAATATTTTTGTGTGTGTTTTGTGTGTCAAGTTACCACAACACCATTGATATCTTGTATTATTGAATCTCAAGGAGATTGTTTGGTGTTGGTGTCTCTTGTTAATTTCATATTGTATTTTTGAAATGTACCTGCCTCCTCACAAACAAACTGTCCTTTTTGAAGGAAAACACACATAGGCAAGTATAATTGAAAACCAAAATTCCTTTATTAAGGGCTCAGAACCAAACAAAGAGGGAGGCAACGCTGGATAAACAGTTGAAATTAGCGAAGCCTTGGACCCCCAGGGCAGACATCAATTCTTTACCAGCAAAATTGGTGGCCTGAGGAGTCCATATCTAAGGGAGTGCAGTCTGATCCAGAAGTCCCAGAGATCCAGAAAGCAGCAGATGGCATCTGTGTCCCCAGGCTGTGGTACTACAAGAGGCTGCATATTTTGCCAGACCAGACTGAACCCAGGCCATCACTCTCTGGTCTTCCTTAGACGCTTCCTTCCACGCTGTGGCTGTGGTGTGGGAGATGTGCCAGGAGGAGGAGTAGGACCTTGAGGAGTAGGAGGAGGAGGAGTAGGACCTTGAGGAGGAGGAGGAGTAGGACCTGGAGGAGGAGGACCATGTGTGAGGTCACAAATGTGGGTAGCACATGTTATTTCGCCCCTCAACCCCTTATTGGGAGCTTCCAAAATTAGGAACTCACACAGGAGTCGTTGGACCTCCTCCATCCGCATCATTTTGCAGGCAGTTCTGCCAGCAAAGTCTTCCTCCACAGTGGTGGGAGGTTCTCAGGGCCTCTGTAGCCTTCCAAAAGAGGCCTACGGCAGCCTCCTCCAGGGTACTCCTCTTCCTGGCACTTTGTCTTTGCAGGTGTAGGGGAGGGACCTGGATATCAGGCAGCCTGCTCGGCCCGGCCACCTCCTGGCTGAGACTTCCCTGTGTATGAAAAAGGGACATGCTTTTAGTTTTTGCTTCATCAATCACAATCGTAAATTAGTAGTACTCCAAACTAACATCTAGTTAACATCATTGAATGGACAACCTGAAATATTTAGAAGAATGCTATACCTGGCTCAATCTGGACTCCTCCACATGTTGCTGCCTGGAAGGCCCAGGTTGAGCGTCAGAAGCCTCAGCGGGGGGGAAGGAAGCGTGGAAGGAAGACTGGAGAGTGATGGGCCGGGTCAGTCTGACCTGCCAGAAAATGCAGCCTGTCATAGTACCACAGCCTGGGGAGATAGATGTCATCTGCTGCTCAGGATCTCTGGGTATCCTGGACCTTCTTGTGCTCCCTTAGATAAGTGCTCCTCAGGCCAACAATTAGGGCCTTCAAATAGAGGATGTCTGCCATGGGGATCACCTGCTTCACAAATGCCAATAAACTATCCAGCGCTGCCTTCCTCTTTGTTTGGTTCTTATAATGTGGGTGGTTTATTTGCCACAGACAAGGCAGCTCCTTGTACATGTCAATGAATATGGCCATAAATTCATCCTCTCTAAAGATATCCATTTTCACTGCAAGACACAACACAAGACAAACCCTAATGTCAGCCTAAAGTCTACTAAACTTGTGCAAATACAGGCCTCAATCTAGAAGCAGTATAGGCCCAATGTAAAATCTTACCTTCGCAATCACGATCGGTGCCTCCGTTACTCCTTCCTCCGCTCACAGATCGTACGTACTACGCACGCGTGTTACGCTTTATAGACACTGCGCATGCGAGAAACTCCGCCCGCCCCTGATGTTCTTTCTAGACTATTCCCCGCCCCTTCTCATTCCTCGCAGTGGGGAAGAGCACATGGCGGAGTCAGAGCAGGTGTCTGATAATTACACCAACGAGGAAGAGGAGGAGGAAAGCCCGGAGCCTGAAACGTCCCGATCCAGAAGGAGACAATATAAGGCATCAAATATGTCCTTTGGGGAGATGTTGGAGATGGTCGACATAATGAAGAGAGCCGACTATGATGGGAAGTATGGACCTTACCCCAACCCCAATGTCTGAAAGGCCAAGATAATGGCGAAAGTAGTCAAGAGTCTGCACCGGAATTTCAAGGTACGACGATCGAAAGATCAGCTCAGGAAGCGGTGGTCGGACCTCAAATTAAGAGAACATGAGCAGTACAGAAAGATCCGGAGAGTGCTGCAAAAAAGTAAGTAGTTGTGCTGTGTTCCTATTCTTTATGTTTATTACGTTCGTGCTGCTCCATGTGCTTTTCTTAACTGTTATCCAGTTTAAAATGGCAGCTTTCATGTTCATGGGCACATTATTCGTTCATATCAAACATAGTTCGTTTGGCCATATGCAATTGCCATCATTTTTTGGGGCCTACTTGTGTGAAAAGAATTGGGTTGTGTAGATGTGTTTGTTACTAGAATGAAATGCAAACTAGATTCTGTGTAAGGAGAGGACACTCAGCAGTTTACACATCTGGATGCTGGAGCACTAGTGTGGGACCCCAGAACACCCTTTTTTTTAGGGGGGCCCACACAGGTGCTCCAGTGTATACTATAGGGGGGTCTCCATCTGTGAAGCTTGTACAAGACAGGTAAAGTATTCAAGCTTGACAAAGGACAATAAAAATGCTACATCTTGGAACTCTGCTAAAACAGACAATTGTACCCCACTTCCAAGCAATGCTTCATATTTATAGTTCTGACATCAAATATCTGTGTGCTAAGTATACCTATTTTTTTGTACATAGGGGATAAAAGACTCGGAGGACACCCCTCATCCGAGGAGACCACAGACCCCCACCTCTGGAAGAAGGTGAAATCCCCCAAAGCCAAGCAAAGCAGGAGGAGGAAGACATGGTGGTAATTGTCACCACAACAGTTGAGTGTCTGCGACCACAGGCTCAGGTAAGAGATGGATGCCGGCAGATTTATAATACATGTTTTTTTTTTGTTTTCTCTCTTTTTAGGTGATCGTGATGTTGTGGATCCAGATCCTTTCACCTCGGAAAGTGCCCAGATCCTGATCAGGGAGATCATGGGGTGTAATGTTGCATTGGAAAACATCCAGAAAAACATCAATGATGTTCTTCAAAAAAATAAGAACATCATTGATGTTTTAGGGAGAGTTTAAAAGCCCTCCAAATCCCTTTGTTTTTTGGTGTGCTACAATTTTTGAACATTTTTTTACAAATATTAGAAAAGCCAAATTTTGAAGAGGCACACAGTGTGTCAACATGTGCTATCTGCCATCACGGGAGATCAATGGACGCGTTTTGGGGGTGCAACCCCTTCCTCAATAGTAAAGTAGCTGTGAGGAAGGGGTTGCACCCCCAAAACACGTCCCTTGATCCCCCATGATGGCAGGTAGCACATGTTGACATTCTTAAATTTCTGTGCATCTTCAAAATTTGGCTTTTCCTGGGGTGACTTCACCCCATCTGCTGAACGCAATATCAAACTCAGTTTGTAAATACTCATGTCTGATATTGCCTTCAAGTTCTACCAAATGTGAACTTTGTAGGTTCAAGATTTGTGTCTTTCTTGTTGGTTTTAAACATGCCTGTTTGATCTAAAATGGACATTTCTAATTTTTCTAATGTGACCCCAAAAATTTTTATACAACAAACATGTTGGTTTGTTTTAAAAACCTTTTCTAAATGCGCATGTTATTGTGCTGGTATTAAAAAGATTGTTAATCAAGATTGTGTGGATTATTGTCTCAACGCTACAAAACTTTTGTTGTGCTGTAATGGGTGTTTTCTGTGACAATGGGGGTTATTTCCTGAGGGGAAATCTACTTTGCACTACAAGTGCAGTTTCAGTGCAGTTTCAAGTGCACTTGTAGTGCAAAGTGTCTTTGCCTTTAGTAAATAACAACCATTGGTTACAACAACCAAGGTTACACAATCACGCCAATTACAGGACTCAACATATTTCTCTCAGGGTCAGCTAAAACAAACACAAGCAGGAAATGTCACCAAACCTTGTTTTTTTTTTAATTTAAAAAAATGTTTTAGACATTGTCTGGCATATTGATGGCCCCCCTACCCACAAAGAATTCAAGGTATCTTAGCCGGACATCATGGGCACTCAGGGGGGGCAAGCCAGGACGGCCACTTTCAAGCGCCGTCAGGGTTGGTTCATTAGGAATTCCGACCTCAGGCCCAACTGAGCCAGCATAGTTGGCAGAAAAGTTGTGTAGAACACAGCACGCCAGGATAATGTGATTCAGTTTGTACTCCGCCATATGTATGGATGTAAGAAATAGGCAGAACTGGCTGGCCATGATTCCAAATGTGTTCTCCACCACTCTTCTGGCTCTGGCCAGCCGGTAATTAAAAACCCTCTTGTCCGGAGTGAGGGTCCTCATCGGCAATGGCCGCATAAGATGGTCCCCCAGCGCAAACGCTTCACCCGCAACAAAGAGAATGGGAGTCCTTCCACATTGTCTTCTGGACGTGGCAAGTCCAAGCTGCCATTCTGGAGACGCCTGTAAAACTCTGTCTGGGCGATGACTCCACCATCTGACATCCAGCCATTCTTCCCCACGTCCACATACAGGAACTCGTAAGTAGCCGACACCACCGCCAACATCACAATACTATTGAACCCCTTGTAGTTGTAATAGTACGACCCCAAGTTGGGTGGTGGGTTGATGTGGACATGTTTACCATCAATTGCCCCTCCGCAGTTAGGAAAGTCCCACCGTTGGGCAAAGTGGGAGGCCACAGTCTGCCATTCCTGTGGCGTGGAAGGAAACTGTGGAGTCAAACAAAATCAAAAATTAGTCATTTTGCACATAAACAGGGAAAGCAGATTAGACACAAACATTCTTGGCCAACATCATCAAGCTAACATTTTTATGAGGGAATTTTTTAAGACCAAAGTATAAGGTACACCTATCAGATTCCCCCTCCCCCCCCCCCCCTCTCATGGGCCATTTCTAACATTATAGGGGGGGGGATTCTTGGACAGGTAACCCTCTTGACTTCATTGAGAGATGAATGCCTACATAATGGGTATTACTTTGGCCAGCCCCTCCTTAGTTACACTATTGGCAGCCCACTGGATAGGTAAGAAGCATCATAATACAAAGATATAAATACACATTGTACACATTTGAGCACATTTGGACATTCTGCTATTACCTATCAAGATAATAATAGAATACAAAAACTTTAAACAGTACCATTTGAAAGTATACAGTCAGGCCCTTGCACTGCATGCTTTGGGGAATTCATCCATAAATCTGAGCACAAAAGAGATGGGTATAGTGTGTATGGGTTTGGCAAAGTCAGCAGATAGATGATTGAGGATAGATAGAGAATTGGTATCAGCTGACTTAGCAGTTGGGGGGATGGAGGGTTCAAAATGATTTGGGGACACCCAAAAAAAGCCTCTGGCACTCTGCCTGAATTTAAAGCACAAATCACATTTCTAAACATTTTAGGGGGTGTTTGGGGTAAAGCACTACTATGGAGCTGATAAAATACATTGTTAAGTGACTACATAAGGTGAATATAGGGCCCGAAGAGCATGCTGGGGAGGTAAGTGAAGGCAAATATGCATGAAGGATAAAAAAAATAATTACATAAAAATCCAGCATGCATGAGGGCAAAGGGGACATTCACAGCATATTCCAATCATGGTAATTAGGGAATAAGGAAAGAAATACAATATATTATCAAACATTATATGCAATAAAATGTTAAAGGATAAAAATCTTACCTTAATATACTCCTTCTGCAGGACCTGGATGATGGCAGAACAGGTCTCCGGGATAATGATCCCCAGAGCCTAGGGGGAAATGCCTGTCGAGAACTTCAAGTCCTGCAGGCTTCTCCCCGTCGCCAAGTACCGCAGGGTGGCGACCAGCCTCTGCTCCGCAGTGATGGCTTGCCTCATGCAGGTATCCTGCCTGCTGATATAGGGGGTCAGCAAAGCCAACAAACGGTAAAATACGGGGTCCGTCATCCAGGGAGAAAGTTCCTGAAATCATCAGGATTATTCTCACGGATCTCACGGAGCAAAGGCATGTGACAGAACTGTTCGTGCTGAAGCAACCAATTCTTGGTCCATGAACTCCTCCCCACCCTGTTCATGGACTGGGCTTGTGTCAAGGTAAGGACCCCAACACCAAGCCCCCGCACAGCACGAACTCTACGAGGAGTACGTATACGCAAAATGGCTAGAAAACGGTCGGCTGCTCAGAACGAAGTAACAGAACACACTGAAGAACAGCAAGGCCTGTGAAAAGCGACCTGAAAAACAGTAACGAATGAACAAGAACACAATGACAAGTCAAGGGTACTCGCTGCACGCACTGAAGAGCAGATACAAACCCACAAGCACAAACTGAACAGCAGAAAATGATCTGAAAACCACGAGTCTAAAAAATGCGAGAATCGTCTCTCACCAAACTTTTACTAACACGAGATTATCAAAAGTAGGCCAAAGGGTTCCGCGCTTGGTTCTGAACTGCCCTTTTATAGTCTCGTCGTACATGGTGTACGTGACCGCATTCTTGGCGATCGGAAATTCCGACAACTTTGTGCGACCGTGTGTACGCAAAACAAGTTTGAGCCAACATCCGTCTGAAAAAATCCTAGGATTTTGTTGTCGGAATGTCCGACCGTGTGTACGGGGCATTAGTGCTCCCGCAGCCTGGGGCAGACTAGACTATATATTCCTCAGCACCCTTTGTTTGGCACATCTGAATATTCATTGCACAAAGAAGAAAGAAATGTATTACATTTTGCACAAGTTCAATTGCATTCTTTGCACATCTCTGGACTTTATTACATTGCACACAGCATCATTGCATTTATGCACAGCATTGGACTTCATTTTAATCTTGCACACGTTATTGCCTTTTGCACAAGATATTTGCACTTTGCACAAGATAATATTTGCATATTTTGCACAGTTGATTTTGCGACTTTGCACAGTTGATTTTTGCGACTTTGCACAATTTATGTATTTTGTTTTCCAAATACCTCAGATATAGAAGTACTATTGCATTATTAGCATTTTAATATAGATAGAAATCTATTATGCACTGTGCACTTTATTAGTCACATTTGCCTTCTATTGTCCGTATGAACTTTATTTCATTTGTATATGTACTGCTACCTCTAGCAGCACGATTTTCTCTCTCTACTAATTTTATGTGAACAGTGCAGCACCAACACCCATTTTATTTATTCTCCAATATCCGTGCCCCCCACACAAATCAGGGTACTAGGACGATTGCCACCCTAGACATGGAAAAGGCATTTGATACTGTGGAATGGGAGCATTTATGGGAGGTGATAAGGAGGATGGGATTCCCACAAAATTTTATTGACTGGGTACGTATGCTCTACACAGGCCCCCTGGCAAGCATAAGGATTAATGGCTTGCTATCTGCCCCCTTTCCCCTGCAGAGGGGTACCAGACAGGGGTGCCCTCTCTCCCTGCCCTCCTCACCCTGGCCATGGAACCTATTGCTGAAGCCCTCAGAATTTCACCCAACAATACAGGTGGGGTGGCTGGAGGAGAGAGTGGCTCTCTATGCCGATGACTTACTGCTTTTCTTGAATGATGCTGGAGCCTCCCTGCAGGGTGCCCTTAGAATTATGAACACCTTCTCAGCCTTCACGGGTTTACGGGTGAATTGGCACAAATCCCAGCTGTTTCCGGTGGACGAGGAGGCTAGATCTTCCTCACCCCCCTCTCTCTCGCTGCAGTGTGTCGACCACTTTACCTATCTGGGAATTGTGATATTCAGACATAGTAGGGACTTTGTGAAACTCAACCTGGATCCTGTGCTGGCTGGGATTAAGACTAGACTGAAGGCATGGGGCAATCTACCCCTCTCACTAATTGGACGCATTGACCGCCTTAAAATGAAGGTCCTCCCCAAATTCAAATATTTTTAGGAACTCTCCTCAGTGAATTTCAAAAAAACTCTTTAACTCCATTAATCAACTGTTCACGTCCTTTATCTGGGGATCAAGACCACACAGATACAATTATACCACTTTGACTAGGCCTGTGGACAGGGGGGATTAGCGCTTCCCATTTGTTATAAATATTTCCTGGCTACCTAGCTAGTGACTGCCCATTGGTGGCTTCAGCCCAAACTAACCAATTCTGCTACAGTGCTGGAGACAGAAATTGTCAAATCTCTGAAGGCCTTACAGGGGCTGTTGTTTAGGGGGAAAAAGTCCCCACCCCACCTCACTCCGTCCATGTGCACCACCATACAAGTGTGGAAAAGGAGTGAAGCTCTGCAGACGCCCCAGCTGAACTCTCTCTCTCCACATACACCAATGTGGCTGAATCCCAATCTCCCGCCTTTCTACACCATCCCAGACCCACAGGCTTGAGCCAAATACAAAATTTTGAAGCTGGAACATATTATCACTAACACTGAATTGTCTTCTCTCAGTACTCTGCAATCAAAATGTAATGTACCCGTACATGCACATTTTAGATACCTTCAGATTGCTCATGCCTTCAAGTGCAAATTTCTGGGCCAACAGGTAACTTTATCATACTCAGAATTGGAATCTACCCTCCAAGTGAAGGACTTGGGGAAGCCCACGTCTCAGCTTGATGGCTACGTACTCGTGGCTGCTAGTCCTGAGCTGTCCTCCCTCTGCAGGAAATGGGTGGGGGACAGCCCAGAACTGGATGAAGATGACTGGAGGGAGATTTGGGATTTCCCCTTCTCCCCCCTGGTCTCAGCCAGGGATAAGGTGGTTCAATATAAAATTCTGCACAGAGCATATTATACACCTCACAGGCTCCACAGGATGTCTGCGGCACATTCCCCATTGTGTTGGCGATGTACGCACCAACCTGGAGAGTTTTTCCATATCTTTTGGAGCTGTCCAGCAATACAGAAAAACTGGCAAGAGGTCCTTCAAGTGATTAAACGTGTAACCAAGCTCCATATACCATGCAGCCCAAGATATTATTTGTTAGGATTGGTTGAGCAACTGTCAGTGACCATGGCCAGGAGAATACTCATTAACCTCTTACTGTTTTACGCTCGTAAAGCCATCACAATGAATTGGAAGCATCCATCCCCTCCTTCTATCCAATTCTGGAAAGGTCTGATAAATGCCAGTCTACCCTTGTATAAGGCCACCTATGTGAACAGGGGTTGCCCCAATAAATGGAATACGGTTTGGGCATGTTGGCTTGATGACTCCACTACAACAAGCAGCGATCAAGCCAATTCTAGTTAAAGCATCTTAATTTGTATCCTGATATCCCAGGTTTGAGCATAATTAACTCTGAACTGAACCCTCTCCCCACATTGGGGCAGTAGTTTATTAGATTGTTTTGTTTAGTTTTTATGTTATATGTTGCTGTACGAGAATGTGACCTGTTTGCCTTGCCCCTGTGTGGGCTACAGCTGTATGTGTAATTTGAAAATTTTAATAAAAAGAGATTTTTCAAACAAAAGATGAAGAGTTTGCATACTCAGCAAGTGATTAAATCAGCTGATGAAAGTGGCTAAAAAATGGAAGGTGTAATATAGGGTTGTACCGATACAGCTTTTTTACCGATGAGTATGAGTACCGATACTTGTACACAAGTATTCACTGATACCAAGTACCGATACCTTTTCAATTTGAGCCCATACAAAATAAATGGGCTCAAATTGCACTGTAAAGAATCAGATGCGATTTTACCAGGAATGTGGTGTGATTGGTTTCCCACACTACTCCTGTGTGAACCCAGACTGCAGTCAATATGACAAGCTTGGGTTCACACAGGAGCAGTGCGTGAAACTGCATGTAATTTGGACTGATTTTTTCCCTATTTTTCCCATATTTTCCCATATTTTTTCCACCATATTTGAGGTGGAAGAATATCTAAATGCAGTCCACTTAACAATGTTTCCATCAGACCATAAAATCAGTTTTAATGCCCCCTAGCGATACATATGTTTTTGAAAAAAACAAAAACTCTGGTCTGTATGGCTATCCTATTGAACAGTATATGAAAAATCAACACCTCCTTATTCCACACCTTCCTGGCAAGTATAACTCCTCTCAATGAGGTAAGCACTCATTGCCCTACTCACAAAACTACATAAAGATAACCCCAATGCCTCTGAGACACTTATCAGATTACTTTATTTTTATTTTTTTTTGCTGGAAAACTAATTGCGCTTCATTGGAAATGTACATACACCCCTAAAATTAAAGAATTGGTAGCGCTAATTAACAATGCCCTCCTGTCCTACAAAATTACATGTGAAGCTGGGGGACAGCCACAAAAGTATCCAAAATGTGGAATCTATAGGATACATGTCACATGACTGTCACCCCCTCCTTTTAGTACAGTGGTGAATGCTATCAGATTATGGTAATAGTTTAGCATAGGCTGATAGGTCTTCAGACTCTTGATCTCATTAGAGATAGTTAATGCTTAAAACTATTTGTAAATACAAAATATTATCTACAATTACTGCATGGTAATAGAAGTGTCACGATCTAGCCAGCAGTTTTTTTTACCTACCTTACCATGCTCAGTGTAGCCCAGGTTGCCTAAGAAACGTATTAATGAAACAAAAAAAGCCGATACAGGTGAGTGGGTCTCTGGTTAATCCCCACACACACTAGCCAGTTGCTAGCCCAGCGCGCATGCTGTGTAACATAAGGAAATGATTCCTGCACTTCCAAAAATCCTTTTATTGAAGCTTCATATAACAAGTGGTTGACAGATGGAGCAAGGGACAAAGAGGTAGATGCGTTTCATGTAAATTTTACCACTTAGTCATATATCATTAGGTATATGACTAAGCGCATACATTTCCTTATAAGAAGCGTATTAGTTCCCTGAGCTCCTGTTTGCCTTGTATTACATGTATTCAGTGTCTGACTTCCATGCACCGACCGCGGCTTCCTCCTACCATTTGTGCTTGCCTGTAACCTGCCCTGACCTCAGCTTCCTGGGTCACCTTCTGTCTGGCTGGGTCTTAGACTCCATGCCCTAGGGAACCCGGAGTGGGCATTCTGTAGGGGCTCATTAACACTGAAACAAGCAAGGAAGAATGAATATCCATGATCTGTTAGATGCTAAATGTTTTGTGGTTACTGTTTTGTTTCCCTATAGAATGGAGCACTATTACAAAAATTAAACAAAAAATCTTGTCTTGATGAAGAAGACCAACAATACATAACAATGCTGATTTGTACTATCTGTGCTGACACCTGCAATTTAACATCCTGCACAAATGCATACAAAATACAGCTACCTGCCATGTAAGAACTGTTTATTTTTCTACTAAGACAAATAAAGGTTGGTTTAACCACTTACCTACCTGCCCATTGTCATATGACATCTGCAAGTGGGATCTCCCATCCTGGGCGGGTGTCATATGACGTCCTCGGCTTCCCAGCGGTGTAGAAGGTGCAAGCCTGCGCCCACCGCGTCACTGAGGAGCCGATGCACGTGCCCGGCGGCTGCAATGTCCGCCGGGAAATCGCGATCGCTCGTTACAGAGCAGGACCATGGATCTGTGTGTGCGAACACACAGATCAACGTCCTGTCGGGGGAGAGGAGACCGATCGTGTGTTCCTAGTATCTAGGAACACCGATCGGTCTCCTCCCCTAATCAGTCCCCTCCCCCTATAGTTAGAATAACTCCCTAGGCAACACATTTAACCCCCTTGATCGCCCCCCTAGTGTTAACTCCTTCCCTACCAGTGACATTTACACAGTAATCAGTGCATATTTATAGCACTGATCGCTGTATAACTGTCAGTGGTCCCAAAATAGTGTCAAAAGTATCTGATATGTCCGCCGCAATGTCACAGTCACGATAAAAATCACTGTTCGCCGCCATTACTAGTAAAAAAAATAACAATAATAAAAATGCCATAAATCTATCCACTATTTTGTAGGCACTATACGAATCAATATACGCTTATTGCGAATTGTTTTTTACCAAAAATATGTACAGTAGAAGAATACATATTGGCTTAAACTGAGGAAAAAATTTGTTTTTGTTTTTTTTTTTTTTAATTTGGGATATTTATTATAGCAAAAAGTAAAAAATATTGTGTTTTGTTCAAACTTGTCGCTCTTCTTTTGTTTATTGTACAAAAAAATGGGTACAGTGTTGCATGACCGCGCAATTGTCATTCAAAATGTTATAGCGCCGAAAATT
The DNA here is from genome assembly GCA_037952925.1 of Lithobates clamitans. Classification (NCBI taxonomy): domain Eukaryota; kingdom Metazoa; phylum Chordata; class Amphibia; order Anura; family Ranidae; genus Lithobates; species Lithobates clamitans. The sequence continues at coordinate 3,333,070 of JBBGZY010001128.1, read as the reverse complement.
GGCCTGGGCAAAAAGGTGTGAAAATGCTCCGTATTGAAGTGGTTAAAAAAAAAGGACACCTAGGCACTTCTGTGATTAAATGAAAGCTTTGATCGGTCTTGCCTTGATTTCACTTACCCTCATTTCAAGCCACTCCTTTTTCTGTACAATTTTGGTAGTTATTTCTGGTCTTTTATAATCAAAGGAGTATTAAGCTCAAAAACAAACTTTATTAGATTGCTGCTCGTTGACCCTTAAATGTGGTGGCTGGATTAGCTTTCTTTATTCTGCTTTTTTCCTTTTTTTTTCAAGTAGTGATCCTGCCAGTTACACACTTCCTGTCTAACGGTGTCTCCACTATCTATGGAGGAGCAATGGAGACACCTTTGGACAGAAGGACTGTCTGGAGAGAGTAGTGTTAGGTGGGCTAGTAGATTTAGACAGACTTTATATAAATAATTAAAGCCTAAAGCCAGGTACACACTATTTGTTTTGTTTTTTTTCAACCCAGCGGGTTAAGCTTAAAACAACTGTCAGCTCCGGTTGAAGCCGCTGTACTAACCATGCGAGGTTAGTCCAGTGATCTCCCCCGCTGAGCTGTTGTGTTCTGACAGGGGAACAGTGGCTGTTGTCTCCCAAGATTTGGCCCATGTGGCTTTACTCCAGCTAACACTTTGTAAGAGCTTTGTAGAAACTATTTTTTGCCTTTTGGCATAACAGTTTTACATAGTTGAAAATGATCTGACCATTGTAAGCACCCAGTGGTTTGTCTCAAACCTCTAACTTCCACTTTTGCTGCACAGCTTACTGTGTTAAAGGAAGTTGAAAAATAAGAGCAGAATCAACAAGTAAAAACATAAGTTACGTGAGAAATCAGACAAACAAAGACAGCTTTGTTAATGCAAGTGACAGACGGCATCATATACAGTATGTCATAATTTATTTTGCCTTTAGTAGCACTTTAAGTGCTGCTAGTACTTTTTGTCCTCCACTAAGATGAAGGAGCAGAGCCTGAAACACGACAGCAGAGGTAATTTTCCCAAGTTACCTGCTTAATTGTCATTCAGTACATATGACTTTGAACAAGTATTGCCATTTTCATCCCTGATTTGTTCAGTGCCCTTTAGTGTTTTTTTCATTATTACAACCTAGCTTTTATTTTGACGGCTGGTGTGCCCTTTATGTTTTACCACCATTTATATTTGCCTCCAGGTTTGCCATGGAGGCTGCAAGGTTTAGCATTATACTTGGATATTCTATAAACTTGAAGAGTACATTGGAGTGACATCTCCAACTGTGTACTTTGAAGAATTGCACTGTCTCTCCTATTAGCCACGACAAGACTGTGCTAAGACTCCAAAAAGCAGTAGACTGTTATCTGGTGAGAAAGTGAGCTGACTGGGTCACTGTACCAAGTTCCCATTGTTCTCTGTCTGCGCTGGCAGTTGTTACAAATTGCCAGAGGTCAGACAAAGTTATCTAGTGCGCATCCTGTCTGACCCATGTGTCCAGCTCCTTCTGCACATCAAATCAAAATTACACTTATCAGCAGGACTAAAAGCTTTTAAGGATTGAAGCGCTTGCTCATCTATACAAACAGATTTTGTTAAGCCTAGTACAGGTGTCAAATGTCAGACGGCATTGACCGGTTCAATAGAAACTGGCCGACATATGTGTACTGGAGTGGCTCCGACAGGGACCTTCTGTGGAAGGGTCTTGACTGAAGAAGGTCTGCCAACTGGCTGCCACTCAGCACTCTGCCAGGGTGTTTTGGCGAGGGGGAGGGCTCCACCTTTCAGAACACAATATAGCAGCAGGGGAGATCGCTGTCCTAATGTCTGATAGATATTACAGCGGCTCCTCTTAAGCTGTCAGGTTTTTTTTCGTTCAGCCCTGCTTTGAGATTTAATATCGCTCAGATATGATTTGCATTAAATGAGAGTTTTTTGACCATGAGTGAAAGCTTTAATACAATAACAAAAATGTATTGGTAAATAGTAAAGTAGGCCTAGACTAATACACAGCAATCTTTCTAATTGTACAGGAAAAGGGTAAAAATCATGAATTACATGAATGAATACAGAGTATATTCCTTAAAACATTAATCTACAAACTGTAGGAAAGAAAATACAGACCAACATATCTAGATAAAAGTACAAGGGAGGTTTATCATATTTACCATTCCCATATAGGTTTCATTCACTCTACCATAGAGTGTGTGTTTCCCTTCCATCTAGTCGGTGTATATCATTACAGGCTGATGCCTCATTGGTTGGCATGGCGTGGCTCTGATTGGTGGGCTTCTCTATTCCTGGTTAAGGACTGGCTACATCTCCAATCCCTATACTTTGCATAAGTCAGCCCCCTTTAATGCAAATCTATGTGACCATTCTGAGCAGGAGATTAACTTGACCTTTTCCAAGGAAGTTAAGTATTGATTGGCCTCCCTTCATTGCATATCCAAACATGGGATCTACCAAACATCCACCCCTATTCATACTCAGCCATACCCAGTCATACTCAGCCATACCCAGCCATACTCAGCAATACCCAGCCATACCCAGCCATACCCAGCCATACTCAGCCATACCCAGCAATACCCAGCCATACCCAGTCATACCCAGCAATATCCAGCCATACTCAGTCATACCCAGCCGTACCCAGCCATCCCATCCATACTCAGCTAAACCCAGCCGTACCCAGCTGTACTCAGCCATACCCAGCCGTACCCGGCCACACTCAGCCATACTCATTAATTCTCAGTCATCCCATCCATACTCAGCCATCCCCATCCATGGCTTATCCATCTCCATTCATGCTCATCCATGCCACATCAGTTCTCATACATGCCACATCCATGCCACTAGAGTGCCTTACAAAAGTGTAATAGGTAGTCAAATTAGATTTGAAACTTATACCCCTAGAACACCTGATGGTGCTCCCTGCATGTTGTGCGTCTCTATGTTGCCAGGCTGTGTAAAAGTCTCCCAAATGTGGTATCGCCGTGCTCAGAAGGAGTAGGAGAATCTATTTAGGGGTGTAATTTTTGGTATACACATGCTATGTGTTAGAAATATTGTATAAATGAACAACTTTGTGTAAAAAAATGTGTTTTCATTTTCTTTACACATTTTCCAAAAACTTGTAGAAAAAATGACATGTTCAAAAGACTCATTATGCCTCATAGATTATATGTTGGGTTGTTTTCTTTCCAAAATGGGGTAATTTTTGGTGCATTTCCATTGTCCCGGTGCTCTAGAGCCTTCCAAAGTGTAAGAGGTAGTCAAGAAATTATATTTGTAATTTATGCTCTAAGAACACCTAATGGTGCTCCCTGAATGTTGGGCCTCTGTATGTGGCCACACTGTGTAAAAGTCTCACACATGTAGTATCGCCATACTCAGGAGGAGTAGTAGAATGTGTTTTGGGGTGTAATTTGTGCTATGCATATGCTATGTGTGAGAAATAACCTGCTAATTTTGTGAAAATAAAAAAATAAAAAAAAATCTTACTAAATACCTTGGGATGTCTACTTTCCAAAAAGGGGTCATTTGGGGGGTATTGGTACTTTCCTGGCTTGTTAGGGTCTCAAGAAATGAGGCCTTCAGTACATCAGGTGTGATCAATTTTCAGAGATTGGCACCATAGCTTGTTGACTCTATAACTGTCACAAAGACCAAATAATATACACCAATTTGGGTTAATTTTACCAAAGATATGTAGCAGTATAAATTTTGACTAAAATTACTTATTTGCACAATTTTATGACATAAACAAAGAAAAATGCATTTTTTACAGAATTTTCAATCTTTTTTCTTTTATAGCGCAAAAAAATGAATAACCCAATTTCATATAGGTACAGTGTTGCATGACTGAGTAATTGTCATTCAAAATGTGAGAGCACCGAAAGCTGAAAATTGGTATGGTTAGAAAGGGGGTTTAAGTGCCCAGTGGGTAAGTGGTTAAAGTGAGTTAAAATTGATCTGTGTGGTACAGTTACGAAGATTTTATCTTTTTTTAAGTATACTATTAAATACCTTTTTTATACCAATTAGGTGGAAACGTCTATGCCATTAACCACTTCAGCCCCAGATGGATTTACCCACTTCCTGACCAGGCCATTTTTGCGATGCGGCACTGTGTCACTTTAACTGACAATTGCGCAGTCATGCAACGTTGTACACAAACAAAATTTATGTCCTTTTTTACCACAAATAGTTTTCTTTTGGTGGTATTTGATCACCTCTGCGGTTTTTAATTTTTGCGATATAAACAGAAAAAAAACTGACAATTTTGAAAAAAAACAATATTTTTTACTTTTTGCTATAATAAATATACCCAAAAAAATTTAAAAAAATGAATTTCTTAATCAGTTTAGGCCAATATGTATTCTACATATCTTTGGTAAAAACAATTTCAATAAGCGTATATTGATTGGTTTGCGCAAAAGTTTTAGCGTATACAAAATAGGGAATATATTTATGGCATTTTCATTATTATTTTTTTTTTTTTACTAGTAATGGCAGTGATTACTGATTTTTAGTGGGACTGCGACATTGTGGCGGACAGATTGGACACTTTTGACACTTTTTTGGGACCATTGACATTTATACAGTGATCAATGCTATAAAAATGCACTGATTACTGTGTACATGTCACTGGCAGGGAAGCAGTTAACACTAGGGGCGATCAAGGGTTTAAATGTGTGTTCCCTGGAGGTGTTTCTAACTATGGAGGGATGGGACTGACTTAAGGAGGAGAGAGATCGCTGTTCTGATCACTAGGAACAGCAGATCTCTCTCTCCTCCCCTGTGAGAACAGGGATCTGTCTGTTTATATTGACAGATCCCTGTTCTGGCTCTCTGTGGAGCAATCACGGGTTGTCGATGGACATCGCGGCCACCAGCCACGTGCATCGGCTCTGGCATCGCGCGTGCCACCCACAGCTCTTAAAGCGGCCAACGTACACCTAAAGCGGCTGGTCGGCAACGGGTTAAAGTAATTGTACAGTCTAATTTTTTTTTTTATTACAAACATGTTATACTTACCTGCTCCATGCAATTGAATTTGCACAGGGCAGCCTGGATCCTGACCCCTCCCTCCTTTAGAGTGACCCTAAAGCAAGCAGCTTGCTATGGGGGCACCCAAATGGAGCAGCTCCGTGTGTCCATTCAGGCACAGAGCTGCTGTACGGCCCGCCCCTCTCTCTCCTGATTGGCCAACTGACTTTGATTGACAGCAGCGGGAGCCAATGGCACCGCTGCTGTGTCTCAGCCAATAAGGAGGGGAGTCCCGGGCGGCCAAAGGATTCATGGACATCGCTGGATAGAGAGGGGGCTCAGGTAAGTATTAAGGGGGACTGAGGGAGGCTGCTATACACAGGAGGCTTTTTTTCTTAATGCATAGAATGCATCAGGATAAAAAACCTACTGCCTTTACAACTCCTTTAAGCACTGCCTTCTGTGCATGTTACTAATACAACTGTATATTAAGTATACAAAACTTTTCTACCCTCCCCTTTCACAGTAAATAAACTGTAGATTCTTATTTTGTTGCAAGCTTATTTCTTTTGAAAACCCTGCTTGTTTATTAATATATGAAGTGATCACTGTCAGAAAACTTTAAAGCTACACTCCAGACAAAAAATATATAAAGGCACAAATAAAAAATATAATTGGATTACCTGTCAAAACATTTGTATTAATGTTCATTTAGTCTTCTGAACCAGTTTTGACTGCAAGACAACACTGCCAGGTCAGGAATCTTACTTTCCTCCAGAGCAGTTAGGCAAAATTGATTGGTCCCTGAACTGCCCCAGCTTGTTTACTAAACAACAGTAGAGATTTTGATGTCAAATTTCGATTTCGTTTTAGTCATAGTCTTTTGACAAAAATGCAGTTTTAGTTTTAGTCTTTATCTTATTTGACTAAAATCTCCAGTAAATTTTTGTTGACTAAAATCAAATAGGTTTAGTTAAATTGTAATGCACTTAGCCGTTGTGATGTATAAGGTCTTTATAAATAAAACCAAGATTTATAAACAAACAAAAATATTGCTTTTTGACAAACAAAACTTTTGTTGCAGGGATCTGCAGTTAGGATGTATAATCTGTGCAAATGTATATGTGATGTGTCATTTTGTACTTTTATACCAATGTTATCCCTTCCAAGTTTGTTTCCTTTTCCCCATCCAACTGTTAGATATGAGATGTCTTTCCTCCTTAATTAAGGAAGCATTTTGTCAATTAATTTTTCCTACAACTGAGGACAGTTGTGATTTTAGTTGGGGGTGAATGTAGCACCCTCTACCTAAAGGTAGGTGCTAGAGTAGTATTTCTTTAGCTCAGGGCCCAAGTGCAGGTAAATTTAGTCAGGCCTGTGCTTTAAGCTGGGCCTGGTTGTTGTGATTTGGGACTGGGAGCGTTCAGTGTAATGGGGGGTGTGGCCACCTGTGCTCTGACTCAGTGATGCCTCCCCTGCTTTCAGATGGATGGTTCTGGAAGAGGGGTTGGACTTGAGATCTGAGTGGCAGGCAGCTCATGTGAGGAGCCCTGACAAATTATCTTGCGGTATTGGCAGGGAGCTGGCCTCCCATATAAGCTGGGGTCACATGCTTCCAAGGGGGAGTTCTAAAAAGAAGGAACAGACAATGGAGTACTGAGTTGCTGTTCTGGGCGTCCCCATGCGGGGATCCGCCGTGCGCGGAGGTGGGATGGAGGAACCACCAGGAGGGAGCTTAAGATAAAGATCTTCATCCTTAAAGAAGTATCAAGCTGCTGTGACCGGGGAACACAGGACTTGTATGCTGGAGGAGAGCTGGAAGGAAGAAGTAGCAGTCAAGCGGAGGAGAGTAGAGCAGCGTTCTGTGACCAGGAACACAGAACTATTATCCTTCTAAGGAAAGGTCAGTATAGAATGCTGTGGCCGGGGAACACAGCGTTGATAGCCTTGGACTGGCTGAAAGCAGTGGTCTGTTCACTGCCATGTGTCAGGCCATCAGGGGGAGGTACCGTGTTATCTCTGGCCTGGTTAGCATAATGGCAGTGCCTTCCAAAGACTGTGTGGCTGTCTGATTCTCTGGGCCATCGGGGAGAAGCAGAGTGCGCTTCTGGCTCTTTGACCCGCATGGACAATCCCATCATGGTCTACAAGGGGGAATTATTCAGAGTGATTCTTCTTTGTTCAAATGGAAGTGAAGAAATAGAATATCAGAATGTTTTGCAGTAAGGATTTGTACAAGGAAAGCAGAAGTAATAGTCTGCAGAAGAGCTATTTAAACTAAAAGAGACTGGGGTGCAAGCATTGTATCAAGTTTCTTGCTAGGCCACGGCCACTGAATAACTAACTACAACTTGCAATGTGCTAAATACTATGGGCATCTCATATTATCCTTCTCACATCCAAGTTGTATCCTGAAATAAATATAACAAAACCATGAAACTGTTCTTTGCTTTAATTGATCGTGGGAAGTATGGCAGCAGGGTGATTGGCAGATTGGTAAGTAACCAAATCAGCAGCCCTTACGGGGGTACCGCTACATAGCCTTTTGACTAAAATGCCATTTTAGTTTTCTGAATTGTTTTAGTTTTAGTCGTATTTTAGCTGTCTAAAATAGTGTTATTTCGTCAAGGAAAATATTTTTGTAGACAAGATTAACACTGCTGGTGAGCTGATTCACTTGGAAGATATGGTGATCTTTTCATGCCACCTAAGGTTCAGCTTTAAAAGTGTATTTTTGATTTTCTGTCCCTTTCTTCAATGTAAATACACACAATTATAACAAATTGTGATTTAGGCCCCTTTCACGCGAGGCGGGCTCCGTTTCTACGGAGCCCGCCTCGGTCCGCCGGCTCAGCGGGAGATCTGTCCGTTGATCTCCGCTGAGCCGGCGGATGACAGGTCCCTCTCTGCTCACTGAGCGGGGAGGGGCTTGTCAGGCGCCGCTGCCGCCTATGGAGGGATCAGACGAAAACGGACAGCGTGTCCGTTTTCGTCAGATCTCACCCGATCCGATCCGCCAGCGATGGATCTGGACGTAGAGCCATACGTCTGCTTTTAGCAGATCGGACGGGGTCGGATGTCAGCGGACATGTCGACGCTCCATAGGCTAACATGGATCGCCCGTTCAGGTCCGATCGTGTGAAAGGGGCCTTAGTGTTACTCTTTTCAACATTGCATGTGGTTAGTAGACATGTGCACACTAAAATATTTTGTTTCAGAATTTCGTTTTCGTACGAAAAATAAATTTATTTAGTTACTACCAAAATTCGTTTTTATCTATTTTGTTTTTCGTTAAAAATTGCATTCGTCCAAAAATCCAAATTAATTAAGGTCGAATCTGTCATTGAAGGCTTATGGTGTCTGTTGAATGTTGAAAGAAGATTCGGCGGAGCAGCTAAACTGTTATTATTTTTATTTTACTTGCCCCACCCAATTCCAGCAGCAATCTTTTCTCTCTATGTCGAATCTTTTCTCTCTATGTAGAATAATCTTGGACTAATAGAGTTAAGATTAGGCACATTCGACCACAGGTTCGATAGACACAGATTGTTAATGTCAGCGTCATGTCGAATCTCCTATCTATATCGAACTGTTGTATATCGAACAAGCATTTGTTTATGTTGGCTCTTTCGGTTTTCATATTCTGCACTTTCGTTATCGTTTGTTAAAACGATAGCGAAAATACCTGAAATTCGGACGAAAATGCATTCGGACGAAAACAAATGCACATGTCTAGTGGTTAGAAAGTCTGTACTAAAAAATTATGATAACAGTACTAAAGTTAAAGAGCTATGAGGAGTGTGTGGCTTTGACTACGACAGACTCAATAAACACAATGGACCACAAAGTGTACAAGCTACATTACCAGCCTTTCAAATGTGGGTTTCAGTTGTCTTTAGTCTTACTGGCAGGAAAACATGCTAAGGACCTGTTCAAGATCTGTGCAATGATCTATGGATTAAAACTATGGCATGTCAGGAAAGCCAAAGACACTTTATGAGTATTCATAACACAAAGAAAAAGCACTGCAAGTGTTTGGATGTGAATAGACTCTGCACTAAAACTAAAATACGGTAATCATCAGGCACAACAATTGTTATAACATGAGTATATTTTAAAAAAATTAAGCTATTAATTTGCACAGTTCTCATAAAACAATGTTTTAAATCAAACATATGGCTTAGAGAAAAGTACAGGGAATCGGTGCCAACTTTCTCAAATGCATCTTTTTGTGACTTTAATGCATACAGTAGCTGTTATTGGTGTACTTTATACTTTGGGCTTGTTTCTTTGAGACTCTTAAAACAGGTTCATGTGGATTCCTACTTGTGTGTATGTGTGAGTAGATTTTAGGATAGATAGATATTCTGTTTATAGAATAAGGTACATAATAAAAGGTACTGGTACTAAGGGAAACATGTATGTTGTCATTTATAACGATAGATAGATAGATAGATAGATAGATAGATAGATAGATAGATAGATAGATAGATAGATAGATAGATAGATAGATAGATAGATAGATAGATAGATAGATAGATAGATAGATAGATAGATAGATAGATAGATAGATAGATAGATAGATAGATAGATAGATAGATAGATAGATAGATAGATAGATTTTGTGTTCATTAAAAAAAATAGCTAGTTAAAAGGGAACCTGTACAGAGAGAAACATATAGGCTGTCATTGATAACCTTCTTCTGAAAATACTAATAGCTTTGCTTTCTCTGGTTTTTATACTCACTGATATAGAATAAAGCTGGACATGCATTTATCGAAATTTGGGCAGTTTAGCAGGGACAGACCTGATTCTGATCAGTGTCGCTATGCCCGCTCAACAGAAGTCAATCATTTGATGACTTCTGTCAAATGGACATGTTGGAAAATTTTTCTCGAACAGCAGCTATAGTCGCTGATCAGTGTATTCTGACAGGGACAAGTCCTGCCACCAGAATACAATGCCACAATGACCCTATTTGTGTGCATGGACAAATCTATTTTTATTTTATTTTTTCAGTCTGGTGGCTGTACACTAAAAGCTAACAGTATTTGGTTGGTTTAAAAAAGCTGGAGAGTGCAAAATCTGATGCAGCTGTGCATAGAAACCAATCAGCTTGCAGAGTTTTCTCTCAAAGCTTAAGAGCTGGTTCACACTGGGATGACTTGTCAGGCGACTTAGCCGCCTGACAAATCGCGTTCCGTTCTGAAAAATGGAACCGTTCTAATAGGAGCGACTCGAGTCGCTCCGACTTAGAAAAAGATTCCTGTACTACTTTGGGGGCGACTTGAAGCGACTTGCATTTACTTCTATATAGAAGTCATTTTGCAAGTCGCCGCTGCTGTCATGTGCAGGTCGCCTGAGGCAGTTGCGCTGCAAGTCGTGCTGCCTCAGTGTGAACCAGCTCTAAAGGGGTTGTAAAGGCAGAAGGTTTTTTATCTTAATGCATTCTATGCAAGATAAAAAGCCTTATGTGCGCAGCAGTCCCCCTCAGCCCCACTAACACTTACCTGAGGTCCCTCTCCAGCAATGTTCACGAGTGCCATCCGATATTCTCCTTCCTGATTGGCTGAGACACAGGAGCCATGTCTTTGGCTCTCGCTGCTGTCAATCAAAGTCAGCTAGCCAATCAGGGAAAAGACGGGTGGGGCCAGGTCAGGGCTCCATGACTGAATGGACACAGGGAGCTGTTACTTGGCTCGGGTGCCCCCATAGCAAGCTGCTTGCTGTGGGGGCATTCAACAGGGGGGGCAGGAGTACAGAAGAGGGACCTGAGAAGAGGAGCATCCGGGCTGCCCTCTGCAAATCCATCGCAACAGAGCAGGTAAGTATAACATGTTTATTTTATAGGGGGAAAAAAACAAGCCTTTACAATTACTTTAAGGCTCGGTTCACACTGGCGCGATGCAGGAAACCCTGCAAATCCAATGCGGGTTCCTGCATCGCACCTGAATCACCACTGTCCTCTGCGAACCGCTGCAGGTGTCAATACAAAGTTAATGACACCCCCAGATCAGTTCGCAGATCGCAGTGTGAACTGTGAATTCGAACAAGAATTGAATGGCATGGGTGTGAAAACCTATGCCACCCGATTCTGTTGCGGACAAAAAGTTTCCTGCACAAGTTTGGTCCGAATGCAATGCAAATTCAACCATACAGTTTGTATGGCTGAATTTGCATTGCACAGACATTGCATGTGATCTGCACAGCAATGCAGTGTGAATCACATACTATGTCTGGCATTGCACCAGTGTGAACCAGCCCTAATTGAACAAGCTGAAGCTAGAAGCTGATTGGCTACCATGCACAGCTGCACCAGATTTTGCACTCTACAGTTTTAGTAAATCAATCCCTATATGGCCAGCTAAAGTTAGGTCAGAGTGAAGTCAGAATTCTTGATCCAAATACTTGTTCTGAATGTGTGTGCAGCATGAGAATATTGTAGTTGAATATAGTCAGTGTTTAATATTTTGAACTTCCATGTAAAATTGATAGAGTATTAGGTTTACTCTAAAACTGAAGTGATGCCTCCATCGATCTTGATATGTCATGATGAGATTGTTAGACTCATGTTGGCATGTAAATTGCCATCATCCCTGTATATATAAAATTGTAAATACCTCTGAATGGGATTTTTAAGCCAATTTTGAAAAAAATGGGAAGTATGTATATATTCAAAAAATAGAAATTTATTAATACAACCTTTTAAACATGATTAAAAGATTCCTGAATGGAAAACCAGGACAGAAAAACACATGTACATGTATCATAAAATTACAAAAAATTGTATCACAAGTGGTATCGCCCCACTACATAAGTATACCATCCATACAGATTACAGATGATGATGAGTAGTGGGAATATCAAACGTGTTTTGACATGTGTATAAATTATATTCAACACAGGGGTGACGACGCCATGCGCAACACAGCGATGATGACGCCGCGTGTAGCACAACAACACCACGACTAGCGTGAATATGATGACGCCACCCGCAAGAGGCGAAAAAACGGGGTGACATCATACGCAGCGCCCGATGACAATGGTAGCGCGCAGGACATACAAATGAGAGATGAGGTGCATGAGCGAATATCCTCAGCACCGTATGGGCTGCACTCTATCTAAAAAATCGGGCATACACATCCGGGGACAAGGGAAACGGCCCTAAGGGAGACTAAAACCCCAGACACAAAGCATCCACCCAATAAATGAGGGGGCGCCAAAGGTACTCCATTCAAAGGGCTGGGGAGAAAAGGTGGCCCCGAATGTAATGTATGAGAATATGTGCCTTGAGATCCTTAATAATCGGAAATGCTATCATAAAATCTTGTCTTCCCTGGTTGACAAATTTAATCAAGAGTTTTATTTATTGATGGATGAGGCACATGGTTTGGGTGTTTTATAAAAGCGAAATGTGGGAATTTATTCGCACTAAACACCCTCGCACACCCACCATGTATGCACTTCCGAAAGTGCATAAAGATATCCAAAATCCCCCTGGGAGACCCATCATCTCTGGTAATGGATGCATCTCAGAGGGGATTAGCCAAGTCATTGACCAACATTTGAGACCACACGTAATGGAATTGGTGTCTTATACTAAAGACACAATTCACTTATTGCAAATGTTAGAGAACATGGAAGTCTCAGATATGGCATTTCTAGTGACAATACATGTCGAATCTTTATATACTAGCATCCCCCATGACTTGCAGCTATGGGTTGTATATTGCAGCAAAGAGCAACACATGAGTGGAAATTTAACAAATTCATACTTCAAATGTTGGATTTTATTTGGAGACATAATGTTTTTATGTACAAAGGTTCCCACTACTTTCAGGTACAGGGTGTGTCTATGGGGACGTGTTGCACCCCCTCTTACGCCAACCTGTACCTAGGGGAGTGGCAAAAGGCTTTTTTGTTGAACGACCAACTGGCCACCTACCGTCATGTGGCAAAGATACATAGACGATATATTTCTTGTGTGGGATGGTCCAGAAGAGACCCTAAAAGAATGTTTGATGCAGATGAATTGCAATGATTTTAATCTATTTTTCTCAATGGTTTATGATCATCATAAAGTCAATTTTTTGGATATCAGCATCCTGAAGGATCAGGATGGCAGAATAATTAGTAGGTTGTTCAGGAAGGAGACTGCCGTCAACACTTTATTGCAGATGGACAGTTTCTATCCTGAACCATTAAAAAAGTCTATACCCTTTAGTCAATTCTTAAGTGTAAAATGCAACTGTATCACCTTTGAAGCTTTCCAACAGGAGGCTGATGAGCTGAGCAAAAAATAATTAACCAGAGGTTATACTAATTCTTCTCTCAAAAAGGCTTTTAATCGAGTGAAGGATAAAGATAGACAGGATCTTATCTTTAAGGCCAAAAGAAGAAAAAACATGATGTAACCAGGATTGTATTGCGATAGTCCAATGAACATGAAAGGGTGAGTAAAATTCTTTCCAAACATTGGTCGATTCTCACCGAGGATCCAATTTTTAAGGGTTTAGTCACCCCTAACCCACAAATTACCTTTAGGAAGGCAAGATCCATTGGTGGGATGCTCACACAAAGGGAATACAGAGGAAACTCGATAAAGGACCCCTGTAAGACTTGGGGTACCTCCCCCTGTGGGGCCTGCTCTTTTTGTGAGGTCATTGGTAAGAGTACTTTTTTTATTCTACCAAATGGGGAACGTTTCCGTGTCAAACATTTTGCAAATTGTAAGACGCTTTTATGTAGGTAAAACACGACAGGAACTTGGACAACGAGTTAGCAAGCATATTCATAGAATGCGAATTTGCCACCTGTATCTTCCCCTTGGCAGACATGTGGCCAAGAGGCATGGATACAGAATGCCCAAGGTCAACTTCACGGTATTGGATCGAGTACATATTCCGATTAGGGGAGGAGATTGGAATAAGATTCTACTCCAGCGCAAAATGCGCTGGATTAGATATCTAAATAACACTACACCCCGGCCTCAATGAGGCGGAGAGCTTTAGACCCTTCTTAGAAGGTTTTAGTTCTGACTGACTGAAGCTCAGAATAATATGATATTTTGCTTCAGACTCCCCCCATATAGGATTCGGTTTAGGATAAACTGATGAAATGGTTTCTTTAATGAAATCCTGTTTGCTTTTCAATTATGTTTGCCAAGTTACAACCTGGTGGTTGATGTCTGTCTTTGGGATGTGGATTTCTGTTATGCTCCCCTACTTGGGGTAATTCTTTATCCTTGTGTCCCTTGTGGTGGTTTGAAATTCCCCTTTTTATTGGGGTTTACCTTAATATTATAATGTTGTGCCGATTAACATTTTTCAATGTTCTTCGGCACTATATATATTTTTTGCTACAAGTATAATTTTTTCTTGTTTTTTTATGATTTTTTTATGATTTGTGATGGAGGGGGTCCTTCATCACATACCCGGCACATCCAGGCCCCAGTGTAAAAATTACATTCGGGGACCACCTTTTCTCCCCAGCCCTTTGAATAGAGTGCCTTTGGCGCCCCCTCATGGACTGGGTGGATGCTTCGTGTCAGGGATTTTAGTCTCCCTTAGGACCATTTCTCTTGCCCCCGGATGTGTATGCCCAATTTTTCAGATAGAGTGCGGCCCATACGGTGGTGAGGATATTCTCTCATGCACCTTGTCTCTCATGTGTATGTCCTGCCATTGTCATCGGGCGCTGCGTATGACGTTACCCCATTTTTTTTCCCTTGTTGCAGGTGGCGTCATCACGTTCAAGCTACTCGCGGCGTTGCCGTGTTACACACGGCGTCATCGTCGCCATTTTGCGCATGGCATCATTGCCACCGCCCCATGTGCGGCATCACCTTCGCTGTGTCCAATGCAGCTTGTTTGGTGGCTCACATGGGAGATATAAGGAAGACACCGGGGACCACATTGGCGCCATTCCTCTCCTTACCACTTCGTTGGATGACATTGCAGTGAAGCTATGCCTTTTCCATGGGGGGCCAATCAACTATACACAACTTACCTGGATTGAGCGTTTTGTAACCATGCTGCTCAGCCTTTGTGGCTGAACATATGTGAGGCATTGCTCAGTAAGTGGCTATTTAATTACTATTTTAGTTTTTTGCTCTGTATTTGAAAATTGCCTAATGTCCAGGGTTTTTTTTTTTCTTGGGGATTGGGTGACTCCTTATGAAGGGTCCCCTTCCCTTGTGGATTAGGTGATTCCCTGGGAGGTATATACATATGTCAAAATTAGAATTGAATGTAACTTTACAGACATATTCTTTTCTTAGTTTTTTTCAGATGGAAATTTTGGGTCTCCCCTGTCCCTGTTTATTGGTGCCTTTATGGAATTCTATCCAGTAGTCCCCTTATGTGATGAAAAGCATGATATGTAAGTACTTGATATGTACTTGATATGTTAATTGATATGTAAGTTTGATATTTTGAAAATATTTTTCATGTTCCACATGATATTCATTTATTTGGATTCTAAAACTGACATAACTTCACTTAAGTATTGGAAAAGAAATCAGCATTACATTGGCACATAAAGTCATTAGAAAGATATATCCAAAAGGATATCAATCCAATTGGATTAAGAATTAAAATTTTTCCCATTCTTGATCATACTCAGAGGTCGTTACAATTTTTGATAGGTCATGAGGAAACCCATAGAATTAAAACGTGTTATCTTTAAACCTTTTCCTGGAAAAGTTAATTATTGTTCTTAAAGTAAAGGCCTCCCTATTGTTTTGATTGGAATCAAGAGCTGTACAAGAGATTTGCCTCGGCTTCCAATGCTGATAATAAAGTGGCTTCACATGAGACACAGCAATCAGCGCACTGAAGAAATATTTGATTACAAGGATTTCCTTGTAGGAGCGTGAAAATTAATTTGATGTCAGTGTGCCGCAAAATATTAAAATACTTTACTCTGATATGGTTATTATTTTTGTGCCATGATTTGATGCAGTGCAAAGGTGGATTTTCCTATATGTACACACAGATAGCATTGTGTGCAATATCTCTCATTTTTTTGTGCATTACAAGGAAAATCTGCTACTTATATTCCGCATAATATCCATGTGATAGAATAAGATATTCAGCTTTGATAACCATATAATAAAATATCAAATGACACATGTTAACCACTTCGCACCCGTGCTATAGCCGAAAGACGGCTGCAGCGCGGACACTATCTGCTGGGCGGCTGTCCCTGGACGTCCTGTTGTTTACTTCCATGATGCGCGCTCCCACAGGCGCGCATCGGGGAAGTTCTGTGCTGGCCATGTCCCTCGGACACATCCAGTCACAGATCACTGAAAACAGCCAATCATAGCGGCTGTTTTCAGCACGATCGGCGGTGCCAATGAGAGACGATCTCATATGTAAACATATGAGATCATCTCTCATCGCCGGTGTTCTGCGGCTCTCCCTCCTCACACAGAGACAGCGTGTGAGGAGGGAGAGGGAACCGCTGCGGCGGTAAGTAAAAAAAAGAAAAGAAAACGAAAAAAAGTGTCCCCACAGTCATGTCCCTGCCATCTATCCCCAGTGCCATCTGTCCCCACTGTCATGTCCCTGCCATCTATCCCCAGTGCCATCTGTCCCCACTGTCATGTCCCTGCCATCTATCCCCAGTGCCATCTGTCCCTGCCATCTGTCCCCACTGCCATCTGTCATCAGTGCCACATAGTGCCATCTGTCATCAGTGCCATCTGTCATCAGTGCCACATAGTGCCATCTGTCATCAGTGCCACCTGTCAGTGTCACGTGCCATCTGTCATCAGTGCCACGTATCAGTGCCATCTGTCATCAGTGCCATGTTTTAGTGCCATCTGTCATCAGTGCCATGTATCAGTGCCATCTGTCATCAGTGTAATCAGTGCCACGTATTAGTGCCATCTGTCATCAGTGCCACGTATTAGTGCCATCTGTCATCAGTGCCACGTGTCATCAGTGCCACATATCAGTGCCATCTGTCATCAGTGCCATCTGTCATCAGTGCCACGTGTCAGTGCCACATATTAGTGCCATCTGTCATCAGTGTCACGTGTCATCAGTGCCACATATTAGTGCCAGGTATTAGTGCCATCTGTCATCAGTGCCATGTATTAGTGCCATCTGTCATCAGTGCCACATCAGTGTCAGTGCCACATCAGTGCCATCTGTCATCAGTGCCACATCAGTGCCACGTATCAGTGCCATCTGTCATCAGTGCCACTTATCAGTGCCATCTGTCATCAGTGCCATGTCAGTGTCACGTGTCATTGTCCTGGTGCTCCAGGTGTAATAGGTAGTCAACAAGTTAGATGTGTAATTTACGCTCCTATAACACCTGATGGTGCTCCCTGCATGTTGGGCCTCTCTATGTGGCCAGGCTGTGAAAAAGTCCCACACATGTGGTATCGTAATACTCAGGAGGAGTAGCAGAATGTATTTTGGGGTGTCATTTGTGGTATATACATGCCATGTGAGAGAAATAACCTATTACAATGACAATTTTGTGGGGAAAAAAAAATCTTCATTTTGCAAAGAATTGTGGGAAAAAATGACAACCTCAAAAACCTCACCATGCCTCTTACTAAATACCTTGGAATGTCTACTTTCGAAAAAGGGGTCATTTGGGGGGTGTTTGTACTTTCCTGACTTGTTCGGGTCGCAAGAAATGAGATAGGCCGTCAGTACATCAGGTGTGATCAATTTTTTATGATTTGCACCATAACTTGTAGACTCTCTAACTTTCACACGGACCAAATAATATCCACTAATTTGGGTTATTTTTACCAAAGATATGTAGCATTATAAATTGTGGCCAAAATTTATGAAGAAAAATTACTAATTTGCTAGATTTTATCACAGAAACAAAGAAAAATGCGTTTTTTTTCAAAAAATAAAAAACCCAGAGGTGATCAAATACCTCCAAAAGAAAGCTCTATTTGTATGAAAAAAAAGGACAAAAAATTCATTTGGGTACAGTATTACATGACTGAGTAATTGTCATTCAAAGTGTGAGAGCGCTGAAAGCTGAAAATTGGTCTGGGCAGGAGGCAGGTTTAAGTGCCCAGTAGGAAAGTGGTTAAACACTATTTGTTTCTCTTTTTTAGGAAGAGGAGGTCCACAAAAAAACAATATGTGGTGTATCCTCTCTCCTTTTTTGTGTATAAATCTTTTTATTAAATTTCATTAATTACAAACAAAACACAGAAAGACACAAAAAAACATTATGCAGATTGAACCAAAAATGTAATAATACGATTTCCAAAATCTAATTTAACAGTTATTAATCCCATAGAAAAGGAAAAAAATGAATTCCTTCTTTCACCAATGACCCCAAACATTTCTCATATGAGAATGCACTTATTATAGATAATAGCCCCCATGGGCGTTCAATGCTGTATACGGTTTGTCCAGCCACTTTGCCCACACTTTATCATACTTACTAGGGCAGCCCCTATTCATGCAAGTATCTCTATATAGTGGAAGATTATTATTTACCAATTGCTTCCAATATGAGAGTGTAGGGGGAGGAGGTTTCTTCCAATGCAACGCAATAGCTTTTCTTGCGTAAAATAATGCTATATTCGCAAACACACGCTCAGACACTGTTGGAAAAATAGTCTCTACCAAACTCAATAAACAAACAGACATTGAGGTGGGTAAAGGAGCGGAAGTGATATAATTCAATAAATCCACCACTTCCACCCAAAAAATAGCTATATTTGGGCAGGTCCAAAAGATATGTGTAAAATCCCCCTGAATTGCTCCGCATCGCCAACACTCCGAAGAGCACAGAGGATTTATCTTATTAAGTCTGTATGGCGTGATATATGCTCTATGTACCAATTTGTATTGAACCATGCAATCTCTCAAAGATATCAAAGATCACAAAGGTAAACCCCATACTTCCCTCCAGTCTTCCATATCTAAATCTGGTATATCTTGTACCTAGCTCTAAGAACCTCTAATGGCAGGATAGAAATTAATATAAAATGAGAACAAAATCTTGAGATAGACTTATCCAGGCACTTAGACCTAAGCACTAATTCTAAGGGAGATTGTTTAATCATTAAACTATCCTGTGGAAATCGTGGGTGAAAAATATGGGGAAGCTGAAAATATATAAATAAATGGGAACTTGGAACATTGAAAGTCAAAGTAAGTGTAGAAAAAGTAGATCGTTTCCAATCAGTGATCACTTGGGAAAGTAGTTTAATATTATATTTAGTCCATGCAATAGGCTCTGGTGCTTTAAAAAATTGAGGTAGAGTAGGATTAAGCCATAGAGAGGCGCTTGGAGAAAATGCACCTTTGGGATAATGCTCACATCTAAGACCAGCCTCCCAGGCTCGAATAGTAATGGGCATTGAAGGAGTCAACTGGTATGGTGCCTTACGGCCCCTAAATAAAAGGGCCTTAAGAGCATTTATAGAACCTACTACTGCCGCTTACAGCCAACTGGAGGAATTATATATATCAAGATTCAGCCACCATGTGGCCATAACCAACTGAGTGGCTAAAAACTATTTATATAAGTCCGGAAAAGCTAGTCCTCCCTGGTCACAAGGGCGCATCAGGGTGGTTAATTTATACCTGGGGTTCTTCGATCCCCATAAAAAAGATGAAAAAAGTTGGTTTAATTTTGTAAATAAGGACCTAGGAAGCCACTGGGGGGAATGTCTAAATAAGTACCGTATATAGTATAAGTCGAATTTTCAGCCCTTTTTTTTGGGCTGAAAGTGTCCCCTTCAACTTATACTCGAGTCACCGCCATCTGTCTGCATGATCAGCGTGTCATGCAGGCAGACGGCGGCCGGCGTGTGATGATAGTGTTCGGCGGCTATTGTAGCTTTCAAAAGCCGCGCCTCCTGCTCGTCTGTGATAGGCTGAACAGCTGTCAGTGTACAACCTATCAGGGACATTCTCTCATCCTCGTCCGTGGTATGAGAATGAGAGAATGTCCGTGATAGGCAGTCAGCGGTCAGTCTATCACAGACGAGGAGAAGGCGCGGCTTTTGAACTGTGGAATGGCCGCCTAACACTATCACCACACGCCGGCCGCCGTTTGAGGATGGAGATCGCCACAGGGAGGATGGAGATCGCCACAGGGAGGCTGCACAGGACACAGGTAGGCTGCACATGCACACAGGACACATGCACACAGGACACACATGTACAGGACACACATGTACAGGACACACATGTACAGGACACAGGACACATGCACAGGGTACAGGTAGGCTGCACAGGACACAGGGAGGCAGGCAGCTGCAGATGGGCATTGTTGACCCTCTGCATTTCTCACCCTCGTCTTATACTCGGGTCAATACATTTTTCCCAGTTTTTGTGGTAAATTAGGGGCCTCGACTTATTCTCGGGACGACTTATACTCGAGTATATACGGTATATACATTTTGATATAATTTTCATTTTTAAAAGAATAATACGTCCCAGTAAAGACAATGGTGAAGACTTCCAAGCCTTCAATTTTAACCCAATATCTTCCAAAATTGGAGTCAAATTCAGGTAAATAAATTCAGAAGCTTGACGGGAAATAACAACTCCTAAATATTTAAAGTTCTCCACCCACTGCAATGGAATACCATTAGAAGCCGTACTACGGGCCTCCATATCTATTGGGAACAGCTCCCAATTTACCTACAGCACACATACCATTGAGAAAGAGTCCAATATCTTCAAGGCCCCTTGGAGAGAGGGTCCAGCATCATTTAAAATAAATAGAAGGTCATCTGCGTACACGGCTACCCTCTCCTCCAACCAACCGATCCGCAATCCCTTAATATTAGGGGAGGTGCTTAAAGCCTCCGCCACTGGCTCCATAGCAATAGCAAAGAGGGTCAGAGAGAGAGGGCAACCCTGCCAAGTTCCCCTAAACAATGAAAAAGTAGTTGACAATCCTCCCCCCACCTTCACTGCAGCTGTTGGACTTCTATATAAGACCTGCAACCATTTTATAAACACTATTGGAAAGTCCATTCTGTGGAGTACTTCCCATAAAAACGGCCACTCCAAAGTATCAAAAGTCTTCTCTATGTCTAGGGAGGCAACAACCCTAGAACCTATATTAAGATGTGAGGCATTAATGTTGGTATATAATCTCTTCAAATTCACATCAGTAGTCCTGCCAGACATGAGTCCTGTCTGATCTGAATCAATAATATTAAACAGCAGAGGTTGTAGTTGCCTAGAGATAAGCTTTGTCAAAATCTTAACATCTACACGGGGGGCTTCAGTAACCAAAACTGCAGTGTTTATCCTCATGACACAACACAGGAAGCACCTCCATGGTTAACAGAAGACAGAATTAAAATTAGACTTGAGAAACTTAACATTAATAAATTACTGGGACCAGATGGCTTGCATCCGAGGGTACTTAGGGAACTCAGTCAAGTGATTGTCAGACCGTTGTTCCTAATTTTTACAGACAGTCTATTGACTGGAATGGTACCAGCTGATTGGAGAAAAGCCAATGTAGCACCAATATTTAAAAAGGGCCCAAAATACATCCCTGGGAATTACAGACCAGTTAGCCTAACATCAATAGTATGTAAACTCTTGGAGGGGATGATAAGGGACTATATACAAGATTTTAGTAATAAGAACGATATCATTAGCAGTAATCAGCATGGATTCATGAAGAATCGTTCTTACCAAACCAATCTATTAACCTTCTATGAAGAGGTGAGTTGCCATCTAGATAAAGGAAGGCCCGTAGACGTGGTGTATCTGGATTTTGCAAAAGCATTTGACACAGTTCCCCATAAACGTTTACTGTACAAAATAAGGTCCGTTGGCATGGACCATAGGGTGAGTACATGGATTGAAAACTGGCTACAAGGGCGAGTTCAGAGGGTGGTGATAAATGGGGAGTACTCGGAATGGTCAGGGGTGGGTAGTGGGGTTCCCCAGGGTTCTGTGCTGGGACCAATCCTATTTAATTTGTTTATAAACGACCTGGAGGATGGCATAAACAGTTCAATCTCTGTATTTGCAGACGATACTAAGCTAAGCAGGGCAATAACTTCTCCGCAGGATGTGGAAACTTTGCAAAAAGACCTGAACAAATTAATGGGGTGGGCGACTACATGGCAAATGAGATTCAATGTAGAAAAATGTAAAATAATGCATTTGGGTGGCAAAAATATGAATGCAATCTATACACTGGGGGGAGAACCTCTGGGGGAATCTAGGATTGAAAAGGAGCTGGGGGTCCTAGTAGATGATAGGCTCAGCAATGGCATGCAATGCCAAGCTGCTGCTAATAAAGCAAACAGAATATTGGCATGCATTAAAAGGGGGATCAACGCAAGAGATAAAACGATAATTCTCCCACTCTACAAGGCTCTGGTCCAGCCGCACCTGGAGTATGCTGTCCAGTTCTGGGCACCAGTCCTCAGGAAGGATGTACTGGAAATGGAGCGAGTACAAAGAAGGGCAACAAAGCTAATAAAGGGTCTGGAGGATCCTAGTTATGAGGAAAGGTCGCAAGCACTGAACTTATCCTCTCTGGAGAAGAGACGCTTGAGAGGGGATATGATTTCCAATTACAAATACTGTACTGGTGACCCCACAATAGGGAAAAAACTTTTTCGCAGAAGAGAGTTTAATAAGACTCGTGGCCACTCATTACAATTAGAAGAAAAGAGGTTTAACTTTAAACTACGTAGAGGGTTCTTTACTGTAGAAGCGGCAAGGATGTGGAATTCCCTTCCACAGGTGGTGGTCTCAAGGGGGAGCATTGATAGCTTCAAGAAACTATTAGATAATCACCTGAATGACCGCAACATACAGGGATATATAATGTAATACTGACACAATCACACACATAGGTTGGACTTGATGGACTTGTGTCTTTTTTCAACCTCACCTACTATGTAACTACATGCAAAAGTGCGATAGGCCTATAGAAAGCACAAACAGATGGATCTTTTGGGTACTTATCAAACATTTAGAGTAAAGAGAAGGCAGTACAGGGGCTAAAAGCTCTCCATGAGCCTTATAAAATTCAATAGGAAGGCGACTTCCCCAATGGAAAGAAACCGACCGAAAGGACCTCCTCCGGTATTATTAAATGTACTAACGTCTCCCTCTCATTATCCGTTAACCAAGCCAGTGCACCTGAATCCAGCCAAGCTGCCAATTCTGTTGGCTGGAAATCAGGGCACAACTGAGATGTATACAGTGTCTGATAAAATTGCCGAAAAGTCTCCAAAATTTTGGGCTGTGTACAAACCATATCTCCGGAAGCAGTGTGTATTTCTGATATCGGAACACTAGGTTGTTCATGCTTAGCCATCATGGCCAAAAAACTACCATTACAATCTCCCTGCTCACAAAGCTTCTGTTTATTTTGGTATAAATCCAACCTTGTGGAGTCCGCCATATGTAAGTGGAATTCACGTTTGTCATGAAGTAAAGCATTAAAATTTGACTGTGAGGGATCTGTAGCATATTGACACATATTTTCTTCTATTATATGTTTTAAAGCATCACAGCCTTATTAACTGCTTTAATAGCGGATATACAGTGGGGACGGAAAGTATTCAGACCCCCTTAAATTTTTCACTCTTTGTTATATTGCAGCCATTTGCTAAAATCATTTAAGTTCATTTTTCTTTCTTCATTAATGTACACACAGCACCCCATATTGACAGAAAAAACACAGAATTGTTGACATTTTTGCAGATTTATTAAAAAAGAAAAACTGAAATATCACATGGTCCTAAGTATTCAGACCCTTTGCTGTGACACTCATATATTTAACTCAGGTGCTGTCCATTTCTTCTGATCATCCTTGAAATGGTTCTACACCTTCATTTGAGTCCAGCTGTGTTTGATTATACTGATTGGACTTCATTAGGAAAGCCATACACCTGTCTATATAAGACCTTACAGCTCACAGTACTTGTCAGAGCAAATGAGAATCATGAGGTCAAAGGAACTGCCTGAAGAGTTCAGAGACAGAATTGTGGCAAGGCACAGATCTGGCCAAGGTTACAAAAAAATTCTGCTGCACTTAAGGTTCCTAAGAGCACAGTGGCCTCCATAATCCTTAAATGGAAGATGTTTGGGATGACCAGAACCCTTCCTAGAGCTGGCCGTCCGGCCAAACTGAGCTATCGGGGGGAGAAGAGCCTTGGTGAGAGAGGTAAAGAAGAACCCAAAGATCACTGTGGCTGAGCTCCAGAGATGGGAGAAAGTTGTAGAAAGTCAACCATCACTACAGCCCTTCACCAGTCGGGGCCTTATGGCAGAGTGGCCCGACGGAAGCCTCTCCTCAGTGCAAGACACATGAAAGCCCGCATGGAGTTTGCTAAAAAACACTTGAAGGACTCCAAGATGGTGAGAAATAAGATTCTTTGGTCTGATGAAACCAAGATAGAACTTTTTGGCCTTAATTCTAAGCGATATGTGTGGAGAAAACCAGGCACTGCTCATCACCTGTCAAATACAGTCCCAACAGTGAAGCATGGTGGTGGCAGCATCATGCTGTGGGGGTGTTTTTCAGCTGCATGGACAGGATGACTGGTTGCAATCGAAAGAAAGATGAATGGGGCCAAGTGCAGCCATATCCTGGACGAAAACCTTCTCCAGAGTGCTCAGGACCTCAGACTGGGCCGAAGGTTTACCTTCCAACAAGACAATGACCCTAAGCACACAGCTAAAATAATGAAGGAGTGGCTTCACAACAACCCCGTGACTGTTCTTGAATGGCCCAGCCAGAGCCCTGACCTAAACCAAATTGAGCATCTCTGGAGAGACGTAAAAATGGCTGTCCACCAAAGTTTACCATCCAACCTGACAGAACTGGAGAGGATCTACAATAAGGAATGGCAGAGGATCCCCTAATCCAGGTGTGAAAAACTTATTGCATCTTTCCCAAAAAGACTCATGGCTGTATTAGATCAAAAAGGGTGCTTCTTCTAAATACTGAGCAAAGGGTCTGAATACTTAGGACCATGTGATATTTCAGATTTCCTTTTTTAATAAATCTGCAAAAATGTCAACAATTCTGTGTTATTCTGTCAATATGGGGTGCTGTGTGTACATTAATGAGGAAAAAAAATGAACTTAAATAATTTTAGCAAATGGCTGCAATATAACAAAGAGTGAAAAATTTAAGGGGATCTGAATACTTTCCATCTCCACTGTATACTGTCCCCTTGTTTAGGCCTTAAATGCGTCCCATGTTATTGCTAAAGTAGATGACCCTGCATTAATTTCCCAATGCTCTGTTAAAAGGTTCAGATTTTTTTTAATCACATCTAGATGTGAAATCCAGTAAGTTCCCAATCTCCGTTGTGCTGCATCATGAAAATGATGCATGCAAAGTGTAAGCATAAGTGGAGCATGTTCAGCTAACCCACTCGGCAAGTATTTAACATCCACCATATGAAATATCGCCAAATTAACAAACGCTAGATCTATGCGGGAGGCGGTCTTATAAGAAGTTGAAAAACATGAGTATGCTCATGTTGATGAGTGTTTCCACCACCAAGCTTCTACCAGATCTGCCATCTTGGCCCAATTACTGAGTTCTCTCGAAAAATATTTAGGGGGGGTTGGTTTATCCAGAACAGGATCAAGTATAGCATTAAAGTCTCCCATTATCAATAATTTATCAGGACCATACGAAGATATATTTTCTGTGATACTATACAAAAGAGTTCCCACAAAAGAGTCCCCACAAAAGGGGGCCGTATATACAGTATCTCACAAAAGTGAGTACACCCCTCACATTTTGGTAAATATTTTATTAAATCTTTTCATGTAACAACACTGATGAAATGACACTTTGCTACAATGTAAAGTAGTGCGTGTACAGTTTGTTTAACAGTGTAAATTTGCTGTCCCCTCAAAATAACTCAGCACACAGCCATTAATGTCTAAACTGCTGGCAACAAATGTGAGTACACCCATAAGTAAAAACTTCTAAATTGGGTCCAAAGTTTCAATATTTTGTGTAGCCACCATTATTTTCCAGCACTGCCTTAACCCTTTTGGACACGGAGTTCACCAGAGCTTCACAGGTTACCACTGGAGTCCTCTTCCACTCCTCCATGTCAACATCACGGAGCTGGTGGATGTTAGAGACCTTGCGCTCCTCCACCTTGCGTTTGAGGATGCCCCACAGATGCTCAATAGGGTTTAGGTCTGGAGACATGCTTGGCCAGTCCATCAAAAAGGCTAATTGGGCCCAATTTGGACATTTTCACTTAGGGGTGTACTCACTTTTGTTGCCAGCGGTTTAGACATTAATGGCTGTGTGTTGAGTTATTTTGAGGGGACAACAAATTTACACTGTTATACAAGCTGTATACTCATTACTTTACATTGTAGCAAAGTGTCATTTCTTCAGTGTTGTCACATGAAAAGATCTGCAACATGTGGCAGGCGACAATCTGCATCTGGTGACAGGTGACGTGGCAAGTGACAATCCGCAACATGTGGCAGCCGACCTGGCAAGTGACATGGCAAGTGACAATCCGCAACGTGGCAGGCGACATGGCAAGTGACAATCTGCATCTGGTGACAGGCGACGTGGCAAGTGACAATCTGCATCTGGTGACAGGCGACGCGGCAAGTGACAATCTGCATCTGGTGACAGGCGACGTGGCAAGTGACAATCCGCAACATGTGGCAGGCGACGTGGCAAGTGACAATCTGCATCTGGTGACAGGTGACGTGGCAAGTGACACACTCAGGGCTCCCACTGATTCTGCATTATGGTGAGTTAAACTATTTAATTTTTTATAACAATGTAATAATAGTAATAATGCGCTTCAATCATCCTGACACCATAACAACCATGGTGCCGTGATGATTGAAGCGCCAACACCAGCCATTTCCCCAATAGATGTACCCCAAAAAAATATATTTTCTGGCAGTGCCCCTCCCGAGACTAGACTCTGGATCCGCCCCTGCTTAAGGGTCAGAAGCTTATTCCCTCTTAGATGTGTATCTTGAAATAGCACTATGTGTGGAAGATAACTTTTCAGATATCTAAATAAAAATGCTCCAAATTTTGAATTAAGACCACGAACATTCCATGACAGGATAGAAAAAACCTCTTGATCATGTGACATCCAAAAGATAAAGAATATAAAACCTAGATAATAAATTAGATTGTAAGATACATTGCAAAAAGGTGGATCCCTTTATCAGCAAGCATTTAAAGAAACAGGTTACGAAAAAATAAAAAAAACCCACAATGTGTATGAACAGATAACAAAAACACACAACCTGAGCGTAAAAACGCTCTTCCTGCCTTTCTCCAACGCCATCCAAAAAGAGATTTTATCCCAAAAACTATCAAAAAATAGGCAACTATATCTACTTAACCTTTAAGCTAAAACAACAAAAAAAGGCGGTGTGAAGGATAAGGAAACAGAAGGCTATACTGTATAGTCTTCTCTCGCAGTCTCCTACTAATCTCCGTGTAAGTTATACGACATTGCTGAACTTCTTAAGAAAAATCCGGGAAAAATAATAACCTAGTATTTTCAAAAGGTATATCTTGTTTGGCCCTGGCAGCTGCCAGAACTCTATCTCTATCTCTGTAATTCAATAATCGTAACAAAAAAGGCCTGGGGGGGCCCAAAATTAGGTGGTTTTTGTGGGACCCTATGTGCCCGCTCCACCACAAAGGTGGGTGATACACTACTCAGGCCCAAAACTGATATTAATAATTGCTCAGCAAATTCATTAGGTTTAGTCCCTTCAGCCCTTTCTGGTAGGTCCAAGATACGGACATTTCTTCTAAAACGATTTTGTTGGCTCACTCCTGCAACCGTTTAACCTGTAGCTGTAAAGCCTGCATTTCTCTAGAGTCCGATTTAGTAGAGTCTTCCAATATGGGGACCCTGTTTTCCACCACAGAGGCCCTATCGCTAAATCCATCCAGGTCCTGACGGATCTGAGAAACATCTGAAGCTATAATATCCATTTGCCCCTTAAGAGTCTCTTTACACTCCATTATAGCTGCCAGGATGGCTGCAGCTGAAGAGGAATCCTCCACAGATGTGGCGGACCCATCATTTGATGATTGAGAAGCAGCAGCCATACCTGCTTTTGTTTTTTTTACTATCTTTGCTTTCTTTATTTTGTACGTAGGAAAAGTGTCTGCTGCAGAGGTTGACTCTAATGTCGATTTACCTAATGTCGCTGAACGAGTCTGGGGTTGAGACATTTATCCCCAGCTTCAAATAAAAAAAAGAGATACAATAGACAATTATTCTTAAAAGCTGGTACTCAAATAGCTGTTATACTGCAATGCTTAAATAATGGTCCAAAATATTACCGGACATTGCTGTAACATTTTTGGTAAATGTCTTCTACCCATCCGTACATCTCTACTGAACTGACATTGCTGTAACATTTTTGGTAAATGTCTTCTATCCATCTGTACATCTCTACTGAACTGGCATTGCTGTAACATTTTTGGTAAATGTCTTCTGCTGCCATATCTTTAAACTTCTATATTTAATGCTAGCTCTATAACAACCGTACTGCAATAGCAATATTACTGGTGATTGATTCTCAACCCCACTTGGCTTGAGTGATCAAGAGAGGTAATTAGCTTTACGACCCTAGCCTGTGTTTGTAGATGGTCTGGTATTGGCCAACTCCTCTCCCATATTCAGGTGTCTCAAATCAGACCCAATAATGACCAACTGAGAAATGCATGCCTGCTCAGTCTCCCTATAAATTTAAATCAGCCTATGAGGTGGCGCAGACAGGGGCAAGGCGCAGATATCATGGCTCTTTCCTGAGTGGCTCTGTCACGAGTTATGTGCAGTTTCACCAACGCAGTTTAACGAAAGCAGGATAACTAAAGCTGGATAAGGATCCAACAAGAACTCTGCTCCACTCTGCAAGATGACAAGCAAACCAGTTTTTGACATTTATTTTATATTTTATATAAAGTCAGTTTCCCACTCTCTATTCACTAACATGCTTCTTATTCTCTTCCTTCTCACATTGGTGTCTTCTATCCTCAAATTATCTTTACTCTACCCCTCCTCTCTTCCCTGCAGCATGCACATATTACCCTCACTCCTACCCTCTCCCTACTATGGCACCCATCATCTCCTGCATTTGCCGCACCCACATGCTGACATAAACACCAGGGCCACTAGACATGTGCGCTCATGCACATCCCACTCCCATCTTGCCTTCCTCGTCCTCCTCCTTCTGCTAGTCTCAGGTGACATTTCTCCTAATCCTGGTCCGCCATTTTCCAACTGCAAGCCACATATCCAATACCCCTCCCCCTCTGGCAACCACCCCAATCCACTCAGTTTAATTTCTATCCTCCTGCTTCCGCAAAGTAGCCCACCAATCTCATGCGCCCTTTGGAATGCCGCTCCATCTGTAACAAGCTAACATCTGTACATGACCTCTTCATCTCTCATGGCTTTAACATACTCGCCATAACAGAAACCTGGCTTCAAAATTTTGACTCAGCTTCTCCTGCTGCCCTTTCCCATGTTGGTCTCCATTGGACTCACTCCCCCAGACCCAACAGACAGAAAGGAGGTGGAGTTGGCTTCCTTCTATGCCCACAAAGCACCTTCCAAGTCCTTACTGTCCCTCCCTCTCTATCCCTCTCTTCTTTCGAGATGCACTGTATTTGTCTGTTTTCTCCCATTTCTGTGAGGATTGCAGCAATTTATTTGCCTCCTGGAGCAGTATCGCACTTTCTTGATGACTTTGTTGCCTGGTTACCCTACTTTCTCTCCTCTGAAATACCCACTATCATTCTTGGTGACTTCAACATTCCTGTCAATGTTAACAGCCCAACTACAGCTAAACTTCTCGACTCATCTTTTGACCTAACCCAATGGACACATACTTCCACTCACTCCAGTGGTAATACCCTTGACCTTGTATTCTCCCATCTCTGCAACCCTGTAAACCTCACCAACACCCCCTTTCCTCTCTCTGATCACAACCTCATTACTTTCACTGTATCCTTGTCTCCAACCACCCATCCCTTCAAGCAGCAAACAATTACTTGTAGAAACCTTCGCCACTTTAACCCTTCTCTTCTCTATTCTGCTACTGACCACCTATATGACATAATCTCTCCCCTGTCCTGGCCACCTCTGTCTACAACAGTTTACTCTCATCATAACTAGATGCACTTGCTCCACTAACCACACGCAGAATCAGGCCCCGACCATTACAACCCTGGCAAACTGACAACACTAGAAATCTCAGAAGACATTGCCATGCTCTTGAACAACTGTGGCGAAAAACCAAATGCCTGCAAGACTTCACCCTATATAAATCTGCCCTTCTAAAATAAAATTCCTGCCTCCATGCTGCCAAACAAGCCTACTTTGTCTCTCTTTTTAATTCCTTGTCATCCAGTCCCTGTTGGCTCTTCTCAACCTTTAACTCTCTGCTTCGTTCCCCACCCCCTCTACCCACTAACTCACTCACTGCCCAAGAGATTGCCAATCACTTCAAAGACAAGACTGATGCAATTCGTGAGGACACCTCCACTGTGCGTACATCTTCCCCATCCAACATACCTTGCCTAACAGCCCATTCAACACTCTCCTCTTTTGAATTGGCTACTTATCACGTACCTGGTAGAAGAGCCTGAATGGACGAGCAAGGCCTCCCTTACCACTCT
This sequence comes from Lithobates clamitans, assembly GCA_037952925.1. NCBI lineage: Eukaryota > Metazoa > Chordata > Amphibia > Anura > Ranidae > Lithobates > Lithobates clamitans. The sequence goes on along the minus strand of JBBGZY010001128.1, from coordinate 3,302,437 downwards.
GACTTAGGGCCCCTGATAGAGCAAACAGAAGGCACCAAAGTACAGAGTCGCACGAGTGCCAGAAAGTCTTTGGTGGTAGCAGGGTAGCGGGTCCGGTCGTGCTGAAAAGACACAGGGAAGCTTCCGCAGGAGACTAGCAGATGGCAGCAGGTGCAGATGACAACGACAAACAGCAGGGTCAGACAAGCAGGGTCCCTGCTGGTCAGACAAGCAGGGTCATACACGGCAGATCAAATCAAGTACTAGGTGCAGGCAGGATCGTAGTCAGGAACAAGCCGGGTCAAACCAGATCAGCAGTGCAGGTACCAGGGAGAAAGCAGAAGATTAGTCACAGGACAAGCCGGGGTCGGTACAGGCAGAGTTCAAGGGAAGGTAACAAGACAAGCCAGGAATCAGGATACAGGTTCACAGGGTACTGGATACTCAGAAGCTGAAGACAAGGCAGCACCAGGTCAAGCACCAGCTGGACTTAAATAGATCGTTTGGCACCAACGTGAACGAGCGCTAGTGCGCGCGTTAGATACGTACGGAAGTGTGCAGGTGCCGATCGTTGCTCAGGAATGCGTGACGGCCACTGTTTGCGCTCTTGTTCGCGCATGCGCACGTCTAAATGCCAAAGCCCGGTTTCTGTGTGCAACAGGAATATGTCTTTTTCTGTGCCTTAGACATCTTCGAGGCTGTCTGCTGATGGGTGTATCCTGACATTGCCCCCCTCCAATGGGCAGCCTCCGGATGCCCAACTGAGCTAGTCTCTCCGGGTGGTTTTGACAGAATGCTTGGACAAGTCTGTTGGCATGAATATTGCCCTCTGGTTCCCATGAATTTTCCTCAGGTCCGTACCCTTTCCATTTGACCAAGTACTGGACCTGATTCTGTCTCTTCCTGCAATCCATGATCGCCTCGACCTCGTACTCCTCTTCCCCATCTACCATTACAGGTGCAGGAGGATTACTACTCCATTCGGGAAATGGATCTGGACTAGCAGGCTTCAGTAGAGATATATGGAAAACTGGGTGAATTCTGAAGGAATCCGGGAGTGCCAACTCATAAGCCACATTATTGATCCTTTTCTTCACCCTGAAGGGTCCCACAAACCTAGGGCCCAGTTTTCTAGATGGGCAGGCTAATTTCAGATTAGTCGTAGCTAACCAGACCGGATCACCAGGTTCCAAAATCAACTCTCCCCGCTTTTTCTTGTCAAAGGATTTTTTATAGTCTTCCTGGGCCTTGGTCATTGTCTTCTGTAATAACTGATTGTTGGACCTGAAAAAGTTTATTGTGTCCTGAACTGCCGGAACAGGGCATTCTGGAGCGGAGGCAGTCAAAAATGAAGGGTGGAACCCATAGTTGGCGAAGAATGGGGCTTGTTTGATGGCAGAATGCTCTGAATTATTATACGCAAACTCCGCCAGAGGTAATAGTGCCACCCAGTCATCCTGCGAGAAGGAAGAAAAACAGCGTAAGTATTGCTCTAACGTCTGGTTGGTCCTTTCAGTTTGACCATTGGTCTGGGGGTGGTAAGCTGAGTAAAAGGATAGTTCGATTTTCAAGGATTTACACAAGGCTCTCCAAAATCTGGATGTGAATTGTACCCCGCGGTCCGACACGATATTGGCAGGAAGTCCATGTAGTCTCACAATTTCTTTAATAAAGACCTGCGCTGTCTCAGAAGCAGACGGGGTACCCTTCATGGGTAGGAAATGTGCCATCTTCGACAACCGATCTATGACTACAAAGATGGTAGAGTAACCTTCGGAAGGAGGGAGCTCAGTGATAAAATCCATAGAAATCATCTGCCAGGGTCTATCTGGAACTGGTAAGGGTCTCAACAATCCCCAGGACCTTGTTCGGCTATATTTATTTCTGGCGCAGGTAGGGCAGGTTTCAATGTACTTCTTGCAGTCTTCTTTTAAACAAGGCCACCAAAAGGTACGCTGTAAAAGTTCAGTTGTCTTGTGGACTCCAAAGTGTCCTGCAAGGGCATGCTCATGGCAGAGACCCAAGGTGGAGACTCGTAGACCTTCAGGCACAAAGATCTTGTTGTTGTGCCATAAAAGGCCATCTTTAGCTTGTAGCGTCATCCCAGGAGATGGTGAGACATCAATAGTGGCTTGTCTAATCTGTGACAACAAATCTTCCTGTAATAAAAGGAAATTTCCGGGAGGAAGAATGGTATCCGGAGAAACTTGTTCTTCTGTCGTGCCAAACATTCGGGACAGAGCATCCGACTTAATGTTCTTAGATCCTGGCCTGTAGGTAATATGGAAAACGAATCTTGTAAAAAAGAGTGCCCACCTGGCCTGCCGGGGTTTTAAGCGCTTTGCGACTCGCAGATACTCTAAGTTTCGATGGTCGGTGTAGATCAGGATCGGATGAGCTGCACCTTCCAATAGGTATCTCCACTCTTCGAGAGCAGCTTTAATTGCCAGAAGCTCACGGTCTCCTACGTCGTAGTTTTTCTCTGCCGGGGACAACTTGCGAGAAAAGAATGCCACAGGATGTAGTAGGGACTTGGCCCCTTGGCGTTGAGACAGAACTGCCCCTACTGCCGTCTCTGATGCGTCTACCTCTAGGACGAACGGCAGAGCAGGATCTGGATGACGTAATATAGGTGCAGCTGTGAAAAGACCTTTCAGAGTTTCAAATGCGGTTTGCGCCTCGGAAGACCACTGGAACCGTTGAGATTGTCTTGTCAGTTGAGTTATGGGAGAAATTATTGCGGAAAACCCCTTGATAAACTTTCTATAGAAGTTTGCAAATCCTACGAACCGTTGCACCCCTTTCTTGTCCGTAGGAGCCGGCCAATCCAGGATGGCCGAGACCTTCTGGGGATCCATCTTAATGCCACCTGTGGAAAGAACAAGGCCCAGGAACTGGATGCTTTGGCATTCAAATTCGCACTTTTCTACTTTTGCAAACAAGCCGTGCTGTCTGAGTCGAACCAAAACTTTTCTGACATGTTCTCGATGAGCTTCTAAAGAAGGGGAGAAAATCAAGATATCGTCAAGATATACAATAACAAATAAGTCTAAATAGTCCCGGAAAACATCATTAATAAAGTGCTGGAACGTTGCTGGGGCATTACATAGCCCAAAGGGCATCACCAAGTATTCAAAATGGCCAAACCTGGTACGAAAGGCTGTCTTCCATTCGTCACCTTCACGAATACGTACCAGGTTATATGCCCCTCGCAAGTCTAACTTTGTGAAGATGACAGCAGAACGGAGTCTCTGAAACAACTCTGGTACTAGAGGCAAGGGGTATCGGTTTTTAATCGTGATTTTATTTAAGTCCCGGTAATCCACGCACGGGCGAAGGGAAAGATCTTTTTTCTCAACAAAGAAAATTCCAGCTCCGGCTGGGGATGTAGAGGGACGGATAAATCCCTTTCTCAGGCTGTCATCAATATAGATTTCCGAGGCGGCAAGTTCAGGTTCAGTCAAGGGAATTCGCCCAAAAGGTATCTCGACCCCAGGGAGGAGCTCGATGGGGCAGTCGTATGGTCTATGTGGAGGTAGAATCTCAGCTCCCTTCTTACTGAACACATCGGCAAAGTCTTGGTAGGGTGCTGGAATGGAAGAACGGGTTTCATCATCTGAGTCCATGCACAGCAAGGGGGATGGATGACAGAATGGTCTGGAGAAACAATGTTGCTGGCAGTAGAGAGAGGGAAACTCGACTTTTCCGACATCCCAATGGATACAGGGATTATGTGCCTGGAGCCATGGCATACCCAAAATGATAGGGAACAGTGGTGAAGCTATGGCATCCAGACGTAACAGTTTTCTGTGGTCACCAGAAATAGTAGCTAATAACGGAACAGTCTCCTGGGTAACCGGACCGGATTTAATATGTGACCCGTCTGCCAGGTGGATAGAGAGTCCATGAGCTTTGGGTTGCAGAGGAATCTTATGTTGAAAAGTCAAATCAATGAAGCAACTGCAAGCCCCTGAATCTACAATAGCAGGTACTTGGATCACTCTTTCTGAAAGTTGTAGTGAAATCTGTACGGCCAGGTGAGAAGACTTGGGAGACCAGGAGGACTGGCTGGCAGGCAGGGAGAAAGGTCAGGCATTTCCGAATCTTGGCAGGACAGGAGCTCACATAATGGCCATCCTTTCCACAATACAGACACAAGTGGTTCTGACGACGGTACAGACGTTCCTCTGGAGAGAGGGAGGGATGGAACCTGCTGGGTTGAGCTGGACTAGATGGACCAGGCTCTTGTGGTAGCAACCCTAGAGGCTGGAATCGTTCAGCTGATCTCTCTGCACTGCGTTCTCTCAGACGTCTGTCAATTTGAATTGTCAGGTCGATGAGTGCTTCTAAGGATTCAGGTACTCCAACACGAGCCAGTTCATCTTTTAGGGGTTCGGATAGTCCTAGTCGAAATTGGTAACAGAGAGCAGCACTGTTCCATTCGACGTCTGCGCTCCAGCATCTAAAGTCCGTTACATAGTCCTCAGCGGCTCGATGGCCTTGCTGGAGCGCATGCAGAGCAGACTCGGCCGTGGCAGTTCGCAGAGGGTCCTCGTAGATTCAAGCCATGGATGCAAAGAAAGTGGTCAGGCTTGACAGACAGGGATTGTCCTGTTCCAGTAAATGGTGAGCCCAGGACTGAGGTTCACCCTGCAGGAGGCAGATTGCAAACCCTACTTTGGTGGTCTCCTGAGAGAAGGTCTGGGGCTGTAATGAAAAATACAGGATACAGGCATTCTGAAAAGTCCTGAACTTGCCACGGTTGCCAGAAAACTTCTCTGGAATAGGAACCCGGGGTTCCGGTGACTGCATTATTAAAGCGGGTGTTGGAGAAAGTTCATGAATCCGTTCTTCCTGCTGGCTGTAACTTGCTTGCAGACTCTTGACTGTTTGGGTAAATGCAGTTAGGTGATGACACAGCTGCTCTACGGGGGAGGTTGCTCGTTCAGGCTCAGTCATGGCTGCCTTGTACTATCACGTACCTGGTAGAAGAGCCTGAATGGACGAGCAAGGCCTCCCTTACCACTCTGACTTAGGGCCCCTGATAGAGCAAACAGAAGGCACCAAAGTACAGAGTCGCACGAGTGCCAGAAAGTCTTTGGTGGTAGCAGGATAGCGGGTCCGGTCGTACTGAAAAGACACAGGGAAGCTTCCGCAGGAGACTAGCAGATGGCAGCAGGTGCAGATGACAACGACAAACAGCAGGGTCAGACAAGCAGGGTCATACACGGCAGATCAAATCGAGTACTAGGTGCAGGCAGGATCGTAGTCAGGAACAAGCCGGGTCAAACCAGATCAGCAGTGCAGGTACCAGGGAGAAAGCAGAAGATTAGTCACAGGACAAGCCGGGGTCGGTACAGGCAGAGTTCAAGGGAAGGTAACAAGACAAGCCAGGAATCAGGATACAGGTTCACAGGGTACTGGATACTCAGAAGTTGAAGACAAGGCAGCACCAGGTCAAGCACCAGCTGGACTTAAATAGATCGTTTGGCGCCAACGTGAACGAGCGCTAGTGCGCGCGTTAGATACGTACGGAAGTGTGCAGGTGCCGATCGTTGCTCAGGAATGCGTGACGGCCACTGTTTGCGCTCTTGTTCGCGCATGCGCACGTCTAAATGCCAAAGCCCGGTTTCTGTTTGCAACAGGAATATGTCTTTTTCTGTGCCTTAGACATCTTCGAGGCTGTCTGCTAATGGGTGTATCCTGACACTACTATTGAAGAGGTTACAAAACTTTTCTCAGATGCCCACCTAACCAATTGTCCCTTGGATCCTGTTCCCTCACAGCTACTACGGTCACCCTCTTCTTCTATCCTATGCTCGCTCACTCACATCTTCAATCTCTCCCTCTCTAGTGGCACCTTCCCCTCCCCTCTAAAACATGCACAGATCACTCTTATACTTAAAAAGCCCTCACTGGACCCTACCAACCTGAACAACTTAAAGCGGAGCGCCACCGAAAAAATTTTTTTTAAAAGTCAGCAGCTACAAATACTGCAGCTGCTGACTTTTAAAACACGGACACTTACCTGTCCAGGGCGCCCGCGATGTCGGCACCCGAGGCCGAAGCGTCTCTCCGTCCTCGGGTGCTGCCGCCTCCATCTTCGGTAAGGGAATCAGGAAGTGAAGCCGTGCGGCTTCACTTCCCGGTTCCCTACTGCGCATGCGCGAGTCGCGCAGCGCAATCCGGATGGTCCCTGCTGCCTCTGGGACCCGTGTGTTTCCCAGCAGGCAGCGGGGAGGGAGCAGGAAGTGGCGTAAATACCCGCAGATTCTGCGGGTATCTATGCCGGAAGTGGGTACAGATACCTGTAATATACAGGTATCTGTACCCCCCTCCCCCCTGAAAGGTGCCAACTGTGTCACCGGAGGGGGGGAGGAATCTGATGAGTGGAAGTTCCACTTTTGGGTGGAACTCCACTTTAAGACCCATCTCATTGCTCCCATTCACCTCTAAACCTCTAGAATGCTTAGTCTACAACTGTCTTAGCTCCTACCTCAGTGAAAATAACCTTCTTGACCCCTAACAGTCTGGCTTATGCTTGCAGCACTCTACGGAAACTGCCTTACTAAAACTCACTAACGATTTACTAACTACTAAAACCAACAGCCAGTACTCCATACTAGTACTACTTGACCTCTCTGCGGGCTTTGATACTGTTGACCACCCGCTCCTTCTCAATAAACTACATTCACTTGGCCTCCGAGATTCTGCTCTATCCTGGTTCTCTGCCTATTTATCACAGCGCTCCTTCAGTGTCACCTACAACTCTGTCTCCTCCTCTCCATTGCCCCTTTCTGTGGGGGTCCCCCAAGGCTCTGTTCTTGGACCCCTTCTCTTCTCTATCTACACCTCCTCCCTTGGTCACTTGATAACCGCCCACGGCTTCCAATACCACCTATACGCTGATGACACCCAAATCTATCTGTCTACTGCTTACCTCACTCCTTCAGTCTCCTCTCGCATTACTAACTTACTAACTGATATATCAGCATGGATGTCGCACCACTTCCTTAAACTAAATCTCTCTAAAACTGAGCTATTAATATTCCCCCCGCCCGTGCCCCCCTCCATGACTTTTCCATCAAAATCAACAATGCATCAGTCCCTCCCCTCACGCCAGGGTACTAGGTGTAATCCTAGACTCTGACTTGTCATTTCAGCCTCAAATCCAATCGTTGTCAAAGGTTTGTAGAATTCACCTCTGTAACATCTCTAAAATTCGCCCCTTTTTAACAAATGAAACCACCAAGCTCCTCATTCACTCCCTTGTTATCTCTCGCCTTGACTATTGCAACTGCCTTCTCATTGGCCTGCCTCTCCATAGGTTATCCCCTCTTCAGTCTATCTTGAATGCTGCTGCCAGACTTATACATCTTACCAACCACTCAGTGTCTGCCAACCCTCTCCTCCAATTCCTACACTGGCTCCCAATCACCCAGCAAATTAAATTCAAAATACTAACCACAAAATACAAAGCCATTCACAACTGTGCCCCGAGCTACATCACCAATCTTGTCTCCAAATATCACCCAAATCGTCCTCTCTGCTCTTCTCAAGACCTCCTACTCTCAAGCTCTCTCGTCTCCTCCTCTCATGCTCATCTCCAGGATTTCTCCAGAGCCTCTCCCATCCTCTAGAACTCGCTACCTCCACCTGTCCAGCTATCCCCTACTTTTGCTACCTTCAGGCGATCCCTGAAAACCCATCTCTTCAGGAAAGTCTATCACGTCTCTAACTAATCTTTTACCACTTCCATCAGCTCATTCCCTACAGTTACAACCTTTTGTACCACCTTCCCCACCCTATTAGATTGTAAGCTCTTCTGAGCAGGGCCCTCTTAATCTTCTTGTATTTAATTGTATTATACCTGTATTGTTTCCCTTTTTTATTGTAAAGCGCTGCATAAACTGTTGGCACTATATAAATCCTGTATAATAATAATAATAATAATTATATTATATTATGCTATTTAAAAAGTTCATAAACATCCTAAATATGCCTCAGGATATAGTCTATGTCAACGCTATCGCAGCAAGCAGCAGGCAAGCAGACTCAAGAACAGCACAAAAACAGCACAAAGGAGCCAACCATCCAGGGGCCAGGGGCCAGGGGCCAGGAGCCAGGAACTGCAATATTAAAGCCAAGACCCAGAGGCAGTGAGTCAGGAGCTGAAAGCTGGGGAAAAAAGAGCCAGGGTTCAACAACAGGATAGCAGGATAACAGCAGGCAGCAGCAAAAAAACAAAAAATAATAAATTAGCGATGCATTAGCTCTATTAGCTCTGTGGGTGTTCTACAGGAGCCAAGAGAACTAGAAACCGGGAACCAACAGTAGGACAACAGCAGGGCAACAGCAAGCAGTATGCCAGACGCAGCAAGCAGCAGAAGGGAGCAAATTAATACATTGGTAGATTTGGTAATTTTGTTCTATAACTGTTTTGTGGGGGTCAATGGCACCCAAAAAAAAGAAGCCGCAGTGACCAGCAGCAAGTAGCAATAAGCAATAAATTAATGTTTTTTTAGAAAAATTAGCTCTATGGGACTATTATGAGTCTATTATCTCTATGGCTATATTACTGATCTATGTGAGTCAGACGACCCAAGAGCCAAAAAAAAAAAAAAAAAAGTGACAAAAAAATATATATATATAAAATCTTTTTCTTTACTTCCCTTTTTCCTTCTAAAGCCAGACAGCCAGATAGCCAGATAGCCACTAATTAGCAGATAGTTAGCAGATAGTTAGCAGCCCGAACAGCAGCCAGAACCGTCAGCAGACAAGCCAAACAGTCTGGTAAATTTGGTAAATTTGGTAAATTTTGTGGCTAGCCAAGAGTCTAAGCAGTGAGCCCTCAATTCTCAGTCTTCTGAAGCCAGTCACTCAGTCAGTCAAGTTGGCAGGATATCAGAAGATTTGTCAGAAGATCTAAAGAGCAACGTCCCTGGAGCGATTAAAGCAACAAGTTATCAGGGTACTCACAGAAGCAGTATCTTGATGTATCTTGATGATGGAGGTCCCTGTAACTGAACAGAGCAGCAAAGTATATGCAGGCAATCAAGAACAGCTCAGCTCAATGACACAGAAGTTTGTAGATGGCTCAATGGTTCAGCGCCTCTGCAGCCGACATGGCGGCTTGGCGACTCAGCTTCTCAGAAGCCGGCCCGGCGGCTTGGCGGCTCAGCTGCTCTAAAGCGCTTGGCGGCTCAGAAGCCGGGTCGATGGCCCGGTTCTGAAAGTTCTGAAAGTTCTAAAAGTGTCTTATCTCATCTCAATGTGTCAGTGTCTCAGAGCTCTGAAACAGGCGTCTCAAAAGACTGTAGCTGGCCAAGACAGCAGGATAGCAGAGTATTAGGAGCTCGGAGCCACGCACCACTCTCGCACCTTCATCTGGTAACACCCCTCGGTATCCTTTCTCCTTAGAGTTATTCTGATACCCACTTAAAAACTAAAAAAAAAAAACATTTACTTATATTTTTCCCAAGATAAACTTGCTGTGACCTCCAAACTACCGGAAAAACTGACTCAGTTTAAAATCCAGCCCAATAACCTAAATCTGCATTACACAAATCTCAGTATTATATTAAATACTTTCAGTCCTGGTCCTCAACTTCGTGCGTTGCCAACTATATTATTAGGGTTAAATGAGAGTTCTTTGACCATGAGTGAAAGCTTTAACACAATAGCAAAAATGTATTGGTATATAATAAGGTAGGCCTAGACTAATACACAGCAATCTATCTAATTGTACAGGAAAAGGGTAAAAATCATGGATTACATGAAGGAATACAGAGTATATTCCTTAAAACATTAATCTACAAACAGTAGGACAGAAAATACATAAGACCAACATATTTAGATACAAGTACAAGGGAGATTTACCATATTTAGCATTCCCATAAAGGTTCCATTCACGTGACTGCTCTGCCATACTGTGTGTTTCCCTCCCATCTAGTCTGTGTATATCATTACAGGCTGATGCCTCATTGGTTGGCATGGCGTGGCTCTGATTATCTGATTGGTGGGCTTCCCTATTCCTGGTTAAGGACTGGCTACATCTCCAATCCCTATACTTTGCATAAGTTAGCCCCCTTTAATGCAAACCATTGTGACTATTCTGAGCAGGAGATTAACTTGACCTTTTCCCGGGAACTTAAGTATTGATTGCGGGTTGGCCTCCCTTCATTGCATATCCAAACATGGGATTCTGTGAAGTTAATATGTGTAGAACAATGAGGTTTGGGTCCCATTGTTTATATACACAAGCCTAGGCACCGAATTTTCTGGTCTAACAGAGACTTCTGTGAAGATAATATGTTACGCCCTATATAGATACAAGCTAAATGAACTATATTCATAATTACAATATTTTACAGCTATTAATGAAGATTTCACATAAACTCATAAGGCAACAACACACACACTTTGTCATGGCAAACTTTGCACATCTCCATTTTACTACATGCTAGCTCACCCTTGAGATGTTCGCACTATACCCATCAATGTCTTAAAATTATCCTAAATGCTCTACATTTGTGACAAAGGGGTGGATTTACTAAAAGCAAGAAGTCTGCACACTTTGCAAGTAAAGTAACTTTTGTGAAGTGAAATTTCCCTAGAGCTCAATGAACAAGGCGAAGCTCTGCTGACTCCCAGATCATGTGCAAGCAAAGATACTGTTTTTTCTTTTCTTTTCTCGCACCTGATTGTTCTGGGGCAAAGTGCAACAGCAAATCAAACAGCCTAATTGCCTTTAGTAAAGTAACTCTAAAGTGTGCAGATTAAACGTTTTGGGTTAAAGTGTTTTTTTTTATTATTTTGGAAAGAAAGAAAATCTGAAGCAGCTAAGGATTTCAAAATATTAAAATTTGCAGAAATCTGAATATTGAGTCCTCAGTTATTATAACTCAGTTGTAAAAGATTTATGTCCCTACCTTAATTTAGCTTTACCTACTATCAGGAGACTGTGGGCCATGTCACGTTTGAAAGCTGTCCCTTGTCATATGACTGACCCAAAAGGTGGGAGACAACATGTGAGGTCAGGGAGTAAAAGTAACTGCCAGGCTTCAGGTGATCTCTGATGCTCTAATGGTCTTGGAGTGCAGCTCCCACATAACTATGACAGTTTCTTTTTAAGATTTAAAAAAAAAAGTATATATATAAAACTATAAGAAAAAGTATTTAAAGTGAGTAAAAATTGATCTGTGTGGTACAGTTATGAAGATTTTATCTTTTTTTAAATATACTATTATATACCTTTTTATACCAATTAGGTGGAAATGTCTATGCCATTAATCACTTCAGCCCCGGATGGATTTACCCACTTCCTGACTAGGCCATTTTTTTGCGATACGGCACTGCATCGCTTTTACTGACAATTGCACAGTCATGCAACGTTGTATAAAAACAAAATTTATGTCCTTTTTTTCACAAATAGAGTTTTCTTTTGGTGGTATTTAATCACCTCTGCGTTTTTTATTTTTTGTGATATAAACAAAACAAAAACAAAATTGACAATTTTGAAAACAAAAAAACAATATTTTTTACTTTTTGCTATAATAAATATCCCCAAACCAATTTAAAAAAATGAATTTCTTCATCAGTTTAGGCCAATATGTATTCTTCTACATATTTTTGGTAAAAAAAATCGCAATAAGCGTATATTGATTGGTTTGCGCAAAAGTTATAGCATCTACAAAATAGGGAATATATTTACTAGTAATGGCAGTGATTAATGATTTTTAGCAATACTGTGACATTGCGGCAGACAGATTGGACACTTTTGACACTTTTTTTGGGACCATTGACATTTATACAGTGATCAGTGCTATAAAAATGCAAAAGAAAGCTCTATTTGTGGGAACAAAATGATAAAAATTATGTTTGGGTACAGTGTAGCATGACCACGCAATTGTCATTTAAACAGCGACATCGCTGAAAGCTGAAAGTTGGCTTGGGCAGGAAGGGGGTGTAAGTGCCCTGTATTGAAGTAGTTAAGCACTGCCTTCTGTGCATGTTACTAATACAACTGTATATTAAGTATACAAAACTTTTCTACCCTCCCCTTTCACAGTAAATAAACTGTAGATTCTTTATGTTGTTGCAAGCTTATTTCTTTTGAAAATCATGCTTGTTTAACAATATATGAAGTGCTCACTGTCAGAAAACTTTAAAGCTACACTCCAGGCAAAAAATAGATAAAGGCACAGATAAAAAATATAATTGGATTACCTGTCAAAACATTTGTATTAATATTCATCATAGGCGTGCGCACAGGGTGTGCCAGGTGTGCCTGGGCACACCCTAATGGCCTTGTGTGGTGCATATTCCCCCCTGTTTAGACCATTGATATTTCATCCCAAAAAAAAGTTACAAAATAAAATACTTTAAAAAGAATAAAAATAAAACTACTGACACTGTCCACTGCCCTACTGACACCATCTGTACATATACACATGCATATGTATTTGAGCTTTGGGGTGCACACCCTAATGCAAGAGGCTGCGCACACCTATGATGTTTATTTAGTCTTCTGGACCAGTTTTGACTGCCAGACAACACAGCCGGGTCAGGGATCTCACTTTCCTCCAGAGCAGTTAGGCAAAATTGATTGGTCCCTGAACTGCCCCAGCCTGTTTACTAATCTATAGTAGATCTTTTGACGTCATATTTCGATTTCATTTTAGTCATAGTCTTTTAAATAAAATGCAGTTTTAGTTTTAGCCGTATTTTAGTCATCTGAATTGTTTTAGTTTTAGTCATTAATTATTTTAGTCGAATAAAATCTCCAGTAAATTTTTGTTGACTAAAATCGAATGGGTTTAGTTAAATTGTAATGCATTTAGCCGTTGTGATGTATAAGGTTTTTATAAAAAAAAAGAAGATTTATAAACAAACAAAAATATTGCTTTTTGACAAACAAAAGTTCAACTTTAAAATATATTTAAAAAAAACAAAAAAAAACTGTAAACTCTATTAGCTGTAATTCCATTGCACATATTACCTAAATATATTACCAAAAAAATATTAAGAAAACAAATTAAAAAAAGCTTTTTTCTTAATTTTTGTTAACTTTTAGCAGCTTAGTAGATGCCCCTTACTTATTGTTATTTGGTAGTGCAGTGTTAACATTGACGTCAAATTTCAATTTAGTTTTAGTTATAGCCTTTTGACTAAAATGCCATTTTAGTTTTAGTCATATTTTAATCATCTGAATTGTTTTAGTTTTAGTAGTATTTTAGCCGACTAAAATAGTGTTAATTTCGTCAACGAAAATATTTTTGTAGACTTTAGATTAACACTGCTGGTGAGCTGATTCACTTGGAAGATATGGTGATCTTTTCATGCCACCTAAGGTTCAGCTTTAAAAATGTACTTTTGAATTTCTGTCCCTTTCTTCAATGTAAATACACACAATTATAACAAATTGTGATTTAGTGTTATGCCCCGTACACACGGTCGGACATTGATCGGACATTCCGACAACAAAATCCTAGGATTTTTTCCGACGGATGTTGGCTCAAACTTGTTTTGCGTACACACGGTCGCACAAAGTTGTCGGAATTTCCGATCGGCAAGAACGCAGTGACGTAAACCACGTACGACGAGACTAGAAAAGGCCAGTTCAGAACCAAGCGCGGCACCCTTTGGGCTCCTTTTGCTAATCTCATGTTAGTAAAAGTTTGGTGAGAGACGATTCGTGGTTTTCAGATCGTTTTCTGCTGCTCAGTTGGTGCTCGTGAGTTTGTATCTGCTCTTCAGTGCGTGCAAGCAAGCTATGCGTGACTTTGCCATTGTGTTCTTGTTCGTTCGTTACTGTTTTTCAGGTTACTGCGTTCTGAGCAGCCGACCGTTTTCTAGCCATGTTGCGTATACGTACTCCTCGTAGAGTTCGTGCTGTGCGGGGGCTTGGTGTTGGGGTCCTGACCTTGACACAAGTCCAGTCCATGAACAGGGTGGGGAGGAGTTCATGGACCAAGAATTGGTTGCTTCAGCGTGACCAGTTCTGTCACATGCCTTTGCTCCGTGAGATCCGTGAGAATAATCCATATGATTTCAGGAGCTTTCTCTGGATGACGGACCCCGTATTTCACCGTTTGTTGGCTTTGCTGACCACCTATATCAGCAGGCAGGATACCTGCATGAGGCAAGCCATCACTCCGGAGCAGAGGCTAGTCACCACCCTGCGGTACTTGGCGACGGGGAGAAGCCTGCAGCACTTGAAGTTCTCGACAGGCATCTCCCCCCCAGGCTCTGGGGATCATTATCCCGGAGACCTGTTCTGCCATCATCCAGGTCCTGCAGAAGGAGTATATTAAGGTAAGATTTTTATCCTTTAACATCACATTTTATTGTATTTAATGTTTGCTAATATATTGTATTTCTTTCCTCATTCCTTAATTACCATGATTGTAATATGCTGTGAATGTCCCCTTTGTCCTCATGCATGCTGGATTTTTATGCAATTATTTTTTTTTCCTTCATACATATTTGCCTTTACTTACCTCCCCAGCATGGTCTCCTGCCCCTATATTCACCTCATGTAGTCACTTAACAATGTATTTTATCAGCTCCATAGTAGTGCACCCCCTAAAATGTTTTTAAATGTGATTTGTGCTTTAAATTCAGGCAGAGTGCCAGAGGCTTTTTTTGGGGGTCCCCAAATCATTTGGAACCCCCCAACTGCTAAGTCAGCTGATACCAATTCTCTATCTATCCTCAATCATCTATCTGCTGACTTTGCCAAACCCATACACACTATACCCATCTCTTTTGTGGTCAGATTTATGGATGAATTCCCCAAAGCATGTAGTGGAAGGGCCTGCCTGTATACTTTCAAATGGTACTGTTTAAAGTTTTTGTATACTATTATTATCTTGCTAGGTAATAGCAGAATGTCCAAATGTGCTCAAATGTGTACAGTGTGTATTTATATCCTTGTATTATGACACTTCTTACCTGTCCAGTGGGCTGCCAATAGTGTAACTAAGGAGGGGCTGTTCAAAGTAATACCCATTATTTAGGCATTCATCTCTCAATGAAGTGGAGAGGGTTACCTGTCCAAGAGCTCCCCCCCTAAAATGTTAGAAATGGCCCATGAGGGGGGGGGGAATATGATAGGTGTACCTTATACTTTGGTCTTTAAAAACTCCCATAAATAAATGTTATCTTGATTTTGGCCAAGAATGTTTGTGTCTAATCTGCTTTCCATGTTTATGTGCAAAAAGACTCATTTTTTTTGTTTTCCTCAACAGTTTCCTTCCACGCCACAGGAATGGCAGACTGTGGCCTCCCACTTTGCCCAGCGGTGGGACTTTTTTATCTGCGGAGGGGCAATTGATGGGAAACAAGTCCACATCATCCCACCACCCAACTGAGGGTCATACTATTATAATTATAAGGGGTTCAATAGTATTGTGATGTTGGAGTTGGTGTCGGCTACTTATGAGTTCCTGTATGTGGACGTGGGGAAGAATGGCCGGATGTCCGATGGTGGAGTCATCGCCCATACAGAGTTCTACAGGCATCTCCAGAATGGCAGCTTGGACTTGCCACCTCCAGAAGACAATGTGGAATGACTCCCATTCGTCTTCATTGCGGATGAAGCCTTTGCGCTAGGGGACCATCTTATGCGGCCATTGCCGATGAGGACCCTCACCCCAGACCAGAGGGTTTTTAATTAACGGCTGGCCAGAGCCAGAAGAGTGGTGGAAAACACGTTTGGAATCATGGCCAGCCGGTTCTGCCTATTTGTTACACCCATACACATGGCGGAGTACAAACTGAATCATATTATCCTGGCGTGCTGTGTTCTACACAACTTTTTATAGCAACATTCTGCCAACTATGCTGGCTCAGTTGGGCCTGAGGCCAGAATTCAAAATGAACCAACCCTGACGGCGCTTGAAAGTGGCCGCCCTGGCTTGCCCTCCCTGAGTGCCTGTGATGTCCGGCTAAGATACCTTGAATTCTCTGCTGGTAGGGGGGCTATCAATATGCCAGAAAATGTGTGAAACCTTTATCAAATAAAAAAACATTAAGCAAATCTTTGGTGACATTTACTGTTTGTATTTGTTTTAGCTGACCCTGACAGAAATGAGTCCTGAAAATGGTGTGATTGTGTAACCTTATACAAAGCACTGTTGGGTGTTATTTACTAAAGGCAAAGACACTTTGCACTACAAGTGCACTTGAAACTGCACTTGGAGTGCAAAGTGGATTTGCCCTTAGGAAATAACCCCCATTGTCACTGAAAACACCAATTAGAGCACAACAAAAGTGGCGTCATCACGTTCAAGCTACTCGCGGCACTACCATGCTACAAGCGGCATCATCATCGCCGTGTTGCGCACGGCATCATTGCCACCACTCCATGTGCAGCGTCACCTTCGCTGTGTCCCATGCATCTTGTTTGGCGGCTCACATGGGAGATATAAGGAAGGCACCGAGGGCCACATTGGCACCATTCCTTTCCTTACCAGTTTGTTGGATGACATTGCAGTGAAGCTATGCCTTTTCCATGGGGGGCCAATCAGCTATACACAACTTACCTGGATTGAGCATTTTGTAGCCATGCTGCTCAGCCTTTGTGGCTGAACATATGTGAGGCTTTGCTCAGTAAGTGGCTATTTAATTACTTTTTTATTTTTTGCTCTGTATTTGAACATTGCATAATGTCAAGGGGGTTCTTTTTCCTTGGGGATCGGGTGACTCCTTATGAAGGGTCCCCTTCCCTTGTGGATCAGGGGCTTCCCTGTTGGGGGTTTCCCTTTCCCTTGTGGTTTAGGTGATTCCCAGGGAGGTATATACATATTTCAAAATTAGAATTGAATGTATCTTTAACAGACATATTCCTTTCTTAGTTTTTTCAGTTGGAAATGTTGGGTCTCCCCCGGTCGCTCTTTTTTGGTGCCCTTATGGGATTCTATCCAGTAGTCCCATTATGTGATGAAAGGCATGTTTTCTGCAGACATCCATGATGGTCACCGGTTTTGAGGGAATGCTCTCTCCAATAATTTACTTGATATGTAAGTTGATATGTAAGTTTGATATTTTGAAAATATTTTTCATGTTCCATATGATATTCATTTATTTGGATTCTAAAAATGTATCAATACTCTACTCTATATTTTCAGAAGTGGTATCAGTCCCTGAAGAAGAAAATAATTTATACACATGTCGAAATGCGTTGGATATTCCCACTACTCATCATCATCTGTAATCTGTATGGATGGTATACTTATGTGTACTGGGGCGATACCACTTGTGATATAATTTTTGTAATATTATGATACATGTACATGTGTTGTTCTGTTCTGGATTGCCATTCAGGAATCTTTTAATCATGTTTAAAGTGTTGGATTAATAAATTTCTATTATTTTGAATATATACATACCTCCTATTTTTCAAAATTGCCTTAAAAATCACACTCATCACAGATGTATTTAAAATTTTATATATACAGGGATGATAGCAATTTACACGCCAACTTACATGAGTCTAACAATCTCCTAAATTTAATAGGGTGGATAATACACCCAAATCCTCATCTTGACTCATTCAGCTTGACGTGGACCCCAATTTAATTTAATGTCCATTTTTTCTTCATTGCTGTGATTTAGGATGGGAGACCTCCAAGGGGGGAACTGGGAGGAACTTATGTCCAGTATTCAGACCAGCTATCAAGCCAAGGAACAGGTAAATCTGACTGAACTTCAATTTTTCAGTCTTACCAAAGTATTGGAAAAAAAATCAGCCTTACATTGGCACAAACAGTTATTAGAAAGGTATATCCAAAAGGATATCAATCCAGTTTGATTAAGAATTAAAATCTTTCCCATTCTTGATCATACTCAGAGGTATTTTTGATAGGTCATGATGAAACCGATAGAATTAAAATGTGTTATCTTTAAACCTTTTCCTGGAAAAGTTAATTATTGTTCTTAAAGTAAAGGCCTCCTTATTGTTTTGATTGGAATCAAGAGCTGTACAAGGGATTTGCCTTGGGTTCCAATGCTGATAATAAAGTGGCTTCACATGAGACACAGCAATCAGCGCACTGAAGAAATATTTGATTACAAGGATTTCCTTGTAGGAGCGTGAAAATTAATTTGATGTCAGTGTGCCGCAAAATATTAAAATACTTTGCTCTGATATGGTTATTATTTTTGTGCCATGATTTGAAGCAGTGCAAAAGTGGATTTTCCTATATGTACACACAGATAGCATTGTGTGCAATATCTCTCATTTTAACTAAAATTGTGCATTACACGGAAAATCGGCTACTTATATTCCGCATTATATCCATGTGATAAAATTAGATATTCAGCTTTGATAACCATATAATAAAATATCAAATGATAAAAGTGACATTAAACACTATTTGTTTCTCTTTTTTAGGAAGAGGAGGTCCACAAATAAACAATATGTGGTGTATCCTCTCTCCTTTTTTTTTGCATAAATCTTTTTATTAAATTTCATTAATTACAAACAAAACACAGAAAGACACAACAAAACATCATACACATTGAACCAAAAATGTAATATGATTTCCAAAATCTAATATAAGAGTTATTAATCCCACAGAAAAGAAAAAAAAATAAATTAATTCCTTCTTTCACCAGTGACCCCAAACATTTCTCATATGAGAATGCACTTATTATTGATAATGGCCCCCATGGGCGTTCAATGCTGTATACGGTTTATCCAGCCACTTTGTCCGCACTTTATCGTACTTACTAGGGCAGCCCCTATTCACCCAAGTATCTCTATACAGTGGAAGATTATTATTTACCAATTGCTTCCAATATGAGAGCGTAGGGGGACGAGGTTTCTTCCAATACAACGCAATAGCTTTTCTTGCGTAAAATAATGCTATATTCACAAACACTCGCTCAGACACTGTTGGAAAAATAGTCTCTACCAAACCCAAAAGACAGACATTGAGGCCGGGAAGTGATAGAATTCAATAAATCCACCACTTCCACCCAAAAAATAGCTATATATGGGCAGGTCCAAAAGATATGTGTAAAATCCCCCTGAATTGCTCAGCATCGCCAACACTCTGAAGAGCACAGAGGATTTATCTTATTAAGTCTGTATAGCGTGATATATGCTCTATGTACCAATTTGTATTGAATCATGCAATCTCTCAAAGATATCAAAGATCGCAAAAGTAAACCCCATACATCCCTCCAGTCTAAATCTGGTATATCTTGCACCCACCTAGCTCTAAGAACCTCTAATGGCAGGATAGAAATGAATATAAGATGAGAAAACAATCTTGAGATAGACTTATCCAGGCACTCAGACCTAAGCACAAATTCTAAAGTGGATTGACTAATAGTTAAACTCTCCTGTGGAAATTGTGGGTAAAAAGTATGGAGAAGCTGAAAATATCTAAATAAATGGGAACTTGGAACATTGAAAGTCAAAGTAAGGGTAGAAAAAGTAGATAGTTTCTGATCAGTGATCACTTGGGAAAGTAATTTAATATTATATTTAGTCCATGCAATAGGCTCTGGTGCTTTAAAAAATTGAGGAAGAGTAGGATTAAGTCATAAAGGGGCACTTGGAGAAAACGCACCTTTGGGATAATGCTCACATCTAAGACCGGCCTCCCAGGCTTGAATAGTAATGAGCATTGAAGGAGTCAACTGGTATGGTGCCTTATGGCCCCTAAATAAAAGGGCCTTAAGAGCATCTATAGAACCTACTACTGCCGCTTACAGCTGGCTAGAGGAATTATATATATCAAGATTCAGCCACCATGTGGACATAACCAACTGAGTGGTTAAAAAATATTTATATAAGTCCGGAAAAGCTAGTCCTCCCTGGTCACAAGGGCGCATCAGGGTGGTTAATTTATACCTGAGGTTCTTCGATCCCCATAAAAAAGATGAAAAAAGTTGGTTTAATTTTGGAAAAAAAGGACAAAGGAAGCCACTGGGGGGAATGTCTAAATAAGTACATAAATTTTGATAATATTTTCATTTTTAAAAGATTAATATGTCCCAGTAAAGACAATGGTAAAGACTTCCATGCCTTCGATTTTAAACCAATATCTTCCAAAATTGAAGTCAAATTCAGGGAAATAAATTCAGAAGCTTGACGGGAAATAACAACTCCTAGATATTTAAAGTTCTCCACCCACTGCAATGGAATATCATTAGAAGTCGTACTACAAGCCTCCATATCTATTGGGAATAGCAAAGACATGCTCCAATTTACCTTCAGCCCAGTGACCATTGAAAAAGAGTCCAATATCTTCAAAGCCGCTTGGAGAGAGGGTCCAGCATCATTTAAAAATAATACAAAACTAGTGAGGCCTCGGTTATAAGATAGTACATAACTGGTATGGGTACCATCATCCCAAAATAATATAATCAAAGGGAGATAAGGGGGTGGAGACGTGATGGCAGTTGCTGCTACTGTCTCTTCCCGTCTATGCTCCCCCAAATAAGGGAAAATGGGACTATTACGGTACTAAATAAAAATGTACAGTTATAGACAAGAACCAATTAAAACTTATATAAATTCCAATTTTAATAGTAGAAAATACACAATTACAGACAAAGTATCTACATACAATCATAAAAACAAAAGGGATATACCACACTGACTAAGCAAGTGGATCCCGCAAATTGTTAAGCAGGGGATGTATGTAAAGCTTTAATCTCGAGCAGTTTTGCGGTTGACACCGCTTCTTCAGGAGAAACACATCTATAACATAATATAAGGTAGCTTTAACATATACATGTATGTACATTGGACAATTGCAGCAAAAATATTTTCAAAGGTAAAAAAAGAACACAATACATATAGAGTAGAAATGAGGACAAGCTCACCCGCTCAGGCGGATTCCGTGGACATGCAGGACCCAACACAAATTCCCCTACGGCGGACACGGGGGATTATGGACAGACTCTAGTTAGGTAGAGATTGGATTAAGAAGTGTTGTAATTGTTGAAATGATGATGATGTGATGAATAGTGAGGGGACGTGCATTTCCCATGAAAATGAGGTGAACCCAGGAGGGTGACATGGGAAAGGGGAGGAAAATCCGGGGGAACAGGTAAAAGGAAGAGGGGGAGAGGAAAGAGTGGTGAAGCCAGAAGTATGTAGGAAGAGAGGTAGGGAAGGGAAGGAGGGGGAGGAAGGAGGGGGAGGAAGGGGGGGGTAGGGGGGGCACCGGGGAGGAGGAGGGGAAAGACAGGGGGAGGGGGGAAAGGGGGGAGAGGGGGGAGGGAGGGGGAGGGGAAAAAAGGGGGAGGAAAAGAGTAGAGGGAAGAAGGCAAAAGGACAGGGAAGGAAAAGAAAGGGGGGGAAGAGGAGGGAAACAGGGGGGGGGAGAGGGGGGGAGGAGGGGAAAAAGGGAAGGGGAGGGAAAAGGCAGGGGGAGGGGGGAAAGCAGGGGCAGGGGCAAAAAGGGGAGGAAGAGGGGGGGGAAGGGGGAGGAGGGGAGGAAGAGGGGGGGGAAGGGGGAGGAGGGGGGGAAGGAAGGGAAGGAGAGGGGGGAAGGAAGGGAGGAGAGCTGGGGGAGATACGGAGGAAGAAGGGGAGGGACAGGGAAGGAAGGGAAAATGGGAGGGGGGGAAAGGGGGGTTTAGGGAAGGGGGGAAAAAGAAAGGCCACCAAGGATACCAACCATAGGAGTGCTAAGGGCTGTGAAAATTTGAATTAATTATATCAATACACATTAACAACAAACGGGGCTAGCACTCACCAACTATTGAATGGGCCAATGTAATACGCATGAGCTGTGGTTGATGCAAGATGCCATATATAGGTAACGTAGATGGGAGATATGAAGTAGAACGATATAAGGTAATGAAACCTCAGGTTTCCAAGTTACAAAGCTGGTGGACACAGCACACTATGGCCAATTCAGCTAGAGGTAAAAATATAGACATCTTGATTACCAATATGGTCAGTGTAAAAGGATCAGAACCAATAAGGTCAGGTATAAGGAAAAAGTACTGCAAGGAACTGCAGAACATAGAGAGGAAGCTATTGAGGTACAGATAGAAAAGAAGTAAGAAAAGGAAGGTAAAGTGAAGGCGCCCTGTGGAGGCTGCAATGGCGCACAGTGTGTAGGAAGGTACAGGGGTCCCACACTCTAAGTCCTTCCGATTACGATCCCGTAGGTTTCCTGACCTGAATACTTGCCCTGGGATTTGGGCCTTTCTTCGAGCCACCATTAGTGACCTTAAAAAGCAACAATGGTCTGACTTTCCCTCTAATCTCAATCCCAGCCAAACTCGAGCTCTTCAATCTTTGCAGAGACGCTCAGATGTCGTTATAAAACAATCGGACAAGGGCGGGAATATCGTCCTTATGACACACTACCAATATCAATCAATGTGCCTTGCTATCCTCAATAATAAGAATTGGTATGTACCTATCACCCAATCCCATGTATTGTCCTTTGCACAGGAACTCCAGGCTCTTTGCACTGAGGTCTATATTACAGGCCTCATTGACAAAGATACCTTGGAGTTCCTGGTCCCCAAATTTCCCCGTGTCCCCACCTTTTATTCCTTACCCAAGACCCACAAAAATGTAAAAACCCCTCCAGGAAGACCTATAGTCTCGGGGATTGGCTCTTTAACGGATAGTGCCAGTAAATTCGTTGACGCATTTTTGATGCCCCATGTCCGTAGCCTCCCGTCCTATATTAGAGACACCACCGACTTATTGCAATGCCTGTAGGGAATCCAGATCCCTCCTGACGCCCTGCTCGTGGCTGTAGATATTGAGGCACTTTACTCCAGTATCCCCCACGAGCAGGGCGTACGGACGGCTGGTTCCTTCTTGTTCGAACAGGACACCACAACATGGCCCTTAAATCATTTCGTACTTGCATTGTTACACTTTATATTAACTAAAAACTATTTTACCTTTAACAACCAACTGTTTTTGCAAATACAGGGAGTCGCAATGGGGATGTCCTGCACCCCAGCCTACGCAAACCTATATTTAGGTGGCTGGGAGAGGCACATTCATTCTAATGATAAATTCTCCGAATTTCTTGATGATATTCTCCTGTGGTATCGTTTTATTGATGATCTACTACTGGTATGGACCGGTCTGAGGGACAAACTACTACATTTTCTCCGTGAGTTAGACACCAATGATCTAAATCTTAAATTTACATTTAAGATTGATACAGATCAGACTAGATGGGACTATACAGAACAACTAGATGGGACCCTGGGTACGGACCTCTACCGGAAGCCCACTGCCGGCAACACGCTCCTGTTTGCCACCAGTGCTCACCCTAACTCCTTGGTACGGAGTATACCATATGCCCAGTATCTGCGTTTACGCAGAAACTGCACACTGGATAGCGACTTTAGACTCCAGGCCAAGGCATTACGTGAACGTTTACTCTTACGGGGATATTCCTCTACTAATCTTTGAAAAGCATATAATAAAGCAGCGTCACGTTCTCGGATTTCCCTACTTTTCAATCGTAAGGAGCCCTCCCCTCCTAATGATACTGTGAGATTTATTACAACGTACTTGGCACACCATAATATGCTCCGCAACATTTTAATCAAAAATTGGCACTTTCTGGTTGAGCACCATACGCTAGCCAAATATGTATGATCCACCCCGGAATTAGTGTTCCACAGGGCTCGGTCCTTGCGGGACAAATTGACTTCCAGTCATAACACCTTTACTAAACCCCCTAGGACTGGACCGAACGGTACGTTCAGATGCAGGGATTGTCCCCGTTGCCCTTGGGTCTATGAGGGCAGGTACTTTACCCTACCTAATGGGGAGCCCTTGGTCCCGCGTACTTTTGCTAATTGCGGTACCAAAGGGGTGATCTATTTGATGATTTGCACATGCAGATCATTTTATGTGGGAAAAACGATCCGAGAATTTAGACAAAGAATTGGCGATCGTCTTTATTATTCAGAGAACGGGAAATTAACCACGATTGGCAGACACATTGGCTTGTACCATAAATTTGACAGTTCGGTTGTCCAATTTCTGGTTCTCGAGGTAGTCCAGCCCAACCCCAGGGGCGGCGATTGGGACCGCTCAATCCTTCAGAGGGAGTCCCTTTGGATTGAGCGGCTCAATGCCACCCTTTCCCCGGGCCTTAATGAGACAGTATCCTTTAAGCCCTTTTTGTGATAATCTTGGGTCCCTCTCCAACTATACCCTCTTCCCCCCCCCCCCCCCCCCGTGTGTTCTTTCTACAAAATTCTTAATTTAGGATCAATTCATCATTTCATGTTTGCTAATCTATGACTGACTCACTAATGATGTTGGGACGGTTATCTGTCCTTAGGTGACAATTTTAGATCATCATATATTGTATACAACACATGTATCGCTTATTTGTAACCTCCTTTCTATTGAATTGGTTATCCATTGCTGTACGAGGACAACCTCCCCCTCTCTTCTCAGGCGGTGTTGGTACTTTGCAGGGGCCCGTTCTCCTCTCCCCGCGGTGGACATGTGTTTGCCCTGGCAACCCCACAGGTTTGCTTGTAACTATGTGTCCGGGAATACTATTCCCTTTGAAACTGGCGCGCGCTTGCGCAGTAGCACGAGACTGTGCACCTGCGCAGTGCAGGCAAACAGACCCGGTGACGCCAGAGGCCGCCCACGTTGGCGTGCCCTGACTTCCGGGTTGGGGAGCCCATATAGCGGCCATACGAGGTCCGCTATGTGAGCCTGACAGACACCGCACGCTGAGCTGTTGCATGGATTGTTTACCATAAGGTCAGTCCTTCATTATCCTCCTTTCCTCTGCTGTATTGCCCTCATACCTGTCCCTGTGTCAGCGCTGTTCCACGCCTGCTCCACTGTCCCCTGTGTCAGCACTGCTCTGCACCTATACTAGGCGCAATGGCTTGTACTTAATGGCTCTCACCCCTGTACCTTCCTACACACTGTGCACCATTGCAGCCTCCACAGGGCGACTTCACTTTACCTTCCTTTTCTTACTTCTTTTCTATCTGCACCTCAATAGCTTCCTCTCTATGTTCTGCAGTTCCTTGCAGTACTTTTTCCTTATACATGACCTTTTTGGTTCTGATCCTTTTACAATGACCATATTGGTTAATCAAGATGTCTATATTTTTACCTCTAGCTGAATTGGTTATAGTGCGCTGTGTCCACCAGCTTTGTAACTCGGAAAACTGAGGTTTCATTACCTTATATCGTTCTACTTCATATCTCCCATCTACGTTACCTATATATGGCATCTTGCATCAACCACAGCTCATGCGTATTACATTGGCCCATTCAATAATTGGTGAGTGCTAGCCCCGTTTGTTGTTAATGTGTATTGATATAATTAATTCAAATTTTCACAGCCCTTAGCACTCCTATGGTTGGTATCCTTGGTGGCCTTTCTTTTTCCCCCTTCCCAAACCCCCCCCTTCCCCCCTCCCATTTTCCCTTCCTTCCCTGTCCCTCCCCTTCTTCCTCCGTATCTCCCCCAACTCTCCTCCCTTCCTTCACCCTCTGCTTCCCTTCCTTTCCCCCCCTCCTCCCCCTTCCCCCCTTCCCCCCTCTTCCTCCCTTTTTTTCCCCTGCCCACGCTTTCCCCCCCACTTCTCCCTGCCTTTTCCCTCCCCTTCCCTTTTTCCCCTCCCCCCTCTCTCCCCCCCTGTTTCCCTCCTCTTTTCCCCCCCTTTTATTTCCTTCCCTGTCCTTTTCCCTTCTTCCCTCTACTCTTTTCCTCCCCCTTTTTTCCCCTACCCCCCTTCCCCCCCTCCCCCTGTCTTTCCCCTCGTCCTCCCCGGCGCCCCCCCTTCCCCTCCCCTCCTCCCCCCTCCCTCCCCCCCTTCCTCCCCCTCCTTCCCTCTTCCCTTCCCTCCCTCTCTTCCTACGTACTTCTGGCTTCACCACTCTTTCCTCTCCCCCTCTTCCTTTTACCTGTTCCCCCGGATTTTCCTCCCCTTTCCCATGTCATCGTCCTGGGTTCACCTCATTTTCATGGCAAATGCACGTCCCCTCACTATTCATCACATCATCATCATTTCAACAATTACAGCTCTTCTTAATCCAATCTCTACCTAACTCTAATCTGTCCATAATCCCCCCGTGTCCGCCATGGGGGGATTTGTGTTGGGTCCTGCATGTCCACGGAATCCGCCTGAGCGGGTGAGCTTGTCCTCATTTCTACTCTATATGTATTGTGTTCTTTTTTTACCTTTGAAAATATTTTTGCTGCAATTGTCCAATGTACATACATGTATATGTTAAAGCTGCCTTATATTATGTTATAGATGTGTTTCTCCTGAAGAAGCGGTGTCAACTGCGAAACCGGTCGAGATTAAAGCTTTACATACATCCCCTGCTTAACAATTTGCGGGATCCACTTGCTTAGTCAGTGTGGTATATCCCTTTTGTTTTTATGATTGTATGTTTGTACTTTGTCTGTAATTGTGTATTTTCTACTATTAAAATTGGAATTTATATAAGTTTTAATTGGTTCTTATGTCTATAACTGTACATTTTTATTTAGTACCGTAATAGTCCCATTTTCCCTTTTTTTGGGGGGCATAGACAGGAAGAGACAGTAGCAGCAACTGCCATCACGTCTCCACCCCCTTATCTCCCTTTGATTTAAAAATAATAGAAGGTCATCTGCGTACAAGGCTACCCTCTTCTCCAACCAATCGATCCACAATCCCTAAACATTAGGGGAGGTGCGTAAAGCCTCCGCCACAGGCTCCATAGCAATAGCAAAGAGGGTCAGAGAGAGAGGGCAACCCTGCCGAGTTCCCCTAAACAATGAAAAAGCAGTTGACAATCCTCCCCCCGTCTTCACTGCAGCTGTTGGATTTCTATATAAAACCTGAAACCATTTTATAAACACTATTGGAAAGCCCATTCTGCGGAGTACTTCCCACAAAAATGGCCACTCCAAAGTATCAAAAGTCTTCTCTATGTCTAGGGATTCAACAACCCTAGAACCTATATTAAGATGTGAGGCATGAATGTTTGTATATAATCTCCTCAAATTCACAGCAGTAGTCCTACCAGACATGAATCCTGTCTGATCTGAATCAATAATATTAGACAGCATAGGTTGTAGTCGCCTAGAGACAAGCTTTGTCAAAATCTTAACATCTACATGCAAAAGTGCGATAGGCCTATAGAAGCACAAACAGATGGATCTTTTGGGTACTTATCAAACATTCACAGTAAAAAGAAGCCAGTACAGCTAAAAGCTCTCCATGAGCCTTATAAAATTCAATAGGATGGCTATTCGGCCCCGGTGACTTCCCCAATGGAAAGGAACCAATGACCGAAAGGACCTCCTCCGTGTTATCAAATGTACTAACGTCTCCCTCTCATTATCCATTAACCAAGCCAGTGCAACTGAATCCAGCCAAGCTGCCAATTCTGTTGGCTGGAAATCAGGGCACAACTAAGATGTGTACAGTGTCTGATAAAATTGATGAAAAGTCTCCAAAATGTTGGGCAATATACAAACCATATCTCCGGAAGCAGTGCATATTTCTGATATCGGAACACTAGGTTGTTCATGTTTAGCTATCATGGCCAAAAAACTACCATTACGGTCTCCCTGCTCACAAAGCTTTTGTTTATTTTGGTATAAATCCAACCTTGTGGCCTCCGCCATATGTAAGTGAAATTCCCGTTTTGTCATGAAGCAAAGCATTCAAATTTGACTCTGAGGGATCCGCAGCATATTGACATATTTTTTCTTCTCCTATACGTTTTAAAGCATCACTCCTTATTTGCCAAGCCTTATTACCTACTTTAATAGCGGATATATACTGCCCCCTTGTATAGGCCTTAAATGCGTCCCATGTTATTGCTAAAGTAGATGACCCTGCAATAATTTCCCAATGCTCTGTTAAAAGATTCAGAATTTTTTTAACCACATCTGGATGTGAAATCCAGTAAGTTCCCAATCTCCATTGTGCTGCATCAAGAAAATGATGCATGCACAGTGTAAGCATAAGTGGAGCATGTTAAATATTTAACATCCACCATATCCGTTAATAGTGCAGAATTAACAAACGCTAGATCTATGTGGGAGGTGGTCTTATAAGAAGTTGAAAAACATGAGTATGCTCTAGTTGATGAATGTTTCCACCGCCAAGCTTCTACCAGATCTACCATCTTGGCCCAATTACTGAGTTCTCTTGAAAAATATTTAGAGGGGATTGGTTTATCCAGAACAGGATCAAGTATAGCGTTAAAGCCTCCCGTTATCAATAATTTAGCTGGACCATACAAAGATATATTTTCTGTGATACTATACAAAAGAGTCCCCACAAAAGGGGGAGGTATATACACGCTATCTCTGACCCCACAGAAGAAACACAGCCAAAACATATTTACCCTGGGGGTCAGAAAATCTATCCTTCACAGTACATGGCAATGATCTGCTAATCAATATTGAAACCCCTCTAGAAAACGTGAAATATGTAGCTTGATATGCCTTCAGTACCCAAGGCCACTTAAGGGTCAGAAGCTTATTCCCTGTTAGATGTGTTTCTTGAAGTAGCACTATGTGTGGAAGATAACTTTTCAGATATCTAAATAAAAATTCTCTAAATTTTGAATTAAGACCACGAACATTCCATGACAGGATAGAAAAAACCTCTTGATCACGTGACATTTAAAAGATAAAGAATATAAAACCTAGATAATAAATTAGATTGTAAGATACATTGCAAAAAGGTAGATCCCAAAAACAGCAAGCATTTAAAGAAACAGATTCCGAAAAAATAAAAAAACACAATGTGTATGAACAGATAACAAAAACACACAACCCGAGTGTAAAAACACTCTTCCTGCCTTTCTCCAACCAAAAAGAGGCAAGGTGGCGCTGAGAAGGCTTTATTCCAAAAACTATCAAAAAAATAGGCAACTATATCTACTTAACCTATAAGCTAAAACAACAAACTCCCCCAAAAAAAGGGGGGAAGGAGAAGGAGGGGAGGAGGATGTAGTTGGTACTGAGAGAAGTCTGAAATAGTACGTTAGAGCTCCTAACACAAAATAATAGATCTCTTAATGTCCATCCAACCAAACAGAAGCAGCGGCCGGAGTATCAAAGAAAAATGTTTGTCCATTATCTATAATACACAGTCTACTGGGAAACAGAAGGCTATACTGTATAGTCTTCTCTCTAGGTCTCCTACGAATCTCCGTGTAAGTTTTACGACGTTGCTGAACTTCTTGAGAATAATCCGGGAAAAATAATAACTTAGTATTTTCAAAAGGTATATCTTGTTTGGCCCTGTCAGCTGCCAGAACTCTATCTCTATCTTGGTAATTCAATTATTGTAACAAAAAAGGCCTAGGGGGTCCCCAGATTTAGGTGGTTTTTGTGGGACCCTATGTGCCTGCTCCACCACAAAGGTGGGTGATACACTACTTAGGCCAAAAACTGATATTAATAATTGCTCAGCAAATTCAGAAGGTTTAGTCCCTTCAGCCCTTCTGGTAGGTCCAAGATATGGACATTTCTTCTAAGACGATTTTGTTGGCTCGCTCCTGCAACCATTTAACCTGTAGCTGTAAAGCCTGCATTTCTCTAGAATCTGATTTAGTAGAGTCTTCCAATATGGAGACCTTGTTTTCCACCATAGAGACCCTATCATTAAATCCATCCAGGTCCTGACGGATCTAAGAAACATCTGAAGCTATAATATCCATTTGCCCCTTAAGAGTCTCTTTACACTCCATGATAGCTGCCAGGATGGCTGCAGCTGAAGAGGAATCCTCCACAGATGTGGCAGGCCCGTCATTAGATGATTGAGAAGCAGCCATACCTGCTTTTGTTTTTGTTTTTTACTATCTTTGCTTTCTTTATTTTGTTCATAGGAAAAGTGTTTACTGCAGAGGTTAACTCTAATGTCGATTTATTTAATGTCGCTGAACAAGGCTGGGGTTGAGACATCTATCCCCAGCCTCAAAATAAAAAAAAAATAGATACAATAGACAATTATTCTTAATAGCTGGTATTCAAATAGCTGTTATACTGCAATACTTAAATAATGGTCCATAATATTATATTATATTATGCTATTTATAAAGTTCATAAACATCATAGACATGCCTCAGGATATAGTCAACGCTATTGCAGCAAGCAGCAGGCAAGCAGACTTAAGAACAGCACAAAAACAGCACAAAGGAGCCAACCATCCAGGGGCCAGGTTCCAGGAACTGCAATATTAAAGGCAAGACCCAGAGGCAGTGAGTCAGGAGCTGAGAGCTGGAAAAAAAATGACTGAAGAGCCAGGGCTCAACAACAGGATAGCAGGATAACAGCAGGCAGCAGCAAAAAAACAAAACAAAAAAAAAAAAACAATAAATTAGCGATGCATTAGCTCTATTAGCTCTGTGGGTGTTCTACAGGAGCCAAGAGAACTAGAAACCAGGAACCAACAGTAGGACAACAGCAGGGCAACAGCAAGCAGCACGCAGGATGCAGCAAGCAGCAGAAGGGAGCAAATTAATAATACGTTGGTAGATTTGGTAAATTTGTTCTAGAACTGTTCTGTGGGGCTCAATGGGGCCACAAATGGGGGAAAATAGCACCAAAAAAAAAAAAGAAGCCCCAGCCCCTTTAGTCATAGTCTTTTGACTAAAATGCAGTTTTAGCTTTAGCCATATTTTAGTCATCTGAATTGTTTTAGTTTTAGTCGTTATTTTAGTCGACTAAAATCTCCAGTAAATGTTTGTTGACTAAAATCGAATGGTTTTAGTTAAATTGTAATGCATTTAGCTGTTGTGATATATAAGGTTTTTATAAATAAAACCAAGATTTATAAACAAACAAAAATATTGCTTTTTGACAAACAAAAGTTCAACTTTAAAATATATATAAAAAAAAAAAAAACGTAAAAAAAAAAAACGTAAACTCTATTGGCTGTAATGCCATTGCACATATTACCTAAATATATTATCAACAATAAATGTTAAGAAAACAAATTAAAAAAAACTTTTTTCCTAATTTTTCTTCTAGCAGCTTAGTAGATGCCCCTTACTTATTGTTATGTGGTAGTACAGTGTTAACTTTGACGTCAAATTTCTATTTAGTTTTAGCCTTTTGACTAAAATGCCATTTTAGTTTTAGTCGTATTTTAATCATGTGAATTGTTTTAGTTTTAGTCATACTTTAGCCGACTAAAATAGTGTTAATTACGTCAGCGAAAATATTTTTGTAGACTTTAGATTAACACTGCTGAGCTGAGTCACTTGTAAGATACTGTGATCTTTTCATGCCACCTAAGGTTCAGCTTTAAAACTGTATTTTTGATCTTCTGTCCCTTTCTTCAATGTAAATACACACAATTATAACAAATTGTGATTTAGTGTTACTCTATTCAACATTACATGTGGTTAGAAAGGCTGTACTATAAAATTATGATAACAGTACTAAAGTTAAAGAGCTACGAGGAGTGTGCGGCTTTGACTATGACAGACTCAATAAACACGATGAACCACAAAGTGTACAAGCTACATTACCAGCCTTTCAAATGTGGGTTTCAGTTGTCTTTAGTCTTACTGGCAGGAAAACATGCTAAGGACCTGTTCAGATCTGTGCAATGGTCTATGGATTAAAACTATGGCATGTCAGGAAAGCCAAAGACACTTTATGAGTGTTAATAACACAAAGAAAAAGCACTACAAGTGTTTGGATGTGAGTAGACTCTGCACTAAAACTAAAATAAGGTAATCATCAGGCACAACAATTGTTATAACATGAGTATATTTTTAAAAAATGAAGCTATTAATTTACACAGTTCTCATAAATCAATGTTTGAAATCAAACATATGACTTAGAGAAAAGTACAGGGAATCAGAGCCAACTTTCCCAAATGCATCTTTTTGTGATGTGACTTTAATGCATACAGTAGCTGTTATTGGTGTACTTTATACTTTGGGCTTGTTTATTTGAGACTCTTAAAACAGGTTCATGTGGATTCCTACTTGTGTGTAGGGATGAGCCGAACACCCCCCTGTTCGGTTCGCACCAGAACATGCGAACAGGAAAAAAGTTCGCTCGAAACACGCGAACACCGTTAAAGTCTATGGGACACGAACATGAATAATCAAAAGTGCTAATTTTAAGGCTTATATGCAAGTTATTGTGATAAAAAGTGTTTGGGGACCCGGGTCCTGCCCCAGGGGACATGGATCAATACAAAAAAAAGTTTTAAAAACGGACGTTTTTTCAGGAGCAGTGATTTTAATAATGCTTAAAGTCAAACAATAAAAGTGTAATATCCCTTTAAATTTCGTACCTGGGGGGTGTCTATAGTATGCCTGTAAAGGGGCGCATGTTTCCCGTGTTTAGAACAGTCTGACAGCAAAATGACATTTGGAAGGAAAAAACACATTTAAAACTACCCGCGGCTATTGCATTGCCGACAGTAAACATAGAAGTTCATTGATAAAAACGGCATAGGAATTCCCCACAGGAAAACCCTGAACCAAAATTTAAAAAAAAAAATGACGTGGGAGTCCCCCTAAATTCCATACCAGGCCCTTCAGGTCTCAAATTGTTCGCTGTTCGGTGAACTGGCGAACAGCCAATGTTCGAGTCGAACATGAGTTCGACTCGAACTCGAAGCTCATCCCTACTTGTGTGTATGTGTGAGTGTAGATTTTAGGATAGATATTCTGTTCATAGAATAAGGTACATAATAAAAGGTACTGGTACTAAAGGAAGATAGATAGATAGATAGATAGATAGATAGATAGATAGATAGATAGATAGATAGATAGATAGATAGATAGATAGATAGATAGATTTTGTGTTCATGAATAAAGATAGCTAGTTAAAAGGGAACCAGAGAGAAACATATAGGCTGTCATTGATAACCTCCTTCTGAAAATACTAATAGCCTTGCTTTCAGAAGTCAATCATTTGACGACTTCTGTCAAATTGACGTTTTGGAAAAATTTTCACGCAGCAGCTATAGTTGCTGATCAGTGTATTCTGACAGGGACAAGTCCCACCACCAGAATACAATGGCCCAATGGCCCTGTTTGTGTGGATGGACAAATCTATTTTTATTTTATTTTTTCAGTCTGGTGGCTGTACACTAAAAGCTAACAGTATCTGGTTGATTTACAAAAGCTGGAGAGTGCAAAATCTGATGCCGGAGTTTTTTCTCAAAGCTTAAAGGGGTTGTAAAGGCAGAAGCTTTTTTTATCTTAATGCATTCTATGCATTAAGATACAAGCCTTCTGTGTGCAGCAGCCCCCCTCAGCCCCACTAACACTTACCTGAGGTCCCTCTCTGTCCAGCGATATTCACAAGTGCCGTCCGATATTCTCCTTCCTCATTGGCTAAAACACAGGAGCGATGTCATTGGCTCCCGCTGCTGTCAATCAATGTCAGCTAGCCAATCAGGGAGAAGAGGGTCGGGGCTCCATGTCTGAATGGACACAGGGAGCTGTTACTTGGGTGCCCCCATAGCAAGCTGCTTGCTGTGGGGGCACTCAACAGGAGGGGGGGGCAGGAGTACAAAAGAAGGACCTGAGGAGGATCTGGGCTTCCCTGTGCACATCCACCACAACAGAGCAGGTAAGTATAACATGTTATTTTTTATAGGGAAAAAAACAAGCCCTTACAATTACTTTAAGGCTCGGTTCACACTGGTGCGATGCAGGAAACCCTGTGAATCCAGTGCAGGTTCCTGCATCGCACCTGAATCGCCAGCGATTCACACTGTCCTCTGCAAACCGCTGCGGGTGTCAATACAAAGTTAATGCTTGTTCTGAATGTGTGTGCAGCATGAGAATATTGTAACTAAATATAGTCAGTGTTTTATATTTTGAACTTCCATGTAAAATTGATAGAGTATTAGATTTACTCTAAAACTGAAGTGATGCCTCCATCGATCTTGATAGGTCATGATGAAACCCATAGAATTTAAATGTGTTATCTTTAAACCTTTTCCTGGAAAAGTTACTTATTGTTCTTAAAGTAAAGGGCTCCTTATTGTTTTGATTGGAATCAAGAGCTGTACAAGGGATTTGCCTCGGCTTCCAATGCTGATAATCAAGTGGCTTCACATGAGACACAGCAATCTGCGCACTGAAGAAATATTTGATTACAAGGATTTCCTTGTAGGAGCATTAAAATGAATTTGATGTCAGTGTGCCGCAAAATATTAAAATTTTTTGCTCTGATATGGTTCTTATTTTTGTACCATGATTTGATGCAGTGCAAAAGTGGATTTTCCTATATGTACACACAGATAGCATTGTGTGCAATATCTCTCATATATCAAATGATAAAAGTGACATTAAACACTATTTGTTTCTCTTTTTTTTTCAGATGATACACAGAGATGTGGTCCACAATTGCATTAGAAGATGTTCTTCTTCTTTAAAGTTATCTGTTTTCTTTTGCTCAGGCTGGTCCACAGGACACTGCGAAAAAAAGAAAAGAACTGAAAAAGTAGGTACACAATTGCGCTTATGCCAGTCGGCTATGTTTTTAAGTGCATTTTGAAGTTTTGATTATGTGAGTGCACTATTTTGTTTATTTTAATAAAAGTCTCTGATGGCATTTCACTATTGTGAGTTTAATTTCTCCCTGAATGTCATCATTTGGATCTTGATCTGTGAGATTTGAGTGTGGTGTCAGTGATCCGTAGAGGGGAGCAATTAGTTTATGGATGAATATAGTACTGAAGTGCTCTTTGATTTTCTGAATCTGGGGTCAAAATTATGGGTGAGCTGCTTTCCTTAAGGGGTAAGGCACAAGGTGATATTATAAGATTTTAGGATACACTTTTTGGGTGGTGGAAGAACAGCTTACCAAGTTTATCAAGGTTAATATAATTTTTTCACATTTTGCTTGAATTATTGCATTATACTATCTTTTTTTATAGTTTATAGTGCATTTATTAGTGCCCCCCTTATTTGAATATATAGGTTTTTGTGCATACAGTGGAAGGGAGCAGCTTTTAATTAAAGTGGATGTAAACCCTCACATATACCCAGTGAAGTGAACAGCCTCAGATGATACACAGAAATGTGGCCAACGATGATTGGGGGACCGCTAATATTGTACCTATCCACAAGAAGGGCAGCAAGGTAGAAGCTGGCAATTACAGGCCAGTGAGTTTAAGGTCAATTGTAGTCAAGTTAATGGAATCACTCCTGAAAAGAAGGATAATTGATCACCTAAAAATAAATAGCTTGCTGGACCCAAAGCAGCATGGCTTTACTGAGGGCAGATCATGACAGACTAATCTGATTTAATTTTTTGATTATACTACCAGTGTTTCGGACCAGGGTGGTCCTGTGGACATAGCATATCTTGATTTCAGCAAGGCATTTGATATATTTCCACATAATGATCTAATACAAAGTTGAACCAGCTAAGACTTAACCCTTGGGTGGGTCAGTGGATATGCAGTTGGCTAAAGGATAGATACCAGAGTGTGGTTGTAAATTGGGTTCACTCTGAAAAAAGACCATTCACTAGTGGTGTACCACAAGGCTCTGTACTGGGCCCGGTTTTATTTAACCTATATGTAAGTGATATAACTAAAGGTTTCTTGGGCAACGTATGTCTATTTGCTGATGACACAAAGGTGTGTAATAAGGTTGATATCCCTGGAGGTGTCTGTAACATGGAACATTATTTGGCATTGCTGGAAGATTGACCAAAGCAGTGGAGACTGCAGTTTAATATTTCTAAATGTAAAATAATGCACCTATTGAAAAAGAATCCCCCTATAGAGTAAAACATTGGGGGTACAGTGTTAGCCAGCACTACAGACGAAAAAGATTTGGGGGTGCTTATTTCAGATATTGCAAAATGAGCACACAGCGTGACCAGGCAGTGGGAAGAGTGAATAGAATTCTAGAATGCATCCCTAGAAGGATCACCAGCAGGAGGAAGGAGGTCCTCGTTCCCCTATATAGATCTTTAGTGAGACCTCAATTAGAATACTGCGTCCAGTTCTGGAGACCTCACTTATAAAAAGATATTCATAAGATAGAACGAGTCCAGAGAGTGGTAACAAATATGGTGAAAGGTTAGGGTGATAAAACATATCGAGAGCGGCTTCAGGAAGTTAATATGTACAGTCTGGAGGAAAGAAGGGAAAGGAGAGACATGATTGAAGCCTTTAAATACATCAAGGGGGTGAATAAGGTTCAGGAAGGCAGTCTTTACAATATAAAACCAAAATCAAGAACACGGACACCTCAAACTAACTTGAGGAAAGTTCAAAACTAATCTTAGAAAGTATTATTTTACTGAAAGGGTGGTTGATGATCGGAATAAACTTCCAGCAGAGGTAGTAAGACAGTCAACAGTAAATAGTTTGGGATAAACATAAATATATTGTCAGACAACAAGGTTAATGGAAGAAAAAAAAACAACAACCCCCCCCCCCTAAAAATAAATAAAATGGGTAAACTGTTTCTAAAAAAATCTCCCTACATATGTTTTACATGTATCTGCTGTCTTCAGCTTGCTATATTCTTTAGAAAGTGAGCATCGTGTTAGAGATTTGTTCTTCCTGTTCTGCACTGGGTGTGGATTCTTGGCATGCACTGTGTGACAACTGATTGGAGGAAAGGCCCCCCCCCTCCACATAAGCAAAGGAAGGAATGTGCAGAGCTGTGCTGTGAATAAACCACATTTTATATTTATATTATTTATTATTTTATATTTATAGCACCCACCCGACATAAATTTCAGGCTGGTTTTATCCCTGTTGTCGGAGAACTTGTCAGAAGTTATCATGCTGATAACAGAGGATCGAAACAGCAGAAAGACACAGGACTTAGGGCTTTGTAGAGAGATAAGAAAACGCTATGTACATATATATATGTGCCTATGTCAAATTTCATGAATAGGGTTTACATCCACTTTAACGTAGGAGTATATTTTGGGTGCATTGTGTGTACTTTTTTGTAAGATTTGATAAACAGTTGATCAAATGTATAATTGTTTGTGGGTTCTTAGTATTGTCTAGCAAAAAATGCAGATTTTAACATATGTGTAATAAAATAAAAAATGTCCAAAGTAGTATATTGATTGAACTATCAACAATGTGTTCTTGGAAAATACACACAACATTTATGGATGGAATCCAAACTTACTGCTAAAGATTAAGTGTAAAAATGTATCTTTATTATGTATCTGTATTCTTTATTATGTATCTTATTTACCTGTACGTCCTCCATTATGTTTCACTAATTTCTCTTTCTGTGCTAAAGTATTACCCTCATAAAACCTAAAATTGCATTTTTCTCTTGATAGAGAAGCACAATTGGCGAGCATTAGTATGCGGTACATGGATGTCATCTTCAATGCACATGTGCAATGCCTTATAGACGTCTGCTCCACCTGATATCAGACTCATAATAGGGTGTTTACAAAACCTGCATTTTAAATTCATCCTTTTATTTTTTGTTTAATAATTGTAATCTCTGTATCAGTTATTTGATTTGTGCCATTGTCAAGTTAATTTTCACGTTCTGTTACTGTCCTTGTGTTCTATGTATAAACAATAAGAATCAATGATAATAAATATCAATACAGATTGATTTGTTAAATGTGGGGGATAAGTGCTTATCCATAAACATAGAGATGTCTTCCAATGCTGTTCCTGTAAACTACAGACCAGAAGATTAGGCACTTTCCTGCCTGTCATTTTTTAGCATTCTATTTGAGTCTTTAGCCACTTGCAGAAAAAGGTGTGGATTGTCTCATCGATGAAATAATTAAATAATAAATAATCGGATAAAGAACTCTCGATGTAGAGTTTTTAGCCAAAACATGTTTAAATGTATGTGAAAATATCTTTCACTATATTGCTCTCTGCTTTTTGTCTGCCTCCTTTTTTAGATTTGACCATCTACAGTAAAATAAAGGTACCTTTCCCTCTGAGATTACTGTGGTTTTCTGTGTATTTACTCTTCATTTCAGAGGACCATACTTTTTTTTTTTTTTTTTTTTTACTTTGACCTATTGTGCTTTCTATACCTTGTGCCTCCTCACCATATTCTTTGCCCCTGTCTCCTGTGTCTCTAGTTCTACTAATACTAGTACTAATTTACACTTTTGTTTAGACCTCCAGCCACTTGTGTCTTTGGTGCTCTCCCTATGTTTGTACTTGGCCCTGTTTATTTAGGTGGTTCTTCCATTGTGCTTTTTGCCCCTTTTTACAATTTTGATAATAGTTATTGCCTGACATTAGTTGTCTGTTATCCTTGTCTCAGTCTTTCTCCTGCTCTATTCAATTCAGGCCCTGTGCTTATTCAAATCTTAATTTTTTTTCCACACCCTGGCACTCTTACCGCTCTGTTGGCTGCTGAAAAGCCAGCATTGCATGTGGGATACCAGAGAGGCTGCCAAAGCTCCAGCTTGGAGCCAAAGTTGAGGACTATGTACAATGTGGTTTGGGGCTCCCTGAATACACAGAAGAAGTTTTGTAGCCAGCTAAAAGTATATGCAGGCACGAGGGGGATTTTTTTTTTTACAGGTAAGAACATTTTTATTGAGAATGCTCAGCAGAACATTAAAGAAATGCAGCATACTAGATATGAATATCAGTAGAAACAAGAATACAGTCCAATACAAATGTAGTGCCCACCTACTTAGGTGTGTGCTAGATAGTTAGAGAGGGTAAGAGTTAGGTTAAAATTCCAGGCATTACCCTGTTTGGTTAAAGCCTGGCTGGGTTTATTTTGGTGGTGAAGAGGAATGACAGAGTAGAATTGGGGGGGTGGGGTGTGACCACCTGCATTCTGTCAAAAGTGACGCCTTGTTTGACCAGTGAGTGGTGCTGGAGGACAGGTTGATGTGACACAGGATGTAGTTAGTTTTATGGGTCACCCTGAGCCTATCATTAATTTCTATGGGCAGGGGTTTACAGGCCTATATAAACTGTGGGTCACATGCTCTGGGGTGGCTTGCTGATGGGAAGAGTACAGCAAAGGAAGACAGTATAGAAGCTGGTGCAGCTTAAGAACTCTCCCCCCCGGGGAGGGGAACATGCCTTCACAGGAGGAGAGATGGAGGAGATAACTGTGGGAACCTGCAACATCTAAAAAGAAGAGGCTGTTATTACCAACAGAAGAGAAGAAAAACTGGGAGAGGACCCTCTTGTGGCAAACATGGACGGTTGCTCAAATGTACACGTGAGTGCAAACCCAGGGGAGCAGTTTATCCAAGGACTGAGGGTGCTGAGGATCACCCGGAGGGGAAATCCTATTAGTTTGTCCAAGAACTCTATTCAGAGTATTGTTCTTAGGACTTAAATTGGATATGCTGAGCGGTTGGGAAATAGTAGTAAACAGGAGGGAGAAGATTTGCTCACATTCTTTCTGCCAAATGCAAATGGAAAGAATAACATTTCTTGTTATTTGTTTCAAGACTGTCTGCGGTGTCATCAATGCAGGGAAGTGGGGGGCAATGGAACACACTGGCGGAAAGGAACAAACTACCCTAGCAGCTCCTACGGGGGGTGTGCGTTCACAAATATTACATAAGAGTGTTAATAAAGGTATGATATGAGAAATGAAAAGTAGGTTTCCAACAGAGGTGTAATGAGCTTTGATCAGTTACACAACAGTGCCATGACGACAGTATATAGCAAATACATAAATAAAGGAAAAATGGTCAGCAAGCAGAGGCTACTAGACAAGGTCTCCTTTTCCCCACAGTGAATGACCATGACCATCACACTTGTTTCCAATTTGCACTAGAATTTTTAGATTTTAGTTTAGAATTTTTGGCGCAAGGTATTAATTATTTTTATTATGAGGGGGATATGGTGGGTTTTATCCTTTTTGCCTTAAAACATATACTTTAGAGGAAATGTATTGTATTTTCTTATATATTTTTCTTTGGTTTTAAAAAATACGTATGAAATATAAATATTAAAAAAATATTATTTAGTCAGGTACATGTACAATATTGAATATTAAATTTAATATTCATGTAATATTGAAGGTTTGTTGGGCTAACCTTGAAAAGGAACTGCAGGCTGCTCACATAATTTGTAATAAAAACATATTTGACTTTCTAAAGCTTCCCTCCAACCACTTTGCATATTATTTTATATATACTGTGATTCTGTACTTGCCAAATATGCTGCAGAATTCTCCCTCCACTAAGTCTGGCTGCATCCATTTTAACTGTGGGCAATAGAAGCTGCTGCCTGTTCACTTCCTGGATTTACACAGACACAGAGAGGAACAGCTACAGCTCTCTTATTGGCCCTCCTATGACTCCTCCCCCTCTCTTCCTGGGAAAATCTCACAAGAGTTAGAGAGAGAGCTGTGCATGATGTCATACGCCTAGGCTAATAGGCAGACAAGAAAGAAGAAGTGGGCTGTATAAGGTATTTACTGGCAGAAAAAAAAATGTTTTACTTTCCAAAAATAAAACAACAAGGGGAGAAGATTTAATAGATGGAAAGTTGAAAAAATGACTTAAGTTCCACTTTAAAGATTAATTCCAGTTATGGATATTTTATAAAGTCCAGCTTGGACTATGATAACTGTAGCGCAGGGGTTTTGCCACCCAAATTACTGTGTTAAACAATGTGATGTTCTTTAAACAAGGGTTTGGCTCCCTCTAGTGACTTGTTCTTTTAGTGCTATTAAGATTGTTTTGTTTCAGTAAACCCAAGCTCCAAAGCATTGTGGGCGATGTAGTGAATAAGGTAGTGATCATGGGCTTAAACTTAGTCTGGGAACTACCTACCCACAATGCCCAGTTCACCTACCTACAATGCCAGGTCATAGAACAGCCTGCTGGGTAGTGACATAAAAGGGGCAGCGTGGCCATTTTTTGGCCTCTCGGGACACAGCACACAGCAGGAAGTCTGTGTGTGTGTGCCCAGGGCTGGAAAGCCTGCAGCCTACAGTGGAGAGCGGATCGCCCGCCTCAGAGGGATCCTTGTGAAAGGCCCAACTGATCGAGCAGGAGGATCGGTCTGTGCTTCAGAACATTTGCTTTACAGTCACCGGCCATCTGAAAGGACAGCGCGGTGGGACGGCACCAGCTTGGAGCGGGACTGAGATATCAAAAGCGACCTCCTTTATCCATACACTGTGTATAGTGGAACTGCAAGGTTTGCCCCCCCCCCCCCCCCCGTACTGCAAAGTTAATGTTGAGTTGCATCCCTCATTGAAGAAGAAGTTCTACAGGTGCTTTATGTGTGAAAACACACAGTTACCAGCGTGCCATTTCTATTATAATTTTCTACCTATTTGTTTCTTACCTGGATTTACAAATACTGCCGTCTAATATAAAAGCTAGCTGAAGAGGAAGAAGACAAGAGACTATTACCATTTCCTATAAAACATTACAACTACGCTTTATATTCTGAGAACTGCATTGCAACCTAGGGAGAGTCCTTGAGTATATGTTATAGATATATGTATTTTATCACACTGATGCATTGTGCTTGATACTACACTGCCAATTTGGTGGGTGTACGTGTGTGTGCTTAGAGGTTGGAGTGGGAAGGTGCCCAATATAAGTGCTTTATAATATTGGACATTATCCGCACTTCTTGCCTGTCTGCATATATTCTCCAGGTGACCAGCGAGTTCTTAATTTCCTACACACACTGATTGTTATTGTTTTCATTTTATATCTGAGCTATCACAGTGTCCATTGTGTTAAATCCTTTTTCTGTCATGAGAGGGTTTACCCGTTGGTGGCGCTATTGGTCTCTTGGATCGCAGTACCAGCGTCCACCAGCGGGTGTCTTCCAACACCTAGGACCTGTAGTAAGAGGACTCTCCTGCTGGTGGCACATCCTTGGGCTGTAGTACCGGTGTCCACCAGCGGGTGCACTCCGGCAGTGTGGAGCAAACAGCACCCTCTGCGCTCAGCTGTAACATGAGGTCAATTACTACAGCCTTATAAATACCCGGCAAGCTCTCACAGGCTTGCCTTGGTATCTTTCTTCCTTGCGCCCTGACCTGAAACCTGTATCTGTAAACCTGTATCTGTATCTGAACCTGAGCCTGCTCCTGAGCCTGTATCTGATCCCATCCTGATCCTGTCCCTCCTGTGTTCCTATTCCCTTGTATCCATATCCCATCCATTATCTCCCTCTCCTATCCTGCCCTTGTTCAGTTGCTGATCCCCTGTGTATTACCCTGGCCTGGCTTACGTGTTTGATTTCGGTACTTCCCTTTGGCTGTATATATTATCTGTTGTCTGTGGGTTTCTGTTGGTTGGTTGAGCACTATTTGTATTTGGGATGTTTGTTTATTTATATCACTTATCTTAAATAAACATTATTCTTATTTCACTTTACATGCGTTTTGGTTTCCTCTTTGCAGTCCGCACAATCTGGTCACACCTGTTCATGACAGTATACCAAGGCCATCTCTGACCAGAAGTGGCTGCACAGGGGGAACCATCTCAGTTCTGTTTCACATTGCTAGGATGAATTCAGATATAATTGTTTATTATGCTCTGCTGGCAACAGAGAGTTCTGAATATCTCCGCCAGACATTGAAAGGGTGGTCCAGTGATCAGCTGCTGGAAATTATCCATTTAGCTCACTCTGTGGTCGATCAGGGCAGTATACTGTTTGAGGATGTTCAGCCTTTGATTGGAATGTGAAGAGAGCTGGCTCTGCCTTGTATCCCAAAGGGCCATGATGACTTTTCTCCCCCCTTCAGCATTAACCAGGTTGCAACCTTAGTATGGCTGTTGGAGGATGACTCTGCATCCTTTTTGGAGCATTATTCGGTTTGTCCCAAACAGTTGTTGAAAGATTGTATAGATGAAGTGCAGTCCCTGGTCAGACAGAGGGAATGTGAGCCCACTTTTGTGCTACCTGTACTTCAGGCATGATCAGACCTGTTATGCCCAGCTTCTGTCAGCTCTCCACAAACCAGACCTGCTACTAAACACCTGCCTGCTCAGATGTCCTTTCTACCATCACCCCTGGCAACCTCAGCTGCAGTCCAATATACCCTGCTCCCCACCAGGTATCAATGCCCTGTTTCTACTTCCTGCACCTATCCTGCCTTTAACCCACCTGCCTCTTCTCTAATACCTGCAACTT
This sequence comes from Lithobates clamitans, assembly GCA_037952925.1. Lineage (NCBI taxonomy): Eukaryota > Metazoa > Chordata > Amphibia > Anura > Ranidae > Lithobates > Lithobates clamitans. Next base: position 3,259,420 of record JBBGZY010001128.1, on the reverse strand, counting down.
CCCCACAAGAACTTCCTCTGGCCACTGTTCCCCCTTCCTTGCCATATCCCAGCCCTTCCTTTCAGTATGCCTCACCTCCTGTCTACAATCCTACAGACACCTACAGATCTCCAGCAGTTAAGCCAAAGAAGAAACGGAAGTTCTTCCCCACCCACACGATCCTGCCAGTAACCCAACTTGCTTCCACACCAACCAACCTGTTCCAGCCTGCGTTCATGCCAGTTGAACTTGATGACCCACCTAAACCTGCCAACCCAGTGCCTGCTATCCAGCCCGAGGTACCTACCTTCCAGTCTGATGTGCCCGCTTCCCAGTCTGATGTCTTGATGCCTGCCTTCCAGCCCAAAGTCTTGGTGCCTGCCTTCCAGTCTGATGTGCCTACCTTCCAGTCTGATGTGTCCACTTTTCAGTCTGATGTACCCGCTTTCCAGTCTGATGTCCCGATGCCTGCCTTCCAGCCCAAAGTCTCGGTGCCTGCTTTCCAGCCTGATGTGCCTACCTTCCAGCCTGATGTGTCTACCTACCAGTCTGATGTGCCCGCTTCCCAGTCTGATGTTTTGATGCCTGCCTTCCAGCCCAAAGTCTTGGTGCCTGCCTTCCAGTCTGATGTGCCTACCTTCCAGTCTGATGTGTCCACTTTCCAGTCTGATGTACCCGCTTTCCAGTCTGAAGTCTCGGTGCCTGCCTTCCAGCCTGATGTGCCTACCTTCCAGTCAGATGTGTCCGCTTTCCAGTCTGATGTCTTGATGCCTGCCTTCCAGCCTGAAGTCTCGGTGCCTGCCTTCCAGCCTGATGTATCTACCTTCAAGTTTGATGTGTCGCTTTCCAGCCTGATGTCTCGATGCCTGCCTTTCAGTCTGATGTGCCCACTTGCCAGTCGGTGCCCGCTTTCCAGTCTGATGTGCCTGCCTTCCAGCCTGGTGTCTCGGTGCCTGCCTTCCAGCCTGATGTCGCGGTGCCTGCCCTCCAGCCGGATGTCTCGATGCCTGCCTTCCAGCCTGATGTGCCTGTCTTCCAGCCTGATGTGCCAGTTTGCCAGTTTCATGTGCCAGCTTCCCAGTTTGATGTGCCAGCTTCCCAGTCTGTCTCAGTGCCTGCCTTCCAGCCTGATGTCTCGATGCCTGCCTTCCAGCCTGATGTGCCAGCTTCCCAGTCTGATGTGCCAGCTTCCCAGTCTGATGTGCCCACTTTCCAGCCTATTGTCTCAGTGCCTGCCTTCCAGCCTGATGTGTCAGCTTCCCAGTCTGATGTGCCAGCTTTCCAGCCTATTGTCCCATTGCCTGCCTTCCAGCCTGATGTCTCAGTGCCAGCTTCCCAGACTGATGTGCCAGCTTCCCAGACTGATGTGCCAGCTTCCCAGACTGATGTGCCTGCTGCCCAGCCTGAAGTGCCTATGCCTGCTGCCCAGCCTGATGTGCCTGCTGCCCAGCTCGAAGTGCCGGTGCCTGCTGCCCAGCCTGATGTGCCTGCTGCCCAGCTCAAAGTGCCCGTGCCTGCTGCCCAGCTCAAAGTGCCCGTGCCTGCTGCCCAGCTTGGTGTGTTGCTGCCCGCTGTCATCTCGGATGTGCCCGCCCTCATCTTGGATGTGCCCGCTGTCTGCTCGGAGGTGCCCGCTGTCTTCTCGGATGTACCCACTGTCCAGTTTGATGTACCCGATGCCCAGCCTGATGTGCCCTCATCTGTTGTTCGGTTTGAGGCCATGAACTTTGGATAATTTCATCTTGTTGGAGCGTCCAGAGGTCGCTCCTTTGAGGGGAGGTACTGTCATGAGAGGGTTTACCCGTTGGTGGTACTATCGGTCTCTTGGATCGCAGTACCAGTGTCCACCAGTGGGTGTCTTCCAACACCTAGGACCTGTAGTAAGAGGACTCTCCTGCTGGTGGCACTGTTGCATCCTTGGGCCGTAGTACCGGTGTCCACCAGCGCTTGCACTCCGACAGTGTGGAGCAAACAGCACCCTCTGCGCTCAGCTGTAACATGAGGTCAATTACTACAGCCTTATAAATACCCAGCAAGCCCTCACAGGCTTGCCTTGGTATCTTTCTTCCTTGCGCCCTGACCTGTAACCTGTATCTGTAAACCTGTATCTGTATCTGAACCTGAGCCTGCCCCTGAGCCTGTATCCGATCCCATCCTGATCCTGTCCCTCCTGTGTTCCTATTCCCTTGTATCCATATCCCATCCATTATCTCCCTCTCCTATCCTGCCCTTGTTCAGTTGCTGATCCCCTGGGTATGACCCTGGCCTGGCTTACGTGTTTGATTTCGGTACTTCCCTTTGGCTGTATATATTATCTGTTGTCTGTGGGTTTCTGTTGGTTGGTTGAGCACTATTTGTATTTGGGGTGTTTGTTTATTTATATCACTTATCTTAAATAAACATTATTCTTATTTCAATTTACATGCGTTTTGGTTTCCTCTTTGCAGTCCACACAATCTGGTCACACCTGTTCATGACATTTTCCAAGTAAACTGTTTATGTGGTTAATTTACAAATTGTGTGAGACTCTTTTAATACAGTTGGTGAAGTGATGAGTACCAAGGTGACAGTAAATATATCATATAGTGTACTATTACTGTGTCTCTCTTTACTGTTGGGTCTCACACTAACATTATCACACTGGTGTGCCAGAGGGGTTGAGTCTGTTCTTGGGGTTGATAGGCAGAGTACAGGATTAAACTTACATCAGCAGCTCCTATGGGGGTGAGTGCTACACGTGAGGGCTCATCCAGGATCCTGTCACTCTACAATCAAACCCCACCCCCTGTCAACACCCCTATTAGCACCAGGATGGATCCCGCCACTGTGGTGTAATGGTGTGAAGCAGAAGGCACCCACTCAGAAGCGAGTGTGGCCATTGAGCTCCCTTTGGGAGGCTTGGGAGGAAGAACAAATTAATCAAGTTGTGATGGTACTGTCCCCAGATCGAAAACCATGGGTGATTGCTGTCAAGCCAGAACGTGGGACCTCCCACACTCATGCGCTGTTGGAGTGGAGACAAGGGGTACCTGAAAGCTTCAAAGGCAAAAGTGTACAACTGAGTAACAAAACAAAGCTTTGCATAACACATCCGAAGGTTCCAGATGAGGGTCCAAAGTAAAGTAACACATGCAAGAGTTGACACAGCTGCACACCCCAAAAAGCATTGCAAAATTACCGTAGTGGAAGAATTTCCCCAGGGGGCTTTTAATCAACAAAATATTTCTGAAACAATGTTTAGTAACCATGTTTAGTAACCATGTTTAGTAAAAATATTATTTAATTCAGACATAGAATGCATTACATAAATACAATCAATATCACATAAAATTTCCAGTAGTCGACATCAGCAACAACAAAGGACCATCTCCCATGGCAATCAATTCATTGACAAAGTTCTAATTGTAAAAAGTTGTAATTGTTCTACACTGTATCAATACTATCCGTATGAATCCCCATGAATACCCCAATGCATTTCGACCCTTTTTTCTTTTCTGGTCTTCTTTAGGGGGGTTTTAACTTTTAAAGAGATACATCAAAAAATTCCATTAGAATTTTCTACAATATATAAAACATAACAGATCATTTTGTGATATTTTAAAAGTTTTTGAAAGTACATCTCCATATATATGGCGAAGTACTTACCATTTGGGAATAGGAAAGTGGGCTTGTGTCGCATAGTTTTAATTAATAAAAACCGTTGCGTGCGGTGGTCCCACAATGTTTGCTCATTCCCTCTGTCGCCTCTGGGCACGTCCATAGTCCACGGGGCTTGCAAGGAGCCATGCATTTGGACCCAATGGGGAAGGTGTAGGGAGAGGCACCTGTAATTTTATATTTGTAAAAATTAGTATATAGTCAGCGGGTGTCGGGTGGGTGTTCCGTATTGTCCTATATAGCCAGACTGCTTAATATTCAAAACAATTAATAGAGTGGTCTCGACTAATATTGTCCCTTTGCTCATATTTTAATAATTTTTGGATCTAAATTGTGATATGTGAATGTATGATAGGTTGAACTAAGTGTATAGAGTACTTGATGAAAAAATCACTTTAAACAAGCTCTATATTTTCATGCCTCACCATACAAAGGTGATGATACTGGGTGGTGGGGTAGTGTGTGTAAAAAAACTAAGTGAAGGGATCTATGTGATAAAGTGTGACATAAATAAAATGTTGTTGACGAGTGCCAAAAGCATGGGGTCTGTGTAATGAAATATAGCATAATAAAGTGTTGTTGATGTGTGCCAAAAACAAAAAACAAACAACAAAGACTTGTATAAAAAAATATAACAAACATGTGAAAAAGGGAAAAGAACTAAAAAGGCTAGTGATGTGTGATGGTGAAAACAATCTATACAAGGTGAAATAATGTGAAGTGCTTATAAAGGAATATCCAAGGTTATAAACAGGTGGTGAAAATGATAATACTGTTATTATTACTTATTATTGGACTATGTGTATAAGATGTCAATGTGATAGATGTATTGAGAAACCTAAATCATAAAAAAATATGAATGTATTCCATACTGTGTGAGCTGCGGTTGGCAGGACTCATCCAGTACAAGCACTTACTTGTTGGTTCTGACCCTTCCTGCATGTGTTGGCAGCCATCCAGGGATCACCTCAAGATCCTCAGGAAGCTGCACCTTTATTTATAGGAGTTAATTGCCTCTTGATCACAGGTGCTCATCTCCACCCCACAGCAGCAATCCAGGGATCATCTGAAGATCCTCAGGAAGCTGCACCTTTATTTAATAGAGTTAATTGCCACTTGATCCCAGGTGCTCATCTCCCCCCACATCCTCCCCCTGCAACTGGAGACCCAACCACAGATTGGCGGTATTAGTGTGGCCCCCTCGGCTTTTCGGAAGGCGATGACCCGGCGACAGCCGTCAGCCCTGACGCAATATGCGTGACTTCATGACATTTCACGCATGCACAGGTCAAACCTCGCACGCGTAAAACCCCTAAACGTCCGGGGTGATCCAGGAACGCCGCGGGCACGGAGGACAGCTCCCTCAAGTGGCCCAAACAAGAATGGGTCCCACCGTGGAAGCACATGTGTGGGGAGACGCCGAACAACCGCGTCTCCCCACCGTGCCGGGAAGCTGAGTGGAAAAGAGGGACAGCCCAAAGGCGACAAAAGAGACGTGGCGCTCCATTCGGGACACACATCATAAATAATGTGTGTGCCCCAAGGCAACCAGGATTATTACAATTGTATAAGTTGGTGTGTGTATTTTGTTATCTAATTTGAAAAGTATATTGATGCGATTTTATTATCTAATTTGAAGAGCTAGAGGTATATTAGATCCCATTTCCCATTTGAAACATTGTTTCAGAAATATTTTGCTGCTTAAAAGCCCCCTGGGGAAATTTTTCCAGATGAGGGTCCTACCAGCTCCATTCAAGCGGAATCAGATGCAGCGACAGTCCCCTCACAGTCGTCACTGGCCATGATTGGGCCAGAGTTCTTCACAGCCATGGGGGACTTTGTGTCAAAATGCCAGAGGAGCAATCCAATATGTGTGGACACTGGATATCGGAAGCTGAGGACTTTCTCAGGAGAACAGCCGGTGCCAAAAGGCGGGGAAGAGTTTGAAGTCTGGTTAGAGCAGGCCATGCAGGCTCTAGATGAATGGGATCTGCCAGAAGCCCAAAAGAAGCAACGTATTAGTGAGAGTTTGTGAAGAGTCGCGGCTGAGGCCATTAGGAACTTGAGATTCAGTAACACAACCTGTACAGCTTACGATTACCTGACTATGTTGCAGGAGGAGTTCGGGCGGCCAGAAAAGGCAGCTGACCTGATCTATCAATTTGAACATACCCTTCAACGTCAAGGTGAGCGCCTATACTAGATTGTATTAAAAAAAGGGATGATGCCCTCTGCTATAGACCAGGCCAGAATACGGCAAATCCTAAAAGGAGTCCTACACTCTTACCCCGTCTGGCTCCAGCTGAGGACATCAGTGGGTGTTATGTCTCTGAGATACGCGGATCTCATTAAAATAGTGAGACAAGTAGATGCCTTGTTTGATGACAAGAAAGCAGCTGCTCGTTCAGTCTCTACGTCTTTAGTAGAAGTCAGGTCTGTGGGGCCTATAGAACAGAACTCGGAAATAGTTGCCTTGAAATCTCAGATGGCAAAAATAACAGAGATGATGACCTTATTGATGGCAAAAATCACCAAGACAACCCAAGACGGTGTTGCAGAGACAAGAGTACCACAAACCTCATCCACTGCCTCGAGTCGTAGGCCAATGGGAAATGACATTTGTTTTAACTGCGGATTGGCTGGACACTATCGACGAGTATGTTCAAGTCCAGCAAAACCTGAGGTACAGAGCCAAAAGCTGGTGGAAAACTTTAGAGGGCCTCAGTGAAGGAGTCAACCGGGTGCCCTGTTACGTCAGCTAGCTCCAAAAACCCCACCGACGCAAAGGGACCACGGCGGAAGCCCAAACCCTCAGAGAAGGCTCCGGTTGTTGCCTCGGAGAGACCCAGTGGCTCACTCCCTTTGACCTGGACTACCCGGCATTGGAGAGTCAATGCACACCAGACCCCCAAAGCTCAACAGAAGATCAAGCCAGATCAGAACCCCCGTAAGAAAGGAGAGAAAATACAAGCCACCAAACAGGCCAAGCCTGCCACCCCCTATAAATTCCCTCCCAAGTTAGTGGGACCTTATCCCGATGTCTCCATCCAGGTGGAAGGAATATACACCAAGGGCCTCCTGGATACTGGGGCTCAAGTGACTCTTCTCTACAGAGACTTCTACAACAAGTACCTCAAACACTTGCCACTACAGAAGTTAGAAGACCTGGAGATATGGGGCATTGGGACTCAGAACTTCCCTTATGATGGCTATCTACCAATCAAGCTGACCTTTGACCCATCTGTAGCTGGCAAGGCTGAGACATTTGATACTTTGGAAGTGGTCTGTCCTCGTCCACCAGGGGCTAGTAAAGGCTCCCTTATCATCGGAACCAATACTGACCTTGTTAGAAGACTGTTGACGCCTCTTGCCCAAAAGCAGGGCACTTCAACTCCATATATGCACGTCATGGTGAGACCAGCCTATCAGCATCTGGTACAAGAACAGAAGGCCCCAGCTGAAGGGGTGGGAAAGATCTGGCGGTTGGAAAGGAATGAGAAGGTGCTACAGCCCAGTGAGGTAACTTGTTTGAGAGCATCGGTAAAGCTGAATTGGAAACAACCAGGCCCTTTCATTGTCCTTGAAGCGGATGCCCAGGAGGAAGACAGGGGGTTGGAGATAATCCCAGAAGTGGTCTCAACCAGGGCACTACAGAAAAGACACTGGAAGATCTCAGTCAGTGTTTGTAATACTACAGCCTCCCCGGTGAAGATCCCAGCTAGGATGTTACTGGGGAAAGTGAACACAGCCACCCCAGTCTCACCATGTGATCTAACGGGAGGAGGGAAAAATGAAATCCCTGTGGAAGAGTTTTACCCAAAGAACACTCCTCTCACACCTGCATGGATGGAAAGGGCCAAGACCTAACTCCTAAGATGGCGAGCTGCATTCTCAAAGAGTGAGTTTGATATTGGGTGCGTGAAAAGTGCCCAACACCGAATCCATCTGGAGGAGGACAAGTCTTTCCGAGAAAGAGTCAGTCGGATTCCTCTAGGGGACTTGGAAGACCTGCCAGAACAGCTAACCGAGTTGAAGAGAACAGGAGTTATCCGAGAGTCTCGGAGTCCATACGCTTCCCCAATAGCGGTGGTGAGGAAGAAGAACGGGACGTTACGGTTGTGTATCGATTACAGGACATTAAACCGAAGGACCATTCCTGACCACTATACCACCCCCAGAATAGAAGATGCCCTACAGATCCTATCAGGAGGAAGTAGTTCAGTGTGCTGGATCTGAAGAGTGGATACTATCAAATCCACATGCACCCTGAAGATAGGAAGAAAACCGCTTTCATTATCCCGGTGGGATTTTTCTAATTCGACCGCATGCCTCGAGGTCTGTCTGGTGCCCCAGCCACCTTCCAGAGATTGATGGAAAAGACTGTGGGTGACATGAACCTGATTGAAGTACTGTTATATCTAGGCAACATCATCGTGTTTGGCAAAACTTTGGAGGAGCATGAAGAGCACCTGGAGAAGGTCCTGAAGAGGCTTCATGAGGAAGGCCTGAAGCTCTCCATGGAAAAGTGCCGATTTTACCAACCTTCGGTCAACTACCTGGGCCATATCGTGTCTGCTGAAGGAGTGGCTACAGACCCCAAGAAGCTGGAAGCTGTCAGCTCTTGGCCGAGACCCACTAATGTGACCGAGCTTAGGTCATTTCTGGGATTCTGCTCATACTACCGGAGATTTGTAGAGGGATTTGCTAAAATAGCTCGCCCACTCATTGAGCTATTAAAGAATGAAGAAGACAATGGTTCAGACTCAGCAAAGCCTAAAAAATCAGCAGGAGGGCCCAGAAAGTCCAAAGAGTCCATCCAAGAACAGTGGACAACCCAGTGTGAAGAGGCTTTCAAGCAGTTGAATTGGAGCCTTACAACTGCTCTAGTTTTGGCCTATGCAGATCCAGCCAAGCCATACGAACTGCATGTAGATGCCAGCCGAGATGGGTTGGGCGGAGTGCTGTACCAAGAACATGATGGACACTTAAGGCCTGTTGATGTGAGTCGGAGTTTGACACCTGTTGAGAGGAACTATCCCACCCACAAGCTCGAGTTCCTGGCTTTGAAGTGGGCAGTAGTGGACAAACTGAGGGACTATCTATATGACGCAGAATTCATAATTAAGACAGACAACAACCCTCTCACATATCTACTCACAACTGCAAAGCTGGATGCCACGGGCCATAGATGGTTGGTCGTCCTATCAGGTTTTACCTTCAGTCCAATGTACCGGCCGGGAGTCGGAAACAAGGATGCAGATGCTTTGTCAAGAAGACCCCACTGTTGCCGGGCTCCCCCAAAGAATGGATCCAGCTAACCCCTGAAGGAGTGAGAGCCTTTTGTGAGGGGGCTGAACAGCAAGTGAAAGGTGGGGCCAGAGCTGAGGAGATTGGAGTGTCAGCTGCTGGGGTGCCATCCATCCATCATTCCTGAAAGACCTTGACCAGTGACTAGGTCCCAGTCTAGGCCTCTTGCTGTGGATGATAAAGACAGCGAAGATGAAGAGATGGGAATAGACTGGTTGTTGTTGTCTCAGATGTTACAACACCTCTCCCTCATCCCACAGTGAGGGATAGTGGGACTCTTCGGCCAGAGGCCCCTGAATTTTTACCGCAAGATAGATCTCCTGAAGATCTAGAAGATCTACAGAGCAGTCTCCTTCCTTGTGGCAGTTGGTGGGAGGCTCCTCTGTCAGCTTTGTGTCATGGTATGAACCGTTTGAGTTTAAACTCTGCCTATGATAATACAGCTTGTTTGTTATCATGTGTGCACTAACCCATACTTTTTCTGCGTGTAATAAACAGCATGTAACAGGTCACAAATTCTAACTATCTTTGGGGACCAAAGATTCAAAGTAGGGGGAGTATGTAGCGCAGGGGTTTGCCACCTAAATTACTATGTTAAACAATGTGATGTTCTTTAAACGAGGGTTTGGCTCCCTCTAGTGACTTGTTCTTTTAGTGCTATTAAGACTTTGTTTTGTTTCAGTAAAGCCAAGCTCCAAAGCATTGTGGGCAATGTAGTGAATGAGGAAGTGACTCATGGGCTTAAACTTAGTCTGGGAACTACCTACCCACAATGCCCAGTTCACCTACCCACAATGCCAGGTCACAGAATAGCCTGCTGTGTAGTGACATAAAAGGGGCAGCGCGGCCATTTTCCGGCCTCTCGGGACACCATCTGACACACAACAGGAGGTCTGTGTGTGTGTGCCCAGGGCTGGGAAGCCTGCAGCCTACAGCGGAGAGTGGATCGCCCGCCCCAGAGGGATTCTTGTGAAAGGCCCAGCTGATCGAGCAGGAGGATCGGTCTGTGCTTCAGAACATTTTAAGTCATTTGCTTTACAGTCACCGGCCATCTGAAAGGACAGCATGGTGGGGCGGTACCAGCTTGGAGCGGGACTGAGATATCAAAAGTGGCGCTTTACAAGCATCTGGACCTGGTGTGGTGAGCGGGCACTTGCCCAGATCAATATAGTACACTGTTGCTGTTTGAATTAGTTCCAGACGGTGGGATCTGTAGTTCCCCAGAAGTGACCTCCTTTATCCATAGAATGTGTATAGAGGAAACTGCAAGGTTTGCTCTCCCCCCCATACTGCAAAGTTAATGTTGAGTTGCATCCCTCATTGAAGAAGAAGTTCTACAGGTGTTTTATATGTGCAAACATACAGTTACCAGCGTGCCAATTCTATTATAATTTTTTACCTATTTGTTTCTTAGCTGGATTTACAAATACTGCAGTCTAATATAAAAGCTAGCTGAAGAGGAAGAAGACAAGAGACTATTACTATTTCCTATAAAACATTACAATTACGCTTTATATTCTGAGAACTGCATTGCAACCTAGGGGGAGTCCTTGAGTATATGTTACAGATATATGTATTATAGCACACTGATGCATTACGCTTGATATTACACTGCCAATTTGGTGGCTGTGCGTGTGTGTGCTCTGAGGTTGGAGTGGGAAGGTGCCCAATATAAGTGCTTTATAATATTGGACATTAGCCGCACTTCTTGCCTGTCTGCATATACTCTCCAGGTGACCAGCGAGTTCTTAATTTCCTACACAAACTGATTCAGGGGTCGGGAACCTATGGCTCACGAGCCAGATGTGGCTCTTTTGATGGCTGCATCTGGCTCTCGCCTCTCAATCCGCAGATCCCGTGGTGTGCCGATCCGCGGATTGAGCCCATAGGAAAGGCCGCGGCTTTGGCCTAGCTCCTGAGTAGCGGCCATCTTGGTACACCCGGTGGCGGCCTAGGTGAGCGGCGCGCTGACATCATCATCACCCGCCTCAACTGCTCGTGAATCTGCCTGCTTGTGTAGTGGTAAGCAAGCAGACAATCGTAGGGGAGATGTGGATATTACAGTGGGGGAGATGTGGATATTACAGTGGGGGAGATGTAGATATTACAGTGGGGGGAGATGTGGATATTACAGTGGGGAGATGTGGATATTACAGTGGGGGGAGATGTGGACATTACAGTGGGGGAGATGTGGATATTACAGTGGGGAGATGTGGACATTACAGTGGGGGAGATGTGGACATTACAGTGGGGGAGATGTGGATATTACAGTGGGGGGAGATGTGGATATTACAGTGGGGGGGAGATGTGGATATTACAGTGGGGGGAGATGTGGATATTACAGTGGGGGAGATGTGGATATTACAGTGGGGGAGATAACGCAGATATTACAGTGGGGAGATGACGTGGATATTACAGTGGGGGAGATGACGACATTACAGTTATAATTAATCGAAATTAGTCGATTAATCGAACACGAAAAGTCGCATTAATGGTAAGAACTACTTTATTCATCATTGGTTAGCAACAGCATAACAACGTTATTAAAAAGAATTCAGAGACTTATTGTACTGTAAAAGTGTTGGTCTTACATAAAATGCACACATTTACTTGTATTTAGTTTTAAACATATTGTATGGCTCTCATAGAATTACATTTTAAGATATATGTCGTTCATGGCTCTTTCAGCCAAAAAGGTTACTGACCCCTGCACTGATTGTTATTGTGTTCATTTTATATCTGAGTTATCATGGTGTCCATTGTGTTAAACCCTTTTTCCTAGTAAACTGTTTATGTGGTTAATTTACAAATTGTGTGAGAATCTTTTAATACAGTTGGTGAAGTGACGAGTACCAAGGTGGCGGTAAATATATCATATTGTGTACTATTACTGTGTCTCTCTTTACCACACAGGTGTGCCAGAGGGGTTGAGTCTGTTCTTGGGGTTAATAGGCAGAGTACAGGATTAAACATACATCAGCAGCTCCTATGGGGGTGAGTGCTACATAACTATGGATAAAAAAATCCATACCTGGAATTCATCTTTAACTGCTTTTCTGGTAAAAAAAATTTTTATTGAGTTGAATAGCTCCGGAAGGTTTAACCCCCTCCTGACCAGACCATTTGTTGCTATACGGTACTGCGTTAACTGACAATTGCGTGGTCGCGTGTCACTGTACCCAAAAAACATTTTTGTCCTTTATTTCTCACAAATAGAACTTTCTTTTGGTGGTATTTGATCACCACTGAGGTTTAATCAAGAAAATACCGTCAATTTTGAAAAAAAATAGATTTTTACTTTCTGCTATAAAACACATTCAATAAAAAACTGTAAAAAAATGTCTTCATCAATTTAGGCCAATATATATTCTGCTACATATTTTTGATTAAAAAAATTCCAATAAGTGTATATTGATTGGTTTGTGCAAAAGTTATAGCGTCTACAAACTATGGGATATTTTTCTTATTTTTTTTTGTTTTTTTCTAGTAATGGCAGCGATCAGGGACTTATAGCAGGACTGCAATATTGCGGCGGACAAATCAAACACCCGACACGTTTGACACTTTTTGGAGACCAGTGACACTAATACAGTAATCAGTGCTAAACAATTTGCACTGTCACTGTACAAGTGACACTGGCTGGGAAGGGGTTAACAGCAAGGGCGATCAAAGGGTTAACTGTGTGCCTAGGTTGTGCTTACTCACTGTGGGGGAGGTGCTTTGACTAGGAGAAGGCAAAGATCTGTGTACCTGCTTAGCAGAAACACAGGATCAATGTCTTTCCTTCTTGTTTACATAGGCAGATTGTCATTCTGCCTGTGTCCTGTGAAATCGGTGGGTGCCAGCGGACATCAAGTCTGCAGTACCCACCACTGGGCTCCTCCTGACGACCAGCAGGAGCAGGTCACTAGGGGCGTACGTGTGCAGACCCGGAATTGTCAGATCACGTACTAGGTGTGTGATCTGGGTAGGGTTGCCACCTGTCCGGGATTCACCCGGACAGTTCGGGTTTTGAATCATGTGCCCGGGTTTCAGACCGCCTGAAACCCGGGCACATTATCAGAGCGGGCTGTGTGGCTCACTGTGCCTGACACACTGAAGCGATGGAGGAATACTCCCTGCACCCCCCCCCCCCTGCATTCAGCGGGAGTCAGTCTGTCCCTTCTGCAGAGCCGGGCCAACTGTTGCCGCACGGAGCATCAATCAGAAGTGACCAGATTCTCTAGCTCCTCCTCCTTAGAAGTTTCCTCGGCGGAGCGGATTCGGGCAAAGTTTGAGGCATACATGGCATGTTCCAGGATGACAGTCTCTCCAGGGCCCCCCTCCTCCTCATCCTGGCCCTGTGTGTGGTCGCTGTGTGTGCCGGGGCAGAGCCGCGGCGCTGATCCTGGAGTGGAGCCTGATGTGAGGTCCTGGCCTGGATGCCTCCATCACATTCCCGGTCAGATAATTCTGCATGCAGGCGGTTGGACAGTACAGGATTGCCGCCCACCTCTTCCCCAGGTAATGATCAGCTGCTCATCCCATCCCAGGTGATTCTTGGATCCTGCCAATACAGCCTGCATCCAGGGACACCCAGCCCTGCCCCCTCTGATGTCACCTTCCTTATTCCTGGGATTTAACCCTTTCCCCGTCCCCTCCTCCATACAGGGCTATGCATGGCACATCACACCTTCCTCTGACAGTGCTAAGATGAGGGGATCAGAGTAGATCTCATGTCTAAGCAAATCTTACTGACTATATGAACACTGGCCTCCCCTCCACCTGGCTGTCATGCAGATCCTCATGTCCCAAAGGTATTGAAGCCGGCTGATCAGAATGACAGCCAGGAAAGTCATATTTTTGGAAGGAATGACATTTCCACTAATTACTGTTAAGGGCTTATTCACACCACATGCGCTGTGTATAGCACCAATTGATGTTTGTTTACATGCAATTGAGTTGATGTGTTTTTTTAATGTGTTACGTTGATGTGTGTGTGTTTTTTTTTTTTTTTTTTAACAGCAGAACTCAAAATCCTTTATTTTCTTTTTCTGAGCGCTGGTTCACACTATTTACAGTGTGGAAAACGTACATTTCTGCACACATTTCCCACACCACACAGAAATGTGCGGACCTCTGCAGACATGCACAGGTGCCAATAATACTTAACAGCATCCTCACACATCTGACAAATGTGGGTGTCTTTGTGGCCACCAAAATACATGGTTCCGCAAATTAGTGTGACGCAATTTTAAAAATCATGCCTGCCTTACTTTTTGTGTGTTCCAGTGCACCACATGTGAACATGAAAAAACACACCCTTTATGGTGTGAACCAGCCCTTAAAGTGATTATAAGGGTACGTTTTTTACCTATTTTTTAAAATAACAAACATATCATACTTACCTCCACTGTGCAGCTCATTTTTGCACAGAGTGGCCCTAAATATCCTCTTCTGGGGTCCCTCGGCGGCTCTCGCAGCTCCTCCCCCCATCAGCGCTTCCCCGAGGTGGTTACCTTGCAGGCACGCTCCCGAGTCCAGCATTTGCATCTATAGACACAGAATGCTGGACTCGGCCCCGCCCCTCCGTTGCCCGCGTCATTGGATTTGATTGACAGCAGCGGGAACCAATGGCTGCGCTGCTATCAATCTATCCAATCAAGAGCCAGGAGCCTGTGGAGAGAGAGAGACAGCGTGTCCCCGCCAACTGAATGAAGGGGTTCAGGTAAGTAAAACGGGGGGCTAGGGGGCCGGTGACTGCCAGGTGTTTTTTCACCTTAATGCATAGGATGCATTTAAGGTGAAAAAACATGAACCTTTACAACCCCTTTAAGGCGAAAGGAATTCCTCCATCAACCTCATTTTTTTTGTTTTCATTCAGGCCACTTGCTGAATGAGAGAAAACTACTTGTGTAAGGCCAGCTTAACAAAGTCCTGCACTATATAGTACATTACACATTACTCCTCACCAAAGTGGTCATTGTCTTAAGAGTTGCTGGTTGCTAAGCAGTCGGTAACTTTTCTAGTGAAGGTCTTCTTTGAGGTCGGTTCAAACAAAGCGTCAGCTTTCTGACTATTTTCAGTGTATGCAAAATCATACGTAATGAGTTTTATTTTTATTTTTTAATGATTGTGCTGGGTATTGTACATGTCTGTGAGACTCTTACTTGTGGCACAGCAATCTAAGACTGTTTTATGGGTACAAGAATGCTTTTGTTTTATTTAACCACGCTCCTCCCACTGCTAACGCAATTTGGCCACATCCACCGTTCGCCAAAGCGCATTACACACGCCGCATTACTACTCTCCTTGGGGCACCCAAAAGGTGTCCCAGGTTTGTTACAATCCTACAGTATTTACTACCAAAAAAAAAAAAAAATTGCCATGCATCGCTAAAGTGTTCGGGTTTGCCTTGAAGAAAAGGTGGCAACCCTAGATCTGGGGCAGAGAGCGGCCGCCCTGCCAGAGCATATCTATGATGGGCGGTCCACAAGTGGTTATACACACACACACCCCTTCCTGCTCTGTTTGGCTCCATTTGCAATTTCATTTAGAAACAGAGAACTTCTGTGCTCTCTTCAAAAAACAAGTAATCTGTAGTAAATGTTCATTCATTATTATTTATTACATGTATTTCTTTAGTGCTGACATTTTTTTGCAGGACTTTACACATATTGTACATAGACATCAACATTTATTTATTTGTATATAGTGCTCAGCATAAATGAGTATTCACTCTCCATCCAGCATCCAGGCTCTAAAAGAGGTCGTTCTTGAAGAATGGAAAAATATAGATGTTGCAATATGTCGCCAACTTGTCAATTCCATGCCTAGAAAACTTGGTGATGTCCTTACAAATCATGGAGGTCATACAAAATACTAGCTGTAGTAGTTTTTGTTGCAGGGTGTATTCATTTTTGCATCAACTAATTTGAGTAAAACTAAAGATTTTTTAATCTAAGTTATATCATTAACCTTACTTTTATGTAATGGAGCTAAACAAATGTTCTATAAAATTCAGTTTTGTAAAACATTTGGAAATTATACTTGTGTTCAGTGAGATATTGATTAAAATCTTACTTTTCAAAAGGGGTGTACTCATTTATGCTGAGCACTGTATATATACAGTATATATATATATATATATATATATATATATATGGTTGTGTTTATAAGTTTACATACCCTGGCAGAATTTATGATTTCTTGGCTATTTTTCGAAGAATATGAATGAAAACACAAAAACTTTTCTTTCACTCATGGTTAGTGTTTGACTGAAGCCATTTATTATCAATCAACTGTGTTTACTCTTTTTAAATCATAATGACAACAGAAACTACCCAAATGACCCTGATCAAAAGTTTACATACCCTGGTGATTTTGGCCTGATAACATGCACACAAGTTGACACAAAGGGCTGAATGGCTATCAAAGGTAACCATCCTAATCTGTGATCTGTTTGCTTGTCGTTAGTGTGTGTGTATATAAAGTCAATGAGTTTCTGGACTCCTGACAGACCCTTGCATCTTTCATCCAGTGCTACACCGAAGTTTCTGGATTCTGAGTCATGGGGAAAGCAAAAGAATTGTCAAAGGATCTGCAGGAAAAGGTAGTTGAACTGTATAAAACAGGAAATAGATATAAAAAGATATCCAAGGAATTGAGAATGCCAATCAGCAGTATTCAAACTCTAATCAAGAAGTGGAAAATGAGGGGTTCTGTTGAAACCAAACCATGGTCGGGTAGACCAACCAAAATTTTAGCCACAACTTTGGGATGCAAAGAAAAACCCACAAATAACTTTAGGTGAAATACGGGAGTCTCTGAAAACATGTGGCATCGCTGTTTCAAGATGCACAATAAGGAGGCACTTGAAGAAAGATAGGCTGCATGGTCGAGTCGCCAGAAATAAGCCATTACTATGCAAATGCCACAAAGTATCCCGCTTACAATACACCAAACAGCACAGAGACAAGCCCCAAACCTTCTTTCACTAAGTCATTTGGAGTGATAAGACCAAATTTGAACTTTTTGGTCACAACCATAAACGCTTCATTTGGAGAGGAGTCAACAAGGCCTATGATGAAAGGTACACCATTCCTACTGTGAAACACGGAGGTGGATCGCTGATGTTTTGGGGATGTGTGAGCTACAAAGGCACAGGAAATTTGGTCAAAATTGATGGCAAGATGAATGCGGTATGTTATCAAACAATACTGGAGGAACATTTGCATTAATCAGCCAGGAAGCTGCGCATGGGACGTACTTGGACATTCCAACATGACAATGATCCAAAACACAAGGCCAAGTTGACCTGTCATTGGCTACAGTAGAATAAAATGAAGGTTCTGGAGTGGCCATCTCAGTCTCCTGACCTTAATATCATTGAGCCACTCTGGGGAGATCTCAAACATGCAGTTCATGCAAGACAGCCCAAGAATTTACAGGAACTGGAGGCTTTTTGCCAAGAGTAATGGGCAGCTTTAACATCTAAGAAGATAAAGAGCCTCATCCACAAATGCCACAAAAGACTTCAAGCTGTCATTGATGTTAAATACATGGTATTAATAACTGTGGTATGTACATTTTTGATCAGGATCATTTGGGTAGTTTCTGTTGTCATTATGATTTAAAAAGAGTAAACACAGCTGATTGATAATAAATGGCTTCAGCCAAACACTAACCATGAGTGAAAGAAAAGTTTTCATTCATATTCTCTGAAAAATGGCCAAGAAATCATAAATTTTGCTAAGGTATGTAAAGTTATGAGCACAACTGTATATTACTGTTGGGGTCCCCCACAGTTCTCTCTTAGGACCTCTACTATTCTTGATCTACATGTCCTCCCTGGGTCAGCTGATAGCCTCCCATGGCTTCCACTACCATTTATATGCCGATGACACCCAAATCTATCTCTCTGCCCCTCAGCTCACCCCATCAATCTCCTCACGCTTCACTGATTTACTAACAGACATATCAGCCTGGATGTCACACCATTTCCTCAAACTGAATCAATCTAAAACCGAGCTCTTAATATTTCCTTCCCCACGTGCCCCTTCCCCTGACTTCTCTGTCAAGACCAATGGCATATCTATCAGTCTGTCCCCACATGCCAGGGTGCTAGGGGTAACCTTAGACTCTAAACTGTCCTTTTAGGCCCGCATCCAATTCCTGTCCAAATCATGCCGCCTTAGCCTCTGCAACATTTCTAAAATACACCCCTTTTTAACAAATGACACCACCAAGCGTCTAATTCACCCCCTGGTTACCTATCGCCTTGACTACTGCAACTCCCTCCTCATTGGATTACCTTTACGTACACTATCCCCCTTCAGTCCATAATAAATGCCGCTGCAAGACTCATCCACCTTACCAACCATTCAGTGTCCTCCATCCCTCTCTGCCAATCCCTCCACTGGCTTCCACTCACCCAACAAATAAAATTCTAAGTACTAACAATAATTTACAAAGCCATCCATAACTCTGCCCACAGCTACATCACTAACCTAGTCCCAAAATACTAACCAAGCCCCTCTCTTTGGTCCTCCCTAGACCTTCTGCTTTCTAGGATTTTTCCAGAGCTTCTCCCATCCTTTGGAACTCCCTACCCCAATCTGTCTGACTGTCCCCTAATCTATCCCTCTTTAGACGATCCCTGAAAACCCTTCTCTTTAAAGAAGCCTATCCTGCTTCTAACTAATAAACTGTTTTACTTCCTCCATTAGCTCATCCCCTACAGCTATTACCTTTTGTATCAATTGATCCTCTCTTTTTAGATTGTAAGCTCTAATGAGCAGGACCCTCTGTAATTGTAACTGTAATGTCTGCCTTCATTTTGTTAAGCGTTGCGTAAACTGTTGATGCTATATAAATTCTGTATAATAATAATAATATATATATTTATGGATATATAAAATGGAAATATATAAACAAAATATCAGTTTAAAGACATGTAAGCCTAAAAAATAATAAAACAAAATTGATTTGAAATCATTACTTTTAGCACATACTTTGCTCCAACCTCCTACAACTGAGCCCTTCTCAACCCTTAAGGTTGGCACGGCTGCGCACATCTCCGTAGGTGTACGTCACCTCTTTAAGACGCTATTGTAGGCTTGCAGCGTGTCCCCGGAGCCGATTCGCGTGCCCGGCGGGCGCAATGTCCACCGGGAACCTGCAATCGCTCATGACAGAACGAGAACGGGGATGTTTGTGTAAACACACAAATCCCGGTTCTGTCAGGGGAGAGGAGACAGATCCTGTGTTCCTACTAAGTAGGAACAATGATCTGTCTCCTCCTCTAGTCACTCCCATCCTCCCACAGTTAGAAAACACAATGAGGGAACACATTTAACCCCTTGATCGCCCCCTAGTGTTAATCCCTTCCCTGCCAGTGACATTTATACAGTAATCATTGGCTATTTTTTATCGCTGTATAAATGTCAATGGTCCCAAAAAAGTGTCAAAAGTGTCCGATCTGTCCGCCGCAATGTCACAGTCCTGATAAAAATTGAAGATCGCCACCATTACTAGTAAAATAATAATAATAAAAATGACATAAATCTATCCCCTATTTTGTAGACGCTATAACTTTTGCTCAAATCAATCAATATACGCTTTTTGCAATTTTTTTTTACCAAAAATATGTAGAAGAATGCATATCAGCCTAAACAGAGGAAGAAATTATTTTTTTTTATATTTTTGGGGGGGATTTTTTTGTTTATAGCGCAAAAAATAAAAACCGCAGAGGTGATCAAATACCACCAAAAGAAAGCTCTATTTGTGGGGAAAAAATTACATAAATTTTGTTTGGGTACAACATTGCACGACTGCGCAATTGTCAGTTAAAATGACGCATTGCCGTATTGCAGAAAATGGCCTGGTCAGGAAGGGGGCAAATCCTTCCGGGGCTGAAGTGGTTAAGATCTAGAAAAAGCCATTTTCTCCCTACAGCAGTGGTTCTCAACTCCAGTCCTCAGGACCCACCAACAGGCCAGGTTTGCAAGATAGCTGAAATACATCACAGGGGATATCACTTGCTGCTCAGTGATTGCAGTATTCTAGTCTGCAACTCCCCAAGGTAATACTTAAAATCTGGCCTGTTGGTGGGTCCCGAGGACTGGAGTTGAGAACCACTGCCCTACAGGGAGGAAACACTGAGTAATAAAGAATAGTTTAGAAGGAAGAATCATTTATTTTCATCACATTCACACCATTTAGCTTACTGGAGTTCACTTTAATAGTCCTGGAGTGTTTTTTTTTTCTTATCAATGTTTTTAGTTAAAAAAAACTAAAAAGAAATTTTTCTGACCTAGAGGCCAATGGTATCAAAGGGTTTTGAAAGGGAGGGCTCCTAAAACTGTTTAATATAACCGCCAGTAAAGCAAAACAGCCCTCTCTATAAGGTTGTACTATTAAAATGTTGTTGAACTTTTAAAGATTAATCCTTACAACTTCAAACGCAAGTATCAAATTGACCACAATATTCAGAATGTACTTGCAATAAATGAATGACCAGTAATACAAAGTATGAAAAGCCAATCTAATTCAAATGTCTCTGCCTGTAGTCAGTCAGTAAGATAATACATGTCCAAGAGAGAACTTGCTTACTGGTGTTTTGTGTGTGGTGGAGGAGAGGATGCCATCCCCTTCCAGGAACTGTGACCTGGGAACAAAAAGCTAAATAGAGGCAAACAAAATGGCAGGGTCTTATTTTATCCTTTCAAATATAACCAATGGCCCGGGGCTAGTTTTGGAAGTTTGGGAATTGTTAATTACATTAGCAGGTAAAATATATAAGATGTGTTGTTTTACCAGTAATTACGCAGAATTCTTTCTTTTAACACAGTTTTGAATTTGCCAGCACAAATTAAACTAAACTGGCATCTTATGATGTAACCAGCTTGACTCACACAAGCACTTAAAAGTCAAATAAACGTTTTCTCTGTCTCGTATTCAAAACTAAACAAACAATCTATTCTACTGTATTATTGGTGAGACAGCACGTAGACAGTACTAGTGGTAGGACTTAGCTTAGTCAGGGTAGTCTCAAATTTTACTTGTATTTGCTGTAAATGCCAGCTTGGGCACATATATTGTGCCATACTGAAAATGGTATAATAGTTTTTCTTACTATATACCTCTCATTTCTTCTTTGTCAGTATATGTTAAATAGGACTCTTGTGTCTCTTTCTCTGTTGTAGGAAAATGCTACTTTAGTTTGCATGTTCTCCATTTCCACTAGACTGCAAGAACCAGGTTCTATATGCTTACTGGATGATACTATAAACCACATCATCACAACAAAGTGTTTTCCACAAACTGGAATCGCCAATAATACGTACAACTGTTGTGTTCCTATCCTTGTATCCTGTAATCTTGTCTACTCATGTTTCCAGTAATGAATAAACCAACTGAGGTTCAAGCAACAGCCTTTCCTTTGTTTCAGTGTTATTTTTACAGGTGAGGTTCAAGTTCTCCACTACCATGGGTTCAAGGAGAAAATCTGCAGTCATGGAAAACGTATGTACAAATTCAGCTTGGAGAATATTTTTAAACCATAATGCACCCCATGGCTTTTGAACTGTGCCCATCAGGCTTATAAGGACCAATAAGATGGCTTTTGTATAAGCTAGCCCACTCACTAAATAAGGGGAACACAGAGTAGACTTTGAGGTCAATTTATTTAAAAAAAAATCACTGTACGAATGTCACAAAGTTTGCATAGCCATTGCAAATAATCCCCGCTATTTCTAAGTCTAATATGTTTATTTCCTTTGATAGACAGCTTCATCTAGTGACAATAATGTGGTATTTTCCTGAGATACTGTGCCTCAATCAGGAAAATACAACATAACCACTAGCTGGAGCTGACACATTACAGGAATTATTTGTGATGGCTGTGTGAACACTTACAGCTAATCTCATAAACAGATCCCATAGTGTCAGTGTATTGGAAGGGAGTTAGGAAACTGTTCCTTTTCTTTTGTTTTTCTTACTATATGAGGCATTTTTGTCTTTAATTTTATGTTATAGTGATTTCAGGTCAGCAGTCACTTTTAATGGACCTATCCATCGCAGGGTTTTGCTGCTAGGCTTCCCTTCAAAAAAAATATGGCTTTTACCTCATTGGCATTTTTGGGTTTTCATTTAGTTTGAATATATATTGTTGTTTATTTATAGAGCCTATCTTTTAGATTAAACTGTTTTTTTTCTCCCTTTTAGAGACATAGTAGTATTTAGGGTTGTGATAGCAAAATGTTTTTTGGGGGGAAATTCTGTTTATTGAATTATGCGTAAAAAACAATACAACTATGTGCAAACAACAAAACCAGAAATCTCTCCTGCGCTCGGGTATCTAGTTCCTCAGTGTGTGGTATGACCGAATGCCTCAGTGGTATTTGCCGTCTTGCAGCCCTCCTCAGAATAATGGGTATTCATAGACTACAGAAAAAAGAAAGAAAGGAGGGCGCACCGACCTAGTGCATTACCACTGGTAACATTTATTAAAAAAGATAAAACAGCAAATGAATTCTCACAAACGAGCATGAATATCAGGCATAGACAATAGCTGCAGGTGAGCAGTAACAAACGTCAAAAAACCTGGACCGGACATCAGGTGGATGAGGCAATGGCTGACGCGTTTCGGGGGAGAACCCCTTTCTTCAGAGCCTAAACGGGTAATGCTCATTTGTGAGTATTCATTTGCTGTTTTATCTTTTTTAATAAATGTTACCAGTGGTAATGCACTAGGTCGGTGCGACCTCCTTTCTTTCTTCTTTCTTCAAACAACAAAAGACACATACACTCATAAGTACAGTAAACAGGCCAAGGTACTGGCACAGTGTGATAGCAATAAAGTTAAGTAAAAAAGTCAAAAAAATTAAAATGACATCTAAGCCCTTAAATGAACACCCCCCCCCCCCCCCCAAAAAAAAGAAATTGGTTTGGCCCCCCAGTTACATGCGCATATTAATTTAAACACATGACAGGCACAAGCAATTTCATGGCTTAATATGTTGTGTATCTTTATGTTCGATGCATTAATGGGGGGGTGTCCTGCGCTGATGGTAAAAAACTTTTTTGTTGATATTTGCTGCTGCCTCCATTGTGACACCTACCTAAGTAGAGTCTGGATATAAATAAATGTCATGGGTGTGGTGGTAATGGCGCTGCTCTGCGGTATTGCAAAAAATTAAAACATTTAACAATCCAACATGTAAAGTGACATGTGCTAATAAACTTAGTGAGTGGTATTCTTCTACAATTAAAGTGCTTAGTGCTAATTGAAAAAATGTGAGATGAGAAATTAGATCACTATGTGGGCGACCTGTGCTGTGGAAGTGATTGGTATTGAAACCTTCAATAAACTATATAAAGTGACTTGAGCTATTCCAAATTTATAATGTGATACCATAAACATTGCTTAAGCTATTGATCTTAATCCATACAAATTAAATTAAGGTAAAATAATTAAATATATTATATAAATTGGATGAGAGATAATAGTCCTTTTAAAAACAAATCAAGTGACTGTTGACTTTTTTCTTCCACGTGCCTGGTGAATTAATGAACATATAAGTGCAAGTGCTCCAATCAGTGCTCTTCTCATATATACTCTTACCAGAGAGCTCTCTCCACTAGGGGTTGTAGTGCCATTCACAGCCTCACTGCTGTATTACTGGAACAGACCTCCAATGTTGATACCTCTTTGCAGGCCCTTCTCCTCGTTTTTGTTCAATATTTGTGGAAAGAAATGAAAACTCCATAGTGCAATAACGTTTAATCAGTTTTTTTTCCCATATAAAATAAGGATGTGCACTTACAATGTAATAAAGTAAATTGCGCAGTTTAGTATAGGAAGTACCGCTTCATCTGTGTTCCACACTCGAGAACCGGAAGTGATGCAATGACGCTGTGGCTCGGCCCTACGCGTTTCATCATCAAGACGCTCCAGATGACGTCTCTTATGATGAAAACGCATAAGGCGGAGCCACAGTATCATTGATAAAACGGATTAAACGTTATTGCACTATAGAGTTTTAATTTCTTTCCACATATATTGAGCAAAAACTAGGAGAAAGGGCTGCAAAGTGGTATCTACATTGGGGGTTTGTTCCAGTAATACAGCAGTGAGGCTGTGAAAGGCACAACACCCTCCAGTGGGGAGAGCGCTCTGGTAAGAGTATATATGAGAAGAGCACTTGCACTTAAAAGTTAATTAACTCACCTGGCACAGAGAAGAATAAAGTCACCAGTCACTTGATTTGTATTTAAAGGAATTTCTTATCCAATTTTTATAATATATTTAACTATTTTACCTTAATTTTATTTTTATTCAATTTTTTCTGATTTTTGTCTAGACAGATCAGGATTACTAGCTTACACAATGTTTATGGTATCACATTATGAATTTTGAATAGCACAAGTCACTTTATATGGTTTATTGAAGGTTTCAGTACCAATCACTTAGGTTCCACAGCATAGGTCACCCACGTGGTGATCTAATTTCTCATCTCACATTTTTTCAAATAGCACTTAGCACTTTAATTAATTGTTGAAGAATACCACTCACTAAGTTTATTAGCACCTGTCACTTTACACGTTGGATTATTTAATGTTTTTATTTTTTGGCAATACCACAAAGGTATTCGATGTAGCCTCATTTTTTATTTTACAAAAAATGGGTAATATATTTTTGTGCGTTATTCACTTGCCCACTGGGCGCTTAAACCCCCTTCCTAACCAGACCAATTTTTAGCTTTCAGTGCTCTCACATTTTGAATGACAATTACTCAGTCATGCAACACTGTACCCATATGACATTTTTTGTCCTTTTTTCACACAAATAGAGCTTTCTTATGGTGGTATTTAATCACCACTCGGTTTTTTTATTTTTTACACTATAAATGAAAAAAGACCAAACATTTGGTAAAAAAATGCATTTTTCTTCATTTCTGTTTTAAATTGATCACACCTGATGTACTGACAGCCTATCTATTTTTTTTGAGATGCTAACAAGCCAGAACAGTACAAATACCCCCCAAATTACACCTTTTTAGAAAGTAGACAGTCCAAGGTGTTTAGTAAGAGGCATGGTGAGTTTATTGAAGTTGTAATTTTTCCCACAATTCTTTGCAAAATTAAGATGTTTTTTCTCTTTTTTTTTTTTTTTACAAAACTGTCATATTAACAGGTTATTTCTCACACACAGCATATGCATACTTGCAAATATACCCCAAAATACACTCTGCTACTTCTCCTTAGTATGGCAATACCACATGGGTGAGACTTTTATACAGCCTGGCCACATACAAAGGCCCAACATGCAGAGAGCACCATCAGATGTTCTAGAAGAATAAATTACACATATCATTTCTAGACTACCTCTTACACTTTTGAAGGTCCTGGAGCACCAGGACAATGGAAACACGCAAAAAAGGACCCCATTTTGGAAAGTAAACACCCCAACGTATAATCTATGAGGCATAATGAGTCTTTTGAACGTGTCATTTTTTTTCCACAAGTTTTTGGAAACTGTGTAAGGAAAATTAAAACGCAAGTTGTCCATTTATAAGATATTTCTAACACATAGCATGTACATAGCAAAAATTACACCTCAAAATACCTTCTGCTACTGAGACATACTGAGTATGTCGATACCACGTGTGAGACTTTTACACAGCCTGACCACATACAGAGGCCCAACATGCAGGGAGCACAGTCAGGTGTTCACATTTCAAATCTAATTTGACTGCCTATTACACTTTTGTGGTTGCACTGATAAGCACTGTAGTGGAAAGGATGAGCACTGATGTGGCATGGATGAGAACTGATGTGGCATGGATGAGCACTAATGTGGTCTGGATGTGGCACTGACGAGAACTGATGTAGCATGGATCAGCACTAATGTGGCATGGATGTGACATGGATGAGAACTGAATATGGCATGGATTTGCACTGATGTAGCATGGATGTGGATGTGGCACGGATAAGCTCTAATGTGGCACAGATGAGCACTGATGTGGCACAGATGAGCACTGATGTGGCATGGATAAGCACTGATGTGGCATGGATGAGAACTGATGTGGAATGGATGAGCACCGATGTGGCATGGATTGGCCACAGATGAGTACTGATGTGGCATGGATGTGGTACGAATGAGTACTGATGTGGCATGGATGAGCACTGATGTGGCACGGATGATCACTGATGTGGCATGGATGAGCAATGGATGAGCATGGATGAACCATGGATGGGGATTGATGAGTCAGGGATGGAGCATGGATGAGCATGAATGAGGATGAATGAGCCAGGGATGGAGCATTGATGAGCATGAATGTGGATGGATGAGCCAGAGATGGGGCATGAATGTGGATGGATGATTCAGGGATGGAGTATGAATGAGGATGGATGAGCCAGGGATGAAGCATGAAGGAGGATGGATGAGCCAGGGATGGAGTATGGATGTGGATGGATGAGCCAGGGATGGAGCATAGATGTCGATGGATGAGCCAGGGATGGAGTATGGATGTGGATGGATGAGCCAGGGATGGAGCATAGATGTCGATGGATGAGCCAGGGATGGAGCATGGATGTGGATGAATGAGCCAGGGATGGAGCATGGATGAGCATGAATGTGGATGGATGAGCCAGGGATGGATCATGGATGTGGATGGATGAGCCAGGGATGGAAAATTGATGAGCATGATTGTGGATGCATGAGCCAGGGATGGAGCATGGATGTGAATGGATGAGCCAGGGATGGAGCATGAATGTGGATGGATGAGCCAGGGATGGAGCATGGATATGCATGAAGCATGAATGTGGATGGATAAGCCAGGGATGGATGAGCACAGGTCAGCGCTGTGGGCACTTCAGATCCAGCCCAAATCACTACTGCACCGGCTCCCTCCTCTCCTCACACGCTGTACCGATTGATGTGAGGGGAGGAGTTATTTGTCTATGGCCCGGTCAGCAACTGGTTAAAATAAACTTTAATATATATTTTACTAAAAATATGCCTTTAATAAACCATTGTGCTAAAATCACGTGACATAAAAATTTTAACTACAACCCTTTTATTCCTCAGGGTCTCTGCTTTCAGAGAATATATAATGTTTGGTGATTTAAACTAATCTTCAGGCCTAAAATGTGTGCAAAAAATGCAAAACCAGCTCTGGCAGCAGAAGGATTAGTAAAAGCTTGATATTAAACGTGAAGTAAGCCACTAAATGTGTAAACATTATAAGTAGTAAAGTGCCCAGGTGCAACAGATAAATGTAAAGCAGATAACTTCTGAAGTGTTGCCAGCACCAAAAGTATATGTGATTTGTGGTGAAGCAGCACTGAATACCTCTACAAAAATACTAAATAAGGATTGCTAATAATAAAGTGCTAATACTGTTCCCAGGTATCTCTAGACCAATCTTACAGTTTAAAGTGCTAATATTAAAGTGCTTATATCAATCTCACTTCTGAATGATGACTAATGTAACTTCAAATGCTAAGCAATAGTCTCTATAGGAGTAAGTGCAGCAAAGAAAGGAAAAAGTCCAAATGCAGATAGTATAATAACTTGTATCCTTTTCCAATCCACACCCTGTGTGTGCTAGCCTCTCACCTCAAAGAAAGACCCCAGATGGGTCTAGTCAAGCATCAACAAATTTTCACCACCAATGTGTCCTTTTCCTCCTCTTTGGATATATCCTAGATGAATGGTCACTGCAGTCTCAAAGCTATTTCTCCACAGACACCGAGTTCCACAACCAGCTCCTTTAAAAAATTGTCTCCTCTGCTGCTATTTCCAGTAATGTCTCCTCTCTCTATAGCCTCCCGATTCACCTGTCAAAAGCTTGATAGAAATTGCCCAATAGCAAAATTGTCTTTCATTGGTGAGAACAGGACAGCCACAGTGAACTATTGGCCAATTTCTTTCCACCAGTCAAAGCTGGTCTATTTAACGAAAAAGCATGTGTTACTAATAATACAACATCAAAAAATGACTTTTTTCAATATTAAATTAAGTAAATTGGGAGACTGCTACTGTTTGTAATCCAAGCTAAATGTAAAAGAAAAAAAAACCAGTACCAATGGACTGCCAGTGTATTCTGCCACCGAGACTGTCCTTGAAAATTGTACAGGTCTGTAATACAACATACAGCTTTAAGGCATGCTGCAAGCATGTTATTTAAGATTTGTGCATTTTCAATGTTGCCCTCAGAGCCACATTGAAAGACCTTCTCCCCGCTATACTTTTTTTTTAGCATTGGTACATGTTGTCCCCCCCCTGACCCACCCCCTTCCCGTGTCATTCCCTCCATACCTGTTATTGATTTAAATAATCAGTTCAATCAAAAGGCATTCGAATTATAGAGATCAACTCAGGAAAATTGAAAAACCTGCCTCATGATAAAGGTGTCATTCAGAGGCTTAGCTTGAAGCTTGTGGGCCCCAATGCAAAAATTGACCTGCTCCCCCCCCCCTACCACCCACCACTTCCATCATGTGTGCAGATACATCCGCTGCACACCAAGATACTCAAAGTGGCTTAAAACTTTAGAGTTCCCAGAGTTCCTCCTTACATTAGAGCAGTGGTCATCAACCCTGTCCTCAGGGCCCACTAACAGGTTTGCAAGATAACTGAAATACATCGCAGGTGCAAATACATAAAACCTGGCCTGTTAGTGGGCCCTGAGGACAGGGTTGATGACCACTGCATTCAGGGCTGGTGCAAGGATTTTTGACACCCTAGGCGAAACCTCATTTTGCCGCCCCCCCTTGGCTCCACCCCTGACTCCACCCCCTTTGCCCTGCCCATGTACACCCCACTTTTTTAATGACCACTACTATTTTTCATGCAACACTTTGCTAGAACAGCTAATTGTGGAAATTTTACAGTTTTGCATATACAGCCTCACCAGCGCCCATCATATACAGCTTCACCAGCGCCCATCATATACAGCCTCACCAGCGCCCATCATATACAGCTTCACCAGCGCCCATCATATACAGCTTCACCAGCGCCCATCATATACAGCTTCACCAGCGCCCATCATATACAGCTTCACCAGCGCCCATCATATACAGCTTCACCAGCGCCCATCATATACAGCCTCACCAGCGCCCATCATATACAGCTTCACCAGCGCCCATCATATACAGCCTCACCAGCGCCCATCATATACAGCCTCACCAGCGCCCATCATATACAGCCTCACCAGCGCCCATCATATACAGCCTCACCAGCGCCCATCATATACAGCTTCAGGGGGGGCCATTTGGTAGATCAGTCAATATAATACATATAATATTACACACACATCAATTTACATACATAATAATACAAACACATTTTAAAACTACATTTCATTGTCATCACATATACAATTTCATTAAGTCAGAGAGAAAGCAGCAGTTTTTACTTACCACACCAGTAACACCTGTTTCTCACTTGCACCAACTCTGCTGTCCTCACTCCTGCCTGTGTACCTGCCTGCTGCTTCTGTTCCAGCCAGCCCAGGTAGGCTCCACCTGTCCCCAAGCCCGGAGAGCCGCTGCCAGGCTCTGGTTCTTATCTATCCCATGATGCTTCCAAGTTCCTCCATCCATGTACTCCTCCGCTCTAGTAGTGACACGGCCAGGAGAGCGGGGGGCGGGGCTGCTGGACACACTGACTGAGTGACATGGACACTGTACTGTAGAGCGGAGAGCGGCCTCGGCGGGACATTTTACATTCATCACAGTGTCAGGCGGAGAGCGCAGAGAGGGGGGAGGAAGGGGGGCTGCTGCTGCCGCCTGCCTGACACACACATCAGAGAGCGCCAGAGCGCCCTGGGGGTTGCTGGATGTCTGTGACACACACACTTATGATAGAAGAGCAGAGAAGAGGGGGGAATCGGATTACTTACAGTCTGGACTGGAAACACAGAGCGGAGAGCGGAGCGGGGCGGGGGGCGGCGGCGCTGCTTGACATGTCAGTGCGGTAGCTCTCTAGAGGACAGTGTGGGACTAAATAACATGCGGCCGGGCGCCCTAGGCGGAAGTGCGCCCTAGGCGGTTGCCTAGTCCGCCTAGTGGTAGCACCGGCCCTGACTGCATTAGAGGACAGGGATCACCCCTGGAGAATCAGAGGACAGGGATCACTGCTGGAGAATCAGAGGACAGGGACCCCTGGCATGTCATTTGGCAGAGCTCCTTTCCCATCCCAGCACTGTAAACACCCCCCCCCCCCCCCCCACTACACAGGGCTGAAATCACATTCCTTTACACATAGTCTGTCAGTCTTCACAGGGTGTATCTGGCTTTTATGTTGCACTTCTGACCTGTGAAATTCTCTGGTCCGAAAGGCAGTGTAGTTGCAGTAGGAAGATACACCCTGTGCAGATCATGGCTGACTGGCTGTTTTGTAAAGGAATGTGATTTCAGCCCTGTGGAGGAGGAGCAGTATAGAGTACTGTACTGGGAAAGAAGCTCAGCAGCGGGCATCCAGGGCTGAGGGGGTGGCCAGGGGGCTTTGGGGGGGCAAAACTTAGATCTGGGGGGGCAAAAGCCATGTGACATGAAATCTGTAGGAGGTGTTAAGGGATTTGTTTTAGCAATTTCTGAAGGTTTCTCTGTCAGCGTTGGCAGGTGTTGGGGGAAGGTCTAGCTCCCGAGGGTGCGTGTCTTTTCCCCAGTTGTCAGGGAAGTGGGGTAAGCGGACATCCCCGGGTGGGGGGGTACAGAAAATCCCAGCTAGTGACTAGAAGACACTGAGCGGTGTCTTACCTCACCAGTGACATCTGTCCCATTGTGGCTACAGGACGGCACTCTCCTCCTCTTAACTCGCTGAGCTCGGTAACCATTCCATGTTGCCAGCACACAGCACAGACACTTCCCCATCCTGGGCTGTTCTCACTTCATGCTCCTCTCCATTCAGGAAATGGCTCACAGCTTGAGTGACTATGATATACTGTACTGTGCAAAAATTTTAGGCATGTGTTAAAAAATGCTGTAAATTAAGAATTATTTTAGAAATAAAAGTGTTATTAGTTTATTTTTATCATTTAACAAAATGGAAAGTAAATGAACAGAAGAGGAATCCAAATCAAATCAATATTTGGTGTGACCACCCTTTGCCTTCAAAACAGCATCAATTATTTTTTTTCAATTCTTCTAGGTACACATGCACACAGTTTTTGAAGGCGCTCAGCAGGTAGGTTGTTCTAAACCACAGAAATTCTGTGGATGTCGGCTGCCTCAGATTCTTCTGTCTCTTCATGTAATCCCAGACCGACTCCATAATGTTGAGATCAAGGCACTGCGGGAGCCAAACCATCTCTTCCAGGACTTCTTTCTGTTCTTTATGCTGAAGATAAATCTTATTGACATTGCCGGTGTGTTTGGGGTCATTGTCCTGCTGCAGAATAAGTTTTGGGGCCAATCACATGCCTCCCTGTTATGGCATGATGGATAAGTATCTGCCTGTATTTCTCAGCATTAAAGACCAGGGCCGATCCTTGGGTCACCGACGCCTGGGTGCAGAAATATTTCTGGCGCCCCCACATGAGGGTGGTCATTTGGGGGGGGGGGGTCTCTCTGATGGACACAGAGAGGGCTTCTGGTAGAGAGTCTGGTAGAAAGAGCCTTCAGACATACTACAGACATAGTACAGGAGACGGTCAGAGACTGCAGACATGGTACATAAGATGGTCAGAGACTGCAGACATGGTACAAGAGAAGAGATGGTCAGAGACTGCAGACATGATACAACAGATGATCAGAGAATGGAGACAAGATACACAAGATGGTCAGGCACTGCAGACATGATACAAGAGATGGTCAGAGACTGCAAACATACTACAGAAGATGGTCAGAGACTGCAGACATGATACAAGAGATGGTCAGAGACTGCAGACATGATACAAGAGATGGTCAGTGACTGCAAACATACTACAGGAGAAGGTCAGAGACTGCAAACATAGTACAGCAGATGGTCAGAGATTGCAGACATGATACAAGAGATGGTCAGAGACTGCAGACATAGTACAGGAGATGGTCAGAGACTGCAGACATGATACAATGAATGAATGAATGAAGAATTTGTATAGCGCTACAAATGCGAACTGAATCGCTTCAAGGCGCTTCATCCATCCTCGGTTATCCTGCTTCTTAGAAGAGGTGAGTCTTGATTTTTTTCTGAAGGGCTGATGGTTTTCTTCCATGGGGATGTTAGTGGGTAGAGCATTCCATAGCCGTGGTCCTTGGACTGCGAATCTCCGTTCTCCCTTTGATTTGTACCTGGACTTGGGAATGAGGAGGAGGTTTTGGTTAGTTGATCGTAAACTGCGATTAGGTGTGTAGTGTTTTATTTTCTCGCATAGGTATTGCGGAGCGTTTCCTTGTGTGCATTTGTGGGTGAGGCAGAGGGTCTTGAATGTGATCCGATCCTTTACGGTTAGCCAGTGTAGGGTTTTCAGGGATGCGGAGATGGATTCCCAGGGTTTTTTTCCGGTTACTAGTCTTGCTGCCGTGTTTTGGATGACTTGTAAGCGAGCAATCTGGTATTTAGGTAATCCTATGTAGAGGGAGTTTGCTTTGTCCTCTTCTGGAATGAAAGGTATGAGTCTACGTAGTAGGCGGAGAAGATGGTGAGAGCCGCTGACTCCTGAACCTATTTGTGCATCCATCGACATCTCTGCTTCAAAGATGACTCCAAGACTTTTGGCTTTGGTGCTTGGGGAGATGGTCTGTCCAAGGATGGTCAGAGACTGTGGACATGATACAAGAGATGGTCAGAGACTGCAGACATGATACAAGAGATGGCCAGAGACTGCAAACATACTACAGGAGATGGTAAGAGCCTGCAGACATAGTACAGTAGATGGTCAGAGACTACAGACATGATACAAGTGATGGTCAGAGACTGCAGACATACTACAGGAGATGGTCAAAGACTGCAGACATGATACAAGTGATGGTCAGAGACTGCAGACATACTACAGGAGATGACCAGAGATTACAAACATACTACAGGAGATGGCCAGAGACTGCAAACGAACTACAGGAGATGGCCAGAGACTGCAAACATACTAAAGGAGATGGCCAGAGACTGCAGACATAATACAATCGAGGTTGGTCAGAGACTGCAGACATGATATAAGAGAGGGTCAGAGACTGCAGACATGGTACAAGAGAGGGTCAGAGACTGCAGACATGATACAAGAAATGGTCAGAGACTGCAGACATGATACAAGAGATGGTCAGAGACTGCAGACATACTACAGGAGATGGTCAGAGACTGCAGGCATGAAACAAGAGATGGTCAGAGACTGCAGACATGATACAAGAGATGGTCAGAGACTGCAGACATCATACAAGAGATGGTCAGAGACTGCAGATATGATACAGGAGATGGTCAGAGACTGCAGACATGATACAGGAGATGATACAGGAGATGGTCAGAGATTGCAGGCATGATACAAGAGATGGTCAAATTATATCACCTGTGATGTATTTCCGTTATCTTGCAAACCTGGCCTGTTAGTGGGTCCCGAGGACAGGGGTTGAGAACCCCTGGCCTAGAGGATAGCAGGTTTGGCACTTTCCATTTTCTCAGTCCCTAGGAGCAGTAATGGATAATGGCCAACAGGCCCTCTTAACAGACCCAGTGAAACTGCAGTAGTGATCCCTCTGGCTGGACGTTCACTCACTCTGGGTTGCCCAGGGCGACTTTGGTCAGTAGTGTAGCATGTCTGTACCCTGGCAGTGGCTCAGTCTTTTTCTCTCTGGTAGTGCTGGGCAGTAGCTTGACTTTCTCTCTTGTGGTACTGGGCAGCAATGTGGACCTCTCTCTGGTGGTGCTGGGCAGCAGCATGGATCTCTCTCTCTGGTGGTGCTGGGCAGCAGCGTGGCTCCCTCTCTGGTGGTCCTGGCAGCAGCGTGGCTCCCTTTCTGGTGGTAATGGGCAGCAGCGTGGCTTCCTCTCTGGTGGCACTGGGCAGCAGTGTGGCTCTCTCTCTGGTGGTGCTGTTACAGCGTGGCTCTTTGGTGGTGCTGGGCAGTGTGGCTCCCTCTCTGGTAGTGCTGGCAGCAGCGTGGCTCTCTGGTGGTGTGGGTATAGCGTGGCTCTCTTTCTGGTGGTGCGGGTACAGTGTGGCGCTCTCTCTGGTGGTGCGAGTACAGCGTGGTGGTGCTCTCTCTCTGGTGGTGTGGGTACAGCATGGCGGTGGTGCTCTCTCTCTGGTGGTGTGGGTACAGTGTGGCGGTGGCGCTCTCTCTCTCTCTGGTGGTGTGGGTACAGCATGGGGGTGGCGCTCTCTCTCTGGTAGTGTGGGTACAGCGTGGTGGTGGTGCTCCCTCTCTCTCTGGTGGTATGGGTACAGCGTGGCAGTGGCGCTCTCTCTGGTGGTGTGGGTACAGCATGGCGGTGTCGCTCTTTCTCTCTCTGGTGGTATGGGTACAGTGTGGCGGTGGCGCTCTCTCTCTCTGATGGTGTGGGTACAGAATGGCGGTGGTGCTCTCTCTCTCTGGTGGTGCGAGTACAGCATGGCGGTGGTGCTCTCTCTGGTGGTGAAGGTACAGCATGGTGGTGGCGCTCTCTCTCTCTCTGGTGGTGTGGGTACAGCATAGTGGTGGCGCTCTCTCTCTCTGGTGGTGTGGGTACAGCGTGGCAGTGGCGCTCTCTCTCTGGTGGTGTGGGTACAGCGTGGCGGTGGTGCTCTCTCTCTGGTGGTGTGGGTACAGCATGGCTCTCTCTGGCTTCCCCAGCAACCTCTCTTTTTCCTTTAGTAGTTACTCAGCTTCTTCCTCGGTTCCAGGTTCTCCCACTTTCCCCAGCAGAGTGCATGCTGGGGGCTGGTCTGCTGCCTGTGGACAACAATGGGGCTGACAATCTTCCAGGACTACATGACCCATGATGCACTGCCTTGAGGCGATTCGCCTCAATGTCGAAGGGAAGTAAGCGTGATGTGTCTTTCATCTGTTGCATTAAGTTTCCTTGGCTGACCACTGTGTCTACAGTCCTCAACAATGCCAGTTTCTTTGTGCTTCTTCCAAAGAGTTTGAACAGCACATCTTCAAACCCCAGTCTGCTTTGAAATCTTTGCCTGGGAAATACCTTGCTGATGCAATATAACTACCTTGTGTCTTGTTTCTGTGCTCAGTCTTGCCATGGTTTATAAGACATGAAACTGTCTTCCACAACCTCCCTGTAGTAGCAGAGTTTGGCTGTTCTTCATCCAGTTTTAAGCCTCCTACACAAAGCTATTTCTGTTTTCATGACTGTGTTTCAACCGACATAAGAAAATGATGATAATTAGCACTTGCTTGCTATAATTGGTTAATCATACACCTGACCCTAATCCTACAAAATCCCTGACTGTGCAAGTGTAAAAATTGATGCTGGTTTGAACCCAAAGGTCACACCAAATATTGATTTGATTTAGATTTGTCTGTTTGCTCACTTTGCCATTTATAAATTGATACAATTAAACAATTAAAATATATATTTTTAAAAGCATTCTTACTTTACAGCATTTCTTCACACCTGCCTAAAACTTTTTCACATTGCTGTTTAATAATATGCTATTATATCTCAAACATCAAACAGTCAATTGACTAAAGAAACATATTCATCACTAAAGTAGCCTCGCTTCGATGTTTAATTAACTGCTTGCCGACCAGCTGCCATCATTATACTGTAGCAGGTTGGCACCACTGTAGGTGTACGTCGGCCGCTTTAAGAGCTATAGGGGGCTCGCAGCGCAACTCCGGAGCCGATGCGCGTGGCCAGTGGCCGCGATGTCTGCCCGTGACCCACGATCGCTTCTCAGAGAGCCAGAAGGGGCATCTGTAAATGTAAACAGACAGATCCCCCATTCTGTCAGGAAAGTAGTAATCAGGAACAGCAATCTCTCTCTACTCCCAGTCAGTCCACTCCCCTCACAGTTAGAAACACCTCCCTAAGGAACACTTAACCCCTTGATCGCCCCCCTAGTATTAACCCCTTCCCTGCCAGTGACATTATACAGTAATCAGTGGCTATTTATAGCACTGATCGCTGTATAAATGTCACTGGTCCCAAAAAAGTGTCAAAAGTGTCCGATCTGACCACCGCAATGTCGCAGTCTTGCTAAAAATTGCTGATCACCGCCATTACTAGTAAAAAAATAAATAATAAATATATCCCCTATTTTGTAGATGCTATAACTTTTGTGCAAACCAATTGATATACACTTATTATGTTTTTTTTTTTTACCAAAAATATGTAGTAGAATACATATTGACCTAAACTGATGAAGAATTTTTTTTTTTATTTGTTTTTGTTTTTTTTATATTTATTATAGCAAAAAGTAAAAAATATTGGATTTTTTTAAAATTGTCATTTTTTTTTTTTTGTTTATAGCGCAAAAAATAAAAACTGCAGAGGTGATCAAATACCACCAAAAGAAAACTCTATTTGTGGGAAAAAAAGGACTTACATTTTGTTTGTGTACGACGTCGCATGACCGCGCAATTGTCAGTTAAAGCGACTCAGTGCCGCATTGTAAAAAATGGCCTGGTCATTAAGGGGGTAAATCCTTCTGGGGCTGAAGTGGTTAAAGATATATCCTATTTTGGGTAGTCCATGTGAACACAGTTGAAAATATACCACCTCAGTAAATAAACCTCCTGGTTTTCCCCCTTTGCCAGTCTTTTTGTCACCATAAAAAAGAATCTCATTTCAGAGTCTACACTGTGAGTCACTAACAGACTATGGGGGTTATTTACGAAAGGCAAATCCACTTTGCACTACAAGTGCAAACTACAATGCAAAGTGCACTGAAAGTGCACTTGGAAGTACAGTCGCTGTAAATCTGAGGGGTAGATCTGAAATGAGGGGAAGCTCTGCTGATTTTATTATCCAATCATTTGCAAGCTAAAATGCTGTTTTTTATTTTCCTTGCATGTCCCCCTCAGATCTACAGAAACTGTACTTCCAAGTGCCCTTTCAGTGCAATTTCAAGTGCACTTTGCACTTGTAGTTTGCACTTGTAGTGCAAAGTGGATTTGCCTTTCGTAAATAACCCCCTATTTCTCTTTCAGCATCTTTTTCAGTGGTGAATATGAACAAAACTCCTAAAATCCTGCCTTTTCTTTTAACCTCCCCCAAAAACATAACCCTTAACTTATCCCTAAACACATAACCATAGCCTTAACTGTTATATTTATCCATTTACTCTCCAAACCACCTACTCAACACTAATAAATTTAGGTTTGCTGCTACCATGGGTTCTTGAATGGTGATCTTTTGACTGAAAATTTGGCAGGTTCGCCACCTATAATGCAGTGCATAACCTTTGCCTATCATCAGATAAGTCACAAAGCCAATAATCTTAAGAAATGGATAAACCAGAATGTCAGTATATGTGGGAGTTATAAGGGTGAGCTAACAGACCTGCCTAGATAGGGATGCCATTTTGTGCTTCCCTTGCACTTTGCTGATAGTGTGCTTATTAGTCCTACAAATAGCTATAATTAGGATCAATATTCAACCCCCTATACACTTCAGTTGGTTTACTGCAAAGTTTGAAATCTTCTAACCAGATTCGCAAAACTGTTCACAAACCAAACCCAGATAGCTACCCAATGCCTATCAATTAACTAGATTCCTAAAACTCAACCCTAGCATAAAATTTAAAAGTCAAACTATTACCTCTAATACCTGACAGTAATACTAGTAACCTGACTCCTATACTAATCTCTAATGATAAACTAACTTGTTCTGCAATATACTTGCGTTATCTGCACCAGAAGCAGCCATGATGAAGCCTCACACGCCGTGTGCTGAGAACTCCCTACGTCAAGGCTCAGTGCCAAGGATTACCTTCAGATGGAGAGTAAAAGCCCACCACTATAATGTGTGTTTTTTTGGCCAATAGTTAGGTGCAGGGCTAGCAAAGCAGCAAGCCAGCCTCTTACATGAATCATCTGCCTTTACTCAAGATGACCATGGACAGACATGCTATGGGGATGTTTTTCAAAGTGATTTCTCAGCAAAATAAAGCATAGAGACATGGATGGATGAGTATATTTGCTTTTAGTATTACAAATTAGGTTAATAGTGTTTTTAGTTTGTGTACAAGAGGTAAAACTCTGCAAATGCTATTTGTCCAGTTGATATACTAAAACAAAAAAATAAATGATCATCCAGCTGACCGGAATCATAAATTATTCATTTTATAAAGTAGCATGGTCAATGATCTGACCATTGTGAGCCTTCCAGGGAGATCACCTGATGACCCGCCATCTTTTTTTCTTTTTTCTTTCTTTTTTCTTCCAAACATTGTTATTTATCTTGTGGGCACCTCCTTCTTTGCTATCCAATATTTTGTTTAACATGTGATTTTCCTGCTGTTTTGCATGTGATTATAGTCAGGATCAACAGATGATGGCTTCAAAAACTAAAATTAGACATTCATGTCTCTAGGCAAATCTAAACTTGACAACTTCATTCTTGCAAAAATGTGCACAATTCTGTACATTTCAACTGTAAGCACATACTTAAGGTTCCTGGCTGCAGCCACACCTTACATTTCTAATTACAGAATCATCCTAGTTACTGTTTAGGGTTTCCTAATCGTATTCAGATTTTTTTCCCCCTCATATGAAAAGGAACACATTCTCTTCTTCTAGAAAGGAAACCAAGGCCATGTTAGGTCAATGATCTGTTCACTGATACTTTCTGAATTTTTTTTTTTATTTTGTATAGAAAATGAATTAAAATTATTAGAAACGTGCCCATAAATTAAATGTTAAGCTCTTATTCAAATAAAACATTCATTGAAATGTTTTTCCTGCAAATGCTACTTTCCTGGCTTTCATGCTGAAACAATGATTTTAATATTTTGTGAGGAGCTGCCTAGCACAAGATTACAGATCAGTAGGTTCTGACTCTGACTGTTCTTCATGCATACTTGTTCCTGGACAGTGACTCATAAAGAATATTGGATTATCAGGATCAGCATGACAGTTAAGCACTTATAGTTAGTAATTTCATAAGGAGACTAATATTGGCAGCCTACATATGTCTCACATCACATGCGCCCTTCAAAATAGCATATTTGTTACTTAAAGTGAAACTCAACTTTTGCTAAAGATAGAAGCATTTTCAAATATTACAGCAAAGAAAAGCTGGTGGGCACACACAGATCATTTAATAAAGTGAAACTAAACTCTCTTAATCAACATTACCTTTTTTAATCCTTGTGCTGCTAGCCCTAGTAAATAGATAGGAAGGTATATTATATATTTACTTGTTTTAAACTTTTTTTATTATTTTATTTCTTCAGTTGATACCTAGTTTCTGGCCTAGGCCAAAATTATGTCATATATCCCAAGAGGCTTCATGGGCATTTTTTTGTGAGTTTGCTTTGAATATTACACATTAACCACTTCAGCCCCGGAAGGATTTACCCCCTTCCTGACCAGAGCACTTTTTACAATTCGGCACTGCGTCGCTTTAACTGCTAATTGCGCGGTCATGCAATGCTCTACCCAAACGAAATTTGCGTCCTTTTCTTCCCACAAATAGAGCTTTCTTTTGATGATATTTGATCACCTCTACCGTTTTTATTTTTTGCGCTATAAACGGAAAAAGACTGAAAATTTTGAAAAAAAATGATATTTTCTACTTTTTGTTATAAAAAAAATCCAATAAACTAAATTTTAGTCATACATTTAGGCCAAAATGTATTCGGCCACATGTCTTTGGTAAAAAAAATGTCAATAAGCGTATATTTATTGGTTTGCGCAAAAGTTATAGCGTCTACAAACTAGGGTACATTTTCTGGAATTTACACAGCTTTTAGTTTCTGACTGCCTATGTCATTTCTTGAGGTGCTAAAATGGCAGGGCAGTACAAAACCCCCCCAAATGACCCCATTTTGGAAAGTAGACACCCCAAGGAAATTGCTGAGAGGCATGTTGAGCCCATTGAATATTTATTTTTTTTGTCCCAAGTGATTGAATAATGACAAAAAAAAGAAAAAAAAAAATTACAAAAAGTTGTCACTAAATGATATATTGCTCACACAGGCCATGGGCATATATGGAATTGCACCCCAAAATACATTCAGCTGCTTCTCCTGAGTACGGGGATACCACATGTGTGGCACTTTTTGGGAGCCTAGCCGCGTACGGGGCCCCGAAAACCCAGCACCACCTTCAGGATTTCTAAGGGCATACATTTTTGATTTTACTCCTCACTACCTATCACAGTTTTGAAGGCCATAAAATGCCAAGATGGCACAAAACCCCCCCAAATGACCCCATTTTGGAAAGTAGACACCCCAAGCTATTTGCTGAGAGGCATGGTGAGTATTTTGCAGCTGTCATTTATTTTTGAAAATGAAGAAAGACCAGAAAAAATTTTTTTTTTTCAATTTTCAAAACTTTGTGACAAAATACTCACTATACCTCTCAGCAAATAGCTTGGGGTGTCTACTTTCCAAAATGGGGTCATTTGGGGGGGGGGTTTGTGCCACCTGGGCATTCCATGGCCTCCGAAACTGTGATAGGTAGTGAGGAGTGAAATCAAAAATTTACGGCCTTAGAAAGCCTGAAGGCGGTGCTTGGTTTTCGGGGTCCCGTGCGCGGCTAGGCTCCCAAAAAGTCCCACACATGTGGTATCCCCGTACTCAGGAGAAGCAACAGAATTTATTTTGGGGTGTAATTTCACATATTCCCATGGGATGTTTGAGCAATATAACATTTAGTGACAACTTTGTGCAAAAAAAAAAAAAAAAAAAAAATTGTCTCTTTCCCGCAACTTGTGTCACAATATAAAATATTCCATGGACTCGACATGCCTCTCAGCAAATAGCTTGGGGTGTCTACTTTCCAAAATGGGGTCATTTGGGGGGGGGTTTGAACTGTCCTGGCATTTTATGCACAACATTTAGAAGCTTATGTCACACATCACCCACTCTTCTAACCACTTGAAGACAAAGCCCTTTCTGACACTTTTTGATTACATGAAAAAATTATTTTTTTTTGCAAGAAAATTACTTTGAACCCCCAAACATTATATATTATTTTAAAGCAATTGCCCTACAGATTAAAATGGTGGGTGTTTCATTTTTTTTTTTCACACAGTATTTGCGCAGCGATTTTCAAACGCATTTTTTGGGGAAAAAACACACTTTTTTAAATTTTAATGCACTAAAACACACTATATTGCCCAAATGTTTGATGAAATAAAAAAGATGATCTTAGGCCGAGTACATGGATACCAAACATGACATGCTTTAAAATTGCGCACAAACGTGCAGTGGCAACAAAATTACTACATTTTTAAAAGCCTTTAAAAGCCTTTACAGGTTACCACTCAGATTTACAGAGGAGGTCTACTGCTAAAATTACTGCCCTCGATCTGACCTTCGCGGTGATACCTCACATGCATGGTGCAATTGCTGTTTACGTTTGACGCCAGACCGCCGCTTGCGTTCGCCTTAGCGCGAGAGCAGGGGGCGACAGGGGTGCTTTTTTTTATTTATTTTTTTTCTTTATTTTTTTTTTGCTTTTTTATCTTATTTTTAAACTGTTCCTTTCATTTTTTTTTTTTTTAAATCATTTTTATTGTTATCTCAGGGAATGTAAATATCCCCTATGATAGCAATAGGTAGTGACAGGTACTCTTTTTTGAAAAAATTGGGGTCTATTAGACCCTAGATCTCTCCTCTGCCCTCAAAGCATCTGACCACACCAAGATCGGTGTGATAAAATGCTTCCCCAATTTCCCAATGGCGCTATTTACATCCGGCGAAATCTAAGTCATAAAATGCTCGTAGCTTCCGGTTTCTTAGGCCATAGAGATGTTTGGAGCCACTCTGGTCTCTGATCAGCTCTATGGTCAGCTGGCTGAATCACCGGCTGCATTCTCAGGTTCCCTGTTGAGACAGGAGAGCCAGAGAAAAACACGGAAGACGGTGGGGGGGGGGGCATTCCCTCCCACTGCTTGTAAAAGCAGTCTAGAGGCTAATTAGCCGCTAGGATTGCTTTTACATGAAAGCCGACCGCTGGCTAAAAAGAATGATACCAAGATGATACCTAAACCTGCAGGCATCATTCTGGTATAACCACTCAAAGTCGTGAATGGCGTACCTGAAGACAAAAAAATGGTTAACAATAAAGCACAGTAAACGGTAAAGTATAAATAATTACATACCTGAAAAACAAACATGATAAAACATAATAACAATAACAATAACAATAAAACATTGCAGAATAGAATACAGTAAAAAAGAGCAGAACAATAGAGAGAGAATAGAGAGAGAGAGAACAATAAAACGACAACTATTTTTTTTAATTTTTGTTTGTGTTTTTTTTTTTTTTTACACTTTTTTTTTGTAACTGTAATTTTTATAACTTTAACCGGTTCCAGGTTCGGGTCTCTAAAAATGCGATGGCATCTTGGGAGACCCTGTGAAAGTGTGCCTAGTCTGTGCAATGCTGTACGCTACGCTAATACTCAACTAGTGCATGGTAGCGTTCAAAACATTCACCAAGTGTTACTGCAGTGCTGGTTTGACTACGACCGGGGTGTACTACGCCGCTGGTGCTTGCCAGTTCACCAAAACGCTACAAAGAAAAGTGTCAGTGATCGATCGATACTGCACTTGGGTGGGCTGGACTG
The DNA here is from genome assembly GCA_037952925.1 of Lithobates clamitans. Classification (NCBI taxonomy): domain Eukaryota; kingdom Metazoa; phylum Chordata; class Amphibia; order Anura; family Ranidae; genus Lithobates; species Lithobates clamitans. Next base: position 3,216,840 of record JBBGZY010001128.1, on the reverse strand, counting down.
GGCTGGGCCGGGCGGAGGGGCAAAACGCAGGTGCTAGCAGGTATCTGGGCTGATCCCGCTAACACTGCGTTTTTGGGAACCCTAAACTGCTGGGGACGCTAGTATAGATCTGATTGGATCAGATATTGATGCGTTCAGATACTATACCACTAAGGGAGGTGTACGGTGCGTGTACGGTGCGTGCGTGGGTGTTCGTGGTACTGGCGCTAATCTGACGCTGCCTAGGGCGACGCATATCACCGCCGGGCGATCAGGGGGCTAAACCTTTATTCGGTAATAAACGGCGGGTGCCCTGACACTATAAAAAATAAACGAACTAACCAGCGTCACCCGTAACGGTTATACGGTGATCAGTGGTGAAAGGGTTAACTAGGGGGCCATCAAGGGGTTAAAACATTTATTAGATAGTATATGGGGGTCCCTGTCGCTATAAAACGCTGACGGCGAACCTAAATATTTACGTCCCTAACTAGCGTCACCAGCGACACTAATACAGCGATCAGAAAAATGATCGCTTAGCGACACTGGCGACAGGGGGTGATCAAGGGGTTAAAACTTTATTAGGGGGGTAAGAGGGGTACCCTAGACCTACAGGGGGCTAAACCTTTATTCGGTAATAAACGGCGGGTGCCCTGACACTATAAAAAATAAACGAACTAACCAGCGTCACCCGTAACGGTTATACGGTGATCAGTGGTGAAAGGGTTAACTAGGGGGCCATCAAGGGGTTAAAACATTTATTAGGTAGTATATGGGGGTCCCTGTCGCTATAAAACACTGACGGCGAACCTAAATATTTACGTCCCTAACTACCGTCACCAGCGACACTAATACAGCGATCAGAAAAATGATCGCTTAGCGACACTGGTGAGGAGGGGTGATCAAGGGGTTAAAACTTTATTAGGGGGGGTAAGGGGGGTACCCTAGACCTACAGGGGGGTAATACTAACTGTCCCACCACTGCTAACTGTCACAAACTGACACTATGCAGTAATCAGGAAAAAAAAAAAAAAAAAAACTGCTTGGTGTCAGTTTGTGACAGGGGGGGGGGTGATTGGGGGGGGATCGGGGGGCGATCGGGGGGGGATCGGGGGTGTAATATATGCCTGGCATGTTCTACTGTGTTGTGTGTGAGTGTTGGTGCACTTACATGTCATCTCTCCTCGGCGCTGGAACGGAAACTGCCAGACCGAGGAGAGATGACATCACATCCTCTGCCTCTGTGTACTATACAGAGGCAGGGGATGTTTGTCATTGGCTGGGAGCGATCGCGAGGGGGGGGCCACGATCGGATGGCCTCCCCCTCGTCTGTCATCGCTCCCAACCAAATGCCGACCGCAGCTGGCACAGGGGGGGGGTCCGATCGGACCCCCCACCCGCGGGAAGGCAATCACGTTTCAGGTACGTGATTTTGCCTGCCCGTGCCGCTCTGCTCACGTATATAGGCGTGAGGCGGTCGGCAAGTGGTTAATCAAATAACATTTTCAATTTGTGGTGCTCAGGTATTCAGGTACAGTTAGGTTCCGCTTAACACGCCTGTATACAGAAGCTCTCGAAGAGAGAACACCACTGCTGCAGCTACAAAAAAACCTTTGTCACCATACTAAAGCGCTGTGCAAACTATTGGCGCTATATAAATCCTGTATAATAATAATAATAAAAGTAATAGCTATTTGAGGGAAGGGACTGATGTGAATGTGCAATATATATGCGAACCCCTGTGTAAATTGACAGCGCTATATGCTGTAAGTACCTGTAATAAAATAAATAATAATAATGCTATTAATAATAATTCTAATAATAATATAATATTTCTAAGGAAAGTCCTATAGCCACAACAATAACTCATAATGAAACCTATAACAATAAAATGAAAATAGGAAGAAATAAGTGGCGCTGATAAATGTGGTAAATAACCGTGAATCAAAATTACTGAGACAATGATTCTATAGTTACAAATGATGAGTATCACCCAGTGACAAGTGAAAAAAAGTCTATATAATAATATAGTTCATAAATGAATACAAGATGAAAAACAGATGAAAAAAGAGTCTTCAGTCTTCTTAAACTCTTAATCTTCCACCACTCCAACGTGCTTGTGACCCTCTGAAAAATGCACTCACCAGCTTGTATTGCCTCCCACTATCGTGTTTGGCTAAAGTAGTGATTGAACCACACCTGGGTTGCAAACGACCATCCATAGTAATCCGTGACTCAAGTCAGAATAGCTCCATATGTTATAATTATAATATATAATATAGTTATAATTAATTATAATTATTTTGATTTTCAACATGCTGAAGAATTGCTAGGTTTTTATTCCAGTTCCTATTACTTTCCACACACTTTACATAGTTCTTGGCCTAAACGACCTATGTCCCTCACTAACCCGTGAGGCCACTGGCTATGCAGCATACACTGTATGTAGCTGCGGCTACATACAGATTACCACACTGTGTATCTAGTGGGAACCAAGACTTCCTGTCTCATGCCTGGAACAGAGAAGAGTCTACTGTATCGGCACTGAGCCACTCAGAGCAAGCGATGTGTTCTATCAGTGAATACAAAGCTTTCTCTGATTTGCTGAGTCAGAGACGCGGGCTGATTATCTCACAACCTCTGATTCAGCCACTCAGGGGGAAGCTTTGTATTCACTGAGAAAACATTGCTTGCTCTGAGCGGCTGAGCGGCACTGTAGTAGGCTCTTCTATGTTCCATGTATGAGACAGGAAGTCTCGGCTCACACCCAAAACACAATGCGGTATGCTGGAGGTAGCCGCAGCTACATACAGTTTATACCACACATTCAGCGGCCTCACAATGTTAATGAGGGACATAGTTAACTTGGGCCAGTCTGGCCAAAACGAATGATGTAAAGTGTGTGTAGAAAGATGGAGTTCTTCTTTAAGCTCATAGCTTTAATTCAAACAATAGGCTTTTCCTGTTTTAGAGTTGTTTTTTGTTCAAGTTTCAAAGTTTGTATAATCATTTACCGTGATGAATCTTATGATACGTATTGCCCGAGTGGATTCAGCTAAAATATTAGCTGCAAAAAGGAGACTTATTCACTGACTTTTGGGAGGTGTTGCCATCAAATTCTCGTCTCAGCATTCAGCACATACAGTTGTGCTCATAAGTTTACATACCCTGGCAAAATTTATGATTTCTTGGGCATTTTTCAGAGAATATGATTGATAACACAAAAACTTTTCTTTGATTCATGGTTAGTGTTTGGCTAAAGCCATTTATTATCAATCAACTGTGTTTACTCTTTGTAGCCACCCTGGCGGTATGATTAAGTCAGATTTTTGATGCTCAAAGCAGTACAATTGTTTTACATATAAATTTGGCCTTCTATATTGTAGGCCTGTAATTATTAGCAATAACACACTTTAATCTGTCCAAACAAGAGTCTAGTAGACATCCCGGGTATGATAAAGTTTGAAGCACAAAATCATTAATTGTAATATAATACATAACTATAAATAATTATAAAAAATAATAATATAATAATAATAATAATAATAAAATGAATTTCCCCACGATTCACTATCGCTCAGTTCTGCAATTTCTAATTTAAATTTACTATCGCTGTTTTCTAACTGGTCTAACCACTTTTGACGTAAAGGTACACTTTTTGGTTGCCTTGGACAAGTTTCCACGCAGAAAGAACAGTATATATAATATAAAAGTGCACGGAGAGCATTGGACAAAGCATTAGGGACAAAAGGGTTGTGAAATGATTTGATACAGTAATGTAATCTGTAAGATTACAGTGTACTGTATGTGTTATGAATTTTGCACTTTTTGAATTTGCTGCCGGGCTCCGCCCCCATGCGTCGCAATGCTTGCAGGGAACGGAGCCCGACACACAGAGGCATCGGGCGGAGGACACAGCCGCGGGACATCGCAGGATCCTGGGGACAAGGTAAGCAACCTGCATCAGGATCCTGCAATGCAATCCCGAGGTTCGGGGTTACCGCTAATGGTACTGAAATTTAACCCTGAGCCAGGGAGGTTACATCATAATGACAACAGAAACTAGCCAAATGACCCTGATCAAAAGTTTACATACCCCAGTTCTTAATTCCATGTATTGCCTCCTTTAACATCAATGACAGCTTGAAGTATTTTGTGGTATTTGTGGGTGAGGCTCTTTATCTTCTCAGATGGTAAAGCTGCCAATTCCTCTTGGCAAAAAGCCTTCATTTCCTGTATATTCTTGGGCTGTCTTGCATGATTTGCATGTTCGATATCTCCCCAGAGTGGCTCAATGATATTGAGGTCAGGAGACTGAGATTGCCACTCCAGAACGTTCACTTTATTCGGCTGTAGCCAATGACAGGTCGACTTGGCCTTGTGTTTTATATCAATGTTAATTTTGAATGTCCAAGTACGTCCCATGCGCAACTTCCTGGCTGATGAATGCAAATGTTCCTCCAGTATTTTTTGATAACATACTGCATTCATCTTGCCATCAATTTTGACCAAATTTCCTGTGCCTTTTTAGCTCCCACATCCCCAAAACATCAGCGATCCACCTCCGTGTTTCACAGTAGGAATGGTTTACCTTTCATCATAGGCCTTGTTGACTCCTCTCCAAAGGTAGCGTTTATGGTTGTGGCCAAAATGCTAAATTTTGGTCTTATCACTCCAAATGACTTTGTGGCAGAAGGTTTGAGGCTTGTCTCTGTGCTGTTTAGCGTATTGTAAGCGGGATACTTTGTGGCATTTGTGTAGTAATGGTTTTCTTCTGGCGACTCGACCATGCAGCCCATCTTTCTTCAAGTGCCTCCTTCTTGTGCATCTTGAAACAGCCACACCACATGTTTTTAGAGAGTCCTGTATTTCATCTGTTATTTGTGGGTTTTTCTTTGCATACCAAATAATTTTCCTGGCAGTTGTGGCTGAAATTTTAGTTAGTCTACCTGACCGTGGTTTGGTTTCAACAGAACCCCTAATTTTCCACTCTTGATTAGAGTTTGAACACTGCTGATTGGCATTCTCAATTCCTTGGATATCTTTTTATAACCCTTTACTGTTTTACACAGTTCAACTACCTTTTCCCGCAGATCCTTTGACAATTCTTTTGCTTGCCCCATGACTCAGAATGCAGAAACGTCAGAGCAGGACTGGATGAAAGATGCAAAGGTCTGTCAGGAGTCCAGAAACTCATTGACCTTTTATAGACACACACTAATTACAAGCAAACAAATCACAGGTGAGGATGGTTACCTTTAATAGCCATTCAAATCCATTTGTATCAACTTGTGTGCATGTTATCAGGCCAAAATCACCAGGGTATGTAAACTTTTGATCACGGTCATTTTGGTAGTTTGTGTTGTCATCATGATTTAAAAAGAGTAAACACAGTTGATTGATAATAAATGGCTTCAGCCAAACACTAACCATGAGGGAAAAGAAATGTTTTTGCGTTATCATTCATATTCTCTGTAAAAAAGAAATCATAAATTCTGCCAGGGTATGTAAACTTATGCGCATCACATCCCAAAGAAAAAGAGGGAGGGGGAGGGATGAGAGAAGAAGGGGGAGAAGAATTAGGGGGAAAGGGGAGGATGTAGGGTGAGGTGCACAGTTTGTTTTTATCTACAGACACCCCGTAACCTGCATAGGTTTGTTGGTAAACATGAACCAATGCTTTAAAAACTTTAGTATTGCGCTATAGCCAAAAGATGGCTACAGCGCGGTACTATGGTTATGGAAGGGTGTCCATAGTCATTCTCTCAGAACTCTGCCCCGTGTGGCGTGCATCAGGGGCGCTCTGTGATCGCTGTGTCCTTTGGACACAGCTAATCACAGTTCAGGGTAAAGGGCCAATCACAGCAGCCCTTTACCACGTGATCAGTTGTGTTCAATCACAGCTGATCACATGTAAAGAGACTTGCCGTTTATCGGAAGACCTTTCCTCATGTACTGTGTCTGTGTGAGGAAAAGACTGATGATAACTGGCAAAGCTGTCAGCACACGGTTTACATTAATAATCAGGGCACTGATTATCAGTGTCCTGATTATCAGTGCAGCCCCATTCAGTGCAGCTTATCAGTGTCCACCAGTGCCACCTCATCAGTGCCCATCAGTGCAGCTTATCAGTGCCCATCAGTGCCGCCTAATGAGTGCAGCTTCATTAGTGCTCATCAGTGCAGCCTCATCAGTGCCCATCAGTACAGCCTCATCAGTGAACATCATTGCAGCCTCATCAGTGCCCATCAGTTCAGCCTATCAGTGCCCATCAGTGCCGCCTAATGAATGCAGCCTCCTTAGTGCTCATCAGTTCAGCCTCATCAGTGGCCATCAGCGCCCATCAGTGAAAAAAGACAAATTACCGTATTTATCGGCGTATAACATGCACCTTTTTCCCCTTAAAATCAGGGGAAAATCGCGGGTGCGTGTTATACGCCGATCCCCTGCGATCCGGAGCTGCCAGATTTTCAAAATCGCCGACCGCGATTTGAAAATGGCGCCGCCGGCGCCGAAATACACAGTGCCGGTCCTCGGCTCTTCTCGGCCACTTTCGTCTTCACCCGAGCGCCGCCCGAACCTAGCCAAGTGTACTCGGCTAGGTTCGGATAGCTCCGCTCGGGACTACGAGTGGAGCCGAAAGTAAACGAGAGCCGCCGAGAAGAGCCGAGGACCGGCTCTGTGTATTTCGGCGCCGGCGGCGCCATTTTCAAATTGCGGTCGGCGATTTTGAAAGACAGGATGGCAGGGGTCCGGAATCACAGGATGTGAGGCTGCACTGGGGAAGGCTGCACTGACAAGGCTGCACTGACAAGGCTGCACTGGGGAAGACTGCACTGACGAAGGCTACACTGGGGAAGGCTGCACTGACAAGGCTGCACTGGGGAAGGCTGCACTGGGGAAGGCTGCACTGACAAGGCTGCACTGACAAGGTTGCACTGGGGAAGGCTGCACTGACATGGCTGCAATGACATGGCTGCACTGACATGGCTGCACTGGGGAAGGCTGCACTGACAAGGCTGCACATACAAGGCTGCACTGACAAGGTTGCACTGGGGAAGGCTGCACTGACATGGCTGCAATGACATGGCTGCACTGACATGGCTGCACTGGGGAAGGCTGCACTGACAAGGCTGCACATACAAGGCTGCACTGACAAGGCTGCACTGACATGGCTGCACTGGGGAAGGCTGCACTGACAAGGCTGCACTGACAAGGCTGCACTGACATGGCTGCACTGACATGGCTGCACTGACAAGGCTGCACTGACATGGCTGCACTGGGGCAAGGCTGCACTGAGAAGGCTGCAATGATGGGCATTTAAATGTAAGTTTTTTTTCCTTCAACTTCCCTCCTAAAGGTTTTTTTTTCCTTAAAATTCCCTCCTAAATTGGGGTGCGTGTTATACGCCGGTGCGTGTTATATGCCGATAAATACGGTACTTATTTGCAAAATTTTAAAACAGAAACTGAAAAAAACTTTTTTTTTCAAAATTTATTTATTTGTTTAGCAAAAAATTAAAAACCCAGTGGTGATTAAGTAACCTTCACTTCATTTCATTTTAGTAAATTGCTCCCAAAGCTAGGGCACTGCAATATAGCGTGGCAAAATTTATAACACCAGATAGCATAGATGTCTAAAAGCACCTGCAGTTTATATTGATGACTGGAGGGAATTTTCTTTCTTCAGCAAAACTTCTTCTGCTTCATGTTAAGTTCTTTGAACCCTGCAGCTAGACTTCGCCCAGCACAGCAAGAAGCTCTGCTCTCCCATTACAGCTAAAATAACTTTTTGCTATATGTGTCTATTTGAGACAAAAAAAAAAATCATAGGCATTTCCAGCACAGTGTAAACGTGTATACAGATAGATTTGAAAAAGAATTCACATGCTCTTATGATCCCCTCACTCTGACGTGTTATATGTCGGTTATAGAAGGATGACTAGACATATCAGAATCTGCAGCTCAGAAGACTCCATACTACTGGTCCATCACATGCCTGCGCTTAGATGACAAATAACAAATCACAGCACTGGTGGTACCTGCCGTAACTTCTCTCACAAGCTCACTTTAATACTTACCAATCCCATTTTCATTTTAGTAAGACGCATCACTACAATTTTTTTTTCTAAATATTAACTGCAACTGTATTCAGTTCCAGCTCCCCATACCGACATACCCAAGGCCCTAGTGCTGCTGTGTGGTTCACACATTCACATCTGTGTTTCTTATGTGTAAACTGTACTTCTGAGTCTGTTCATATACACAGGCAACCAGGGTTGGGTTGGAGGACCAGGGTTCTTTATCACTTCTGTATTGTCATAATGCAGGGTTTCTATCAATGGCATGGATTGAATGGGATCAGAGTCTTTAAACCAGAACATAACACCACATAAGTCACCACAGGGTCCATGTTACTCAAAGAATACCCTGTAAAAGTTATAAGACTCTACTCTTACCTTTCTTTTTTGTTGAAACACTGATATTCCGTTTCTCCAGTGCTGCAGACAGGTATTCAACTCTTCCGGTGGGAAGAATACCTGTTACCCCTGCTGCAGGCTGTGGTTTCTCCCCTCAGCTTCTATGTCCTCTAATGATGTATGAACTGGTGAGATGTACCACAGTGTTTGGCAGGGGAATAGTGTGAAGTGTGGAATACCTACTGTGGACTGATAAGGAGCAAATGGGCCACCCTAAAATGTAAGTATAGAACCTTATCTCTCTTACGTGTCTGGACCTTTTTAAAAGCTTTGTTATTAAAGTTGGTAAAGGGAAGGGTTGTAGGTTATGCTGTTAGAATGTAATTTTTCATTTAGGGTTTGATGTAATGTTTAGCTATTATATGAAAACTCAGTGTACAGAAAGACTTTGCGTAATTATATTAAATGAACACAAATAATGATTTAATGACTTTTGACTTGAAATTGTGGTTTATATATCTGCCTGAAGCTGTTCTTTACAAAAATAAATTAGAAAGCAGAACAACTCTTTAAGTATTGCTACGTAAGAAATTCATTTCCAGTTATTCCTACTCTTCCAGATTTTCCCAGGCTGCAGTCACACCTGAGCAGAGTGATTTTCAGGCATTTTTAAGTGTTTTTATTTAAGCATTGTTTTTATTTGCCAATGGAAATAATGGAATGAAAATTGAGTAAAAGAAAATAGGCTGTTCACTTTGGAAAGGAGGTTTTACTTTGCAAGGAAATTTTCCCCAGAGCTTAGTGAATGTGGTGAAATTTCACTTTCCAAAGAATAGGGCAAGGAAAATTGAAAAAAAAAATGATTGGATTATGAAAGTCAGTATGGCTTCCCTTCATTCACTAAGCTCTGAAAAAAATTCCTTCACCAAGTGCAACTTCCCATGCAAAGTGAGCAGTCTATTTGCCTTTAGTGCCATTTCACACCACAAAAACGTCCTCTGGATCAGTTCAGATGCGTTTCTGCATGTACGTTTTTGATGCGTTCCAGTGTGTTTTTGATACATTTCTGGATGCATTCCAGATGCATTTTTCCTTTGCTTTTCCTGTTTTGTTTTTTTATTATTTTTTTTACTGTAATGGGGTCCGGTGTGTTTTTGATGCATTTTTTATTCTGATTACTGTTCTGTACAAGAAAAAAGCAGCATGTTGTATTTTTTTTTCTGGAATTGAAAAGCACTGAACTGCACTGCACTGGTGTGAACTATGCCTTTGGAACCCATATAACCTACTTTCCATGCGTTTTTGATGCAGAAAGGAAAAAACACTGCATTGCATATGGTGTGAACAGGCTCTTAGTAAATCATGCCCAATGATAAGTGTATATTGTCATCAAAGGTCTTGTGGCATTGCTTTTGTCAAAAAATCTTGTTGACCCTCTGAACACGTTTATCCCACAATCACATAAACCCGTTATGTAATAGCATATGTCTTTACATTTATGTCAGAATTGTAGTTTTCATATTTTCAAAGACTATAACAAATACTGGGCTTGGTTCGCCGACCAATGAATGTGAAGCAGTGTCATGCTTAATTTGATTTGTATCATATAGTTTCCTCATTTTGTTATAATCCACCATTCATGGGTGATTTTCTGCACACATCACATGTTGTACTGCTCATTTGAAGCAAATACCGCCTAAAGAAATGTTATGAGGGCACTATGGATAAATTAGCATTTAGTTGTCATCTGTTTTCACCGCAAATGAAAAAAGTTTTATTTTATTTATTTTATTTATTTCAGGTACTTATATAGCGCCGTCAATTTACGCAGCGCTTTTGTGTAATTTGACATTAAGCCCCAGTTCACACTGCTGTGTTGTGTGATTTGACAGTTCCAAATCGCATGACAAGTCGCACCCTATTGTCGGCAATGGAACAGTTCAAATCTGTGTGACTCCGATTTGAAAAAAAAGTTCCCTGCACCTTTTTTTTTTTGCAATTTCAGGTGCAAATTGCATAGCCATCCGTGCATGAAGTTGCACAGATGTCAGGCAAGTCACAACTGAAATCGCACTGACCTGTGGCTTTGAAATTGTGCTACTTCAAGTGACGTAGCAAAATTTCAAAGTCCCATTCAGTGTAAACCAGGGCTAATTCTAAAATATCGCACGAAGAAAGGATTTTGTCGAGTATGGACACATTAGAGACATTTATGTTTTCTTTCCAAGCAGATCTAAGCTCCTTGAAGATGTCGCCCTGTATAACATTCATACTTGTTATGATCACTGAATATTGTGAGGGATAGCTTTTATTTGCCTACATCTATACTACTGTACGTTGCTAAAACTCAAAAAAGGAAATTACTTTAAAAAAAAAACTTTATTCTGGCAGGGCTCCCACAATATTATTAATTGGGTGTATTTAAACAAATCCCAGGCAAGCTGTCCATTCACATCAGGGGTATATCCCCTGTTATGCTGCAAATGCTGCAAACGCTCGATTTACTAAAAGTAGGGAATGTAAAAAATCTAGTGCAGCTCGCCATAGAAACCAATCAGCTTTCAGGTTTTTATTTTTTTTGATAAAGCTTAATTGAATAAGTTAAAAGCTGATTGGCTACCATGCAGAGCTGCATCAGTATTTGCACTCTCCAGTTTTAGTAAATCAACCCCAGTGCATTTCAACATAAAACTTGTCTACATTAGCCTTTAAAGTGTTTTTAAGGCAAACTACAAAGAAAATATGCAGTACATCTCTTCAATACATACACATTTGCCACATGTTTATCCCTTAATTGGGTTGTAAAGGTTCGTGTCTTTTCACCTTAATGCATCCTTTGCATTAAGGTGAAAAAACACCTGGCAATGATGGCTCCCCCAGCCCCCCGTTTACTTACCTGAGCCCGTTCATCATCTGCTGTGCTTGTCCCCTTCTCCACGGAGTCTGGCCGTTGATTGGATAGATAGGAGAGATTGATAGCAGCGCAGCCATTGGCTAGCGCTGCTGTCAATCACATCCAATGATATGGGGGGGCAGGACCGAGTCATACACAGTGTGTCTATGGACTCAGCGTATATGACAGGGAGCCTGCCCGTCACCTAACCCCCTTGGGATAGAGCTTCCCAGAGGGAGGTTAGCTATTGCGGGGAGGAGCCGAGACAGCCGCCGAGGGACCCCAGAGCAGGTGGATCAGGGCCACTCTGTACAAAACGAACTGCACAGTGGAGGTAAGTATAACATGTTTGTTATTTTTAAAAAAACGAACCCATACAACCCCTTTCACACATGAGCATTTTGTACGAGCTGGAAGCTTTAAAACCCTCAGGGAGAAAAAACAAACAAGTATTCTCTATGGTGGTGGTTCACATCTCCACTCCAAAAATGGCTGAAGCTCAAAAAAGTTTTGGAGCTACTTTTATCGCTCGCTTCAGGCAGATTGGTGTGTTTTTGAAGCAGCTGAAAGCAGAAACACATAGCAACAAGTGATGTAGAAGATTAATCTTTTCTCAATTGGCTAACACAAAAACACCAAAGCTCCAAAATGCAGGTGTGAATGCAGCCTAGAGATCCTGCAAGTACAGAACAATTCCTGTTGATGTGCCAGCAATACACTCAGCTTGTGGACTGACAACGCAGAGTATTTTTGAGGACTTAGTGGTGTCAGCTCTGCCCATTTGTCTTTTTGATACACTACTCACTACGCTTACCGTAAGATGTTCTTTACAACACAAGGACTAATTGTCCTATAGTCCCAAGACAATAACAAGGGTAAATTAGGCTCCTTGAGATAACAGAGGAAGCATAGAGAGGAGACAGGACACCTCTGAATTTCTCTCAGGATCGACTAGTATTTTTTTTTCCAATTATCAACAGATGTAGCAAAACACTTTCATTGGTACTTCTAATAGAGAGCAAAAGGGACTGAATACTTTAAATGGCAGGGCTTACATACAGATTAACCGATTCAGCCCCGGAAGATTTTACCCCTTTCCTGACCAGTGCATTTTTTGCGATTCGGCACTGCATCGCTTTAAATGACAACTGCGCGGTCGTGCGACGTTGCACACAAACAAAATTGACGTCCTTTTTTTCCCACAAATAGAGCTATCTTTTGGCGGTATTTGATCACCTCTGCAGTTTTTAATTTTTGCGTTATAAAAGAAAAAAGAGGGACAATTTTGAAAAAATGCAATATTTTTTAATTTTTGCTATAATAAATATCCCCCAAAAATATATAAAAAAAAATATTTTTTTCCTCAGTTTAGGCCGATATATATTCTTCTACATATTTTTGGTAAAAAAAATCGCAATAAGCGTATATTGATTGGTTTGCACAAAAGTTATAGCGTCTACAAAATAGGGGATAGTTTTATGGCATATTTGTTATTAATTTTTTTTTATTAGTAATGGCAGCGATCTGCAATTTTTATCTGTATTGCGACATTATGGCGGACACATTGGACACTTTTGACACTATTTTGGGGCCATTGTCATTTATACAGTGATCAGTGCTATAAAAATGCACTGATTACTGTGTAAATGACACTGGCAGGGAAGGGGTTAATCACTAGTGGGCGATGAAGGGGTTAAGTGTGTCCTAGGGAGTGAGTCTAACTGTGGGGGGGATAGGCTTCAACTCAAATGACAGCGATTACTGCTCCCGATGACAGGGAGCAGTGATCTCTGTCATGACACAAGGCAGAACGGCCCGCTAGCCCCTCCATTTAAAGGGAACGTACAGGTACACCCATTTGCCCACCATTGCCTTTGTGCCGACGTATATCGGCGTGCAGTGGTCGGCAAGTGGTTAAGGTAATACTAAACACATAGGGGTTGATTTACTAGAACTGGAGAGTGCAAAATCTAGTGCAGCTGTGCATGGTAGCCAGCTTCTAACTTCAGCTTGTTTAATTAGGCTTTGACAAAAAAAACTGGAAGCTGATTGTTTTCTATGCAAAGCTGCATCAGATTTTGCACTCTTAAGCCCACACTGTTTAATGTACTTTGTCCCCTCTCTTTCTGTATGTTGATGAAGGTACTGTAATTATTTTAATAAAAAATAATTTTAAAAAATCTAAGTACCCTTTTTCATACTCGATATACAACTGACACCAGATCTTTCCCAGCCCGTCTGCAGGGAAACAGTGGCATGAGTAGATTCTAGACCTCTGCCGCTGGTCACATATTCAAATTAAAAAAAAAAAAAACAGCCATTAGAATACAGAGTAAAAATAAAAAATTAATATCAATAAACTGTTTAAAACTGTCATAAAAATCTATATTTGAAATCAAATCTTTATTATTTTTTGGCAATAATATGGCGTGGGCGGATTTCTGTCAGTCATAAGCTGGCCATAGGATGTGTCATGCCCCTCCAGCCTGTGTCTTAAAAAAACAGGGAGGTGAAGCCTCCATAAATCAAGATGTAATATTCCACCCCCATTGTCTTTAGCTGGTTAGTGGTCATGGAGGAGGAGGATGGAATGGATTGTCATACGCCTACAAATGTGACTCTATAGACATATGAGCTGCTCAGATGTGAAAGGGAGGAACTGCTCAGTGTCGAAACTCACTGAAAACTGAGCATGTGCACTAGCTGCCAAAACTGCTCTAAAAAATCCCCAACTGCAGCAAAAAATGGGCAGGAGAGGGAAACAGAGAACAGCCGGATCAACCAGGTTTTTTGCAGAATACATAAAATTAATCTCATAGTGACTGAGTGAGTATGAACAGCATGTAATACAACATTTATTGATAGTTCTTAATGATGTGGGTTTAATGACACGTTAAGGATGAGTTGTAAAAATGCATCATAAAGCGCTTTACCTTGTGTTACTGCAACACATGGGCTATGTGCACTGCAGTATATTTTATATTGAATGTCACCCCAATGCACAAAGAGCAGCACTCCACAATGCATACAGTGCAGCCGGAAAGAATTCACATTGCTACACTTTTTCCTCATTTGTTATGTTACAGCCTTATTCCAAAATGGATTAAATTCATGATTTTCCTCAAGATTCTACAAACAATACCCCATAATGACAATGTGAAAGAAGTTTGTTTGAAATCTCATGTACATAAATATTCACAGCCTTTGCTCAACACTTTGTCGAAGCACGTTTGGCACTGATTACAGCCTCAAGTCTTTTTGAGTATGATGCTACGAGCTTGGTACACCTATTTTTGGGCAATTTCCCCCATTCTTCTTTGCAGGACTCTCAAGCTCCATCAGGTTGGATGGGGAGCGTCAGTGCACAGCCATTTTCAGATCTCTCCAGAAATGTTCAATCGGGTTTAAGTCTTGGCTCTGGCTGGGCCAGTCAAGGGCATTCACAGAGTTGCCCCATATCCACTCCTTTGTTATCTTGGCTGTGTGCTTAGGGTCGTTGTCCTGTTGGAAGATGAACCTTCCTCAGTTTGGCCTGGCGGCCCGCTCTAGGAAAAGGCCTTCAAAGCTGCAGAAATTTGTCTGTACCCTTCTCCAGATCTGTGCCTTGATACAATCCTGTCTCGGAGGTCTGCAGACAATTCCTTGGATTTCATGGATTGGTTTGTGCTCTGATACCCCCTGGTAACTGTGGGACCTTATATAGACAGGTGTGTGCCTTTCCAAATCATGTCCAATCAACTGCATTTACCACAGGTGGACTCTAATAAAGTTGTAGAAACATCTCAAGGATGATCAGTGGAAACAGGATGCACCTGAGCTCAATTTTGAGTGTCATGGCAAAGGCTGTACATTTGTTTTTATTTTTAATAAATTTGCAAAGCTTTAAAACAACCTTCTTTCACATTGTCATTATGGGGTATTGTTTGTAGAATTTTGAGAAAAATCATGAATTTAACCCATTTTGAAATAAGGCTGTAACATAACAAAATGTGGAAAAAGTGAAGTGCTGTGAATTATTTCCAAATGCACCGTATGCATTTTAGTGCGCTACAATACACAAATGTAAACAGTCACTGCACTGTACTACGGTGCATTGGGAAAAAAAAAGTGCAGATGCATTCAAATTTGCTTTGCATTGCATTGACAGATGTTAAAAATAAATAGGAGGCATTATATGCACATTAACATCTGTACATTAATACACAGTAACAGTGCAGACCTGGTCTCCAAGCTGAACGCTAGGCAGCTATAAAAAGACATAAATGAATGAAGCTGTGTTTTTAGTATATTATTAAATATATTGTTGAAATGCAATTTGTATAAGGGTTTGAATCTGGCTTGGTCTCCACCTCTTACAATTCACTGTAGAGCATTATTAAAACTGGGAAAGGGAAGGACAGTACAGGGAGCCAATAAACTGTGTCATATGCAAATGAGCTGACAAGGAATACACTGACAGGAGGAGAGAGAAAAGAATGATCAGAGAGACTGCCTCATCAGTCTTTTGCTTCACTTTCATTGTCCAATCAGCAAGCTGAGAGAATGGAGTTGACATCATCATATTTCCTAACTGTAACTGAAAAAGTGGTGTCATCCTCCTGGCTGTGTTGTCGTGCAAGGCTGGGTACATTTCTAGACTGAATAGACAGAAATACAGATCATTTGACAGGTAAATTAGTTCTCTTTTATATATTCCATCTGTGTATTTCACTTTTTACCTGAAGCTCTGCTTCAAAATTGTAAATGATATAACACTAGCCTGAACAAAATTAGTTGAATTACACATAACAAAGCTACTTCTTCTTCATATTTTATACATGCTTGTACACTCTGGTATGGAATCAGGTGCCTGGCCAGATTTGAAAACTGTTCAATGCTTAAAGTGTTACTAAACCCACAACAGTAAAAGTATATGTATATACAGAAAAACATGCTGTTTATATTCACTGTGGAACCTAAGGTTTTAATCCTTAGCATTGTATTTGGTGTATATTGCTAGAGAGTTTTTTTTTCCTTGGGATGGTGCGTGGTATCTGCACAGGGCCAATCAGCATTGTCCAGACAGAAGGTCAGGGGTCCTGCAACCTCATAGCACAGTCAGAGTAGAATGATAGCTCCTCCTCAGTGGCGGAACTACCGCCATAGCGAGCCATGCGGTCGCTATGGGGCCCGCAGCTGAGAGGGGCCCTGGGGAGGATGAGGAATGCATACTGCGGGGGGGCGAGCACCGCCCGCATGGTCCCCCAGCCAGGGGAAGTGAGGAGAGGAAGAGGCGAGCTGTCACTACGAGCACAGAGCTCAGCTGTAGGAGCTTTCAATAGACTTTCCTGTGTTCCCGGGACTCCCCGTCATATAGCCTCGCCTCTTGGCCCGGCATCTTTGATAGACAGGACGCCGGTCCAATGCGGGACATATGACATCATCAAAGGTGCCGGGCCAAGAGGCGGGGCTATATGATGAGGAGTCCCGGGAACACGGGCGAGGCACGGGTGAGGCTGCATTGGGCACGGGTGAGGCTGCATTGGGCACAGGTGAGGCTGCATTGGGCACGCACGGGCAGGCCACGCTGCATTGGTAACAGGCAGGCCACATTGGGCACAGGTGAGACTGCATTGGGCACAGGTGAGGCTGCATTGGGCACAGGTGAGGCCACATTGGTCACAGGTGAGGCTGCATTGGGCACGGGTCACGCTGCATTGGGCACAGGAGAGGCTGTATTGGGCTTGGGCAGGCCACATTGGGCACGGGTGAGGCTGCATTGGGCACAGGCAGGCCACGCTGCATTGGGAACACACAGGCCGCATTGGGCACAGGTGAGGGTGATTGAAGCGACAACAGGTGTTTGGAGTATCTTTATCTGTTGACTGTTAAACTTTCTGGAACACATATAGTCTTTCTTTCTTTCTTTCTCCTCATTCATCTCAGATTTGAGCCACGGCCACTATTTAATTTAAGTCCCGCCATTTTTTTGTGTGGGGGGGGGGGCCCATACAACATTTTGCTATGTGGCCCTGTGATTTCTAGTTACGCCCCTGCTCCTCCTACAAGCTTTAACCAGACACTGATAGAAGTCATAAGACTGCTATATACTGCTGATGAGAGCATGTATTTAACAGTTTATATTTACTAAAATAATTTAATTTCCATGTTCTGTGTACTGTGGGAGACCAGATATAGTGGATGCAGGGTCCTGGATTTAGTAACATTTTAATAGTGGGTTTTTTTTTGTTGTTGTCTTATTTTATTAATTTTCTAAAAAAAAATACCCCTCTCTTTTCTATGTATGTGTCAGAGCAATTTTCATATGTTAGACCATGCCTTTTATTTGTGCAACAACGTTGTCCCTCTCATCCTTACTCTAGAGCTATGATCAAGGTACAAGGTATGCTGAATGAAATATAAGCATTTCATTTTTTAACGCAGTTCTACAAAAGTGGTGAATTTAAAAATGAAGGCGTTATTGGGCCTAATTAGGTTTAACTAAGGGTTAAAGCCCAAGTTTAATCAAAACTCTTCAAAAAATTGATATCAGTACAAAGAACAGTACTTACAATCAGTGTGAAGTGTCCTTTGTGCTGCTGGCTGAGGTTTTAGCTGAAATATTCAGTCCTCTGATTCCCCACTTACCCCTGCAGTCATAGTATTGTGGTGCTGTAGGGGTTAATATGAGCCAAGGGACCTGTCATCATCAAGAGTGCTTACTATGTCTGCCCTTTTCACCACCCTCCTCCATTCATAGCTTCTATGAATGAAAAGTAACCTATAAATGGAGGACGTGTGAATAAATGAAAGGTCCATCTCCTCATAGATCATGTTTCATTCATATTGCTCCTATGAATGGTTGAGGGGGTGGATTGGATGTTGGATAGTCGGGTTCTATGAATGTAGGGGGGGTCGGAATGGACGTCAGATAGTAGCAATTTTTGATAAGTGCCTATGACAGGTCCAGTGCTTGTATAAACCACTTCAGCGCCAATAGATTATTGCTGCCAGAGTAGGGGGGATTGGAGGGCTTTGGATTTCACCTAAATCCACAACCAGCAGCAGAAGGTAAACTTCACATTGACTGTAAGTGCTCTCCCTTGTGCAATTTTTTTTTTTTTAAGTTTTTACTTAGAAGTTTTTTAAGTAGACGTTCAGCCTAAAACTAACTAACTCTAAATCTACTGTACTTGCAGCCACATTCTAAGACTATGCTATCTAACCCTGTAAAGCAAAAAGCGCTATACATACCTTTTCTGCAGCCCATCCTTTACGGTCACCAGCGGCACATGCTGTGTGGAAGAGAAGCCAACAACGGTTGTGAAATTCCAGGGAAGTGACGTCACCCATAGACTTACTATAGGGCTTCCGTTGGCTAACTCTCGTGCACACGCCTACACAGAGAAGCCACTGCTAACAACTCAGCGTGGGACCGGATCGACTACAGGAAAAGGTATTTAGAGGGATTTTTGCTTTTCAGGGTTAGATAGATAAGTCTTAGAATGTGGCTGCCAGTAGATTGAGAGTTAGTTAGTTTTAGGCTGAACTTCTACCCTAAGCTTTTAAATATTGGATTGCCAGCTCGATTTTAAGAATTCAGCCATTTTTTAAAAAGTGCAGGTACACGTTAGAGTTGATTTACTAAAACTGGAGAGTGCAAAATCGGACACAGCTGTGCATAGAAACCAATTAGCTTCCAGGTTTTTGTTGTCAAAGCTTAACTGAACAAGCTGAGGTTAGAAGCTGACTGGTTACCATGCACAGCTGTAGCAGATTTTGCACTGTTTAGTCTTAGTAAATCAACCCCTATGAGTTAAGTTAAAGAAGGTGCATTGCATCGCCTGAACTTATCTCTATTATTTATATCTGACAGGTCAATGGTTCTGCCAGAGCATACACTGACACTCAGGGCTGTGAGAGAGGAGACAGAGGCACACAGAGCAGCTATCCCCGCCACTCCCCTCTGCTGCCCATTCAGAGAAGCCTGTGAATTTAGTGAATGAGTTCACACAATACAAAGGCTTCTGTGATTGGCCAGTAGTGGCGGGGATAGCAGCTGCACCAACTCTAATGCTGAAGATGCTTTGACCTGAAGCAACAGCTCCTGGAAATATAGCAATAGCCCAATAGCCGTCTTCTGGGAGTGCAATAAGGATCTGTGCTAAAAAAAATGCTGGAAAAAATGCTGGATAAAATAATAATGCTGGTAATAGCGTTTTTAGTAGCATTTAGGAGAGCTTCTGCTGAGAAAATGCTCCAAGAAACTCTACAAAACCATTTTTTTTCTGCTCCTAGAAGCCGAAGCTCAAAAAACACTAATAGCCTAAAGTAGTGTGCATGGACACATAGGATAACACTATTTAGCTTCTAGGAGCAGAAAAAAAATGCTAATAGCTTCTAGGAGCTTAAAAAAATGCTAGTGTGCATAGAGCTAAAACTGTCAGACGTAAATCGATAAGATAAGCCCAGGTGATATGATGCAGCTCCTTGGACTTAACCCGTAGTGCACCTTTTTTTTTTTTTTAAAGGGAGCTGAATTCTTGGAATTTAGATTAACTTTTTATTTTTTTATTTTACATGTTTGCTGCTGAGGAAATAACCAGCAGTTTGCAATACAAGCACATCATTTGTTTATAACGCTGCAGCTAATTACAATGTAAGAAAATCATTCAACTGTTTCTATCTGTAACATTGTAACAAGCAGTTACAGTGATTAGTGATGCAAGAAGTTCTCATAGCAGCTCCTGTACATAGAACAGGACTTGACTGTGAAAGTGACAGCAAATACTGATGAATGTGGGCATGGGAGCATTTACAACAGTGGGGCATTGTAGGACGTACTAGGTATGCCATGAATTTTAACTGAAATCATGTAGGGTGTACCTTAACCACTTCAGCCCCGGAAGATTTTACCCCCTTCCTGACCAGAGCTTTTTTTGCGACTCGGCACTGCGTCGCTTTAACTGACAATTGCGCTGTCATGCGACGTTGCACCCAAACAAAATTGACGTCCTTTTTTTCCCACAAATAGAGCTTTCTTTTGGTGGTATTCACATCACCTCTGCGGTTTTTGTTTTTTGTGCTATAAACAAAAAAAGAGCGACAATTTTGAAAAAAAACACAATATTTTTTACTTTTTCTTATAATAAATATCCTCCAAAAATATATAAAAAAAAGTATTTTTTTCCTCAGTTTAGGTCGATATGTATTCTTCTACATATTTTTTACTAGTAATGGCGGCGATCTCCCCTCAGAGAACTGGAAACTGTGTGTTTACACACACAGATCCCGGTTCTCAGTGTGCCAGCAGCGATTGTGGGAGCCCGGCGGTGATCATGACCGCCCGGCACTCGCATCAGCTCCGGGGCGAGCAGCAGGAGCGCCCCTAGTGGCCACAGGGCGAAGCGACATAACATAACGTCGTTTCACCCAGCCGTGCCATTCCGCCTGCGGCGGCTGGTCAGCAAGTGGTTAAACATTCTTGTTTCCCAAGTGGTTAAAATCCAGAAGTGCCCCTGTAATATACCAGAAGTGCCATGGAACCATCTGATTACAAGTCTTCAGTTGTTTCTGTCAGGCAATAAAGCTAAAAAAAATCTTGAAGTGGTATTAAACCCAAAATAAGAAATTTTGTATATTGCAGTTTACCAATCATTAGTAGTAATAGGACGAACGAGCCCCTGTTCAGTTCATACCAGAACTTTTGAACATCGCGAAAGTACGGAACAGAATAACAAACCCCATTGAACTCTATGGGACCCGAACGTGAAAAATCAAAAGTGCCCAATTTGTAGGCTTATATACAAATAATTGGGCATACAATGGTTATAGGGGTCCAGGTACTGCCCTGGAGGACATGTATCAATGAAAAAAAAGTTTGTACAAAATGTCATTTTTCAATGAGCAGTGATTTATGGATGCTTAAAGTGGAGTTCCACCAATATTTTAATCTTTATATGAATCAGTCCCTTGCTGCAAGTATAACAATATTTGGCAAAAAATATTTTTTTTGTCTTAATGTTTGTGGCTTTTTGCTAGAGTGTCCCTAGGGCAGTGATGGCGAACCTTGGCACCCCAGATGTTTTGGAACTACATTTCCCATGATGCTCTTGCACTCTGAAGTGTAGTTGAGTATCATGGGAAATGTAGTTTCAAAATATCTGGAGTGCCAAGGTTCGCCATCACTGCCCTACTGTGTCCATCTTCCCGCCCACGGCTATATACGTCATATCCTGCGGCGCCTTGGCTCCTGGGAGATGTGTGTCATCGTTCCCAGGAGTCAGTGGGCATCGCCGCAGATAATATTCCTGCGATAAGCCCTGTATAGAATGTGCACGCGTGAGATCGGGAGGTGCATACTGGGTAGCCAGCAGTACCTTAGTCTGACTGTAAAGTGACACATCTGTACTGTGTATAGAAGCTGCTGCAGAAATAATAATATAAAGCCAAAAAATAAATTTTCCCTGCAAGCTTTCTTTATTTTGAGCCAGTCTGCATGATGAGGCCACAATGTAGTGCACTGGGAACAAGATTAGAGTTTTTTGGATACATTCTGGTGTCTCTTCCACAGACTTTGGATAGAAGTAACAGCTGTGGAAAAGTTGGTCTTTGGGTATCGCTGACGCCTTCACACCATAACCCTATATAGGTACTCTTGATGAAAGCAAGAAATGGCCTTGCTGTCAAAAATTTAAATGATATGCACCTGTCAAAAAGGTGCGGAAAAATTGGTCTTTGGGTGTTGTTGATGCCTTCACACCATAACCCTATAGAGGTGCTCTTGATGAAAGCAAGAATTGGACTTGCTGTCAAAAATGGCAATCATATGCACTTGTCAAACAGGTGCGGAAAAATTGGTCTTTGGGTGTCATTGTCGCCTTCACACCGTAACCCTATAGAGGTACTTTTGAGGAAAGCAAGAATTGGCCTTGCTGTCAAAAATTAAAATGATATTCACCTGTCAAACAGGTGCTGAAAATTGGTCTTTCTTTGGGTGTTAATTGTGAAACCTACACCAACAAAAATTCTTCCAGAAATCAACACCCACATCACTAGGCAGCCTAGAAGTCCTGCAGAGATTCCACATCCCAAAAACACTTAATCAGCGATATCGGCATCAGGGGCTTCATAGCTGCTGGTAATCCAGGACTGATTTATAATCAGCCACCGTGTGATGCAGACGCTGCTAATGGGATGTGGAAGCTGACAGGCCTGGGGGACAAGGACTAAAAAAAATTTGAAATGAATCACTTAGACGGCTGCCTTCTACACCGCTCCTCTCTTGACCAACAGAAGCCTCAAAACTACATTTTCCACAGCACTGTAACCTACCAGAGTCGGGAAAAACATTAAATAACCTCCTCCTTAATGTGTCCTCAAGAGATTTCACCTTCTGCACTCTCTGTGGGGACGGGATGAGTTCTTAGACTTTCCCCTTGTAACGGTGGTCAAGGAAGGTTGCCAACCGATAGTGATCCTTCTCCTTTATGGCATGTATTCTCGGGTCCTTTCACAGGCTTTGAAGCATGAGGGAGCCCATGCACTGCAAATTTGCAGAGGCATGAGAAGCAGACTCCTCGGGGTCACTGAGGATAGTATAGTATCTGGAACTGCCTCCTCCCAGTCACGTACTACTCCCAAAAGTTCTGCGGATGGAAAACTATCTATTACTGTTTGACATATGTCTTCCTCAGCTTCGATGCCTCCAAAACTTCCAGAATACTCCTCCTCCCTCTCTTCTTGTGTGTTCTGTGGCATAGGAACAATGGTGTCTGCATAAAGTGGGCCTTGAGAGGAAAGGAAATCCTTCTCTTCCTCTCGCTGCTCTGCCTCAAGTGCCGTGTCCATAATGCCACGCAGAGTCTGCTCCAGCAGGAACACAACAGGCATTGTGTCGGGAGGAGGAGCTACGTTCTGACGTCACCGCTGCGCGTTTAGTCCCGGAAGTTACGCGCTGTCTTTTTTATTGTCTTTTGCTTATACATTTTCGCTGATCTGTAAGTGTCCATTTGTCCTTTTTATATTTGATTAAATGTTAAAGGATTTACGCTATGTGGAGCTCTTTGTTGTTGTCTTCTTGGTGATAATACTGCCCTGCTGAGTTTTTTGCTGACGATCCCCATTGACGCTGAAGTATCCAGTGCCTGCCTGTGAGATCCCAGGCTGGGGTTACAGCCACCTGCTCAGCGTGGTTGCCTGTAATAAGGGACCAGCGATTTCTGGTAAGCGACAGTATTTTTCCATGGTGGAGGCTTCATCTTTGCACTTGTCACTACAGTGTGGAATGTTACTACGCATCACCTTGGCATCTGTATTTTGCATTATGGACTCATTTCTATTTTTTAATTACTCAATATATATTTTTTTGGTTTTTTACTTCACCAAGTTTATGGACATTCTCAATTGAATTTCTTTCCATATTTTCACATGTTTCCAATTGTATTTGTTCTTTGATGTATCCTAATTAGGTTTAGTTTATAGCACTTTTAATTTGCACCTCAATTATTTTGATTCAATGTATGTAGTATCACTATTGTGATTTGTGGTACCTATCATTGGGAGCCTTAATATCACTTTTTCCTATTAGTGCAACTTTATTGTTCTGTATTGTGTCACTGATGCATGCATTGTCACGGCTCACCATCCTTGTGGCCTTCTCAAATGATGACAGTACAGTGCTTGCATCCTTTATGAGCAGCCACTGGCGTGGGGAAAAAAAGCCGAACCGGCCTGAGCCTGTTGTTGTGCCATACTCACACAGGTACTCGTTAACGGGCCTCTGCTATGGGTGCAGCCGTTGCAGCATTGCTAATGTCGAGTTCCACTGGTCAGGCAGTTTACGGGCAGGTGGAATTCCCGCTGAATTTCAGCCAACCGTGCACTGGCTGTGTATGATCGCCTGAAATGACTACAGACTCTTGTGGTCTGCTTTAGCAGATCTTCCAACCCAGGGTACCTATTTAGGAAACGCTGCACCACCAAATTGAGGACATGTGCCAGGCATGGCACATGTGTCAACTTTCCCTGTCTAAGGGCAGACAGGAGGTTTGTGCCATTATCACACACCACCATTCCTGGCTCCAGCTGGCATGGCGTGAACCACCTCTGGGTCTGCCCCTGCAGAGCTACAAGAAGCTCTGCTCCGGTGTGGTTATTGTCCCCTAGATACACCAGCTGAAGCACTGCATGGCACCTTTTAGCCTGACGTTTTGAATAGCCCCTTGAACGCTTAGGGGGTACTTGTGGTTTATAGGACAATTCAGCAGAGGAGGGCATGTAGGAAGAGGAGGAGGATTAGGGGGAGAGCTGACAAATCTGGCATCATCACCTCTAGCTGTATGGAGATGTGGGGGCAAAACAAGCTGCAGCACTGACCTCTGTCCTGCATCCTTTTGAGTTAAAAGCAGAGTTATCCAGCGTGCTCTGAACAAAATATATCGTCCCTGACAATGCTTGCTGGACCATGTGTCAGCAGTAACATGGAATTTGCGGCTGACTGCCTTGCACAAGGATGCCACAACATTGCCTTCCATGTGATGGTATAGAACTGGAATGGCCTTACGTGCAAAGAAATAGCAACTGGAAACCTGCCATTGTGGTAGAGCACATTCTGCAAATTCATGGAAAGGGGCCGAACATACCAGACGGGAAGGCAGAAGTTGTAGAGCCAGCAGCTTTGACAAGCTTGCTTTTAGAAGCTGGGCATGTGGGGTTGTGCCTCACCCTCACTTTCCTCCTCTGCTCTATCTGGCAACAAAGTTGCGTCAGTGACCTCATCATCATCATCTCCTCCATCCTCATTACCACTGGAGACAACTTGGCAATATGCTGCGGCTGGAGGAAGATGATTGCCTATTTGTGTACCAGTGTTCTCCCCTCTCTGTAGGCTCATGTTCCTGCCTTCCTCAACCTCAAAATCAACATCTGAATCAAGTAATGGCTGTGCATTGTTAAGGAGCAAGTGGCTGACGCTGTGTTCAAATAACTGAGATGACTCCTCCATGCCTGATGCTGGGGCTATGGCAGGAATAACTATGGACAAGGAGGCAAGTTTAGCTACTCTGGCAGCTGCAGTGGACTGCACACTAGTCTCTGCCTGGCTGACGGAGTATGAAGAAGGTTTAGTAAGCCAGTCCAACACCTCCTCTGCATGCTGTGGCTGGATAGCATGGGCAACATCACTAAACAGAGGAAATGATGCCCTGCCTGAGGACTGACCTCACCTTTGCCTGTGGACATATATGCTGCTGGTCCCCTCACAGTGCCATGGGAATGTCTGCCTCTCCTTGTTGTCCTCCCAGACATGATGGGGGGGGGGGGTTGCTTATTAACACAATGTAATATAGATGTGAAAATGTGTACATGGTTGCACTTTAATCAATGGAAAGTGGTGTTTGGTGCACTTTAACTTGAGTACTCAAATACTACACAGACACTATTACACTATATTATACTGCAGTAAAACTGCACTGACACATTGCAATATGCATGAAGTAAAGCACTGAAATATACTGCATTAAATGAAAGGTAACGCACTGAACTGTACGGCGTTAAACTTGCAGTAACACAACTGAAATATACTGCGTTAAGTGTGCACTAACGCACAGAAATGTACTGCATTAAATGGCACGTAACGCACTGAAATATATGGTGCTAAACTTGCAATAACGCAATAAAATATACTGTGTTAAACGGTCACTACACTCATATTGACTGAACTATCCCTATATTCACACTAATGTAAAGATAAATGGTCACACTTCACTCACCCTGAACTATCCCTAGATGCACACTAAACTGATATTCTACACTGACAAAAGAATCAGAATAGCACACTACCTATTTAACCGCTTCAGCCCCGGAAGATTTGGCCGCCTTCTGACCAGGACATTTTTTGTTATTCGGCACTGCGTCGCTTTAACTGACAAGTGCGCGGTCGTGTGGCGCTGCACCCAAACAAAATTGACGTCCTTTTTTTCCCACATATAGAGCTTTCTTTTGGTGGTATTTGATTATCTCTGCGGTTTTTGTTTTTTGCGCTATAAACAAAAAAAGAGCGACAATTTTGAAAAAAACACAATATTTTGTACTTTTTGCTATAATAAATATCCTCTTTTTTTTAAAAAAAAAGCTAATTTTTTCTCAGTTTAGGCCGATTTGTATTCTTCTACATATTTTTGGTAATAAAAATTGCAATAAGCGTATATTGATTGGTTTGCGCAAAAGTAATAGCGTTTAAAAAATAGGGAATAGATTTATAGCATTTTAATTTTTTTTACTAGTAATGGCGGCGATCTGCGATTTTTTATTGGGTCTTTGATATTATGGCGGACACATCGGACACTTTTGACACATTTTTGGGACCATTGGCATTTATACAGCGATCATTGCTATAAAAATGCACTGATTACTGTAAAAAATGGCACTGGCAGGGAAGGGGTTAACACTAGGGGGTGATCAAGGGTTAACTGTGTTCCCTCTCTGTGTTCTAACTGAAGGGGGGATGGGATTGTCTAGGGGAGATGACAGATCGCTGTTCATACTTTGTATGAACACACGATCAGTCTCTTCTCCCCTCAGAGAACCGGGATCTGTGTGATAACACACACAGATCCCGGTTCTCGGTGTGTCACGAGCAATCGCAGGAGCCCTTGCATCAGCTTCAGGGGGCGAGCAGCGGGCACGCGCGCGCCTCCGGTGGCGCACTCGCACCCCTAGTGGCCCCAGGGTGAAGCGACATAACATAACGTTGTTTCGCCCAGCCGTGCCATTCTGCCACAGTAAAACTGCGGCAGCTGGTTGGCAAGTGGTTAATAGCACTGAACAGAGCCCTGTTCTATCTCTCTCCATGCCGCTATCAAATGGCCGCTATTGAAAGAATACTTTTATAGTGTGGGGCGGGACTAACAGAAATGTGCCATGATTGGATAGAGTCATCAAGACAGTGTCTAATCATGGCTCTGACAGTGCTCTGTGCACTGATTGGGCAAAGCTTTCATTGCTTCAGCCAATCAGGGCTTTCAATGCACTGTGCGGTGGCATTTGGTGGCCCGAACAAACAGTTGAAGGCCCTGATAATTCGGTTGTTCGGCCTGAACTCATTTTCATCTAGTGATCTGGCCAGTAACACACCTTATGTATTACAGTGCCTCCATTATAGATGAAGGAGCACAGGAGGCACCTTTGGACAGCAGCTTTTCAGTCCGGGGGAGGGGAGTATTAAATATACTAGCAGATTTAAATACACTTACACATTGAAGCCAAACTCCAGCTATTACTCTTTTTTTTTGAGCAGTTATAGCAAACATTTTTTTCCTTTTGGGATAAAGGTTTTACATAAAACCTTAACAGCTGGACACTGTTAAATGGTTTGTTCCAACCCTTAAACTGCTACGTCTGCAGGAGAGCATGTTCTTTTGAAAACAATGGAGTTACTGGCTAGATCACCAGATGAAAATAGAAGAAAGAAAGCCTAATAAAAAACGAATGCAGCCTTCAGTTTCAGCTGTTCCATTTTCTATTGAGTGGAGTCGAATTTTCACATGACGTGATGGGCGTTAACAAGTTCGTCAATTAAGTTTTATTATCATCTGTATAAAAACTTTGTTCATTTGTGATTTAGCTATGATTAAGCACCAGTGAGAGTGGTGTCAAACATGTCAGCTGTTTGCATTTTATCATGATTTTGTATGGACTGTATGGACTAAGCTTCAATAAAGGAATTTCTTTGGAGTGCAGCTATCCGGATCCTTTTTCTACCTACATGGTAAATGCAGCCTTCAAATTAAGAATTGGTAGGATGAAATATTTGATTTTGGGTTTAATACCACTTTAACATCAGATATTTGCTCATGTAAGGGCTCTTTCACACATCCAGCCAACACACATGTAGCGCAAACAAAAAAAACAAAAAATATTGAAAAAGCGCAAAAATAAATAAAAGTACAAACTTCCGATGATCAATAGTCCATCACACTTGTGTGACATTTGTGAAGATTTCTATAAACATCCCAAAATTTTATGCTGTCTCCAGCCACCCAGTGCAATATATCTGCTCACCTCCAAATGTTGACCCCAATATAATATCAAGGTCATAAAAACCTAAATCACCCACACCAAGGGGATGTCTCCTCCAGCATGCTTCTATAGTCTCCTCCTTCTCATCCAGCAGCTCCAGACTCACAAGGAAGGATACATACAAATACAAAATAATAATAATAGTGTTCTTCGTATAAAAGGATATTTTCATACAATTGCCATAAAAGCACTCACAATGACAGCCTTATGCATATAGATGTGTAATCCTCCATCCATGACCTGTGCTATTCCCACTGTGCATGTATGTAATCAGTGCAATTAATCTGCTCACCTCCCACTGTGAACCCCAATTTAGTCAAGGTCAAACTGGCATGTTAGTTCATCCAGGGCAGTGTATCCTCCACTATACTTAAACACTCCCCTCCTTCAGCCGCTCCACATTCACAGGCAAGGTAACAGCGTGGCTCTGCTCCTGTATGTGTTACACCCAATACAGTGGCAGGCATCCGAGGAGCAGCGGCGGGAATCGGGCATCCAGGCATCGACTGTGGCTCTTCTTCTCCTTGCTTCTGCCGTGTGTCTCCTCCCCTCCTCCTAGGCATCCAATAAGATCATCTGTCCTTTCAGCCAATCGGGTGATGGGTATCAGACCCGCTTTCCGATTGGCCGGGAGGAGGATCAGTGTTGCAACAGCGAATATCCTATTTTGAAACCTATTAGAGCCTCTGTCTCTAATCAGAAGCTTAAAAAAAAACCCCGCCGCTGTAATTCATGTGCCCGGTGCCCTGAAAGGGGCCAGACGTATAAATAGAGGGTGGCCGCGGCGGCCATGGATAGATTCATGCTATGCATGAATCTATCCATTGCATATTGTGGGTGGCCTGGAGAGAGGAGGCAGCACCCGGGTGCCCAATGGCATCCCTAGGGGGGGCCAGAGAGGGCCCTGACCCCCCCCCCCCCCCAACATTATGCTGTGCCCCACCATGTGCCCCCCCAATTAAAAAAAATATTTTTTTTTTACAAAAAGGCAATGTCTAAGAGGGAGAGCATCCCCAGTCAGCTCCTGCGGGTGATTCCTCCCCCTCCCTCTGCTCGCTGACACTGCATAATGCGAGCGCTCACACAACCACGGCCGCCTAATCTGCTCCTTCCCCTGCATCCTCATTGGCAGGGAGAAGAGCGAGTTGCAGGAAGGACTCCACCAGGACTCTCAGTTACTGAAAAAACAGACTGATTTCTCCCATCCTTAGGACAGGAGAACCAGCCTGTAAATTTCAAGAGATGTCAGATCAGCACTGTCAATAGCAGGGGCAGGACAGCAAGAGGAGGCTGGGGAACCCCACAGTGGCAGAACACCAGGGCCCGGAGGCAAGACAACCTTTGCAACCCTGATAGTTCTCCCACTGCTTTAGACCCTTATATTTTCTTGGTATGCTGGTGACATTTATCTCTTGCTTTCTGTCACCCTGGGGGGGGGGGGGCAATACAGTAGGAAGGGAGCTCACTGCAGAACATGTGAAAGGGCTGTTGTAGGATCATAGTAAAGGGCCCCAGGATATATATATATATATATATATATATATATATATATATATATATATATATATATTAATTATTGCATTTTATAGTTGCCCCCCTACTTTTGTCCCTGTCCCCCATATGCCCCCCCCCCTAAATATGAAAGCTGGAGACGCCACTGTGGGTGCCCCTAATGGACGGGCTGCCCCTGACCCAATACCAAGGCTTCCTCAGTAGGACCGGAGCCATGCTACCATGCTGCTTTATATAGCCTTCCCTGTGTAACCATTCCCATGGCAACCATCCACAGAAAGCCAGGAAGTGATGTAATGATGAGCATAGTGAACTCCCGAAACAGGAAGTGATGTCAGGAAATAAACTGAGGCATCCCTCTGCCTGAACCTGGAGCTTAAGGGATCAATGTTAGGTCTGTGGGCAGAGAGATGTAAACAGATGTGTGTCCATTTACATCCTTTTTCCTCCAATCTGTCACAAACGTTTTCCTGTTTTTTTTTTTCTGTAAAACCTTGGCAGACTCTGAGTTAATTGGATGTAAACAGACACATATCCATTTACTGTACATACACCTGCCCACAGACCGATATTGAGCTTCCATTCAGATCTGCCTGAAGAACTGACAGGAGAATCTGAAAGAAACAGCTGTGTGAAAAAGGTCTACATCCGAATTTTAAAAGCCCCGCCCCCCCCATTCAGTCCTGGTTGTCTCACCGGCTCATAGGAACACGCACACTCCAAACTATTTCTTTGAAGTACATAGAACGTATGTGGTACATCTGTGCTACTGCCCAGCTAACGTTCCTTTCTTCTCACTTATCAGTAACAGCAACTGTAGAAGCTGCTGGTGTAAAAAAAACAGACCGTCTCACACAGTGGGGTTGATTTACTAAAAGCAAATAGACTGTGCACAAGTGTTGTTGCTCCAGAGCTGAAAAAATGAGAGGGAGCTCTGCTGACTTCTATAATCCAATCATGTGCAAGTAAAAATGCAGTTTTTTTTTTTTTTTCTTTTTGCAAAAGTACACTTGCAAAAGTGCACAATCTATTTGCCTTTAGTAAATCAACCCCAGTGTTTATAAACACTATTCTGGCACAAGAGATATAATATAACATTGTTACTTTTCTTTTTACTTTGATTTGTTCATCTGCAGACCAAAAGGATAAGCTTTGAGATCAGTTAGTTCTTATAGTCCTGATTTACTCTTTCTTCCCCTTCATTTCTATTTTTTTTCTGTTTTTTTTTCTATTTTTCTGATCTGATTTATTATTTAAACTTTTTTTGCATTCTTATTCTTTTCTTAGTGTCACGTTAAAAATAGAGTGCAAAACTGAAAGAAAAAAAATACTGTATTGCAGTAGAGTGCAGTATGGCAGAAGAGTGAAGTATGACAGTAGAGGGCAGTATAGCAGTAGGGTGCAGTATGACAGTAGAGGGCAGTATAGCAGTAGGGTGCAGTATGACAGTAGAGGGCAGTATAGCAGTAGGGTGCAGTATGACAGTAGAGGGCAGTATAGCAGTAGGGTGCAGTATGACAGTAGAGTGAAGTATGGCAGAAGAGTGAAGTATGACAGTAGAGGGCAGTATAGCAGTAGGGTGCAGTATGACAGTAGAGGGCAGTATAGCAGTAGGGTGCAGTATGACAGTAGAGGGCAGTATAGCAGTAGGGTGCAGTATGACAGTAGAGGACAGTATAGCAGTAGGGTGCAGTATGACAGTAGAGGGCAGTATAGCAGTAGGGCGCAGTATGACAGTAGAGGGCAGTATAGCAGTAGGGCGCAGTATGACAGTAGAGGGGAGTATAGCAGTAGGGTGCAGTATGACAGTAGAGGGCAGTATAGCAGTAGGGTGCAGTATGACAGTAGAGGGCAATATAGCAGTAGGGTGAAGTATGACAGTAGAGGGCAGTATAGCAGTAGGGTGAAGTATGACAGTAGAGGGCAGTATAGCAGTAGGGTGCAGTATGACAGTAGAGGGCAGTATAGCAGTAGGGTGTAGTATGACAGTAGAAGGCAGTATAGCAGTAGGGTGCAGTATGACAGTAGAAGGCAGTATAGCAGTAGGGTGCAGTATGACAGTAGAGGGCAGTATAGTAGTAGGGTGCAGTATGACAGTAGAGGGCAGTATAGCAGTAGGGTGCAGTATGACAGTAGAGGGCAGTATAGCAGTAGGGTGCAATATGACAGTAGAGGGCAATATAGCAGTAGGGTGAAGTATGACAGTAGAGGGCAGTATAGCAGTAGGGTGAAGTATGACAGTAGAGGGCAGTATAGCAGTAGGGTGCAGTATGACAGTAGAGGGCAGTATAGCAGTAGGGTGTAGTATGACAGTAGAAGGCAGTATAGCAGTAGGGTGCAGTATGACAGTAGAAGGCAGTATAGCAGTAGGGTGCAGTATGACAGTAGAGGGCAGTATAGTAGTAGGGTGCAGTATGACAGTAGAGGGCAGTATAGCAGTAGGGTGCAGTATGACAGTAGAGGGCAGTATAGCAGTAGGGTGAAGTATGACAGTAGAGGGCAGTATAGCAGTAGGGTGAAGTATGACAGTAGAGGGCAGTATAGCAGTAGGGTGTAGTATGACAGTAGAAGGCAGTATAGCAGTAGGGTGTAGTATGACAGTAGAAGGCAGTATAGCAGTAGGGTGCAGTATGACAGTAGAGTGCAGTATAGTAGTAGGGTGCAGTATGACAGTAGAGGGCAGTATAGCAGTAAGGTGCAGTATGACAGTAGAAGGCAGTATAGCAGTAGGGTGCAGTATGACAGTAGAGGGCAGTATAGCAGTAGGGTGCAGTATGACAGTAGAAGGCAGTATAGCAGTAGGGTGCAGTATGACAGTAGAGGGCAGTATAGCAGTAGGGTGCAGTATGACAGTAGAGGGCAGTATAGCAGTAGGGTGCAGTATGACAGTAGCGGGCAGTATAGTAGTAGGGTGCAGTATGACAGTAGAGGGCAGTATAGCAGTAGGGTGCAGTATGACAGTAGAGGGCAGTATAGCAGTAGGGTGAAGTATGACAGTAGAGGGCAGTATAGCAGTAGGGTGAAGTATGACAGTAGAGGGCAGTATAGCAGTAGGGTGAAGTATGACAGTAGAGGGCAGTATAGCAGTAGGGTGTAGTATGACAGTAGAAGGCAGTATAGCAGTAGGGTGCAGTATGACAGTAGAAGGCAGTATAGCAGTAGGGTGCAGTATGACAGTAAAGGGCAGTATAGTAGTAGGGTGCAGTATGACAGTAGAGGGCAGTATAGCAGTAGGGTGCAGTATGACAGTAGAAGGCAGTATAGCAGTAGGGTGCAGTATGACAGTAGAGGGCAGTATAGCAGTAGGGTGCAGTATGACAGTAGAGGGCAGTATAGCAGTAGGGTGCAGTATGACAGTAGCGGGCAGTATAGTAGTAGGGTGCAGTATGGCAGCAGAGTGCATTATGACAGTGGTATGTAGTCTGTCAGTAGAGTGAAGTATAGCAGTAGAAGGCAGTAAAGCGAAGTATGGCAGTAGAGTGTTGTATGGTAGTAGTTTGCAGTCTGACAGTACAGTGCAGTATGGCAATAGAGTGCAGTGTGGAAGTAGAGTTCATTGTGGTAGTAGATTGCAGTATTTCAGTGGAGTGCAGTAAGAAAGTAAAATGCAGTATGGCAGTAGATTACAGTGTAACAGCGGAGTGCAGTAAGACAGCAGATATCAGTATGACAGTAAATTGTAGCATGGCAGTAGATTGCAGTATGACAGTGGAGTGCACAATATAGTGGAGAGCAGTATTATAGAAAAGTGTAGTATGACAGTACATTGTAGTAGTCTCATAGTAGATTGTAGTATGACAGTGGAGTGCACAATATAGTGTAGAGCAGTATTATAGCAAAGTGTAGTATGACAGTACATTGTAGTAGTCTCATAGTAGATTGCAGTATGACAGTGGAGTGCACAATATAGTGGAGAGCAGTATTATGGCAGAGTGTAGTATGACAGTACACTGTAGTAGTCTCATAGTAGATTGCAGTATGACAGTATAGTGTAGTAGAATAACAGTATGACTGCAAGTACAGTTTGAGAGTGGAGTGCAGTATGACAGTTAGTGCAGTATGACAGTTAGTGCAGTATGACAGTAGAGTGCAGTATGGTGATTGAGAGTAATAGGAGAGTAGAGCGCAGTATGGTGATTGAGAGTAATAGGAGAGTAGAGTGCAGTATGGTGATTGAGAGTAATAGGAGAGTAGAGCGCAGTATGACAGCACAGTATGGCTTCAGAGTGCAATATGACATTAGGAAGAGTGCATTAAGACAGTAGAATGCAGTATGACAGTATAATGCAGTATGATAGTAGAGTGCACTATGACAGAACAGTGCACTATGAAAGTTCAGTGCAGTGTTACAGCAGAGTACAGTATACAGAGTAGAGTGCAATGTGATAGCTAGTGGAGTGCAGTATGGCAGTAAAGTATGGCTGCAGAGTGCAATATTGTGATTGAGAGCAGTATGAGAGTGGAGTGCAGCATCACAGCACAGTATGTCTTCAGAGTGCAGTATGACAGCAAGTACAATATTATAGTGGAGTGCAATGTGACAGTACAGCATGGCTTCAGATTGTACTATGACAGTAAGTGCAGCAGAGTGTAGTATTACAGTGGAGTGCAGTGTGACAGTGGAGTGTAGTATAACTATACAATAGGACTGGCTTCAGAGTGCAGTATGGTGATTGAGAGCAGTATGCCAGTATAAATGTACAGTGTGACAGTGGAGTGGAGTGTGACTGTACAGTGTGACAGCAGAGTACAGTGTGATAGTGGAGTGGAGTGTGACTGTACAGTGTGACAGCAGAGTACAGTGTGATAGTGGAGTGTAGTGTGACTGTACAGAGTGACAGCAGAGTACAGTGAAGTGTGGTGTGACTGTACAGTGTGACAGCAGAGTACAGTGAAGTGTGGTGTGACTGTACAGTGTGACAGCAGAGTACAGTGTGACAGTGGAGTGTAGCCGGGTGTATATGTGTGTTGTCCTCTCTCTCTCTCTCGGTAGACGGTAGAGTCGTCTCTCTGTCTCTCTCTCTCCGGCGTCGGCAGTAGAAGGCAGGCAGGCAGGCTGAGAGCAGAGCGGCCCATATGACGGGAGTCATGTGACCTCCGATGTCACAGTGACATCACACTGGTTTCTCTGCATGCGAACTAGAGAGCTCGGTGCTCAGTGCGCTGTCAGTCACCGTCCGCTCCAATACGAGTACTGTCCGGTGTGCTGTGCACGGGGTGTCGGCACTCTCCGGGAACACCGGGCTCTCATCCCCGCCTCCTCCTCCTCTCTATCAGAGCCGGTCTATGAGCGCCGCTCCGGGAGGACGATTTGATCGGAGTGACAAGACGGCGGACACGGGGGATGGAAGGACGAGCCTGACTGCTGGCAGCACCGAGCCGGGGAAAAGTTTTCCAACTCTGCCAGAGGCGCTGGGGGGCGATGAGAGAAGAGTGCGGGCTGTGAGCTCCGTCCACCTACCTCGGAGGCTGTGCCCGGACACCCGCTCCCGCTGTCACCCATCGGGGATCGGATCTGGGTCAGCGATCGGGGCGGGAGATCGGGCTGTGTGTGCTGATCTCGGGGTGTGCCGTTGGATCGGATGTGGCAGGGGGCAGAGGATCTCCACCAGCAGACTACCATGCCCTAGGAGGAGAGGTGAGTGAGCCATGGACACCGAGCAAAGTCCACACCGTGTGCATGGACACCAGACATCCCCCCACCCCCCTCATCATCATCATCAGACTGAGCTCTCCTCTACACCTGAAGGGTTAAGTGTCACCTGTGCCCGCCCCATGCACACTGTGTCACCTACCTGTGTGTGGGGGTGCACCCTCCACCCCCCTCCACTCTCCTATGTGTTTACTTCTCCCACCCAGACATAGACTCAGACAGGGCTGTCTCCTCCATAGGCTGCACTGCATCTCATACTACACCACACTCATACACTATATTGGGGGGGATTTCTACCACCCTTCATCAGCAATCCTCACCATATATTATAGGATCAACTACAAAATCCACCCACACAGCTCATCACATGTGTCATACATGACCCTGTCCTCACATCACATCTCCTTCTACCAGCAATATTAGCATTTCTACTATTGTCAATATTATCAGTTCTAGTATTATTATTTTATTATTATATAAATCTGACAGCTGACATCTGTGTGTGTCAATATTGTGGAATCCAGACTTCCCTGGACATGTATTCTATGAGTTGGTGTATTGATGATGATGATGAGGAGGAGGAGGAGGATTTCTCTGGGAAGATGATTGATCTGATGGTGTGTATTGGCAGTGCCTAACATGATCGCTATGAAATAATGATCCTCAGTGATGGGTGTAGTTCACTGGGAACTTTTCTTCCACTATTAATATAAATGCCCCTTTCCATGATCTACACTGGATCACCGACGTGGAACTTTCCATCACACACTCCATCATTTGACACATTCAGCTCTATTTACTAAGAATCTGGAGCAGCTGTGCCCGACAGCCAATCCGTTTTTAGCTTTCATGTTCAAGACTTCATTGAAGGAGCTGAAGCTAGAAGCTGATTGGTTACTATGCACAGCTCTAGATTCTGGCTACTTAGTGTTAGTTTGCTTAGGTGCTGTATATACTGCTATTTTTTTTTTAAATACTTGTTTTTTTAATAAAAAAATATTTTTATAAAATGTTCTAAAAAAAACCCTTTGTTTTCTGATCTCCTGCAGCCTTTTTGCAGCCAGTTCTGTCTGCAGGCACTCAGACAAGGGCTGCATGGCATGTCTCAGGGCAGGTTTCCTGATGGTGACAACAGTGGACCATGGCTGCCTAATGTGTCGTAGAAATGGTCACCTGTAGTCTTCACCTTCAGAAGCCCATAGGACAATGCAGGAGAAAAACTGGGAAATGGGGTTGTCACCCTATTAAAAGAAGTGCCTCAACAAGGCAATCATGACGTGGTCACCAGGTCTTATTTTAATAAAAATAGGAGATTTAAAAATATTTAAAAAATAATATTTTTGTATCGGTATTAACATGTTAAAGGAAAGGTCATATTTATTAACGTTCAATTACGAGATGACTTGTGTAGCACTTGTATATGCTATATTATTATTTTTTTATTTGCTATTTTTTTTTCCACGAAAGTGGAGCTACTACCCTTTAAAGCTTATTAGTGATTTAATTCTTGTCTTATTGAGCAAGGTGGGAGAAGGAGCGATGTATGGTAACTTGCAGTAACCAGTCATTTCAGCTTGCTTTCCTAAAAGTGGAATTTAACTCGCATTTTAAAAACTTGTAAACAGGAAGGATGCTTATTGCATAAAAGATATACTATATTATTATTATTATTATTATACAGGATTTATATAGCGCCAACAGTTTGCACAGCGCTTTACAACATGAGGGTAGACAGTACAGTTACAATACAATCAATACAGGAGGGATCAGAGGGCCCTGCTCGTTAGAGCTTACAATCTACAAACTATAGGGGGGGTTTGCTAAAACAGGGGGCAGCTGTGCATAGTAACCAATCAGCTTCTAGCTTCAGCTTGTTCAGTTATGCTTTAAAAATGAAACGTTGATTGCTTGCTATGTAGAGCCTCTCCAGATTTAGTAAGTTCTTCTCTAGGTTTCTTCTGCAATAAGGGCTTCTAACCTTCCTCCCCCAGCATGCACAGTACAGTGTACATGCTCTGCACACCTCGGTGCTGGGATGAATGAACTCCTGTGGTTACACATGGGAGTTTTGTCATCTTAGCCAATCAAGATGGCCGGAGACTCTGAACCCAGAAGAAGATATCATTGCCAGTGAGGAAGGAGGGAGGAAGGTGAATACTAAAAGGTTTAGTTCTGCTTTAGGCTCGGTTCACACCCATGCAGTTTGCATTCGTTTCTGCAATTCTTTTTGCTGTGCGTTTTTGCACACGCAATTTTGCAACAATTTGCGTTTTGCATTTTTTTATGCTTTTTTTTTTTCTTTGCCCAATTTGTTGTTGGGCAGAATAAAATTTGCAGATTGCGGCAAAAATGCACTACATGCTTTTCTGCATCTTCTCTATTGAAGTCTATAGTCTATACCAAAAAAGCAGAAAAAGCACTGTTTTGCATGTAAAAAAGTCCCTGATCCTTTCCAAAAACACAGCGCCTGAAAAAAGCATAGATGTGAATGTCCCCCATAGGAAACCATGTTAAATGAACTGTAGTTCTGCGATTCTGCAAAAAGTACCAAAACAAAACGCATAGGTGTGAACCAGGCCTAAGGCTGGATTCACATCTATGCATTTTTAGTGCTTTTTGCATTTTGCAGATTTGCACTACAGAACGAGTTCCATAGGAAACCATGTTAAATGGACTGTAGTGCAAATCTGCAAAATGCAAAAAAGCACCAAAAATGCATGATGTGAATCCAGCCTTACATTGATCCCTAACAAAAACGCAGTAAAAATGCAAGTGTTTTTGCTGTGTTTTTACCGCTTTTGTGCATTTTCACAGGACATGGGAAACTGCATTAAAAACGTACCCATGTTTGCTTTTTCTATGCATTTTAATGGGGAAGTGCATTTTTGGTGTTTTTTTTTACCGCACCAAAAATGCAGGACTCAGGATTTTACTAAACGCAGCAGACCTGCAACGGATCCATAGGATTACATGGTCACACATTTTTCTTTCATTTTTTTTAACGCAAAAGTGGAAGAAAAATGGATCACCTTGAAAGCAGCCATAAAGCAGAGTTTCGCCCTCCCCAATTAAAAGTCAGCAGCTACAAATACTGAAGCTTCTGACTTTAAATATCAGGACACTTCCCTGTCCTGGAGTCCAGCGATGTTGGCACCCCAGCCGATTATCGGATTAGCTCTCGGGGTGCTGCTGCCGCCATTCATGGTAAAGGAAGCTTGCAGTGAAGCCTTTTTGGCTTGACAGCTGGTTCCCTACTGCGCATGCACGAAGCGCGCTGTGCTTTCTAACTGGCCCGGCGGCGGAGAAAGGAGGCTGAACTTCCAAGGGATGTTGACGCGGTGCAGTTTCCTGGAAGTGGGGACGGGTACCTGTCAAAAACAAGTTTCTGTTCCCCCTCTCCTGCCTGAAAGGTGCCAAATTTGGCATCAGAGGGGGGGGGGGGAGGAAGTAGATAAGCGGAGCTTCCACTTTTGGGTGTTAAACCCCCAAAATCCTGGCTTCCTCCACCATACTGTGATGGAATGGTGACATCCCTGGATGCCCACTGGCATCCTCTCCCTGGCTACTTTTTGGT
This sequence comes from Lithobates clamitans, assembly GCA_037952925.1. Classification (NCBI taxonomy): domain Eukaryota; kingdom Metazoa; phylum Chordata; class Amphibia; order Anura; family Ranidae; genus Lithobates; species Lithobates clamitans. The sequence goes on along the minus strand of JBBGZY010001128.1, from coordinate 3,177,752 downwards.
GCTGGGTTTGCAGCCTGTTGATTGGCTGGTGGGGTGAATGACACCATGCATGCACAGCTCAGGGTACATTCTATAGACTGTGAACAGGCAGGTAAGTGTTATTAGAGAAGTGATCTTACATGTTTCTTCTGCAATAAGGACCGTGCAGTTTTTTTATTAGTTTACTTACTTTTATTAGTTTACTTTAGGTCTAGATTCACACTTGTACAGCCATATTATTATTATTATTTTATTTTTCTGTATGTGTTTTTATGGGTTCCCATTGAAGTCAATGTGCCCAAAAATACATTACATCATGCCAGCAGGATCACCTTTTGCACAGGTGTGCCCCATAGACAATAATGGGAGGCCACTTGTCATATGGGGACTGAGTACATGCTATGAATGATTGTAAGACTCGGGGCTCCATTCACCAGTGTGTGATCACATGACCGATCCCGGAGTGACAACCGATTGTGTGTATGATCGGTCATGGCAGGCCGTCTATAAACACACGTCCCGCCCCCTCTAGGTGTATGTACGTGTACAGCTTCTCCCCTCCACAACTTTCCGCTGTCATTGTCGGCCACGGAAAGGGTTATCTGCTGTGTCGCAGCAACTTAATATCAGTCATGCCACCCTCTCCATAACTGACAGGTCAGCCGAGCCAGTGAGGCGGCGGGGAGCGGTGACGGCGTGTCGGGGGGGAGAGGAGTGCCTCCGGCCGGACACGTGACTTAACCCCTCGTGTGCCCGCCGCTGTCAGCCAGACATACAGAGAGGGAGGGCGGGGGTCATGTGACTGGTACCGGGCATGAGGAGAGTGTGCAACATGTGTGAGTCACTCCGAGCCGGGGACAGGTAGACAAATGACAGCGCTGCTCTGTCTCCGCTATTGTGTACAGGTAGACGAATGTCAGCACCGTGTACAGGTAGACGAATGTCAGCACCGTGTACAGGTAGACGAATGTCAGCACCGTGTACAGGTAGACTAATGTCAGCACCGTGTACAGGTAGACTAATGTCAGCACGGTGTACAGGTAGACTAATGTCAGCACCGTGTAAGGTAGACGAATGTCAGCACCGTGTACAGGTAGACGAATGTCAGCACCGTGTACAGGTAGACGAATGTCAGCACCGTGTACAGGTAGACGAATGTCAGCACCGTGTACAGGTAGACGAATGTCAGCACCGTGTACAGGTAGACTAATGTCAGCACCGTGTACAGGTAGACGAATGTCAGCACCGTGTACAGGTAGACTAATGTCAGCAATGTGTACAGGTAGACTAATGTCAGCACCGTGTACAGGTAGACTAATGTCAGCACCGTGTACAGGTAGACGAATGTCAGCACCGTGTACAGGTAGACTAATGTCAGCACCGTGTACAGGTAGACGAATGTCAGCACCGTGTACAGGTAGACGAATGTCAGCACCGTGTACAGGTAGACTAATGTCAGCACCGTGTACAGGTAGACGAATGTCAGCACCGTGTAAAGGTAGACGAATGTCAGCACCGTGTAAGGTAGACGAATGTCAGCACCGTGTAAGGTAGACGAATGTCAGCACTGTGTACAGGTAGACTAATGTCAGCACCGTGTACAGGTAGACGAATGTCAGCACCGTGTACAGGTAGACGAATGTCAGCACCGTGTACAGGTAGACGAATGTCAGCACCGTGTAAAGGTAGACGAATGTCAGCACCGTGTACAGGTAGACGAATGTCAGCACCGTGTACAGGTAGACGAATGTCAGCACCGTGTATAGGTAGATTAATGTCAGCACCGTGTATAGGTAGATTAATGTCAGCACCGTGTACAGGTAGACTAATGTCAGCACCGTGTACAGGTAGACTAATGTCAGCACGGTGTACAGGTAGACTAATGTCAGCACCGTGTACAGGTAGACTAATGTCAGCACCGTGTACAGGTAGACTAATGTCAGCACCGTGTACAGGTAGACTAATGTCAGCACGGTGTACAGGTAGACTAATGTCAGCACGGTGTACAGGTAGACTAATGTCAGCACCGTGTAAGGTAGACGAATGTCAGCACCGTGTACAGGTAGACGAATGTCAGCACCGTGTACAGGTAGACGAATGTCAGCACCGTGTACAGGTAGACGAATGTCAGCACCGTGTACAAGTAGACGAATGTCAGCACCGTGTACAGGTAGACGAATGTCAGCACCGTGTACAGGTAGACGAATGTCAGCACCGTGTACAGGTAGACGAATGTCAGCACCGTGTACAGGTAGACGAATGTCAGCACCGTGTACAAGTAGACTAATGTCAGCACGGTGTACAGGTAGACTAATGTCAGCACGGTGTACAGGTAGACTAATGTCAGCACCGTGTACAGGTAGACGAATGTCAGCACGGTGTACAGGTAGACGAATGTCAGCACCGTGTACAGGTAGACTAATGTCAGCACCGTGTACAGGTAGACGAATGTCAGCACCGTGTACAGGTAGACGAATGTCAGCACCGTGTACAGGTAGACTAATGTCAGCACGGTGTACAGGTAGACTAATGTCAGCACGGTGTACAGGTAGACTAATGTCAGCACGGTGTACAGGTAGACTAATGTCAGCACGGTGTACAGGTAGACTAATGTCAGCACCGTGTACAGGTAGACTAATGTCAGCACCGTGTACAGGTAGATGAATGTCAGCACTGTGTACAGGTAGACGAATGTCAGCACCGTGTACAGGTAGACTAATGTCAGCACCGTGTACAGGTAGATGAATGTCAGCACTGTGTACAGGTAGACGAATGTCAGCACCGTGTACAGGTAGATGAATGTCAGCACTGTGTACAGGTAGACTAATGTCAGCACCGTGTACAGGTAGACGAATGTCAGCACCGTGTAAAGGTAGACGAATGTCAGCACCGTGTACAGGTAGACTAATGTCAGCACCGTGTACAGGTAGACTAATGTCAGCACCGTGTACAGGTAGACTAATGTCAGTACGGTGTACAGGTAGACTAATGTCAGCACGGTGTACAGGTAGACTAATGTCAGCACGGTGTACAGGTAGACTAATGTCAGCACCGTGTACAGGTAGACGAATGTCAGCACGGTGTACAGGTAGACGAATGTCAGCACGGTGTACAGGTAGACTAATGTCAGCACCGTGTACAGGTAGACTAATGTCAGCACCGTGTACAGGTAGACTAATGTCAGCACCGTGTACAGGTAGACTAATGTCAGCACCGTGTACAGGTAGACTAATGTCAGCACGGTGTACAGGTAGACTAATGTCAGCACGGTGTACAGGTAGACGAATGTCAGCACCGTGTACAGGTAGACGAATGTCAGCACCGTGTACAGGTAGACGAATGTCAGCACCGTGTACAGGTAGACGAATGTCAGCACCGTGTACAGGTAGACGAATGTCAGCACGGTGTACAGTAGACTAATGTCAGCACGGTGTACAGGTAGACTAATGTCAGCACGGTGTACAGGTAGACTAATGTCAGCACCGTGTACAGGTAGACTAATGTCAGCACCGTGTACAGGTAGACTAATGTCAGCACCGTGTACAGGTAGACTAATGTCAGCACGGTGTACAGGTAGATTAATGTCAGCAACGTGTACAGGTAGACTAATGTCAGCACGGTGTACAGGTAGACTAATGTCAGCAACGTGTACAGGTAGACTAATGTCAGCACCGTGTACAGGTAGACTAATGTCAGCACCGTGTACAGGTAGACTAATGTCAGCACCGTGTACAGGTAGACTAATGTCAGCACGGTGTACAGGTAGACTAATGTCAGCACCGTGTACAGGTAGACTAATGTCAGCACGGTGTACAGGTAGACTAATGTCAGCACGGTGTACAGGTAGACTAATGTCAGCACCGTGTACAGGTAGACTAATGTCAGCAACGTGTACAGGTAGACTAATGTCAGCACCGTGTACAGGTAGACTAATGTCAGCATCGTGTACAGGTAGACTAATGTCAGCACCGTGTACAGGTAGACTAATGTCAGCACCGTGTACAGGTAGACTAATGTCAGCACGGTGTACAGGTAGACTAATGTCAGCACGGTGTACAGGTAGACTAATGTCAGCACGGTGTACAGGTAGACTAATGTCAGCACGGTGTACAAGTAGACGAATGTCAGCACCGTGTACAGGTAGACGAATGTCAGCACACCGTGTACAGGTAGATGAATGTCAGCACACCGTGTACAGGTAGATGAATGTCAGCACCGTGTACAGGTAGATGAATGTCAGCACCGTGTACAAATAGACGAATGTCAGCACCGTGTACAGGTAGAAGAAAAAACAGCACGGTGTACAAGTAGACGAATGTCAGCACGGTGTACAGGTAGACGAATGTCAGCAGGGTGTACAGGTAGATGAATGTCAGCACCGTGTACATGTAGACTAATGGAGGCACCATCTACAGGTAGAAAAATGGAGGCTACGTGTACAGGTTAAAGAATAAAGGCACGGTGTACAGGTAGACTAATGGCAGCACTGTGCACAGGTAGACTAATGGCAGTACTGTGCACAGGTAGACTAATGGCAGTACCGTGTACAGGTAAACTAATGGCAGCGCTGCTCTGTCTCCGCTACTGTGTACAAGTAGACTAATGGCAGAACTGTGTAGAGGTAGATGAATGACAGCGCTGCTCTGCCGCTACTTTGTACAGGTAGACTAATGGAGGCACTGTGTACAGGTAGAAGAGTAACAGCACTATTTACAGGTAGACTAATGTCAGCAGCCTGTACAGGTAGGCTAATGGCAGTGCTGCTTTGTCTTCTCTACTGTGTACAGGTAGAAGAATAACAGCACCGTGTACAGGTAGTCGAATGTCAGCACCGTGTACAGGTAGTCGAATGTCAGCACCGTGTACAGGTAGTCTAATATCAGCACTGTGTACAGGTATACGAATGTCAGCACCGTGTACAGGTAGACTAATGTCAGCACCGTGTACAGGTAGACTAATGTCAGTACTGTATGCAGGTACTGTAGACTGATGTCAGCACCGTGTACAGGTAGTCGAATGTCAGCACCGTGTACAGGTAGTCGAATGTCAGCACCGTGTACAGGTAGTCTAATATCAGCACTGTGTACAGGTATACGAATGTCAGCAACATGTACAGGTAGACGAATGTCAGCACTGTGTACAGGTAAACGAATGTCAGCACCGTGTAAAGGTAGACGAATGTCAGCACCGTGTACAGGTAGACGAATGTGAGTACTGTGTGTAGGTAGCCGAATGTCAGCACCGTGTACAGGTAGACAAATGTCAGTACTGTGTGCAGGTAGACTAATGTCAGCACCGTGTACAGGTAGACAAATGTCAGTACTGTGTGCAGGTAGACTAATGTCAGCACCGTGTACAGGTAGACAAATGTCAGTACTGTGTACAGGTAGACTAATGTCAGCACGGTGTACAGGTAGACTAATGTCAGTACTGTGTAAAGGTAGACTAATGTCAGTACCGTGTACAGGTAGACTAATGTCAACACCGTGTACAGGTAGACTAATGTCAGTACTGTATGCAGGTACTGTAGACTGATGTCAGCACCGTGTACAGGTAGACTAATGTCAGCACCGTGTACAGGTAGACTTATTAGCTGCACCATGTACATGTAGACTAATGGCAGCACCGCTCTGTCTCCAGTACTGTGTATATTTATTATAGGTATTTATTTTTGCAGCACTTTACATAATGTGCATTCACACAAGTATAGAGTAAAAATAGCACTGCTCTATCTCCAACACCAGGTACAGGTAGATCAATGGCAGCCCTGCTCTGTCTCCAGCTTTGGGTAAAAACTGCAGGCAGCCTTATGTATGGACCAATGGCAGCACTGTGTACTGATAGACCAATGGCATCACTGTTGACTGGTAGACCAATGGCAGCAACGTGTACTGGTAGAGCAATAGCGGTACTATGAACTAATTGACTGATGGTAGTACCGTGTACTGGTAAACCAATGGCAGCACTGTGGACTGATATACCCATCGCAGCACCATGGACTGGTAGACCAAGGGTAGCACCGTGGACTGGTAGACCAATTGTAGAAACGTGAATTGGTAGATGGAGGGCAGCACTCTGGACTGGTTGACTGATGGCAGTACTGGTAAACCAATGACAGCACTGTAGGCTTGTAGGCTGATGGCAGTACTGGTAAAGCAATGACAGCACTGTGGACTGGTAGACCCATCCCAACACCATGGACTGGTAGACCAATAGTAGCACCGTGGATTGGTGGATGGATGGCAGCATTGTGGACTGATGGCAGTACTGGTAAACCAATGGCAGCACCATGGGCTGGTAAACTAATAGCAGTACTGGTAAACCAATGGCAGCACTGTGGGCTGGTAGACTGATGGCAGTACTGGTAAACCAATGGCAGCACTGTGGACTGATGGCAGTACTGGTAAACCAATGGCAGCACCATGGGCTGGTAGACTGATGGCAGTACTGGTAAACCAATGGCAGCACTGTGGGCTGATGGCAGTACTGGTAAACCAATGGCAGTACTGGTAAACCAATAGCAGCACTGTGGGCTGGTAGACTGATGGCAGTACTGGTAAACCAATGGCAGTACTGCGGGCTGGTAGACTGATGGCAGTACTAGTAAACCAATGACAGCACTGTGGACTGGTAGACTGATGACAGTACTGTAGACTGGTGGACCCATGGCAGCACTATGGGCTGCTAGACTGATGGCGGCATTGTGGACTGGTAAACCAATGACAGTACTGTTCTGTCTCCAGTACTGGGTACAGGTAGTCTAATGGCAGTACTGCTCAGTCTCTGGCACTGTGCCTACCAGCTACCACCCCTGGAGGATGTAGGAAAGCAGGTATGGGACACCCTGCTTGGGGGGTGTCAACTGCCAACAGAGAATTTAAACAGGTAGGGAGCAAGTGCAAATCTCAAAACTCTTGAATGAGTCTCTAGGCCAGTGCCTGCTGCCCCATAATTCTTTCTGTGATTTGTACAGTGAAAAGAAACATACAGGACAGGAAATAACACACAGAATTATAAACAAAATATCTGTAAACCATATATAAAACATTGTACATTTAGCAACATATTTAAAATTGTGATGGCAACGAGAGCTTTCCATTTTCCTTAAATCTGGAGGGTGATTTTTAGTTTTAGGGACCTTTTGCAGTATGTGACGCGTTAACATGCCTTGCATTTACGCTGCCCATTGAATACAATAGGCTTCTTATGCACAAAAACACCCTAGTGTCTGTCAGATCATTTTTACCACATTGCACTATGGTGTGTTGCAGCACATGTGTGATAAATCATCCTTTAGACTTTATACTTTATGTTTCTACCCATGGTATAGGTTGCAGCTAAAGCTGCTTGCTACCTGAATATGAGGACATGGATTTTAAATTGTCCAGAAGAGAGAAGTAAAGATTTTTTGTTCATAAAATGGTTGGGGAGAAGTCTGAACAAGAAGATATCGGGGAAATTTAGAAAAACTGGAACAGCTGTGCATGGCAACCAATCAGTATCCAGCTTTCATTTTCAAAGCTGAACAATCTGAAGATAGGAGCTGATTGGTTGGGATGCGCAGCTGCTCCAGATTCTGTCTGCTCCAGTTTTTGATAAATTCCACCCATTGCACATAGATGGGGGAATAAAGACATTTGCTTTCTTTTAAATGTTAAACAGCTAGGAAATGTTGGAGCTAAATGCCGGTTCTTGATCCCACTTGGTAAACAGTGAAGATTTAATTACTCTGCATCATCAATCTTTTTCAGGTGACAGCAAGCTGCCTAGCTGTCTAATATTTTACAGCATAACGGTTTATAGTGGTTAGATCAGATGGTTTCTCAAAATCACATACAGAATGTATGTTTAATGGTGGCAGACAGTGAAGGACTTATACTGTACACGTTCTCATGTGAGCTGGACTGTCACGCATATACTGTCAGCATGTGACATCTATAATTCATATGACTCTTCTCCTAGGATACAGAAATGAATAGAACTGCACCAATAAACAGTCCATGATATGTCAGAGTTATCTGCTACACTTTACAAGTACCCCACCACTCACCATATTTAACATACGCCAGTGTTTAACATTCAGGAAGGATTAGGTTCAAGGATATATGCTGTGTATATATACAGTGGTAATAAACCTAACTTGCAATTCTTATACTAACCCTGCAATCCTATATTGGGATAAATAAACAAATCTCTCTCTCTGTATATTTATCTTTATATATACATACAGAGAGAGTTTCTATGTATCCCAATACAGGATTGAAGACAGTGGCGGCCCATCCATTAAGGGCGCACAGGCGCCGCCCCATCTATCACACCACCCCTCTATATGAGTAATGGATAGATTCATGCATAGCAAAAATCTATCCATGGCCTGCCGCAGCCACCCCCTTTTGATTGCGTCTGGCCCCTTTCAGGATGCCGGGTGTGTGAATTACAGAGGTGGGGGTGTTTTTTTGAAGCACCTGATTAGAGTCATAGGCTCTAATAGGCTTCAAAATAGGGTGGACTCGGAGCGCAGAGCATTGCGCTTGGAGCCCTCCCAGGTTTGTTAGAAAAGCAAATGAATATTTGCTTTTCTAAGGGAACCGCCTCTCCACCATTTAGGAAGCGCGGGTCTGATGCCCATCACCTGATTGGCTGAAAGAACAGGCGATCCTATTGGACGCCTAGAAAGAGGAAAGAAGAGACGCACGGCGGAAGCATGGAGGACACAGGAGCCGCCTGACCCCCAGCTCACTGCTGCCTGACCCGCTTCCCGTCCCACAGCTCGCCGTTGCCACCCTCTGCCTGACCCGCCACCAAGATGGGGTAAGTGCCGGTCAGACAACGAGCTGGCGGGCATAGGGGGTGCTGGTTAAATGCCGCCAGGGGGTCACAGTGGCTGCATTTGATGGCCACAGTGAGGCTGCAATTGATGTTTTTTTTCCGTTTATTTGCAGTTTTTCCGTTTATTTGTGAGAATTGCTAGTTAGGTTTATTACCACTGTAGATTTAGCATGCCTCACTATCAGATGTTTTGTGAATTTTTTTTATTTAGTTGGATATTTGCCGTCATTACCATGACCCGCCACCAATGAACAAAACGTGTTAAATTTTTTGCAGTCTGCAGTTAATTTCTGAAACACTGGCACTAAGGGCACTTTCACACTGGGGTGGGGGGTGTTAGCGGTAAAGCGCTGCTAATATTAGCAGCGCTTTACCGCTGTAATAGCGGCGCTTTTTGGCCGCTAGCGGGGAGCTTTTAACCCCTGCTAGCGGCCGAATAAAGGGTTAAAAGCGCCCGCAAAGTGCCACTTCTGAAGTGCTTTGCAGGCGCTTTGGCAGTGCTGCCCATTAATTACAATGGGCAGGAGCGGTGGAGGAGCCATGTATACACTGCTCCTCCACTGCTCAAAAGATGCTGCTTGCAGGACTTTTCCTAACGTCCTGCAAGTGCATTGTGAAAGCCTCCCCTGCAGCCCCAGGCTTGCACACTGGGGCTGCAGGGGAGGCGTTTTTCAGGTGCTTTACAGGCGCTATTTTTAACCCAAAAGTGCCTGGGAAAACACCCCATTGTGAAAAGGGTCTAAAAACTAGTTCATGCCCTGATCTAGGTTTATCTTTTTTATACACTGTATTTATTTGTAACAGAGTTGTCTTTACCATCTTCTCTTCTAGAGAACATCCACAAAGATACAATGTATCTTTTTCTCCTCACATAGGAGAAAGATACAAGGGAGGTGTCTACTGTTAACTGGCACAGTAAATATGTGATCATTAAAGTGATTGTAGAGTCTTGTTTTTTTTTTTTCAATAAAAATAACAAACATGTCATACTTACCTGCTCTGTGTAGTTAAATACCAAACACAACATGCTTTAAAATTGCGCACAACCGTGCAGCAGCGACAAACTACATACATTTTTAAAAGCCTTTAAAGTACTTTACAGGTTACCACTTTAGATTTACAGAGGAGGTCTACTACTAAAATTACTGCCCTCGATCTGATGTTCACGTTGATACCTCAATGCATGGTGCAATAGCTGTTTACATATGACACTAGACCGACACTTGCGTTTGCCTTTGCACGCAAGCATGGGGAGACAAGGATGCTTTTTTTTTTGCTTTTTTCTTTTGCTATTTTTTTATTTTTACACTGTTCTTTTCAATTTTTTTTTTAGCATTTTTATTGTTATCACAGAGAATGTAAATATATCCCCTATGATAGCAATAGGTAGTGACAGGTACTCTTTAAAAAAAATAAAAAGGGGGGTCTAATAGACTCTAGAGCTCTCCTTTGCCCTCGAGGCATCTGCCCACACCAAGATCAGTGTGATAAGATGCTTTCCCAATTTCCCAATGACGTTGTTTATATCTGGCGAAACCGAGGTCATGAAATGCTCGTACCTTCCGGTTTCTTAGGCCATAGAGCTGATTGGAGCCATTCTGATCTTTGATCAGCTCTATGGTCATCTGGCGGAACCACCGGTTGCATTATCAGGTTCCCCGGTGAGACAGGAGAGCCCAAGAAAACTAAAGAAGACGACAGGAGGGGGTGGGGAGGGGGGACGTTCCCTCCCACTGCTTGTAAAAGCAGTCTAGCTAATTAAACATGAAAGCTGACCGCTGGCTGAAAAGAACGATAACCAAGATGATACCTAAACCTGCAGGCATCATTCTGGTATAACCACTCAAAGTCCAGCAACATACCAGTACGTTGCTAGTCCTTGTTGGGCATATATTGTAATTTTCTTTTTTTTTCATGCAGCCTGTGGGCTGCATGAAAAAAAAGATATTGATCGGTGGGTATGCCCACCATTAGAATACTGCCATGCATCCACCCACTTCGAATGATGGGCATACATGCACCGTTTTTTTTTTCTAACTGTGGTGTTGAAATCACCTCCTACAGCACTGGATTCGCTGACTTAGGTATTGTGAGAGCAAAGATAAATAAAAGAGTGCTGCAGCTGAATGGTGTACCTGAAAATCAAACAATGGTAACAATAAAACATTAACTCAATAAAACAACTGTGCCAAAAAAAAAGAGTAAAAAATATATGCTGAAGCATGGGGGCAATCCGCCCCTAATGTTAGGGGCAAATCACCCCTCCCCCATGCTTCGGCATATATGCTCTTTTCTTTTAACTGTGATGGTGAAATCACCTCCTACAGTGCTGGAGTCGCTGATTTATGTATCGTGGGAGCAAACGCTGTTGCTGTCAAGATGGATAAATAGGGGCTGCAGCTGAATGGCGTACCTGAAAACAAAAAAAAGAGAGAGAGGGAACAATAAAACAACACTTATTTTGGCATATATATATATATATATATATATATATATATATATATATATATATATATATATATATATTTATTTTTTACACTTTTTTTTGTAACTGTTATGCCCCGTACACACGGTCGGACTTTGTTCGGACATTCCGACAACAAAATCCTAGGATTTTGGCTCAAACTTGTCTTGCATACACACGGTCACACAAAGTTGTTGGAAAATCCGATCGTTCTAAACGCGTTGACGTAAAACACGTACGTCGGGACTATAAACGGGGCAGTTGCCAATAGCTTTCATCCCTTTATTTATTCTGAGCATGCGTGGCACTTTGTCCGTCGGATTTGTGTACACACGATCGGAATTTCCGACAACGGATTTTGTTGTCGGAAAATTTTATAGCCTGCTCTCAAACTTTGTGTGTCGGAAAATCCGATGGAAAATGTGTGATGGAGCCTACACACGTTCGGAATTTCCGACAACAAGGTCCTATCACACATTTTCCGTCGGAAAATCCGACCGTGTGTACGGGGCATAACAGTTCGGTTCCAGGTTCGGTTCTCTCAAAATGCGATGGCATCTTTGGAGATCCTGTGAAAGTGTGTCCTAGTCTGTGCAGTGTGTACCCTACGCTAATACTCCACTAGTGTGTGGTAGCGTTCAAAACATTCACTGATGCAAAGACCATGATGGTCAGGACAGGAGGGACAATAATAGCGGGTGTCACGCCTATATCTGTGTTTCCTAAAGGCACAACATTTTCTTTGGGGTAATCGTTGGGTAGGGGTACCAGGGAGGACATACTGAAAATGCCTCTCATGCAGCCGGCTTACTGCATTTGCGTTGGGAAGTTGGGGTACAGCACTTTCTGGAAACAGAAGGGCTCTGACGATCTCTTCCTGGAATTTAAGGAAGGATCCAGTTCCTCCTGACGCTTTGTATAGTACATAAGCGTTCAGCAGAGCCAATTGGAATAAGTGTACAGACACTTTTATACCAGCGCTGGCCTTACGGGCAATTAAGTACGGCGCCATGAACTGGTAATTGAGGTCCACCTTCCCATATTAAGGTTGTATTTGTGGACACAAAGGGGTTTCTCCACAACACCAGTCGCCGTTTGAATTTGGACCGGCATGTCTGCTTGAAGGGAGGACAGAACGAAAACATTCCGATTATCCCTCCACTTCACAGCGAGCAAATTATTACACTTCAAGCAGGATCTCTCCCCCAGCCTATGATGGGAATCTACAAGCCGCTGGGGTAAGCCCTGGCGATTAGATCGCACGGTGCCACATGCGCCAATTCCATGATCAAACAAGTGACTAAAAAGTGGCACGCTCGTGTAATAATTGGCCATGTGCAAGTGGTACCCCTTTCTGAATAAGGGTGACACCAAGTCCCATAAATCTTACCAGCGCTCCTGTAGTCTGGACAGTTTTCTGGCTCCACGTGACTATCTTTTCACTCGTAAACCATAAAACTATATGTATAGTCTGTGGCTCTGTCACAGAGCTTATACATCTTGACCCCACAACTTGATCGGGAGTAAACAAGGCTGCAAACTGTTGGTTGAAGTGGTTTACGAGGGGCCGAATTTTGTGGAGCCGATCATATTCAGGGTCACCCTGAGGACGACAGAGTTTATGGTCATTAAAATGCATGAACCGCAAGACCTGCTCGTATCTAGCCCTGGCCATGGAGTCAGACAACACGGGCATATGATGAATTGGGTCAGTGGACCAATATGACTGCAACTCACTCTTTTTAATTATGCCCATGAGGAGAGATAGGCCAGAAAGGTCTTAAATTCGGAAACCGTAATAGGTTTCCATTCTCTAGCAAATGGTGTCAAATGGGGATTAGTGGCGATGAATTGACCAGAATACCAATTGCTTTGGTCCACAATAGATCTATAGAAATCTTCCATGAAAAACAGCGAATAAAAATCAAGTGATGTAAAATCATCTGCTTCCACCTGAATCCTGGGTTGGTCAGTGAATGGGGGAAGTACGGGTGCTGCAGAAGTGGTGGGCTCCCAATTAGGATTGGAAAATGCGACAGGAAGGGCACTATGGGCTCGGCTGGCCTGTCTTGGTGGCTGTGGGACTCTACTTGTGCTAACCACCTGACCAGCTTGAACTGCACTTATGGGACTCGCCATGTCACCACGTGATACCGCAGTGCTAGTTTGACTACGACCAGGGTGTACTAGGCCGTTGGTGCTTGCCAGTTCACCAGAAGGATGAGCGGCACTAGTACTGGCTCTCTGCTCCATACGAGAGCCCTGCAGTTCTTGCACCTCAACAACAGCAGAAGAACGAGGTCGGACACACCTGACCTTGGCAGGGACCACTACTCCGTTGTCAGAGCTATCTGTCAGGGTGCCGCTGCTGTCTACGGGTTTCAATACTGAGCCTGAATCTGACAGATGAGTGACTTCCTCTTCACTCTCATCTGTCATGCTCAGAAACGTGTAGGCCTCTTCAGTAGTGTACCTTCAATTGGACATTTTGGCCTCTAAATTTACTGGTACAACTAGTGAGACTCACAAGAAAAATAGAACACCTGACTGTCAGAGACTGCTTCAAACGCTACCAAAAAAAACAGTTAGATCAGACCTGACTCTGCGAACGCTGCAGTTATGCGTGTTGTGTTTTTGTAATTGACAGTGATCGATAGATACTGCACTTGGGTGGCCTGGGTGGAGGGGCTAAACGCAGGTGCTAGCAGGTATCTGGACTGATCCCGCTAACGCTGCATTTTTGGGAACCTTAAACTACTGGGGATGCTAGTATAGATCTGATCAGATCCGTTCAGACACTATAATACTAAGGGAGGTGTATGGTGTGTGCGTGGGTGTTAGTGCTACTGGCACTAATCTGACGATGCATGGGGCGATGAAGACCCTAACTGATGCTAAAACTGATATCACATAAAATTGATAACACCCACTGGGCGATCGGGGGTTAAACCTTTATTGGGTAATATACGGTGGGTGCCCTGATGCTATAAAACAAACAAGCTAGCCAGCGTCACTCGTAACACTAATACGGTGATCACTGGTGACAGGGGAGGAAAGGGTTAACTAGGGGGCAATCGGGGGTTAAAACCTTTATTAGGTAGTATGTGGGGGTACCTGACGCTATAAAAACCTGACGGTGAAACAAATCAACTAACTGGCTAACCCGTGACACTAATACAGCGATCAGAAAAAAGATCTATTAGTGACACTGGTGACAGGGGGTGAAAGGGTTAACTGGGGGGCGATCAAGGGTTTAAACCTTTTATTAGGGGCATACCCTAGACCTACCTGGGCCTACTACTAATTGCCCTAACACTTATTACAGTCACAAATGACACCAATGCAGTGATCAGTGAAAAATCTGACAACTGCAATTGGTGACACAGTGACAGGGAGTGGGGGGAGGGTGGATCGGGGGGGTGACAAGTGTACCTATGTGTACTGGTGTTAGTGTAGTGTTGTGCAATTCACATTTAGACGTCCTCTCTCTGGAACCAAAAAGAATTCCAGAGAGGGAGATGACATCACTTCCCCTGCCTGTGTTTACACTTACAGGCAGGGGAAGCATTTTCATTCGCCAGACCCGATCAGCAGGTCCAGGCCAGAAATCATTCGCCTGGACCTGAGGTTTAATGGGTTCTGTAACAAATTTGCGTACCTGTTCCATTCTGCCGACGTATATTTGCGTATGGCGGTCGGCAAATGGTTAAGGGGTTAATTGCAACTGAAATATTTATCTTGCATACAAACAAATTTAAAGACCAAATAAGTTAAACATCTGTGCATCACACTTATTCTCTATAAAATTTCTAGGTCCAGTGAGGTGGTCCTAGTTACAGTTGTATGTTTCAAATGGAGACACACTAGCTTAGCTGAAAAACAAATTTTACTCTCACGCAGACTGAGACGGCAAGTGGGTATTCCCTTGTCACAATACTCATAGACCCAAAACCTGCTTAGCCAATGAATTATTTGTGTTTTTCATATGTTTTACCTTTATGGAACTGAATGTAAGCTTGGGTTAATTAGCATTTTTGCATTTTTCTAATCATTTCCAATTGGTAGTAGGAATTTAGGCTCTATTCACACCTGAGCGTAGCAATTTATTGGCATTTTTTTAAAGCGTTTTTGCAGCTTTTTACAAGCATTTTTGAAGCATTTTAGAAGTGTGTTTTGTAGCTTCAGGTGTTTAGCCAATAGATAGCACTAGTGGGAGGAGAAGGGGAGGAATTTATGGGTGGAGAGCTGTTATTTGAGCAGAAAACGATTGTAAAACACTTGGAGAACGCTTAATTCTGGTGTTTCTGTTAAAGTCTATGGGGCCGAAAATGCTTGTAATCTGCCAAAAAGCAGCTCATGTACTTTTTGGAGCGATAGGAATTTTGCTTCAGGCGGCAGAATGCTCCGATGTATACAGAAGCCATTGAAATTAATAGTATTTGGCTTGTTGAGCATTTTAGAGCTACAAGCTTTAAGCAGAAAATCACTCAGGTGTGAACAGGGCCTTAAACTGCCTGGTAATTTTTCCTTTCAGTTCTGAAATATATATGAGCCCTTCCTGGAAAAACTAAATTTACATATATCTGTGGATCATCATCTGTGGATTACAGATGTGTTTTATTGTAGATAATCTTCAAGACTGTGTTTACCACCAGATGGAGTGATGAATATGAGTTATGGTTAGTGCATAGAAGAGGCCTCTTGCAGTGAAACGCGTAGACCTATTCATGCTAACAAATTAGGACTGGCATACCTACGTTAAAGAAAAAAAATATTGGTGGTGGTTATCTAAGTGCACTTAACATATTGTATGTCCAAAAGCTTTTAAGGGGGGAAATAAAACACTGCTGCTCTAATACCGTGAAGGATTCTGTCGTTTAGCCTCTCTTTCCTCTCCCCTGGCCATTTACAAAATGTTGTTTATTCTGTTTCCAGAATACAGTGTATTTTGTGACTGAACGAAGGTAGAGGAGATGCAAATAAACAACAAAACACAGGGTGTTTTCCAGCATGAATTAAACCATGATTTTTACCCTAACCAGTAGCAATCTGAGCCTAGGATAATCATTGTGAGAGGTAACTTCCCTGTACACAGCAGAAGTTAAAAAATGTTTGTCCCCCCACCCCACCCAGAGTTTAAGTGTGAAAAGGGCCCAGATCAGTTCACTTCACCTCCATGCCCACCCTCTTTTGTAGTAAATTCATACTTCATTGCAATAGACTACATGCTTGCAAGTCTTTAGTTTCATATGGGCAGTTTCTACATTTTAGCAGCATCAGACATCCAAAGGGATCCCATATGATGAGAACTGCATGCAAGCTGAATTATGTACAATAACCTATGACAGCCAATCAAGTGTCAACTTTCTTTAGTTTGATTACTGCTGAAGGCTACTATTTGACTAGTAACTCTGGGTTAACAAACAACATTGCACTTTGCTTTATATTGCTAAAGCTCATCAAGTTCATTGTAAGGTGTTAGACCTGGAGTGTAAACTATGCACGGACATGAAATGATCCAACCATGCATGTTAATAGAACAGCTGTTAGCTCATTGTCTCAGAGCCATTGGCTCCCGCTGCTGTCAATCGCAGCCAGTAAGGAGGGAGCAGGAGGCAGGGCCCAGCCATGCTCTGTGTGTCTATGGACACACAGAGTGTTCTTGGGTGCAAGCCCACATGAGTGCCCCCATAGCAAGCAGCTTGCTATGGTGGGCACTCGGTGGGAGGGGGGAGCCGGAAGCACCAGTGGGGCACCCGAGAAGAGGAGGATCAGGTCTGCTCTTAAAAAACTATTGTACAGAGCAGGTAAGTATAACATGTTTGGTATTTAAAAAAAATACAAATTAAGGGTTTACAATCACTTTAAAGCGAAGCTAAACCCTCAATACTCGCCTCCCCTTCAGCAATGCAACCTCTGCAAGCTCTTCTTCCAGGACCAGCACCTTCTCCCAGCTTCTGGGTTTAGGGTTTTCAGCCACCTTGATAGGCTGGTCTGGGATAATGTAACTCCCATGCACACGCTGGAGTTCATCCCAGCACTAAGATGTTCTGAGAATGTGCACTGAGCTGTACAGAGAAAAGTAAGAAGCATTTATTGCAGAGGGCATATAGGCTTAATGTACATGGGACGTTTTTATGACCTCTCCCGAACGATTTAACTTGACAGATAGTAACCCACGTTTAAAACGTTTGTTTTGCCACGTTTACATGCAGCGTTTAGCCGCGTTTGCGTTTAGAAGTGTTTGAAAAAATTTTTTTAGTTTTTTTTTAAAAATAGACACCTGTAAACGAAACTCTGCTAAACGCGAGTTACCGCATTTAGACGCGTTTAGACACGTTTAGAAGCTTTTAGCGCTTGAAATGCCTCTAAACTTAGCGTCTGAACTCATTTTTTTGCTTTCCAAAAAGGGGCTCTAAACTCAACTGCCTAAAATGACATTAAACGAACCTGTGTACATGTACTGATAAGATAACATTGGATGAGTTCAGGGGCAGCTAAAAAAAGCAGCCAACTGCCTCTGAACGTCCGTTTACCAGCAGCAGTATACATGAGACTATAATAGTCTGTCTCTTCTGCAGTAAAAACCCTTCCTGTTTGCAAATTTTTACATTTAGGCTTAACCCTGAACTTCAGGTAAAACAAAAAACTCCCTTGCAATGGGGCTTACCCAACACTGCAATGGTTAAAGGATACCCACAAAAAGGATTTTATCTATCTAATCTCCTGCTCCTGCAGGCTCACTTCATGCTTGAAAACCAGTTCACCGCAGGCTCTTATCCCTTATCCCGTATCCCTTAGGGCTCTTTCACACGGACGAGTCCGTGTACGGAGTCTGCTCTGCAGCGACGGACCTGTCAGAGCGCCACTCTCCCCTATGGGGGATCGGATGACGACGGACCGTAGAGTCCGTCATCACCCAATCCGATCCGCAGATGGATGGAAAAGTAGGTTTTTCCTCCGTCACACTTTTTTGGAGCGGGTCGGATGTCAGCGGACATGTCACCGCTGACATCCGACACTCCATAGAGGTCTATGGAGCGTCCATTCAGGTCCGCCTAAAAACTGACAGGCAGACCTGAACGGATCGTCCGTGTGAAAGAGGCCTTTTTATACTTTGGTTGTGGCAGACACTGTGACGCCATCAAGTACAATACAGGGCCAAAAGCCTTGCATTGTACATAGAATACTGAGGGACCTTCAAAGGCCTGACAATGAGGGAGAAGATTTGAGCACAACCTGCTGCATACAAGGATTAGGTAAACAAAAGTGCTTTTTCCTGGAAATAGGTTTTACATTCTGGTTTAGGCTGATGACACATGGGCATATTTTTTTCTCAAAGATTAATCACTCCTACAAACTGTTAATGCCAGCATTTACAAGGGATCTATGGCTTGGGTAGAGTCACTAACAATTTGCTACAGTATTGGGTTGTGCCCTGCTACAAAGTCCTCTCCTTTAGCAGTTTGTAGCTTTAAATAGTGATTGCAGCATTTCATAGAAGGGGGACTGTTGTTTAATATTGGTCTTTGAGCGACAAATGGCTTTAAAATTTTCATTTTTAGTGATCCCATAGAAAAGTATTCTTATTTTCATAGCATCAAATCTGTAACAAAATGAGATTGAAGAAGAGGTAGGTGTAATCGCTGCAAGAGAATTGCCCTTCTGTCATCAGCCTTGAAGCGGAACTAAGTTTCCAGTGTGCTTATATCAGCCGTCAACCAAACTTTCAAGGCTTTTGCCATAGCTGGCGCAGCATCATGGAAACTTCAGATCTAAAAGCTGGCCATACACTAGTAGATTTCTAAACAAACGTTTGTAATAACATTGCTATGAAAATTCCCATCAGTACATTCGATGACTTGACAAATGTTGTTCGAAAGTACCTCAAAAGGCATTTGCTTGAACATTTGATTTTGGAATGATTGCACTTTCCTGAAGGAAAACCACTTCCACTGTTAGAAATTTTCCATCTTGCCTTCAAATTTTCTCATCAATGCGGTCAAACGTCGATTTGACGTAACTAGAGTTTAGAAAATAGAACAGACGTTCTTAAAACAAGTGTTTGGTCAGCTCAAGATGCCGACATCTTCGGATGTAAAGGATAGGAGGGTTTAATTCTGTTTTTACAAAGTAAATATTGAAAAACTGCCAAAACAGTGGAGAACTGTCCCTGACCTACTTTGTCCACTGTACACGATCAAGCTATTTTTGAACATTATTTGGCAAGAAATAGTGGCTGTTATATGACGTAAGCTTGAATAATAATAATAACCTTGACATTACACTATCTTTAAGTAAAAGTAATTACATTTGTGGGAGATATGTGTTTAATTCAAGCAGTAATTTGCCTAGTAAAAAGGGGATTGCACCAATGTTTTGTCCAATCATTCTCAATGTATGCAGTATTAAAAGGATGATTTCCTATTATATCCTGCTTTTTTATATATAAAAAAGGCTCCTTGCAGTCAGAGCTTGCATGATTTCAATGCTATAGATAACCAGTCTTGTGCCAAGCACCACGTTGTTGTTTTGCAGAGAAAAGCTTACACATTTATGTATATTGGCTTGGAATGAATTTTGCTTTTACAGCGTTTTGTGCATCACACTGAACAAACATGTTGAGAACACATGCTGCCTAAGAGTTTAGTCATGTATAGTTTTCAGTATGAAATAATAGGAGATATACCATCTCCCTAAGCAGTAATCATATTTCTCTGCTGCTGTTCAGTGAGGGCAAATTGTGAAACCTTTATCTGCAAATATTTATACTCATACAATTAAATTACCATGTTCACACATTGTGCATTATAAGGTACTGTGGGGTTGATTTATTAAATACATAAACCCAGCATATTTTATTACCTATATGTGTCTGCTGTACCATATACTTGTAGGAAAATGTATCCTTTTCTCTTTGTGTTGCTTCCTTTTTGAAATCCCTGGTGTTCCTGACAGTCCCTCTGCTTTTCTTTTACAAACTGGCCACACTAAGTAGAAGAGCACAGCGTGGTCAGTTCTCTAGCTGTGCTGGGAACTCAGCCTGCTCTCCTCCAATTATTAGACTTTTCCAGGCACATCCCCTGCACAGCCATTCACTGGCAAGACCATTGAGCTGCTGTTTCTCCTACCCCAGCTCTCATGCAGTTGAGAACTGTGAATGTGATCACTTTTTATATCTACACACAAATGCATTGCCTTTCATTTCTATTTTAAACTGATTTGCAATGTGAGAATTTACATATACTTTAAAGGCAAACAGACTATGCACTTTGCAGGTGCAGTTGCATTCATTTTCCACAAAGCTTAGAGCATGGGTGCCCAACCTGTGGCCCTTCAGTTGTTGCACAAGTCCCTTCATGCCTCTACCATTGGGAGTCATGCCTGTAACTATCAGCCTTGCAATGCCTCATGTCCACCACAGCTTGTACACCAATGGCTTAGAGAATGTGGTTAGGGTTCTGTTTGTAAAGAATACCCAGTCAGGTGCAAAGGGGAAAAAAAGCATACAACATTATTGGATAATGGAAATCAGCAGAGCTTCACCACATTCTTTAGACTCTGGGGAAAATGAGTGCACAAGTTTTGCAACTTGCAAAGTGCACAGTCTGTTTGCCTTTAGTAAATCAACCTTGGTATGTCTTAGTATAAAACTAAAACCTATTATGTGAATGCAGATTCTGACATAGGAAAACATTTAGAGCTTTTAATGTATATTTTCGTTCCTCATTTCACAGATTTGAATGGCTGACCTATAGAGCTTGTTCATATGTGCTGATTTATACAAAGGGCAAGTGCAACCTGAATGTTGCATCTAACTTTTGGGGTAGAATGACACCAATTCATACTATCTGAACACAAACATGTACTTATTTGCTTGGACCTAGCATTGTGTTCAGGGTTCAGAATACTGAGAAGGTTGAAAAAAGCTTCTTCAGTAAAGTACAGTAACTCATATCAAATAGTCTAGATTAATGTCTCCCAGTCCTGTAACATAGCTTATCACTAAGAGTTACTATACTCTTCACCCTTGCATTGCTATTTTATACTACTCTGTTGAATTATTCTGTAAATGGTTCCTGCCACTTCCTGTCTCTTTACTAGGACAGCAAAAGTGAAATTGGATCTTGTTCTGACCCTCGCTACACACAGGTAGTGCCAGCCAGAACTGATGGTTAGTGGTATGTTAGTTTAAGAGCAGCAAGTCTTTTCAGCACAGACATGGAGGTATATACACTTTCAGGTTTTCCTTAGTTTGTCACTCTTAACCAAAAAAGAATTTCTAATGTAAACCCTAGTGTCTATCTGCCCCCCTTTTCCACCTCCATCTTGAAGCAATAATATAATGTTACAAGGCCACCCTATACAGGATTACATTTTTTTCTCCCAATTGTATGCACATATCAAAGAATTGATGAGCAGAAATTGAACATTTTAAAATATTTGCTTTTAAATTTAGTAAAAAACATCTGTAGATAATGCTATAGTATATAAGATATATCTTAATAAATAAGAAAGCCTGCTATTCAAATGACCCTTGATAAGAAAACAAATATACTGTAGAACAGAGCTTTAGCTGTCAGTTTTTTTTCGTTCAGCCCTGCTGTGTTGAAAAAAAAAAAAAGAAAAATGTGTACTAGGCTTTACTGCGTAAGGGTTGAACACTGACTTTTTTATTAATTTTTTTTTAGGTATGGAGACCAAAGGATATCACGGCTTCCAGGAAGGAGGAGATATGGAGAGGCGATGGGGACAGGTGCCACAGTCTATGGAATTCTCCTCAGCTTCCAGGCAGCAAAGTTCTGAGAACACTTACATGGAAATTGTAAATGTTAGCTGTGTACCCAGCACTTTTCCACAAAATCTCACAGAAAGAGAGGTGAAAGAAAAACAAGATCTTCTCCCTTGCCTTCAGCAAGATAATCAGTCTGGTGCTTTGGCCCAGGAACTTAAGACTGATCTAGAGTCAAAAGAACTCTCTGCAACGGTAGCGGAGTCTATGGGGTTGTATATGGATTCTGTACGGGATGCTGATTTTGCATATGAACAGCAAAACCAGCAAGGAATGATTGGTCCTGGAAATACTTATGAGAACGTGGAACATCTTGTTAAATTTTATAAGCCGGCCCCTTCCGGCCCTTTTCCCATAAACTGCCAGAATCAAACTGTAAGTACTATTCTAGACGCTGACAATTCTGTGAATGGTAAACTTAACAGTAACACCTTAAGGAGCCCATCTTCCTGTCATGAGAAGAGTCCAGCTACTAACAGCCCCTCCAACATGGCCCTTTCAGTTTGCAGTCCCACTGGAATTAACTCTGTTTCCTCTACTACATGTCCATCCAACTTTGGAAATTTTACAGTCCACAGTCCAGTCAACCAAGGAACTCCTGTTTCATGTTCACCAAATATTGACAATAGGTGTCCTATTTCTCATAGTCCTGCACATACTAATACGGCTGAATCCCCCATGTCTAGTCCATTAAGTAGTTTGAGATCACCCATTTCAAGTCCACCAAGTCACTGCAGTATCAAATCCCCAGTGTCAAGTCCATTGAATATTGCAGTGAGGCCTAATGTGTCTAGTCCTGGAAATATAAACACAAGATGCTCTCTTTCCAGTCCTTCCAATGCGAATAACAGGTCCTCTATTTCTAGCCCGGCTGCAAGTTCTATGGGTTCTTCAATCTGTAGTCCAGCACACAATACTTTGGGGTTTTCTTCTGCGGTTTTGTCTACTGAATGTAGAACTGATACCAATATCGGTACTGAAACTAAAGAAAAGGGCACCCAACAGCTCTTGTTTCCAAAAATGGAAGTACTGGAGAATGAAACTACTGACAGCAGTACGCAGAGCTTGGTGAAATTCATCAAGCCTGATCCAGATGGGACTTTTATTGACTCCTGTTTTGGAGACCGTGGTAAGGTTGCTTCCGATACATCTTTTCCAATCTCTATAAAACAAGAGCCGGGTAAAAACACTTGTTCTAATTCTCTCTTTAAAAGCACCTCATCAGGAAATCCTTTTCCATTTATGGATGGTTCATACTTTACCTTCATGGATGATAAAGATTACTATTCCCTTTCTGGAATTCTTGGACCACCTATGTCATCATTTGTTAGCAGTTGCGAAGGTAATGGCTTTTCTGGTCAAGGACTCTCCATGGGGATTAAACAGGAGGCGGACGATAGTGGTTTTTACCCAGAGAACACTATGCCTTCCTCAGCCATCGTTGGTGTTAACTCAGGTGGACAGTCATTTCACTACAGAATTGGAGCTCAAGGGACTATATCCTTGTCTAGGCCTGTCAATCGAGACCAGCCTTTCCAACAATTGAGCTCATTCCCTTCCGTTGGCTCATTAGTTGAGAGTTGGAAAACTCATTCTGAATTGTCTCAGAGCACTTTGTCATCCAGAAGAAATGATGGTTTTCCTGGTCCAGGATACATTCCAGAAAACGTGTCAAGGTGAGTAAGAAAGTAGTCACGTTGTGACCACACCAGACAGGAGATGGCATGAGACTGTAATTGCTACATATTTAAACTAGAGAGTCAGGAAATGCATGGGTGTGACCTAATAGAAACATTGATAGTATTTGTATTATTTTATAATTGCAAGATTTGCTGATCTACGTGCTGGAATGTGATATGATTCCATTTTAGTTGGATTATAGGTGTTTTTTTGTAGTGTTTCATGGTTCTTTTGGCCTACAGTTTGCTATTGATGTGGTGTTTTTATGTATGGAAGCTTCTTGGCATTTAAGTGTGGTTTTAATTACCAAAGCATTCTAATATGCAAACTGATTATGTGTAAAAGGTTTTAAATCTTGAATTGTTTATTCATTATTTCACTAATTTGTATCATTTTAAAGTGGTAGTAAAGTCTCATTAAAAGATTAATAACCTATGCCCCCTGCAAATTTAAGTCATAATGTACTAGTATGCACTGCATACTAGTACATTATGAGAGACTTATCTACAGACGAAGCCGTCCAGTGCTGGGCTGTCATGGCTCCCCCTGGTCGCTGGCGCTTCCATGCCTTCCTTCCAGATTCCAAATCTTTGGCCGCTTGAATGGCCGGGCTGCGGTGACATGCATGGGAGTCACTTCGCCGCGGCATGCAGAGCGGGCCATAAATGCGCTCTGAGCTTGCTTGTACAGCTCAGAACACATTACCCGCTGACAGACAGGAGGGTCATTTGTGATAGTACAGACCTCTAGGGTCTCTTCTGTTAAAAAACCCTGCCTGTCAGCGGGATTTTACAGAAGACACTTTACTACCACTGTAATGTACTTGTATACTGGTTAATCATCTGCCATTGGACAGTTTAGAAACCCTGTGGCAATATCTGATCAGTATGTGAAGGGAAGTGGACTAACCCTCTTGGTCAAAATTCATACATTAAACAGGCAGGCTAGAAAATCTGGACATCGGATGTGGTTGTTTTATGGCCAGCTTGCTTTTCCTTTTGAGAGTACAGAGCTTCTGCTTGGAAATCAGGAATTAGAATTTGAAATTTTTTACATAGAATTTTGAATGTGAACTCATTATAAAGTTCACATCACCCACTTTTATGGCTGAGTCAGGTCAGGCCATCTGATCATTTCCTGCACTGCTGATCTTACCCTTGTGTTCTTACAGTTGTATAATGTACATGTGACGTACATGATACTGGCCAACATTAGGCCTTATTAACATACTTATTATTTGTTAACTCCCCAGCTACTCCCCATATCCTTACACTTTTATGGAGGCAGATTCTATGAGCAATATAGATTATAGGTTATGTATCGGATAAATTAATATTTTTTAGAAGCAGAAATGAAAACTAATAAACCAACTGTGTCACTAAAATTTTGGCAATAGCTTATAAACTTGAAGCAACAAGTAGGTTTATTTTTTAAATCAAGTCTTAACTAGGCAGACACTGAAAATCCTGTTACTTGTTTTTCAGGTTTAAAAAAATTGGTAAAAACAGCTTTGCTGTTATGATAAGTAAAGCTAACATGTCACTTCAAAAGCTTTAACTGTCAGTTTACTTTCCTTCGGGATAAAGTATTGAGTAGTGACTTGACTATCATTTAAAGTGTTGTCTTGTAAAATGTCATGAAGATGATTCCATGTTGCATCCAAGGACTTTAGCTGATGTAGATTTTACATTGTGAATCAGACACAAGTCTAAGTGGATATGGTGTGTTATAAATGGGTAATCTAAGTGTTTTTATTTCAAAGTCTAGCGCAGAGTTAGTAATAAAAATGTAAGCATAGCAGAAAGTAGTAAAGTCTATTGCAGATAGCATTTCTGTGTCACTCTCCCCCATAGAAACGTATGTTAACGTGTTAATGTTTAACATGTACTGAAATATAAACTGTAACTCTACAAGCTATCAGTAAACAGGCCACATACATCTGGTGTGCAGCCGTGGTCCTCACTGATCACCTTATGTGACGTTTGGTTTGTACAGCATTCTCTTTAGAAATATGTACAGTATCCGCATGTAATCCACAGAAAAAAAATCAACACACCTTGTTTGTTTTATTTATTCTGAGATAAAAAGGGAATTTGATCAAGATGTATACAAGGACTATGACAATATTCTACTAATAAGCAGGCAACCTTTTTAATAATTTTGTAAACAATGCACATTTATAAATACTGTACCAGCTGCCTGTCTCATGGGATTGGAATGAGCTGAAACATTTACATATGAAAATTCTCTCTGTTATTCTTCTCTAATGCACACCGCGGAGAAGTTTTTAGTCTTGCCTGTTAAACAACAGGGCAATGTCTTTGACCTATATTGTAGGGTCCACAAATGTAAAGTTGGTCAAGAAGCTAGCCATTATGTGAATGACCCGTGGGTGCTCACATATGGAGAGTCATTTTAAAAGCAGTGGCATGGCCATGCACATTTAAATGCATATTTATGAAGCACAGTGACTGCTGGTGGAGCACAAAAAAAAATTTTATGGAAGTCCTGTAGAAAAAAAAAACCTGTCAGTCACATGATCAGCTCTATGTGCTGCATTAAGCAAATAGAACTCTGTGCAGCTACCCTCGACCTCCTGACTACACGCCATGGTCTGCATGAATGGGCCATTAAAATACAGGCAAAAAAAGAATGGTTACTGTAATAAAAGACCTCTCAGTTGGGCAGCAAGTCCAAGATTCTTTTATAGTCTTAAAGTGGTATTAAAGGGTTCAGCTTTATTATAAAAAAATAACAAACATGTCATACTTAGCTGCTCTGTGCAGTGGTTTTGCACCGAGCAGCCCTGATCCTTCTTTTCTCGTGCCCCCGCTGGCAATCCTGGCTCCTCCATTTTGACTAGTGCCCTTTTGACTAGCTGCTTGCTATGGGGGCACTGGTGTGTGTTTACTCCCAAGCTCTGCTCTATGCATCCATAAGGGTTCATTTACACTTGGTTCGACTTCAACACACATTAAAGTGCTTACCGCTTCAACATGCTTTTTTTGGTGCTTCTGTGATGCTTCGGTGGTGCTTTGATGGTGCTTCAATGATGCTTTGGGATGATTTGGTGGTGCTTCAATGACTTCGGTGGTGCTTTTTTGAAGCTTTGATGAAGCTTGGCTGATGCCCTATGTGTGTGTGTGTGTTGATATCTCATACCTGCAATTTCTCCTAAACAAAGCGAAGCTAAAGCTGAATTAAAGCCTCTCAAAAGCTGCAGGTTCTTCAAGCGAGCTTTGTCATAGATTTCTATGGAGGCTGTGAAGATGCTTTGAAGCACCACTAAAGAGAGATGGGGTATCATTTTTGAAGCAAAGCAAAAGCGAGGTGTAAACAGGACTGTAAGCTAACCATTTTATTTAGTGACAATCTTTGACTGGCGTTCAGAGAGCTTTAAAAAAGGGTGTCTGAAGCAATGTTGTTTTAAAGCGAGTGTAAACAAGCCCTAAGACACATAGAGCCATGGCTCACCCCCCCCCCCCGCCCACCGCTTTCTCCTGATTGGCTCACTGGCTGTGAGTGACAGCAGTGGGAGCCAATAGCTCCTGCTGCTGTCTCAGCCAATGAGGAGAGGGAGTCCCGGAACAGCTGAGGTTTTCGAGGAACATCGCTGGATCGAAAGGGGGCTCGGGTAAGTATTAGGGGGGATGGGGGGGGAGCAGCACACAGAAGTTTTTTTGCCTTCATGCATGCTTAAAAGATTTAAAACCTCTGGCAGAGTCTTCACATCCAACAGATCAAATGCCTGGTCATCCACTGCACCCAATGATCCTTCCTGGTGTCCCTACTTCATTACTGTGTCCACAGCACTCAGGGACACGGTCATCTGACACTCCCGGAAATGTTGAATGCTGAAGACCCTGCCGAAGGCTGCAGTGGAGTTTGGACTTGGTACCTTATAGAAAGGTAAGCATTAAGAGTCTTCTATTACAGGGACCATTCCTTTGGATATTTTGGGCGAAGCAAAATTCAATTTGAAGATCAAGATCTACTTAAAGTGTCACTGACATAGACCCAGAAGGAGGAAATTATGTGTGCAAATCCCATTATGGATAACAAAAGTGTACTTGCTCACATACGCATTCTTGCATGATAAAAGAAAGCCTGTCAGTGAATTTATTTTGCTTGCATGGCACTTCAGTTGGCATATATGAAACTACAGACCATGCAAGATAAAATTCAAGATTACACAGACAAATGTTTGATCTTTTTTAACAACATTATATTTTAATGCATAAAATATCTGTTATGTGAAGCCTTACAAATAATGCAACACAATCACCTAAATAGCTGTATGAAGCTTTCTGTCAGTTATATTGTTAGATTGAATTGTACAGTGACATTGGACTTAGTCAAACTTACATTTTGATCAGCATTGTCATTGTTTGTGTCATTATAAAAATGTGTATTTTTTCAGTTGGACTAAATGACGACTGTGACATGGTTGCCCAGTATTTTCTGAGTTTGTTTGCTTTCAGAGGCCATTTCAAATAAATGCTATTCAGAGAGCTGTCAAATTTTAGATCAAGGGCTCTGTCTGATCATTGCTAGAAAAAGCCATAATATTTTGGATTGAAGAAGGTTTAATTTAGTTAATTACCAATGAAGAGGTGAAAGGAGATACATTTCTTTACAATGATTTAGTGATTACAATGGTATTTTGTTTAATGGCCCTCCAGGGCCCTCTGATTCCTCCTGTATTAAATTGTATTGTAACTGTGCTGTCTGCCCTCATGTTGTAGATGCACAAACTGCTGGCGCTATATAAATCCTGCATAATAATAATAATAAAATACTTGTTGCCTTAGAGCACAAATAATGACTATTAGGTATATATGTACTAGAGGGGCTATTTATAGTGGAGAACAGACATCGTTAGCAGCGGGGGTGTAGTTTTGTTGGTGTAGGCACAAGTGGGTGTGGTCAGTAGGGTGTTCGCGGATTTATTTTGAAAATCTGGTAACCATACTGTAGATTGCTTTAGATTGTGTACACAGCAAGACCTTAAATTGTTACTAAATATACTCGCATGCTCTGTGCAATCTTATTGCACAAAGTGGCCCGGATCCTCCACTTCTCGATTCCCCTGCCAGCGATCTTGGCTCCTCCTCTTCTTCGTGTGTCCACATAGCAAGCTGCTTGCTATGGGGGTACACAGTGCCTGCTTGCTCCCGAACTGGGTCTCTATGGAGCCGCAGTCCGTAGACATACGCAGCAGGGCTTAGCACTGCCCCCCACTTCCTCCTCACTATTTTGATGTAGGAGCCAATGGCTCCTGCTGCTGTTTGAGCCCATGTGTGAAGAGGAAGAGAGGGGAGAGGGGATGCAGCTGTGCACAGCACTGGAACTATTCTCTCTCTTCCCCTTCACCCAGGAAAGGAGGAGGACAGAGAAATATACAGTGTTTTTTACCTTGACGCAAGGCATTTTTTTTTTTTTTGAAAATCTTTTTATTGAGTATAAGACATACAAACAGACAACAACAGTAAACCTGCCACAGCATTGGAACTAGACCCACGCAGGGGTCAGTGCCAGCCGGCAATTGGGCTGCTTCCATCATTAGTGACATACAGCTGTAGCACGTCCACAAGAAAAGAACAAACAAACAACCTAGTGCAGTATTGGCTCCTGCTCAATTGAAATATCTAAGGATCAAATCTTTTAGTCGAGACCCAAGGGACAATAGTAAATATCAAATAAACCCATATCAGAGATTACAATACAAAAAAGTCACCCAATGTATCAAAATCACATCCACCTGTAAAGTGGTATTATTTAATGCTCAATCAAGCTTTAGTATCACTTTAAGGTATAGCTTAAAACATTATTTTTTATTGCTGTCTGTGTCCCTGTTAGGGAAATCCATTCCCTCTAATTACCCTGATCAGCAGTGTCACCAGAAATGAAAGTGAGCGTAAGGCTGGCCATACACTATTCAATTTTCCTGTTCAACTTTCCTTTAGATTTACCAAAACCATATAATATGAGGTGAAACCTAAACCTTTTCAATGTGTATGCCATCAGGCAGGCCCTTGCACTACATAGTTGAAGGTAAATCTAAAGAAAATTGAATAAGAAAATTGTATGATGTATGGCCAACTTAAGGCCCTATACATACTATTAGATTTTCTGCAGATTTTTGTCTTCAGATTTACCAAAACCATATAATGAGGTCAAACCTTAAGAGTTTCAATTTGTATGAAATCAGGCAGGCCCTTGCACTACATGGTTTTGGTAAATCTGAAGACAAAAATCTGCAGAAAATCTAATAGTGTGCATGGGGCTTAAAACCAAAATTTGAAGTTGCTACCAGAACAGTAAAAAATTGGAAACATTGTAGTGGAGATACTTGTTCCTATGACAGCTGTCTAACAGTGGAAACCCCTCATATTGGAAAGATATTCTCCCACTTCTCCTTGGGTCTACTGGACAGGAAGTAAAGAAAAATCTCCCTAAGTAGACACAGAGATCAAAATAAAAAACTGACAGCGATTTTAACTCCCCCCTACGCTTTTCCTACTTCAGTTTCTACGTACTTACATGTGTTTTTATGAGTTATAATCAGTTTACATGCCTCAAATTACATTTACATCAGTTGACATATTTATTCATTAGTTAACATCAGTTTATAGCAGGTAACATGTATTTCCCACAATATAAAAGAACAAAAAATGCAAGCACTTGTTTGTTCATACAAAAATCAGGTTGCACATACTGTAGAATCATAAAGTTGTCAGGCAGTAAAATGACACATCATTTTTTGCACTGCACATTTTCACAGTTATGCGTTGCTACCGCCCATGAGTCCTAAAGGGTGTATGCCATTGCTTTAATTAGAAATTGCCTGTCGTATCCATAAAAAAACTTTTAATTTCCTGCTCTAATAAAATTAAAAGGAAGAAATTGGTTGCAATGGGCAACATAAACAGTTCTTCCTTCAGGCATTTTCATATGCACAATCCAAGGTCAGCCTCAGTGGGAACCATCTGTACAGTATTTTCTTGGTTAATTTTAAAGTATTTGGCCAGTATGTTAAATGCTTAAATTTTTTGAATAGTTAAAGTGGAACTAAACCCATTAATTTAACAGTTTCAAAAAAACAGCTACATTCCTAGCATGCATAGAATATTAACTGCCCCATTTGCTTGTGCCCTGAACCAAACTGTCAAACCATCAAATGGCTGGTGTCATAACTGATCACATGTGCAGCACCATGGCAGTTGTAGATCAAACAGAGGCTAAGATAGCAGCTTCCTTGGCTGAAAAGGTTAGGAGGGTTTAGTTCCGCTTGAATGTTTTTAAAGAATAATGAGGCTCACTAATCATTAAAGTGGAACTTTACCCGACAACTTCTTGCTGGACACTGCCATTTTGCTGAAGCCCAGAGCCCCCAAACAGCAGTAAATCGTAAAGTGGAACTAAACCCATCGATTTAATGATTACAGTTACATTCCTATACACTGCTCCTTCACCACTCCAAAGATGCTGCTTGCAGGACTTTTTTTAACGTCCTGCCAGCGCATCGTCTCTCGGGAGACTGCGGGGGAGGCGCTTTACAGGTGCTATTTTTAGCCCAAAAGCGCCTGAAAAACGCCTCAGTGTGAAAGGGGTCTTAAGGATAGGAGGGTTTAATTCTGCTTTGGAGCTGTCAGCAGATTGGCCTCTACAAACTCAGCAGTGCCTAAAAATGCCTAAAATGGGAGAGCAACTGAGCATGTGCAGAGCAAGGCAGAACAGTGTATTACTGGATTTTAAACTGTATAGACACTTATTTTTAATGTTTTAAATACCTATACCTGCAAAATGGGCTAGCCTGAAGTGATCTAGCAGGACTTAATTTTCTGCCTTGAAGTGTTTCGTTAACCCAAAAAAAAAAATACAGATCCTGTTGCCTTTATTGCTGCGTACACATGAACCAGATTTGCCATCAGAATAAACTCTGAAGGTTTCTCTGACGGAACGCCAACAAAATTCCATTCAAGCGGTCTTGCCTACACACGGTCAACCCAAAGTCCGACCAAAGTCCGACCGTCCAGAACACGGTGACGCACAGCAGGCACGACGGGACTAGAAAAAGGAAGTTCAATAGCCAGTAGCCAATAGCTTCCGTCTCGTACTTGCGAGCGAGCGGTTTTCACGATAGGAATTGGTTCCGTCGGAAATATTTAGAACATGTTCTATTTCTAGGTCCGTCAGAATTTTACAAGAGAAAAGTCCAATGAGGCCCACACACGATCGGAATAGACGATGAAAAGCTTCCGTTGGACTTTTTCTGTTGGACATTCCACTTGTGTGTATGCGGCTTTAGGTGATTAAACAGCACAGCGCTTGGGGCGGAGCGACCTGCTTGCGCCACCTCGCATCATCGTGGTTGTCCCAGAAAGACGGGTTTGTCTGTGTGCTCACCGGCTGAAGCACCAGACACTATAGGCATTTTTTCTACTGCTTACATGTGAGTGCAACATATGTTTGTTTTAATGTATAATAAAGAAGGGTTTTACACTATTGGAGTCTCCTTTACCTTCCATGCTACATTTGTGATTTTGAGCTGGGGAGACGTGATGGGATCTGCATCCCAGTATTTCTAATCGGTTTATTTTGATGTCCAATTACCACCCATTAATCTTGGATCCAAGTCCACTTGGTAAAGCTTCGGAGGGCTATCTTCATACAGGCTTCCATTGATCCTCTGTAGTGGGGGATCATGGGGCTCTATTAAGCGGCCAATCATTTTCACTGGTGGTGGATTGAACTCAGCACTTGCCACGTTATATAGGACTGTACATGTCTTCATTTGTTTATGGGCTTTTGTTGAAGTCATTCATTTGTTCACGGGTGTTTGGTTCAGTTTACGTCTAGATACACTATTTATATTTTCATTTTGCATTTATTTAATGTAATCTGTTTTATTCAATATTTTGTGACATACACATTATTGAGCCAATGTGGTAGCGCTGTTCTAATATTTTCTTTTCCAATTTGTCACTGTGTAATCTGCCCCCCTCTAAACTGTAAAAAACCTGGCTGATCCTGCCACTTCCTGTGTCCCCCTCTCTGCGCTGACCATGATAATCAGGGCTGCTGAGCCCTGACCACGGTGGTCAGCGTACGCCCCTCTGTCATCTGCAGCTGTCCTCTGTGCTCTCCTCTCGCCCCCCCCTCCCTCCCTGCCTGTTGGCTCCGTGTTCTGTGTCTCTGTCTCCGCCCTGCCCCCCCCCCCACCCCCACTGCTATTAGTAGAAATAAACTTTTACAAAAGGTCACTTCAAAGCCCCCCTATTAGAGCTAGGCATAGCACACTGTATAAGTCTTTTATAAAAACGAGGCATGTAAATAGTTTTAGAGCGATCTTCAGGCCGGTCACGTGACTCACAGCTGGTCTCCAGGGCTACTGCGGGAGGGGCTGAGCAGCCATGTGACCCCCCCAGCTGACGTCAGAGGGAGATCTGGGCCCCTTCTGCAGAAGCCATATATCAGAGGTGTACAGCGGCCGTGAGTCACGTGACCGGCCTGAAGATCGCCCTAAAAAGGTATTTACAAGCCTCGTTTTTATAAAAGACTTATACAGTCTGCTATGCCTGCCTATAATAGAGGGGCTGCCACAGCTTTGCAGAAATTTGTAGAAATAGGAATGCGCAGACAGATGTAGAACACAAACTCCTTCAATCCAAATGCATTTCCCGCAGCAATTTCTTTTCAAAAAGTAACATTTATTTCATCCCAGAACAGATGACAAAGTCCCAGAGTAATTGTAAATATTGCAATGATCAGAAGCCTCTAGAGTTCCCAGTTCTCCTGTCATAGCAACCATATCCACACTCCACACTCCACACTCTTGCATGCAGTAATGTATTCTATATTGTAGACCTGTCCTTCCATAACTCTCTCCCAGCAATCAAAATCCTTCCCTGCCATACAATTTCCTTTCCCATCTACTAAGATGTAAAGGCAACTGGTACCACCCTGGTAAACATTCTCCAGCACATCATTCAATATATATAAAAAACTCTTAATTTACTGTACACCTCTGCTGGCTCCAGGTCCCTCAGTGCAGCTTCCCCGAACTTCCTGGTAGGAACACACATACTTAGTATCAGGTAACAAAAGGACAGTGCATGCGCAAGCTGCTGTCCCTCAATTATCTTGGAGGGATGTGGATTCTATAAACATATTGTTCACTGAAAAGTTTCCTTTTTTTGACATGTCATTAGTGTTATTTTATGCGGTGGTTATAAATGCAAACTATGTTTTAAATTGGGTGTTTTGATGCTGGAAATGGCACGAAAGATATTGCCTGCGGTACTAATGATGTCTGTGAAAGAACATCAGGAGAAGCAATTGACATGAAAAGGACAGCTGTACTTGCAGGAACAACACATAGGGTGAGATTTACTAAAACTAAAGAGGACAAAATCTGGTGCAGCTTTGCATGGTAGTCAGCTTCTAACTTCAGCTTGTTCAATTAAGCTTTGACAATAAAACCTGGAAGCTGATTGGTTTTCATGCAGAGCAGCACCAGGTTTTGCACTCTTCAGTTTTAGTAAATGACTCCCACAATTCAGACTGAAATTCACCTGCTGACACCATAACAGGACATTTACAGTCAATAGCAATGATGAGGGTAAGATAGAGGGTTCAGCTTTTTACACTAGAGCCCTCTGGACTCTGTGCATATTGCTACAGAGTAAATTGTATTATTTCCCAAATCGTCCAATCACATTTCTACACATATGTGTGGTCACAAAAGCCAACACCTGATGTGGGCTATACCTGTGCCTATTAGTATTATTGTATTATTATTATTATTATTTTTATTATTACAATGATTTATTTTTTTAGTACGCAGTGAGAATTGTCATGGATCCCACGTGTCTTATTAACAATTAAGCCAAACTTAGTTCAGGTTCAGTTCTCTTATAAGTACACAGTTGGCTGTGTGTCAATGAACAGTTTTATGAATTGAGGCAGTTGTAATTTTCCAAGTACTGTTGGAAAATGTCATGGCTGCTAATAAAAACAGTGCAGTGAAGTAGTGACCTTTGTTATTTTTCATCCAGGAGGGGATTTGTCTTATTGAAACTATTTGCCCAACCACATTGTTGTTCAGTTTTTTGATCTGCAACTGAACATGAATGCACATCTGTATAAGTACTCATAAAATAAATAGCTGAAAAATACAAGTATTGTTTCATTTAAATTTGAGCTGATACATTTTTTGATCAAGTCAAGTATATTTAAACCTAAAACCAAAAATGTAACATTGCAGCTTACTTGTCCTTACATGTGCTGGCTGTGTTCATTTTCTTTTTTTTCAGGTTTCGATTTTGCACTTTTTAATCCTGTGCATTATAAATTCTCTGTCTTTGGGTGGCTATACCCATTCCTCCATTGTATCTTTGAGGGGAGTAATGGCTGCCATCCAGGTTGGACTATGTCTTTTTCTCTTGGGAGGGTTAGGAGTTTACAAAAGACAGATAACATTGTTTAATTTTCTCGTTCATCTCACAGGAAGTGGCTAGGACACACCATTTATGGCAGATCTGCAGATATTTTCTGTATTTGCTAAAGATGTTCTTAGCCTAAAAAATGGAAAAGTATTAGTGTAGCCAATACAGCTAAGAACTGATACGCTGCAATATAATACATTGTTATTGGATTTAGTTATACTTATAAGTGTTAAATAATTTTACCCAGTCTTGTTTTTGCAGAAGTGATGGTGTGTTGACACAATGTCGAAATTGTCTTTAAACGCAAATAAACAAAAAAGTAGTATTAATATATATATTATTATATTATAAGTAGGCCTCTGGTTTTTATTATGCACTGAATTTTGGGGTTTTCCTGCCAACTTTTGCATATTCTAGATCAACCTTTTTCAACCAGAGTTGCCTTCTGGGTTCTTCAGGGGTGCCTTGACAAAATGTATAAAAATTGCCCAAAAATTGTGTATAAACCAGCGGGTAGATAGTTACACAAAGCCATAGGTTTTCATTGTGCAACATTACAACCTAGGCCACCATGTGGGCCAGCCGCCAGCACCCTAACAACTGCTGACACCATCAGTTGATAAGGAGGACATCTGTGACCTGGACAGCATCCTTGTTTGACCCATCACCCATCTGTGTCAGCACTGGTGTCACTTTAGCAGCATGGTGGAGAGATAATTAGTGAGAACAAATGTTGGAATATTAGTGCATACCAGTGTACAAAAGTTTATTTGCTTTGCAAGATATAAACATCTCTAATGTTGGGTATCCTACATGTGTGGATGCTGCTGCAATATTAGGGGTGCCTTGAAATTGTGCATAATTTTAAAGGGTGCCTTGACTGGAAAACGGTTGAAAAACACTGTTCTAGATCCTGTTGCTTTCCCCAAAATATTAGATAAAAAGTGAATCCAACAGGGTGAGTTGGGACCCCTCATAATAGCAGGAACGCAAGCAGAAATATTGCACCAATAGACCTTTGTACCTTTTTTAAAGTGAACAGCTGCACGCTTCCCTGGAAGTCAGCGATCGGGTTTACATTGAATTAAGATTGCTGAAGACCTGATCTTTGACTTTGTGCATACACCTTGCAAATTCTCCCTCACCATCAACAAACAGGTGGACAAGAATTAATTACATCCTGAGGGGCTTCTGAGTGTATGCAGAAAATCATGGGATATAAGGAAGTATTGCTAGAGTGATTATGAAACTGCTGGATTTTTTTCCTTTGCCTTATGACAAAATCGGCATCTGCACCAAATGTAAGGGGTTACCTTCTTATGGAAAGATGCTGCATGATAAATGTGTGTCTCAGCCCTATACTTCAACACTAATGCCCTGTACACACGATCAGACATTCCGACAACAAAATCCATGGATTTTTTCCGACGGATGTTGGCTCAAACTTCTATTGCATACACACGGTCGCACAAAGTTGTCGGAAAATCCGATCGTTCTGAACGCGGTGATGTAAAACACGTACGTCGGGACTATAAACGGGGCAGTAGCCAATAGCTTTCCTCTCTTAATTTATTCTGAGCATGCGTGGCACTTTGTGCGTCCGAATTGTCCACACACGGTTGGAATTTATGCGAACGGATTTTGTTGTCGGAAAATTTTATAGCCTGCTCTCAAACTTTGTGTTTCGGAAATTCCGATGGAAAAAGTCCAATGGAGCCACACACGGTTGGAATTTCCGACAACAAGCTCCGATCGCACATATTACGTCGGAAAGTCCGACCGTGTGTATTAGATACAGACTCAGAAGAAAAATGCCTATGACTTGAATCTTCTCTTACTTCCCTGATCTGCATGTGTTTTGGGTTCATAGCCCAGTAAGCTTTAAAGCTAAATAGTCAACACAACAACCAGGCAGTTATCATTTTCTGAAGTAGATTAGTATTGGCAGCACCCACATTTCTCACAACAGATGCAGTTAAGTCGTCATTTTATATAATGATGAAGTAATGATGCAATGTTACCAATGCACTGTAACAGTTGTAGCATGTAACATTTTATGACTGGTAACAGCCATAAGAAATTATACGACATGAAAAAAGTGTACAGAGGGTAAACATACAGTGCAATATCTGTCTAATGTCACAATAGTTATCTGAAGCTTGTGTTTTTACTTCATTTAGCAAATATGAGCTTTAAATGTGAGACCAACTTCCGAACACAGCAGAATATGTGTTAGTATTTTCCTTATTTAAGATGATTTTCTCATGAGAAATGGATTAATTAGAAAGTCTGTAGATGGCCTGGTGTTTTCCTTAGGGTGCTGGGCTTGTGAAGACAGGTTCATTAGTTTGATGTGAAACTGCATATGACACAAAAAAAAAGAACCAGAAGTTTGAAAATGTCTTTCCTGTAGCCCAGGTAACAATGATTCAGTCTGACTGTACTAAGAAGTGATTGGCATAACTTTCATGACTTTGAGCTAATCATTACTACTGTACTGTGGGGTTGATTTCCTAAAGCTGGAGACTGCAAACTCCTGGGACAGCTCTGCATAGAAACCAATCAGCTTCCAGTTTTTTTGTCAAAGTTTAATTGAACAAGCTGAAGTTAGCAACTGATTGGCTACCATGCACAGCTGCACCAGATTTTGCACTCTAGTCAACCCCTGAGTGTTTTACTGAGGCTATTGTTGATGGCCTACTTCTAAAGCCTTGTACACACGGTCTGATTGTTGAACAACTGAGCGTCTGATTTTTGTCAAAAGGGCGTGTTCAGGATTTTGTCTAGCATACTTTCAGCAAATTGTCAATTGACAAACACAAACGTAGTGACGTACTAGGAGAGTATAAAGAGATAGTTCATTTCTCAAGCGCCACCCTTTGGGCCCCTTCTGCTAATTTCATGTTAGTAGAAGTTTGGTGAGCGTTGATGTGCGATTTTCAGATGGTACAAAACAAATGCCTTTTAAATTAGTTTGGCATAACTACATGCAAAGCAGCTTCATTATTATCCCATTAAAGAAGATGAGAATTTTGACATCTCATCAATTGCCACGTCACGAATGTTAATTCTAGATTACAAACAGTAGTTTACTAGATCGAACTCTTCCCAGTCATTCCTTGATTCCGAGCATGCGTGTTTGTACTTTCGACTTTTGTGTGATGGATTTCTGTACTGATCATCCGAAAATCAGACAATGAGTTCACATCACACAAAAGTTTTATAGCCTGCACATCCAGCTTCTGTCTGATGTAAAAGTCAAATCATTTGTCAAATGCACCGTACTAACGATCCGAAAATCTGCAGACAGCTCGTCTTCAGACTTTTCCCTTCTGATTTTCTTACCGTGTGTATGAGCCTTTAGAATGCTAGTTGCCTGGCTGACTCTGGCTTTAATACTTTCTAATTCAAGAACTGCGAAGAAGCGTGTTGATTTGAAAGCCAGTTAAAATCAGAACTCCTGATCCGCCGCATTCTCGTTCAAGGTCAAGGTCTCAGAAAGTATTGAAGCCACAT
Source organism: Lithobates clamitans (assembly GCA_037952925.1). Classification (NCBI taxonomy): domain Eukaryota; kingdom Metazoa; phylum Chordata; class Amphibia; order Anura; family Ranidae; genus Lithobates; species Lithobates clamitans. Next base: position 3,139,042 of record JBBGZY010001128.1, on the reverse strand, counting down.
CATCAGCATGATAGCCATGTAGTTGGCATTTTCAAAAGAAAGAGTTAAGCCGTGTACACACAGGCGGACTTTTCGACCGGACTGGTCCCATGGACCGAGTCCGGCGGACAATCCGATCGTGTGTGGGCTTCATCGGACTTTCAGCGGATTTTCCCAGTCGAAAATCTGACGGACTTTAGATTTGGAACATGCTTCAAATCTTTACATCGTAACTCCGCCAGACCCAGAAATCCACTCGTCTGTATGCTAGTCCGACGGACAAAAACCGACGCTAGGGTAGCTATTGGCTACTGGCTATCCACTTCCTTATTTTAGTCCGGTGTACGTCATCACGTACGAATCTGTCGGACCTTGGTGTGATCGTAAAAAGCAAAAAAAGTAAATAAGTATTGTAAATTGATGAGCATAAACTGAGATATAACGTGACAAAAATATCCCAAAATACAATTGTTAGCAAAAATAAATAACCAGAAATGAAAATAAGGTGCATCTACCAGCACATATCCATTGTGCATAAAATGTGCAAGTGCAAATGCTGTAAAATATAAAAAATGTGACACAAGAAAAAAATGTCCAAATGACAAAAGTCCATAGGTAAATTATGAGACAAAAATCAATCCATAAGTGAAAAAATTGAATCCATATCATGAAAAATAAACCATCAAAAAATCAAATAGTGAGTACAAGTCCACAGTGATATATAGTGAGGTTCCACACTGAAGTGATAAGTGCAATATGAAGATCACCTCCACCACTGAAAAATACTGCCGCTTACCAGAAATCAGCGGTCCTTTATTACAGGGGACCACACTGGGCAAATGGCTGTAACCCCAGCCCGGGATCTCTCTGGCAAGCACTGGACTCCAAAGCGTCAGTGGGAGTAGTCACAGAAGAGTCGGTACTCGGACAGTATTTACACCAAAAAAACTCCACATAGTGTAAATCCTTATACATTCATTAAAGGTAAAAAGACAAGTTGTAACTTACAAAGCACAGGATAAAATACGCATGGACATAAAAAGGTGAGCCGGCCGGCTTCCACAAAGCCCGTATGCTTCCGGGACTGCAGCGGTGACGTCAGAACGTAGCTCCTCCTTTGGTGTGATCGTGTGTAGGCAAGTCCGTTTGGTAAAAAGTCAGTCGGAAGTCCGTTGAATGTCCGTCGGACCAGTCCGGTCGAAAAGTCCGCCCGTGTGTACGCTGCATAAGTTGCACATTTTGCTGTTTGTTTCCTCACTTTGAACTGTTCAATAGAATTTTAATAAAATATTAAGCATGTAATTATTTTATTTATGTAATATTTATTCATGGTAAATGTGTACAGAATTCTGCTATATGTAACTATTTGTATTCCATCTTTATATTCAATTTCCATCTTCCTTTTTTGCACAAACGCTGATGGTGGAAAAGCCTACAGTGGCTGTTGAACACAATATCTGCATGAATTTACAATGTCTCCTGCCTGCCATATTTCATTCACCGACAGTGTGTGGGCGAGTTATTTAGGAAGCTCAGAGTTCAAGCACATGTCAGGCATGTGTCAGAGACAGAAATCTGAGGCTTAAAGGAGCTGTAAAGGCAGAAGGTTTTTTATCTGACTGCATTTTATTGCTGGTGACAGAACAGGCACGTGGATCTGCGTGTGTAAACACACAGATCCACGTCCTGTCAGGGGAGAGAAGACAGATCGTGTGTTCCTAGTATATAGGAATACCGATCGGTCTCCACCCCTATGCAGTCAGATAAAAAACCCTCAGTGGGTAGCAGCCTCCCCAGCTCCTAGCCCCCTTAAATTACGTACCTGAGCTCCTTCTCCAGCGATGTCCACAAGTGTCTAAGCCATCCAGGAACTCTCCTCCCGATTGGCTGAGACACCACAGCAGCTCCATTGGCTCCCGCGTCTGTCAATCAAAGTCAGTTAGCCAATCAGGGATGAGAGGGAATAGGGCCAGGTCGGGGCTCTGTCTGAATGGACATACAAAGCTGTGACTCAGCTCAGGTGCCCCGATGGCAAGCTGCTTGCTGTGGGGGCACTCAACAGGAGGGAGGGGCCAGGAGCAGTGAAGAGGGACCCAAGAAGAGGAGGATCTGAGCTGCTCTGTGCAAAACCAACTGCACAAAGCAGACATGTATAACATGTTTGTTATTTATTTTTATTTTTTTAAACAAGACTTTACAATCCCTTTTAAGAGAACTACAAAAATCTCAATTTCACTTAAAGTGAACCCAGGAAAAAGCAACATGTTTGGTTTAAGCAGACCTTCCACTAAAACTTCTATTTATTAGAACCCATCCAATATAAAATTGCTACCAAAAACAAAAAATAACATGCCAGAAGTTGGGGTCTTCTAAAGGTAACTAGCCTGAAACTCTTCAATACAATTTTTTTTTTTAGATAGTGATTTTAACCACTTGTCGACCAGCCGCCATCATCTGCGGCAGGTCAGCACAATCGTAGCTGTACGTCGCCCCTTTAAGCTTTAAGCGGGGATAGCAGCAGGTGCGCACTGCACTGCGGGGGGTGCCGATGCGCGTGGCCAGCAGTCGCGAGAGCCAGAACAGGGACGTGTGTTTGTGTAAACACACAAATCCCTGTAAGGGCCCTTTCACACTGGGGCGGGGGCGGTGTCGGCTGTAAAGTGCCGCTATTGTAAGCGGCGCTTTACCGTCGGTATGCGAGAAAGGGTTAAAAACCACCGCAAAGCGCCTCTGCTGAGGCGCTTTGCCGGCGGTATAGCCACTCTGTCCCATTGATTTCAATGGGCAGGAGCGGTGAAGGAAGGGTATACACTCCGCTCCTTCACCGCTCCAAAGATGCTGCTGGCAGGACTTTTTTTCCCGTCCTGCTAGCGCACCGCTCTAGTGTGAAAGCCCTCGGGGCTTTCACACTGGAGACAAAGCAGCGGGACTTTCGGGTCGGTTTGCAGGCGCTATTATTAGCGCAATAGCGCCTGCAAACTGCCCCAGTGTGAAAGGACCCTTATGTGAGGGGAGGAGAGAAAGATTGTGTGTTCCTACTAGCTAGGAAAAACGATCTGTCATCTCCTCTTGTCAGTCCTACCCCCCTACAGTTAGAACACAGTTAGAACACACATGAAGGAACACAGTTAACCCCTTGATCGCCCCCTAGTGTTACCCCTTCTTTGCCAGTGACATTTACACAGTAATCAGTGCATTTTTATATGCTGTATAATTGTCAATGGTCCCAAAAATGTGTCAAACGTGTCTAATCTGTCAGCCATAATGTCGCAGTCCCGATAAAAACCGCTGATCACCGCCATTGCTAGTAAAAAAAAAAAGAATAAAAATGCCATAAATCTTTCCCCTATTTTGTAGTGCCGTGTCACTCGGGAGCCGATGCGCGTGCCCGGCAGCCACGATGTACGCCGGGCACCCGCGATTGCTGGTGACAGAACAGGAACGTGGATCTGCGTGTGTAAACACACAGATCCATGTCCTGTCAGGGGAGAGGAGACAGATCATGTGTTCCTAGTATATAGGAATACCGATCGGTCTCCACCCCTACTCAGTCCCCTCCCCCCACAGTTAGAATCACTCCCCAGGTAACACGGTTAACTTTTTGATCACCCCCCTAGTGTTAACTCCTTCCCTGACATTTATACAGTAATCAATGCATATTTACTGTATAGCTCCGATCGCTGTATGAGTGCCACTGGTCCAAAAAATAGTGTCAAAAGTGTCCTATCTGTCTACCGCAACGTCGCAGTCATGATAAAAATCGCAGATAGCCGCCATTACTAGTAATAAAAAAATTTATAATAAAAATGCCATAAATCTATCCCCTATTTTGTAGGCGCTATAACTTTTGTGCAAGCCAATCAATATACACTTATTGCGCTTTTTATTACCAAAAATATGTAGAATACATATGGGCCTAAACTGAGGAAAAAATTAGCTTTTTTTAAAAAAAATTGGGGATATTTATTATAGCAAAAATTACAAAATATTGTGTTTGTTTTTCAAAATTGTCGCTCTTTTTTTGTTTATAGCACAAAAAATGAAAACCGCAGAGATGATCAAATACCACCAAAAAAAAGCTCTATTTGTGGGAAAAAACGGACGTCAATTTTGTTTGGGTACAACGTCACATGACCACACAATTGTCAGTTAAAGTGACGCAGTGCCGTATCACAAAAAACTGCCTGGACATTGAGTTGCCAAATCTTCCGGGGCTGAAGTGGTTAAATGAGGGGATGAGGGACTCCTAAAGATTTTATTGCAAGAGTCCACTTTAAAGGCACTCCCCTGAATGGGCAAAGTTCAGGCTTACCTTTTAGCCCTGGTTCACATTGGAGTGATTTGCCATGCAATTTGATATCCGAATTGGTGGGAAGCCGCATTTGCAGCGCCGCACCGATTCCCAAAGGTAGTTTCTGTACTGGAAGACCCCCCCCCGAAGTCGGGACTGACATGCGGGAATGAAATTGTGTGCGTTCATCTGAACTCGCACAACTTAATTCCCACTGTCAGTGTGAACCAGGGCTCAAGGTAATAGGAGAAAGCAAGGTTGGGCCTTGGGTTGATGGGCATTTTGCTCAGATCAGAATTGCATCTGTCACCGTAAAAGTCAATGGAAATTCAAAAGTAACATTCAAATGTACCTGTTAAAGAGCTGTAAATTACTTCAGAAGCTTCGTAAACTGATCTCAAATACAAACAGAATGCACCTAAACGCGCATTGCATAATGTAGTGTTTGACTGTTTATTTTTTTTGGCTGTTTTTTTTTTTTTGGGGGAAGGGTTTTCTAAACATGTATGACTGATAAGCCAAAAACATACTGATCGTAAAACGTGAAACTGATTGTATAGTGTTGCAGTCAGGCAAGTCTTTGTAATTACCTTGTGCAGTAAAATGATATTATGGCCAGTCCAATATAGACAGGCATTTGACTTCAGTGCTAGAAGGCATTATTGCAGCAGCCTGCATACCCTGTCAGTCCCTTTTCTTAGGAATAAAAGTTTCTGTCTGATATGTCTGAAATCTATGGGTACACAAAATAGATATAAAAAAACCCCAAAAAAACGTTGATTCTATGGAGTCCTTAAAATGTGTGGAGTATTTATATACAGTTGTGCTCATAAGTTTACATACCCTGGCAGAATATATGATTTCTTGGCCATTTTTCAGAGAATATGAATAGCACAAAAACTTTTCTTTCACTCATGGTTAGTGTTTGGCGGAAGCCATTTATTATCAATCAGCTGTGTTTACTCTTTTTAAATCATAATTACATAATTACATAGTAGGCGAGGTCGAAAAAAGACACAAGTCCTTTAAGTCCAACCTATGTGTGATTATATGTCATTATTACATTGTATATCCCTGTATGTTGCGGTCGTTCAGATGCTTAACTAATAGTTCCTTGAAACTATTGATGCTCCCCGCTGAGACCACCGCCTGTGGAAGGGAATTCCACATCCTTGACGCACTTACAGTAAAGAACCCTCTACGTAGTTTAAGGTTAAACCTCTTTTCTTCTAATTTTAATGAGTGGCCATGAGTCTTATTAAACTCCCTTCTACGAAAAAGTTTTATCCCTATTGTGGGGTCACCAGTATGGTATTTGTATATTGAAATCATATACCTCTCAAGCGTCTCTTCTCCAGAGAGAATAAGGTCAGTGCTCGCAACCTTTCCTCATAACTAATATTCTCCAGACCCTTGTTAGCTTTGTTGCCCTTCTTTGTACTCGCCCCATTTCCAGTACATCCTTCCTGAGGACTGGTGAACTGTACAGCATACTCTAGGTGTGGCTGGACCAGAGTCTTGTAGAGCAGGAGAATTATTGTTTTATCTCTGGAGTTGATCCCCTTTTTAATGCATGCCAATATTCTGTTTGCTTTGTTAGCAGCAGCTTGGCATTGCATGCCATTGTTGATTCTATCATCTACTAGGACCCCCAGGTCCTTTTCCATCCTAGATTCCCCCAGAGGTTCTCCCCCCAGTATATAGATTGCATTCATATTTTTGCCACCCAAATACATTATTTTACATTTTTCTACATTGAACATAATTTGCCATGTAGTTGCCCACCCCATTAATTTGTTCAGATAATGACAACAGATACTACCCAAATGACCCTGATCAAAAGTTTACATACCCCAGTTTTTAATACCGTGTATTGCCCCCTTTAACATCAATGACTGCTTGAAGTTTTTTGTGGTGTTTGAGGATGAGGCTCTTTATCTTCTCAGATGGTAAAGCTGCCCATTCCTCTTGGCAAAAAGCCTCCAGTTCCTGTAAATTCTTGGGCTGTCTTGCATGAACTGCACGTTTGAGATCTCCCCAGAGTGGCTCAATGATATTGTGGTCAGGAGACTGAGATGGCCACTCCAGAACCTTCACTTTATTCTGCTGTAGCTAATGACAGGTCGACTTGGCCTTGTGTTTTGGATCATTGTCATGTTGGAATGTCCAAGTACGTCCCATGCGCAGCTTCCTGACTGATGAATGCAAATGTTCCTCCAGTATTTTTTGATAACATACTGCTTTCATCTTGCCATGAAATTTTGACCAAATTTCCTGTGCCTTTGTAGCTCACACATACCCAAAACATCAGCGGTCCACCTCTGTGTTTCACAGTAGGAATGGTGTCCCTTTCATCATAGGCCTTGTTGACTCTTTTACAAATGTAGCATTTATGGTTGTGGCCATAGCTACATTTTAGTCTCATCTCTCCATTAAATCTTTGTGCCAGAAGGTTTGAGGCTTGTCTCTGTGCTGTTTGGCATATTGTAAGCGGGATACTTTGTGGCATTTGTGTAGTAATGGCTTTCTTCTGGCAACTCAACCATGCATCGCATCTTTCTTCAAGTGCCTCCTTATTGTGCAACTTGAAACATGTTTTCAGAGAGTCCTGTATTTCTCCTGAAGTTATTTGTGTTTTTTTTCTTTGCATCCTGCATAATTTTCCTGGCAGTTGTGGCTAAAATTTTAGTTAGTCTACCTGACCGTGGTTTGGTTTCAACAGAATCCCTCATTTTCCACTTCCATTAGAGTTTGAACACTGCTGATTGGCATTCTCAATCCCTTGGATATCTTTTTATATCCCTTTCCCGTTTTATACAGTTCAACTACCTTTTCCCGCAGATCCTTTGACAATTATTTTGCTTTCCCCATGACTCAGAATCCAGAAACGTCAGTGCAGCACTGGATGAAAGATGCAAGGGTCTGTCAGGAGTCCAGAAACTCATTGACCTTTTATACACACACACTAATTACAAGCAAACAGATCACAGATGAAGATGAAGAACCACTTCCCTACCTGCCCATTATTTTTTTTTTTTAAATTGGGGATATTTATTGTAGCAAAAAGTAAAAAATATTGTGATTTTTTTCAAAATTGATGCTTTTTTTTGTTTATAGCGCAAAAAATAAAAACCGCAGAGGTGATCAAATACCACCAAAAGAAAGCTCTCTTTGTGGGGAAAAAAATGATAAAAATAATTTGGGTACAGTGTTGCATGACCGCACAATTGCCATGCAAAATGTTACAGTGCTAAAAGCTGAAAATTGGCCTGGGCAGGAAGGGGGTGAAAATGCCCTGTACTGAAGTGGTTAATACCCCTTTGTGTCAACTTGTGTGCATGTTATCAGGCCAAAATCACTTATGTAAACTTTTCATCAGGGTCATTTGGGTAGTTTCTGTTGTCATTATGATTTAAAAAGAGTAAACACGGTTGATTGATAATAAATGGCTTTAGCCAAACACTAACCATGAGTGAAAGAAAAGTTTTTGTGTTATCAATCATATTCTCTGAAAAATGGCCAAGAAATCATAAATTCTGCCAGGGTATGTAAACTTATGAGCACAACTGTACATTGCAAGGATATTGTCAAACTTTGTTGCAGACTCTTCCCTTGTTTTTTTTGATGGGATCTGTGGTCCACTGACTTCTGGATTCCTGTGCACTAAGAAGGGTCAGCCTCACTGACATATGCCTAATGTGTGCAGTGCACATGGGCCCCAAGGGGGAAGGGGCTCACTGTGAACTCTCCGTGCACACTGGGGATTCAATTTCAGAAGTGCTCTCATCCCTATACCATCCTTTGAGCTACAGCCATGCCTGTCACTTGCGGCAGTTTGATCTGTGCATGTTGGGGCTGCACTGTTCTCTGAAGGGGGAAAAGCTGCTGAGAAAGTAGAGATGGCCAAAAAATTACATTTCTGTGGCATTCTGAACACAGTGTGCTAAATTTCCTCATTTGCCATGGCTCGAACGATAAGACATATGGCAAATTTGTATTATGCCGCGACACACGAGCGGACTTTCCGGCGGAATAGGTCTGACGGGATTAGTCCGGCGGACAATCCGATTATGTGTGGGCTAGTCCAATAGCTTTTCGGGATAAAAATCCGACAGACCTAGAAATAGAACATGTTTCAAATCTGTCCTACGGACTCAAAGTCCAACGGACTAAAATTGGGAAAACTGTCCGTCTGTGTGCTGGTCCGATGGACCAAATACGACACAAGGGAAGCTATTGGCTACTGGCTATTGAACTTCCTTTTTTAGTCCCGTTTACGTCATCACATTCAAACCGAACGGACTTATGAACGGACTTAGTCCTATCGTGTGTGACCAAGTAAGTTGGTTCGGAAAGTCCGTCGGACCTAGTCAGAAAGTCCATCGGAAAGACCGTCAGACCTAATCAGAAAGTCCATCGGAAAGACCATCAGATATAGTCAGAAAGTCCATCGGAAAGACCGTCAGACCTATTTAGAAAGTCCATCGGAAAGACCGTTGGACCTAGTCCGCTGAACAGTCAGCTCGTGTGTACGCGGCATAAGACTTTTAAGAAGACAATGTTGTACTCTCAGTGCATGACTTGGTTAGTCTTGTCTCACCAAAACCATCCCAGAGTTAAATAATTATTATTGTCAAGGCGCTTGTACAAGTTGACTGCTATTTTGAAGAAACCTGTCTAAAAAACTTGGCAAATCACCTATTTGCTACTTATATTTAAAGTAAATTATACCTGATTGTGACATATGACTGCACATATTTTTCAAGGAATATAGTTTATAAATTACTTATGTTGTATTATATGCAAATTGTGTCATTATCACAATGATTTAAGCTTTCTCCTGCTAACATATACTGAACCTTTCATTGTACAGTGTCAGGGGAGTTTGTTCCAATGCCTAAGCATTTACATGCATAGTAAACACTTAAAAAACAATGAAGTCTATAATCTTGGCAATACATAAACAGAATATACACAACAGGCTAGTGGATGGAGGAAGAGAGGAAGGAAAAGGTGAAGTCAGCCCAGTCAAATGAATCTGACAGCTGCATGGTTAAATTAGTAATTGCTGTTGTTTAAACATGGAGACACCAGGGTGATGATTGACAGGCGATTATAAATGCAATGCTTTTAGAGAAACGTTTGCTTTCCCCATCACACAAACATGGGTTATCTGATGCCAATACATTTCATTTACTTGGATTTTATCAAGTTTGTAAGCATTACAACAGGTAAAGCAGGTTAAGTACATGAAGGAATAATGGTTGATAGCTGAAAGAGTAGTATAACAGTGTAGATACTATATAATAGGAACAATGGTGTGATATTGTTGAAGTATGGGTGTATAGCACGGTCAATATTGCTTAAAGTATAGCACTTTATAGTATTATGTCTTTATACATGTAGCCAGTAAAGGATTCACGTTAAAGAGCACTCCAAGCTGCTAACTTTATTTGATGAGGATTTGCTATTGTGGGAGTTGAATGCCCCAGCCAGAGCACCAGTCTCCATTCTATGCATTAAGCTAAAAAAACTTTCTGTGTGCAGCTTCAGGCATCAGGCCATTGCAGAAAAGTGGGTTGATTATGGTTTGGTAGTGGTCAATTACACCAGTGTTTCTCAACTCCAGTACTCAAGTACCGCCAATAGGTCATGTTTTCAGGATTTCCGGCAGATGAAACGGCTGTGGTAATTACTCAGGCAGTGAAACTGATCAAATCACCTGTCCAAATAATGGAAAGCCTGAAAACATGACCTGTTGGGGGTACTTGAGGACTGGAGTTGAGAAACATTGAATTACATGAAAGATAATACAAATGGCAGGAGAGACCTAATAGGATGTTTCTTCCGTTTTCCACAATATCGGCACGTGGTTGCAGCTCAATTCCCAACTTTCCCAACCATTAAGACTGACCCTTTGGAAAGAATGTTAAAGTGGAACTTCACTCTCCCAATCAACACAGATTATTTTTAATCCTCATGCTGCTAGCATTAGTAAATATGTAGGAAGGTATATTATATTTACTTGTTTTAAACTTTTAAACTTTTTTAAATTTTTTTACATTTCTTCAGTTATTTCCTGGTTTCTGACAAATTATGTCATACATCCCAGGAGTCTTCAAGAGAGGAGGAGGGGTTCTGTCATCTAAACTCACTCTCCTTCAAGCATGCTTGAGCTAAGAGCAGATGGATTCCAGGAAGTAAATGCTACATGAATCCTTTGCCCTTACTCAAGATGGCCATGGCTAGAAATGCTAGGGGGTGTTTTTAAAAGTGATTTATCAACAAAATAAAGCATGGAGACATGCATGGATAGGGGAGTTTGCTTTGAATAGTAAAAATGATTTAAATAATGGTTTTGGTTTGTTGTGCTCAGATGCAGTGAAGATCTGCTTTAATAGAGGAGGACCTCTATCCTCTATTTACTCCTTACTATCTCTCTTGACCACTCACAAAATAGATGCCCTTTTTTCAATAAATGGCATGTGGACATTCTGTCCCTCAGAAGACGACTGAGAGGATTGCCTTCCGCAATATGTCCCTACAATGATATCTGCCAGAGATCGCTTTATCCAATTGAAATTTATCCATAGAGCGTACTATACTTCTCAGCAACTGGCTGCAATGTATCCTGGCAGATCTGCAGCTTGGCCCGATGTGATATGTCCGAGGACATGTTTGCTCACATGTTTTGGTCTTGCTCCAAGTTATGTACTTTCCGGGCAGTGGTATTGTATACCATTAACATGGTTGGCAACCTGTCTGTCCCTATGGACCCCTTGGTGCTGCTGCTAGTACTCATTGATTTTGTGGAGGCCTCTAAACATGTCAAACTATTTGTTTTATTTTTGGCCTATTATGCTAGAAGGGAAATCCTGCTTACTTCACCCATGGTTTCTGTCTGGAAGGCGGCGGTTAATGGGGCTCTTCCCCTATAAAAGCTTACATACATCAGCCGAAACTGTCCTGCTAAATTCGACAAAATTTGGACTGGCTGGATAGAGGCGCAGGGCATTACTGTTTAGGGGTTGATATCTTATGGTATATAACTGAGGGTTATCTATTGTACCTTGTGTCTAGTACCCAGCTACCTGCACTGCTTTTTTCCCACTGTTCCCCTCCCTTCTTTGCCTTTTTCTGACCCTTTCCCCCTTCTTCATTTTGCCCTTTCCATACCCTTGGCTACCCAGATGTTTTGGAACTACATTTCCCGTGATGCTCAACTACACTACAGAGTGCAAGATCATCATGGGAAATGTAGTTCCAAAACATTTGGAGTGCCAAGGTTCGCCATCACCGCCCTAGGCTGTTTCTTAGACTAATCACGGAACTGTTTTGGATTAATGATTGCATGGCTGCGATGCATGAAGGTAAAAAGCCTTGTGCCTTTGCAACCACTTTACAGATGTACCTGCAAAGAAGAGGAATCATACTTTTCCTCACTCACTGCTCATGCTGTCTTCTTATGAAGTGAAATTGCTGCACAGTCTGTTCAGAAACCAACACTTGTGTAGTAGAATTAAATATGTCAATAAAAATTATCATTTTAATAATACACTTTATTTAACTAAACACATTTTTGTGGCTATGCTGCTGAAGTGTAACTGCACGGGCATAGGATCAATGCATTGGTTAAGACCTCTGATGCTGCTGAAAAGTGTTAGGTCGGCCTACACAGAGTACACCCCAAGATAAAGGCAGGGGGAGGTCTGTATTAGCTTGGCCTGCAAGTTAATACTGGCTATTCTATCTTTAGAACCCATACAGACAATTGTAGGAGTATACCATTTTTTATAAGGCAGCAAGCCACAATACACAATGGTTCCCCTTTGTGCCTTATGGATCACTAAAATAGTTTTGGTGCAATAAAATGAATGTCACTGCAACACGCTGAACGTAGTTGTATCCATTTCTACACATTTAGTCAGTGCATTGAGAAACATTGAGGATATAAGCACTGGACCACAGTCACATGGGAGATGTATTTGGAAATGGGATTTATGCTTGTTCTTTGTGCTTTTGCAGCATATAAAGGACCTACTGCAGGGCTTCATTTTTCACAAATGTAATCATCCTTAAATTTGTAACTGTATGATTTTTGAGAACATGTAAATAAAAATCAAAGGCGTTGAAAGAAGAATGTGCTTTGACAAGAACATGGATGAGCAGAATATGACTCTCCATTAGCCACATGCTTGAAATCACATAAGATCTGTTATTGATGTAATATTCTCTTGGTATTATTTAAACTAGCAGCCCGATGAATAGAGATCAGTCAATTAATTGTTTTCAGTTTAACGTATGAATACATTCCACTTATTATCGTGTCGTTTAATGAATAATTCTTGTTAATAAATATTAAGAACTGACAAGTCCAAGGATCCAGTGTGAGGCATAGAACATGGGCTTTGTGCTGTGAGTTGTCATACTTCTTAGACTTAGGCCTCATTCACATTGACACTGCCAAACCTACATTTATATGCATTTAGGGGACGATTCTTCATGCATATACACCGATCAGCCATAGCATTGTGACCAACCACCATAACCCCTTGAGCTATGCAATTTGCTAGACGTCTGAGGGTATGCTGTGGTATCTGGCACTAAGCTTTCAGTAGCAGATGCTTTATGTCCTGTAAGTTGCAAGGAGGGCATTCATGGATCAGGCTTGTTTTTCAACACATCCCACAGATGCTTGATTTAATTGAGATCTGGAGAATTTGGAGGCCAAGTCAACACCTGAAACTTTTGTTCCTCAAACCATTCATGAATTAATCAGACCAGGCCATGCTCATGTGCCGATTGTAGGCACTTTTGGCTGTAAACACAGGTAAGCATGGACACCCTGACCTGTCTGAGCTATGCAGCCCATATACAACAAGCTGCGATACACTGTGTTTTGACACCTTTCTATTGAAACCAACATTAGGTTTTTCAGCAAATTGAGCTACAGTAGCTCTCCTATTGGATCAGACTATATGGGCTAACCTTCGCTCTCCATGTGCATAAGTGAGCCTTTTGGTAGGTCCTGACCACTGTAGGCTGAGAACATCCCACAAGAGCTGCAGTATTGGAGATGCTCTGACCCAGTCATCTAGCCATTACAATTCGGGCCTTGTCAAAGTTGCTCAAATCTTTACGCTTTCCCAATTTTTTTTTCTGCTTTCAACACATCAACTTCAGGGACAACATTGTTCATTTGCTGCTTAATATATGCCACCAACTCTCAGATACCCCTGTAATGAGATAATCAATGTTATTCACTGTGAATTTACCTGCATTTAAATGTGGTCCAGTGAGGATTAGAAACTCTAGACATGACTAAAAGCATGAAAATGTGACATGTGCAACTAAACGTGCTTTATCCCCCCGGCGGTATTCCCGAGTCTGGCTCGGGGTGGATTTTCATACCAAAAGCGGTATCCCCGAGCCAGACTTGGGATCGCATCGCAGGATCCATGTAGAGGTTACTTACCTTGTCCCCTGGATCCTGCGATGTCTCCCCGCTGTGATCTGTGAGCCGCCGTGTCTCGCTTGATTCACAGTGCCGAGCTCCGTTCCCTGCGAGGGTTGCGACGCACGGGGACGGAGTTCGGCGCCAAATTCAAAAATTAAAAAACACAGTATGAATACTGTATACTGTAATCTTACAGATTACAGTACTGTATCAAATAATTACACATCCCCTTTGACTCTAGTGGTTTCTCCAGTGTCCTGCATGCAGTTTTATATTATAAATACTATTCTTTCTGCCAGGAAACTGGAGATTGTCCATAGCAACCAAAAAATGTCAGTTTATGTCAAAAGTGCTTTTAGACCAGCTAGAAAACAGCGATAATAAATTAGAATCACTTGCAGAATTAAGCGATAGTGATTAGTGGGGAAATTCGTCATCAAACACTAAAAGTAACGAAAGCGACAATTCTGCAACTGAGCAAATTTCAGTGTTTTTGATTACATTATTGAATAATTTTTATTATTATAATATTATTATTTGTTATAATTATTTATAGTTATTTATTATATTATCATTTTTTATTTCGTTTTTCAAACTTTATCATACCCAGGATGTCTACTATACTCTTGTTTGGACAGATTTAAGTGAGCTATTTCTGAGAATTACAGGCCTACAATATAAAATGCCAAATTTCTGTGCAAAATAATTTTACCTCTTTCAGCATCAAAAAACTGAAATAATCATACCGCCAGGGAGGTTAAGGCCGTTTTCACACAGACAGTCGGGACTGTAATAACAGTCAGATGAGCTGCAATTTTTTTAGCCCCCCTGGCTACCTTAAAGTGGAGTTCCACCCACTTTTACAACTCTTCAGCATCCTTCACTAAACTGTGCACTGTAAACAAATTGGATACTTTTTAATTTTTTTCTCAACACCTACTGTATATCTGCTGTATTCATTTTTCACTTCCTTCTCCCTGGCCGTGGCCCATCGCATCATTTCCTGTTTGCAATGCCTTCTGGGAAGGGGCGGCAACTTCCTATGAAACTGCCGTTGCTATGGAAACCTGACCTGAAACCTATTACACTGCTTGTGCTGCACTGAGCATGTGCAAGGTCTGCAAGAAATCCAGGAAGAAATACAGTCTGGCTTCAGATGCCCACACTTAAGATGGCCACGGCCTGCTGTAAGTTTATAAAATAACAAACTACTGCTATAAACTAACAAAACAGACCTTAGTTTACAAACTAACTTTACTAGAATACATTAAGCTTGTGTATTATAGGGGTGTTTTTATTTAAAAAGTATAATTTCGGCCGGAACACCACTTTAAATTGGATGTAAACCCTCACATATACCAAGTGAAGTGAACAGCCTCAGATGATACATAGGGATGAAAGAAATCTCCCTACATATGTTTTACATGTATATCTGCTGTCTTCAGCTTGCTATATTCTTTAGAAAGTGCACACCCTGTTAGATTTTTTTTCCCTGTTCAGCACTGGGAGTAGATTCTTGGCATACACTGTGTGACAGCTGATTGGAGGAAAGGCACCCCCACTCCACATAGGAAGGAAGGAATGTTCAGATCTGTGCTGTGAATAGACCAGCTCTCTGCTAATCTATTTATAGCACCCACCCCGACACAAATTTCAGGCTGGTTTTATCTCGGTTGTCGGAGAGCTTGTCAGAAGTTATCATGCTGATAGTAGAACGGAGCAGCATAAAGACATGGGACTTAGGGCTTTGGAGAGAGATAAGAAAACACTACAGATATATGTGCCCAGCTCAAATTTCACAAATTGAGTTTACATCCACTTAAATTATGGCACTATGACAAATATACAGCATGTCAGGTTGACAGCCTGCCAGACTCGACCATTCACGTTATCTGGGTCATGCCCTTACTGCGAGCCATGCACCTGGCTTGCGGTTGTGGTGCAATAGCCCTGTTATAAACTGCAGACCAGCAAAAAAAAAAAAAAAAAAAGGCATTCACAGTGACTGCCTAGCTGTACTCTAAAAAGCAATTCACTGTGGATTGCTTTCAAAGCCTTACTTCTGTGAACCTAGCCTTTACCAGGAACATCTAAATGCAGGTAAAAGTGATCCAGGAGGCAAAAAAAAAAATAGTTTGTACTTCCAAGGTTCTGTGTTTAGAAAATCAAGAAGCAGCCGCGTCAGTGTGAATGAGGCTTTAAAATGCTGTCTGCTGCAGACACCTCAAACTTCTGCACATACATGAATTTCTTTAGTAAATAAACCATTTTGATATGCCATTATCTTTTTAGCCCCTTTCCCATAGTAAAGTAAGCAAGTCCTTTAAACTGCATTGAAGGACATCTGTTACAAAAATCATGTTTTGCCATAACTATGTAATGTAATGTATCACCAATAGAGAATAAAGCTCAATAAAATGTGTAGAAAATCTGCTCAGAAATGTGTTCACTACCTGAGTAATGTTCAGCCATCAGCAGCTTTACATGTAGAGTATATTATGCATTTTACTCTGTTGCTGTCACATTACATTGTATAAAATATGATTTTCACAATCGTTATAATACAATAAATCGTCACTAGAAAATAAATATGTTGGCAACTTCCTTTACGTTTTAAGCATTTATTTATTTGCCAACATTCGACGGTTTCTTTACTATGCATAATCCTGTTGCAACGTCGTCCTGTACTATACATAGTGACCTTAAAGCTGAAATCCAGCCAACAGTTTTTTAACGTCTTGGATAGAGTAGGAAAGGATTAGAACTTGTCATACTGCTGTGTTTTAAACCTGATTCTGGTTGCAAGCAGAAAAGAAAATGGAGGACAATTTCTCAAGCAGTGTCACAAATGGCAAAAAATCTGATGAATATTCTAAATATTTCTCAAAGTTAATAAAAATAAACACCTTTTTTTATATAGAGGGGGGAATTGTTGGAACCTCCATCAGGTTTATTGGCAACTTGGTACAAAATGGGGAAATTGCACTTCTTTTCCTGATTAGAGTTATCCTGGGACAGGAAGGGATGGCATATCACTCAATAGGTACACAGGCAACAACTAACAAAACCTGAATAATGTGGGGAATACACAATTAGAAAATCATCCGAAAATGTGCATTCCATGAACGTTCGTAAGATTTTCTACTTATTAATGATCTAATCCTTTTTCAGTTCTCCCAGTACTAAAAACAGAGCTTTTGCAATATTAAAGTCTTGTGGTTTTTATTTTTTATTTTATTTTTTATGACGAACATGTTATATACTTAATTGCTCTGTGCTGTGGTTTTTCACAGAGGCGCCCGGCTCCCCCTATTCTCAGGTCCCACATCGGTTCTCCTGGCTCCTTCCTCCTGCTGGGTGCCCCTGCAGCAGCAGCTCTGTGTGTCCTTTCACACACGGAGCTGTGGCTAGGCCCCGCCCTCTTTGTCTCTGTGCCGCTGCTTTATTGAAAGGGATCGGTGCTTGTAACTGCCCCCACCGCCGCACCGATCACCTGTGAGGCTGCTCGGCCCCCCCGCTACACTGAGGATGCCTGGTCCGATACAAAAGCATCGAAGCATTTGCACGAGTATCGATTCTTGTGCAAATGCTTGGTATAGGCACCGATACCAATACTAGTATTGGTATCGGTGCAACCCTACTCTCCTGTGCACTGGTCTGTTTCTGTGCTCCCATGTTGAAAGTCCCCTTCCTAATTTTTAGGCCTGCAGAAATTAGCGATTAATTAATTAATTAGTTAATTTTTTTGATCAATCAAATTCGATCAAAAATTTTGATCGGTAGGTTGCCTGCCCTGGGGCCGCTTTGGGCCAAGCTGTGGCTGCAGCGCAGTACTCCACTCCCTCCTCCTCCACTATATGTTATACACAGTCTGCAGGCATCTCCCGCTGTGTGTCTCCAAGCTGAGTGTGAAAACTTTAGCCGCGCTGTGAGAAAAGTCCCGTCCTCCTCCTAGATCAGCTCGTGTGATAGACGCAGTGTTCTGTCTATTAGCCTATGAGCTGATCTAGGAGGAGGGTGGGACTTTTCTCACAGTGCGGCCAAAGTTTTCACACTCAGCTCCAAGACACACAGCGGGAGATGCCCGCAGACTGTGTAATCCAGGCACAGGCACTGACTACAGTGAGGCTGCGATTATGGGCACGGTGAGACTGCATTATGGGCACGGTGAGACTGCATTATGGGCACGGTGAGGCAGCGATTATAGGCAGGGTGAGGCTGCGATTATGGGCACGGTGAGACAGAATTATGGGCACCGCGAGGCTGCGATTATGGGCACGGTGAGACTGCATTATGGGAACGGTGAGGCTGTGATTATGGGCATGGTAAGTCTGAGGTCATGGGCACGGTGAGACTGCATTATGGGCACGGTAAGGCTGCGATTATGGACATGGTGAGGCTGCGATTATGGGCACGGTGAGACTGAATTTATGACATGTGACGTCCTAGCCATGCCCTACTATGTCTGGCTTCGGCCGTTGTTATGACAACGGTGCTAAATCAGCTAAAAGTAGTTGGATCTGTATGTATGTTATAATTAATCGAAATTAGTCGATTAATCGATAAAAAAAAACGATTAATCGAACGCGAAAATTTTAATCAGTAACAGCCCTACTAATTTTCGTCCCATGCATGTGCAG
Source organism: Lithobates clamitans (assembly GCA_037952925.1). Taxonomy (NCBI): domain Eukaryota; kingdom Metazoa; phylum Chordata; class Amphibia; order Anura; family Ranidae; genus Lithobates; species Lithobates clamitans. Next base: position 3,120,675 of record JBBGZY010001128.1, on the reverse strand, counting down.
ACTCACTACAGGTCTCTGCCAAGTCTTTGGAATTCCCCACAATTGTGCAGACATGCTTCTCTGCCAGATCCCAAACACCTAGCAAGGACCTGTTGTGCGTCTACGTATGTGAGGGGAATCATTTTGCATGTCATTGCTAGGTTCATTGCCAGTTGTATGGCATTGAAATTGTGTAATGCCCCATACACATGGTCAGATTTTCCGACGGAAAATGTGTGATAGGACCTTGTTGTCGGAAATTCCGACCGTGTGTAGGCTCCATCACACATTTTCCATCGGATTTTCCGACACACAAAGTTTGAGAGCAGGATATAAAATTTTCCGACAACAAAATTCTGTTGTCGGAAGCTCCGATCGTGTGTACACAAATCCGACGCACAAAGTGCCACGCATGCTCAGAATAAATAAAGAGATGAAAGCTATTGGCCACTGCCCCGTTTATAGTCCTGACGTACGTGTTTTACGTCACCGCGTTCAGAACGATCGGATTTTCCGACAACTTTGTGTGACCGTGTGTATGCAAGACAAGTTTGAGCCAACATCCGTCGGAAAAAATCCTAGGATTTTGTTGTCGGAATGTCCGAAAAAAGTCCGACCGTGTGTACGGGGCATAAAACTTTGTTCCACTGCCTCCTGTGATGTATGACATGGACAATCCTGTGACTGAGTGGGTAG